>JAZGLO010000933.1:3597500-4797500 GCA_036873155.1 Biomphalaria sudanica | reverse complement strand
AAAACTATGAAATGCAGACCATTTTCTTCCTCGGTACTTTGTATTTTACATAGAAGATTGCCAATGTTTCTTTTCGAATTCCGCGCTATTAAATAATTTTACGTTTGTTATGATACTGTTAATCATACACCAAACAGATCCATCAATAGTATATTACGACAACTTTAATCTTGGTTCAACAGATGATAATATGTTAATAACAACCTCGTTCACATTATTCCATTTTGAGATCTTTCTCTGTCTCCCTTCTTTCATCACAAATTAATACCATTTCACATTCGCACCACGATGTGCACATTAACTGTTCCAACACATTAGGAAACAAACATCTGCTTGTAGAGAAACATTAAGTAATGCATACATTTACTAACAAGTAATTATGATTTCACATTATAATGGATCCTCTTGCTAAGCCAACGTTCGGGCAAACTCTTTCACCCCCCCCCCCCCAATTTTCACTCTCCACCCCTCTCTCTCTCATACATAATTAATAGTTGTGTGTGTTTGTGTGTTCCTATGGTGACGGTGGGAAGAGGTTAGCGATTGGTTGTGAATGATGCAACATAGCTGGCATCGTCGTCATTTGGTCTTAGTTAGGACCAACAACTCCAGAACGAGAGATTGAAAGATTGTGAAATTATTATTACTAAAGTCGACTACATTAATTTCATTTTATCACAAGTTGATTTTGTCTATATTAAGTTATATTTAATATTGTTTAGTATTGTTCACTAGGAAGTTATTTTATTAATCGACCTGCATATCGCCAAGGCCAGTGCATCCCATGGCAGACTGTCTAAAAATGTCTGGAGCAGACAAGGTATCACCACAAATACAAAGCTCGGGATCTATCGAGCCGTCATCCTCCATACATTGCTCTATGCCTCAGAACTGTGGGACACTATTTGATGAGTTAAGATAGATTACACCTACTTCAATTTAGTTGTCTATTAGCGGTTTGGTCAACAACGGTTACAACAAACACACACACACATGGACAAAGACTTGAGCTTAAACACACACACACACACATGGACAAAGACTTGAGCTTAAACACACACACACACACATGGACAAAGACTTGAGCTTAAACACACACACACACACATGGACAAAGACTTGAGCTTAAACACACACACACACAAACACACGCATGGACAAAGACTTGAGATGGATGGCAGTCAACATACCGGTGTATACGTGGGCTGTCGCGATGGATTGATGACAGTGTTTCCTAGACCATCTTCGCCAGACTTGTTTCTGGTACCTGCAAATAATCGGAATAGAAACCACCATAGCAAACAAAAGGAGATTCCAGTTTACAGCAAGACAGGCATACAAGCACAGTCTATTTTACTTCCTGTTTTTTTGTGTTTTTTTTAAACAAAACTTACATCAACTCACTCGTTTGTCCGTGGATTCTTAACACTTTTCCCCTCCCACTTCTCATTCTCGGACCATAATATTTAATTTTGGTAATAACACAAGCAAAAATTAATTACCGGTACTGAATCAATTAGTGGAAATTAATTAATATTTATATATTTATTTATAAAAAAAGGGGAGATAAGCTTACAATTTTGAGATTTATGGTAGCTGTTACACAGTGCTCTCCTTTCACTCACAAAAAAACCCCTTTAAGACTTGTTTTAAAACTAATTTTTTTATAGTTTGCTTATTTATCACATTACAAACTAATATGATAAATAAAAAACAATGGAGTCTAGGAGCTTAAGAAATTCAAGGATGAAAGCCTTAAAGCTGAGAAGTTCTTTTAAAAACAAAAGAACATGAATAACTGTATATGTTAAACTAATAGAGGCCATGCACATTTTCAAATAAGGAGGAAAGGAGAAAAACGGTCGATAAATTTTGTCATTTGACTACGAGACAATAAGTGCTTCAAATGTCTTATAGAGATTCTACCACTGTATAATGAAAAAAAAAACACGAAGAGAGCTTGTGTTTTCATACAAACTCAGTAGGGTTAACAGCTTTAATGGGTATGCCTTTACCATACCGGTAAAAAGGAGGGTTTGAATATTTACAGAGTGATTATCATTATAAGAAGTTATGAAGAGCTAACTCCTTACAATAAATTAGACTACTATATATTGTGGCCGAAAAGTTGCTGAGGTGGTAGTATTTTTTTGGACGGCCATCAGTATATGTCAAGATTGTAGTCAATTTATATATATATTTATATATATATATATATATATATATATATATATATATATATATATATATCCCAATCTTGACATATCATACTGATGGCGTCCAAAAAAATACTACCACCTCAGCAACTTTTCGGCCACAATATATACACACACATTATTCATGTTTTTATCATTATTATTACATTCTAAATATTTATAATAGGTCATGATAGCAAAATGATTTAATAATGACATTAAAATAATTATTATATATAGATTATATAAAAAATAAACAAAAAAAAGTATTTACAAGACCAATAAAAAATCGAAATTCATGTCTTTAATTTATAAGATAACATGAAATAATATAAGCCTTTTATTCTCAAGCTACGATAACTAAAAACCTTGTTATATATATATATAACAAAACAAATACTTACTCATTATTGAAAAATCTGTATGTTTTTTTCACCTTTTCCCTCTGATATAAAGGCGAGCTGTTTATTCTTTTTTGTCTGTCAACATAAATCGAAAGATTTTTTTTTCCTTGTCTACCAAATATCAGCCTCAAATTTTTATTAAAAATGACAATAAATTTTATCATACAAAAAAATCAAAATAAGATTTTACCTAATCTCTCATCGATTATCGTGATAATGGTACAATGGAGTTGTTCCCGATAACTCTGAACACATATGAATTCTTGATCTTGCGTGCTAACACCATTAAGGGGTATTAACATATCATTTAACGTCTTTTAGCGGGTCTCAAACGTTTGTAGCATATCACTCCCTATAAACGAAATAAGAGTTTAACTCATATTCCTTCCCCGTTTTCTTTTTCTTGTATTCATATAAAAATATATATAAATAAAATAAATAAATTATGGCTTTCATGCTTATAGCATGCTCAGAGCGCTTTGGTCCAATCTCAGTTGTGGACCAGTGGGTGGAGGAGTTTCTAGGAGAAGGTTGCTATAAAAACATATCGACTTTCAATATCTTAAAGAGAAAAAGAAAGAAAAGAGAAAAAGAAAGGAAAAGAAAAGAAAGAATAAGGAAGGAAAAGAGAGAAAAAGAAAGAAGGTATAAAAAGAGTTAGAGAGGAAAAAGAGGGGAAACGAAAGAATGAAAGGGGAAGAAAGAGTGAGAAAAAATGGAGTGAAAAAGAAAAAGACAAAGAGTGAGAGAAGAATAATAATAGACAAATACTGATATATGAAGAGATAAATAAAAGAGTGAAATTGTGGAAGGATTTAGAGGATGAGAGAGAGTAAGAGAATGAGAAAGAGATAAATAGTGTAGGGAAAAATTAAGGTAAGTGATATCGACAACTTGAATTTTCTAAAATTTTTTTAATAAGACCAATGTGCATTAAGAATGCTTCTCAATTATATCTACAAACAAGAGAACCACTGTATGACACAATCTATGTTTAAAGTTGACTTACAGCGTCAGTAAATGTATTGTATTTTAGGGCACTCGTGATTATTGTTACTGTGTAACGTAATGATTAAAATTGATTGACCTGAATTCACATTGAGTGCCCCCCGAGTTACTTATATATTGCTATATAGTTAGCATTTATGGGTGGACGGCGCAACAAAGGTGGCCCCAGTTAGTCATTGTAAAGATCAACTTGAGCGCCATTTTGCCCTCACTGGAATAAAGAAGAGCATCTGTCAGTAGATGGGCTCTGAGTCAGTCGGAGAGATCTCACGGAGGCCCCGGGACAGATTTTGAGACCCATATGAAAAGGCGCAGAAGATGTCAAGAAAACGGTGGGGGACTTTTGCTTGGACGTCTGGATGATCCCGGGCTCAAACCCTGCCCGCTCCCATCCCCCGTCCTTCTGCGGGAGGTTTGGGCTAGGAAGTCAATTGCCTTCAACTCTAAAAGAATTTCCGAAACATGTCAAACATTTTTATAAAACAAACATTTATCAGCCTCAAACATTTAGAGTCCAATAAATCCAATAAGCAGACACATTTTCTAGAGCGTAGAGTCAAGGATAAACGCATTCACGAGGCAGACCAACCAAGGCATCGCTTTACGTTAATCAGGAAGTTAGTAGTAACGATCTATAACAAAGTTTAATGTGTAATATATTGATATTCATCTTTTAATATGCTCTAAAGCTCAACTTGTATCGTTGGGTAGATCATGGTTCAATAACAGATTGCTGTTTCAATTGACTGATTCAAAGGTAAAGAAAAACACGTTTCGAATATTATAAGCCCCTAGACCTTTCACGACTGTCCATAATACTTCCAGCACCAGTGGCGTAGCAAGATACCCTTGGGCCAGAGCTTAAGAATGTGTTTACCCCATTCATCTCCATTAGAAAGTTGAATTCTGAGTGTCACAAAAATAAGTTGTCATGTAAGTATCAGTACATTTTCAAAAAAAAAAATTATTATTCCGATATAATTTATCTACTATCTTTAAAAAAAGAAGTATTACTTTGATAATATAATCCGTATTCTTAAAAGTAATAAAACACAAATTTTTTTATGTTCCCCAAGGGGCCTTTATTAGTCACGTTCCCTGACGCAATTAACACATTCGCACAGTTGTTGCTACGCCACTAACTAACCTTAAATGACTACACACAATTACACACACACAATAGTATAATTAAGAGGGAAACATTGTTCAGTGGAGTGTGTCATTGGTGCATGGTGGCCGAGTAGTAAGCACGTGGCTTCTAAACGCAACGTTACGTGATCACATATTATGGACATTCTATACACATGAAGATTTTAAATGTAGTTCTCGTTATTTAATAAGCTGTATGAAGTCCTTTTCAGTCGATCAATTTTCTCCACGTACATATAATGTGCCAAGCGATAAAAGTTTATCGTGAATTTGGGTCTCTCTGATCACAGTCAATCATGATTAATATTAACTTCTTGTATGGAGGTAGGAAGGATTGTGGTCATGGATATCCTGTGCTGGGACAGGTAAAAAAAAGCCCGTGGAATCTGAGAGCGCATGAGGCATCCTGACCGCACTTCCCCTGGTGGAGGCTGTTCAAGCCTGAGCAAGCTGTTATAGCATAGTGCCACTGTCCTGTTGGTTCATATTTCTCACGGCAATGGCCAAACTTTGACTCACGGTTCCCCTGGGGCGGGTAAGAAGAGGAAACTGTGCCTCATAATCTTTTTGATTGCCCCAGACTTGCTGAGAGTCACGGGTTCAAATCCTGGGATTTTTAATTTCACGATCTTTAGGGCACCTCTGAGTCTACCCTGCTTTAATGGGTACCTGACATTAGTTGTGGAAAAGTAAAGACAGTTGGGCCACAGAAATAGAAGCCCTTACATCATCTGCCCTGTTCATCACAAGGTCTGAAAGGGGAAATTCTTGTTTTTTTTTTACTGTGTGATAACAAAAACAATCTTTGTAATCTTTCTTTTTCGTTGGTTTGGGACGAAGCACTTTTTCTTCCCTTATTATGCTCTATACAGCAGCAACTAGTTTAAAGTTAAGAATTAAATAAAATGAAACAAATATACTATTTACAATTATTATGTAAATGTATTTAACCTTTTCATTAAAAGCATAGGCAAATAGCGGATTGACCTTTTGGAGAGTTTAACATTATAGATAAACAAGATATGAGATTAACTAGAATGTTAGTCAAATGTTATATATTATGTTTCATATTTGTATAAATAAAAACGTTATAGATTCAGTTTCTTACATTCAGTCACCAACTTCTACATACCGTACTTGGTAAATCTAAGGTATCATTTCATTTTTGTGTGTTCTCATAAAATAGTTGGTGAATTTTTTTATGCTCTAATTTGTATGCTGTCGATGAAATGTATGTCCAAACAAAAGTATCTGATTAATTTTTAAACTAAAAAAAAAGATTATATTTGAAAGGTAAAGAATTATACTTGTTCTAATTAAGTAGTTTGTATTTCCACATTTGTTCTGAAATGCTGTTGTTAAATAATTACACATCATAAGAACATAGGCTTTATTCTATATTAAGTCTTTCTAACGAAGATACTATTTTACGTAGAAGCGATAGAAGTCCAAAGTATATTGAAAGTAAAATTTTAATGAAATGCTGTGGTCTTGTAATTGCGTCAGCAGTCAAAGTCAGAAGTTTCTGAACTCCAGTCATTTTCTATAGAATACAATTTTACCATATTACAATATTACTATATTTCCATATATACCTTAATAGAAATCAAAACCCCCTTTTTTTCCTTCGACAACATGAAGATGAGATATAAATTAGTGAACGCATGTACAACTTATTTCTGTTTAACAAATATAAACACGTGTTTTTAATGAAGTGGTTGTGAGTGGTTGGTAAAAGTTCACGTTGACCATGTAGGTGTAGGCCTAAGTATCTTTAGGTTATATCACTTGTCCTCAATACACAGCATATTTACCATAAAGCAAAATTTGTCTAAGCAGCACTAAGCACTTTAAAAAAAAAAGTATACTTATATCAAATTATAAAAATATAAAGGATCTCAACAGTTTTATTCTGGGCCTATTATGTTGCCTCATTTATTGAGTGAAGCTAGTCGCCATTGTTGTATTGATAAAGAATGAAATAGTCTACTTGTTAATTATTTTTTGTTTTCCAACGCTCTAAGTCTGGCTGGATTCTTTACGTTTTTTTTTTCTCTCAATTTCCATTCTTTGGATCAAGTTGAAGCTTTATAGAATTGTGTATTGTTGGTGACAACACAAAAATCAATATAAAATTAACAAGCCTTAATAAATTAGTGGTAATTAATTAATTTTTGCCTTAATATATAAAAGAGAGATAAATTTTGCAATACTGAGAGAAATTGTACTAATCTAGCGGTCGGTTCCCTTATATAAGCTTTTTTGTTTACAAAGTATTTTTATATTTATTATATTTGCCAATTGAAAGTTTTGTTTCTTCAAGTTTATTTCTAAAGTAGAGCTGTATTTTTTTTTACTACCAGCAAATGATCATGATTATTATCACTGTTATCGTTCTTATTTTAAGTAGAAGCCTGGATAATAGTGATAGAAATAAGAGGATTAGGATATCAATAAATATTAAGCAATCAAATCAAATTTCTTTCCAGTGTTCATAGAGTTCTGTAGAATGAAGTATCTATCATTGATTCTTTGTTCGGCTCTCTTAGCTTCTTGCATTATGGCTTCGGAAAATGACAATTTTTTTTCAGTTGATTCAGGAGAAGTTTCTAGTTCAGAGGAGACGGTACGTATGATAATACTTTATGAATTGTACTTCATATAACCTGTAATGTAGTACGAGCTAAGGTTAATAGATTTTTTTTTTTACCTTTCTTAAGTGTGCATTTTAGTTTATTCTTTTACTTCCCCTTGCTTATTTTCTCTTTCTCTCTGTTTCTTCTTTCTATTTCTATTTCCTCGTTTCGTTTTGCCACGAAGGTCTTTTTTCTGCTCTAACTTTTTTTTTAATCATCTCCCATTTAATAAAAAAAACTAAAATTTTTTTTTTAATATTTTGATGTATAGATCAAAGAACTGATTTTACTCAAAGTTCTCGTAAGTAATGTATTGTTATTGATAAAAGCAACACGTTTTCTATAACAACCAGTAATATATAGTATCAAACTTGCAGCATAGTCAGTACAAATATAAATAAAATATGGATTTTTTATGTTTGCATTCAAAAGTTCCAATTTGTATTTTAGTTTTCATTAATAGAGTATACTAATTCTACAAATTATAAATTCATACCAGTTTAGAGATTTGATTTTTTTGTCTGTAAGTAGTGAATAATTTTGTCTGAGTGAAGACGGCAACATTTGCCCTGTCACTTGATTTAATGCACTTTTTCTTAAATCTTTTGACTTACAGACATTTCTTATTTGTATTAAGCAGTGATTGCATCAATATGTTTCATTTCACAGGCTGAAGCTGCAAAACTTCAACAGGCCAAAGTACGTAGCATTTGTAAAAAAAAACAGCAGGGGATATTCGCAATTATTACTTTCCGAATAAAATACATATGAATTATATCAAAAACGGACACATTGAAATACTCGTAACTAGATCTATTTCTGTAAAATGAAATATTTTGTTATCGATTTCTCTTTTTTTTTCAGATTAGCCTGGGCTTAATGAAGGACTAAATAGAATATACAATTTAAAAAAATGGAAGATTCGATGTATAGTTTATTTTTTCAGTTGTTTTTTTTCAGCCTCATAGATTATAAAGAGTTGGCGCGATGGTTGAGTGGCTAAGCTCTTGGCTTCTGAACCTGGGGTCCTGGGTGAAGACTGGAATTTAGAATTAGGGGATTTTTAGAGCGCCCATGAGTCCAAACAACTCTAATTGGTATCTGCCTTTAGTTGGGGGAAGGTAAAGGTGGCTGGTCGTTGTGCTGGCCACATGACACTCTGCTCGTGAACATTTGGCCAAAAAAACAACAACAACAGATGACCTTAACATGCTGCATATATCGCATGGTCTAAAAGGGAAACTTTACTTACAATTTATGTCGGCACATAGGTGGGTCTTTGTATCCAAGTAATATAATGCATGTTTTTTAACTTTTGTTAGTCAACAATGCCTTAACTCTTTCTCTCCTAAATGACGATACCAACGTTGATTCCACCAGAATATGGTAAATAATTACGGAGTGAAAAAGTTAAAATAGAATTGTGCTCACAACGTACTCTATGATTGCGATATTAAAAAGGTTAATTATTTATACATACCCTGCCAGCATTGTTTTATGAGACTTTTATAACATTATAACCTATGATGCCAGGCTAACAGGTGTATGTAATCTGTCCTTAGTGACCTGTTTGGGGGGGGGGGCTATTCATGTCAAGTTGACAGGCTGGACCAATAGTTTTGTAGATAGTATGGTTTATTAGAGCGTATGGTTGTTAACAGTGTTCAATGAATAATGTGTTAGGAAACTATAGTTCTAGGATCTACACTAATTGCGGAGCAATGAAAAATTACTATTATAGTTTGTTTTTGTGAGTATTGGAGTTCATCTATCCTTTGGTAATTGGTGATCATCGACAAGGTTTAAATATCTATCTATATATATAATTCTCTTCTTCCCTCAAGAGTTTTGTCGAGTAGCAAGAAGTAAAGGAAAGATCACACTGCGGATAATCCACGAGAAAACAAGAGGGGTGGAAAAACACGTAGTCGAAACATAGCAGGCAGGACCGTTGCAATATCAATTTTTTTAAAATTTATTTCTACCTTACGTTAAAAAAAAGGGGGGGGGGATAATCTACTCTGTAGTAACTATCAAGGCGATAGAGCACTTTCAAGACTTTGGACACAATAGAAAAATCACTCTTTTATTTTTGCAACTCGGACGGAGGGAGTTATCCTAGGTAATTTAAGAGCGAAAAAAAAGACAATTACCGTCTATATATTTCAGGAGATTTGTATGAGTTTTCAAAAGATTTTAATAATTTTCCGGATATTTCCAGGACTTTTTCGTATATTTTGCAATTTAAGGAGATTTCCAGGACCTCCTGTTAAATTGACAGGAGGCCGCGGGAAATCTGTTATAAGTTATAAAATGGTTTAATTCGATAATGTATACACCTAAAATTAGCGCGGGTCCTATAAAAGTGCTGGGGCTCACCGCGGTCGCATAGGTTGCAAAATAGCGGCGTATTCTACTACCTCGCGGTCGACTAGTTATAGTATATTTTAAGTTGTAACTAAGAGTAGCGTTTAGAGATGTAATAGAGGACCAATGGACGACAGTTCAATTCAGTTCATGCATCATAAATATACGATTATATAAGTTAGGCTAATTTTTAAATAATTATTTGTTTAAATAACTTCTACAGGCTAATGCTGGTGGCGCCAACACATCTGTCAGATAAAGTAAGTTTATTTATTTTGATGATATCTTGTGTAGTTTTTTAAGGAAGTCTCTGGCATTATATATACACTGTTTATAAGTAGTGTATAAATGAAGCAAACAGTTATAAATCAATCTAAATTTGGATTTTATTAGTGGCCTAATATAGGTCTATATACTTTAAAAAAAAATTAACAAGCAAAATATTTTAAAAGCTTTTAGGAAGGATACCGCACTAACAACTGTATCTCTCAATAATGTAGAAGTTATTTCTCTATTCGATATCAAGCAAAATAATTAATTAGCAATGCATTGATTCATGTTTTGTTAGGTACAATAGAGGAATACTGAAGGATTAATTTCCCTTATTGGTACCAATCAAAATGACTATTTCCTACTAATTAGTTAAATAGTTGGTTAGTTTTTAATTTTCATAATTTGATTCATGTCTTGTTTATGTCAATATATATTTGTTTCAGCTTGGTCCGATGATGAGTGTGGAAGAAATAGCATGTACAAACTTTGTACTACACAGACAGACAAAAATAGTTGATATAATCTTTGTCAAAAGACATACATTCTTAAATATAAAGCTCAACATACATACATACATACATACATACATACATACATACATACATAAATACATACATACATACATACACACATACATGCATGCATGCATGCATGCATACATACATACATACATACATACATACATACATACATACATACATACATACATACATACATACATACACACATACATACATACATACATACATACATACATGCATACATACACACATACATACATACATACATACATACATACATACATACATACATACATACATACATACATACATACATACATACATACATACATACATACATACATACACACATACATACATACATACATACATACATGCATACATACACACATATATACATAGATACATACATACATACATGGACCAAGATGAAATAAAAACAACAAAGAGAAAAAAAATAAATATGGAGATATGTAATGTGATGGTCATTAATAGAAAAATACCCAAAGTGTCATTTCTAAATACCAAGTTAACAAATGTTTACTTTCATGTCTCTTTGTGAAGCAGAATGACACTACTTCTAAAGTATTGTATTTGTAACTTTTAAGTCTTTCAGGTTTTGCTTGCATTGTATTCTCATATTTTTTTCTTTTTTTTTTATTACAGATATGAACTTTTTTCTTACAGCTAATTAAAGAAGAATCAAACCTAATTAAAATTATGTTTGAATAAACTATTATATTAAACTACTAAAGACTCTATCGTCTCATTCTCACACCTACAAACACATCCACATATTTTTTTATGTCGCAATTAAAAAAATAACATAATTATTTAGTAATTACCGCATTTCTATTTTATCATTTAATAATATTATTATAACAATAATAACGACAATGAACATCGGGGACATAGCTAGAAATTTTCCATCGTTTGGGGTCCCGGAAGGCTTGACCTCTTTGGCCTCCAAAGGTGCCTCCCCTGCAATTACTTAATATTTAATGCCTAATGTAGATAACATTTGTTTAAGGTATCGGCTTGATCGGAGAATGTGAGAAGGCGAAGTTGCGTTAACAATTATATAAGGGGACTAAACTCAACAATGTTAGCCACATATGTGAATACTGAAGTATTAGTTTCCCTTTTTGCTTTCTAACAAAGTAATGAATGACAAGTAATTAATTGTTTAAATAGTTTGTTTTTTAATTATTATTGATTCATGTCTTGTCCATGACAGTGTATAACTGTGCGAAGTTTCAGCTTGATCCGAGAATGACTGTGTGAGAAATGACGTGTACACACTTTTTACCAGACAGACAGACAGAGCTGATGTAAGCTTTGTAAAAAAAAAAAGTCAAGCCACTTTGTCCAAGGCGCCGAACTGCGATCAAAAAGTTTAAAGGCAAGACACAGCTGTTTCAAAGGTTACTGCTACGGGGTGCAAGTTGAAAGCGCTTATGATCCTCTCCGTATGTTAATCTGCACATGTTATTCCCGTACGGTTAAATTTTGCCGCTTGCAAACGGACTAGCTCTTCTGGACAGCCGAGCACAACGTCAGTCGAACGTTTCTATGCTATAACTTTCTGATCCTAAACATGACTGTTTCTGGCAATTGAAACATAACCATAGGTATACAATTACATATCAGACAAAGTCACCTAAACTGTAACTTAAGTAAAACAACGAAAATAAATCTTCTTCCTGGCTATGACGCCTATTTCATAAGTTTCTTAGTATATCCGGATGGCGCATATTGAGGCAGGTGTTTACGTTGAATGTGTAAAAAAAAAATTCAGGGCATTGGAGCGACACAGCTTTGACATTGACAAGCGCCAATAGTCGACCGTCAATCTGTCGTATTAATCATGGATCGACGTGTTATGATCTCAAACATTTTTTTATAGCTAATGAACGATAGCTGAATTTCATCAGGCCATCAAAAGAAAAAAAAAAGATATCATTTTTTATACGACTAATTAAAATGTCTTGATAATTTACTTTTTTTTTGTATACATTTTTTCCACAATTTATTCTATTTCCATAACATCTAATATGTTGGACAAGATAATGATATTTAAAAAGAAAATACAACAACTAGGGGAAGGTGAAGTGAAATGTCACAAAGGTAAGTTGTCACAAACACTATATCGATGTAATGTGATGCGCTATCGAAAATGTGAAACTACAGCGGAGATGTTTACGGAAACATATACAAATAGTTATAAAATGAAGTCGATACCTTTTCGCATTTTAAAATTATCATGATTCATTGTTTTTGACTGTTCGGAAAGTGGAATTTTATTTTTGTGTAATTTTGTTTAAAAAACACTTATAATGTTGAGATGATTGTCTAACATTACACTGTTTCATGTCTCTGTGTATTAGTTACACATTGAAGTTAGTTTATTTCTTAAAGCTCGACCCGATAAAATGTTATTGAAATAAATATTCTGAAAATTGTTGTGGGGCAAGTTGTCACACAGGTTGGGGTAATTTGTCACAGTTGTGACAATTTGCCCCAATGAAGATTAAGCATTTTGAAAACAAATTTTAATATTTGTTTATTAATAATTATTAGTTTTATTGATTCCTTTTTATGGATGATACCTAAATAGATAACTAAATAGTATTAAGCGACTTTCTCTTTAAATAATGCTGTTTACAAAGGTTATGACAGCATCAACATACAGAAAAGATGTCCTCCGAGCGCAACATTTATTTTAGGAAAGAAGTTACCTAGTCCTACTATTTAGATAGGTTGGAGGTGGGCGCATTGCTGGAAGAAGTGAACAGATATTTTACAAATATTATATAGAAAAAAAACATATTATTTTGAAGAAAAACCTACAGCTTTCCTTGTTAGGTCCAAAACTTTTCAGAACCTCCACATATATATCATTCTTTCACCACGGCCAGTCAAGGAAACTACTACAAGAACAAAGTCTTGACTTAATATGCTATTTCTTTTAAATGTGTGACATTTTACCCCATGCCCTATGTCAACTTACCCCGGTGGGGGGCAAATTGTCACAACCTCAACCCAGCCACTTTTTTGTTGTATAACTTTGATAAATAAAGAGATAAAGTTATTTCATTGACTCTAATTGTTGTCTGAATGTTTAAGTTACAGCATGTTAAGTTTGGTGAGAATCAACGAATTCTAAATATGTTTAAAACATCAAAATCTGAAAACTGTGACAACTAGCCCCACCTTCCCCCTACTTTATACATCTTATAAAAAAGCTCAGCATAAAGACCTAAGAATGCCAAGTGCAACTTACAGAGCAGGACGTCAGATTTTATTAATTATTCTTTTTTTCTTATAGAGCGATTAATCTGCATAGTTGCAGATTACATTGAAAAAGAGGCTTATTGCGTCATTAATACTTAATGCTCATTTGCAGAAGGTGCGCATAATTAGTCTTTAATTTATTCAATATTACTTACAACCGGAAATTCCGAACGTGACAGTCCTATCAAGAATGCGATGGTCCTTTCAAAACCAACATTGGATGTCGATCTAGACTTAGCTCAAAAAGCCAAATTAATATGTATTTAATTGTATACGTTCAAAAATTATAAAAATCAAAATACAGTTTTCCTGTTATGGCCAACGAGCTGGTAATATTTTTCAACATTTTATATTAACTATAAAATTCATAGGAAAGGTGGAAAGTCTAAAAAATAGGCTAACTTTTTGGTGTATGCGGTGTACAAAGTAAAGGAAGTGTTTGAAAAGCTTTTTTTTTTTAAAAATACAATTATCTTTTACCTTTTTTTAATCCTGCATACTTAGAGGCTGTTCCGTAGTGTCACTGCTTATTTGGCAACATTGAAGTTCAATTGACCCACTATCATTAATTAGTTTTTTTGTGAGAAAACATAATATATATTATTATTTCGATATTTCAATGTTGTTTTGTTTTTAAATTAATTAGCAATTAAAGCAATAATTTTTGCGTGATTTCAAAATATTAAACTTTTGAACATTGGAAGAATACCTGGTTATTGAATTCAATAGTTTTTATTTACAGTTAGCAAGAAGGTAGCATGCCTAACCATGTCGATGAAAGAAAACAAGGCGACTTCGAAAACGTAGGTGAACTTCTAAAAGGTGCATTAAATTGTGGGATTCAACCGCTAGGAAAACTGCCTTTCATCGTACTGCTTCAAAGCTTTAAAATAGAAAAGATTGTTTTTGAATCAATGAACCGTGTCTACTGGATGAGTGATTTAGTCAAAAGAACACAAAAAAAAAAACTCCTACGGAACAAAATTCCTTCAAGAATGAGAAAAAAAATAAATAATTCTCTTCCTCTTATACAAAAATTAACAAACACACACACACACAAATGAAAACATAGAGAAAAGACATACACACCACACCAATGTATTGAAACATTCTATTGCCATATTTATTTCATTGGTGAAAGGCAAAAGTGACTCTACTAAATGCAGTAAGTCTATACGGCTAACTTTACGCAAGAAACTATTGAAAGTAAAATGTACAATATATAAATAAATATATTGTGATTTGTTAAACAAGTAAAAAGTGAATAGAATACATTCGATTGGATTCATTCGTATAATTTATTATAAATATAAAAAAAAAGAAGAAACAACTTAAAAGTAACCATTTTATAATGGGCAATTCTAAAAATTTAGATTTCGATTTTTCACCTCAGAATTGGACACAACCAATTGAGGCAACACATGATCTAGAAGCTAAAATTTGGGACACGTGAAATTTGAAAAGTGACGCCAGAGAACTCCGATCATGTCCTTGACATTAACAGTCTCCACCGAAATAGAACAAGACACTGGCCCCAAATCGCTACAGGAAGAGCTGCCTGGCAAAGAAACCTCAGCACAGTACATTTCAGATATTGGACTAGTCATATAAATCTTCCAACGTAAAAATCAGTACGAAGAAGTTTCCGTATAGACATATTATCAGTCTATTATACAGACGATGAAAGTGTCTTTAATAGGAGAACTTTATTACATTTAAAAGGTCTAGGGTTAGCCAAAAGAGACGCCAGGCCAGGGATGTACTAATAGGACTACACTCTTACATTTTACTGTGGATTAATTAATTTACTGGACTATGTATTCGAAAAGGTATTCGCTGCCTTAGAGTTACTTAGACTTAGGTCCGCCGCAGTTCGGTGCATTGGGTGGCAAGCTGTCACCACAAAAATCTGTCACTGGCAATGTCTGAAGCCTCTTCTCACTAGCTGTCCACTGCTCTGAGGTCCTCCATGAAAGTTTGGGGCCAGATAATAAGAGGACGTTCCTGTTTTTCTCTCTTTCCTCGTATTGGCTTCCATGTCATCGCAACTCTTGGTGTGTGTGGTTCATTTTTTCGGAGAACATGTCCCGCAAACTTCACGCGACGCTCTGTCACAAACTCACTAAGTGTTCGATTCCCAGTTCGCCATAGGATTTCCTTGTTTGAGACCTAATATGTGTAACTGACACCAAAAATTCGTCTCAGCCATTTTTGTTGAGCCACATTTAGCCTTTTTTCAATTTTGGCAGATGACTTCCTTGTCTCACATGCATAATTGCTGTTGGGATGAGGATTGTGTCGAGAAGGTGTATTTTGTCTCGAGTCCAATTGCTTCTCTTGTCCAAATAGGCTGCAGCCTTTGGAAAATGCTCCCTCCCTTTCCTATTCGGCACGCTACATCATGGTAGGCATGCCCATCGTTTGTTATGATGCTGCCAATGTATGTGAACTTGTCCAACTCTTCAAGCTTTGACACGCCAGGTCTGACGGGGCACCTTAAGCCGGTCTTTAGCCCGGGTAAACAAGGAGGAAAGTTTGGCGTGGGGCAAGCGACCCCACCCTGTAAAACCACAATTGCTGCAGAAACGGGAAACTTGACACATTCACTGCCTAAAATTGAAAATTAAAAGTAAAGTTCCCCTTTCAGATCTTTTTATATATGGAACGGATGATGTAAAGGTCATTTGTTTCTGTGGCCTTAGGTTAACGAGGGTGTCATGTGGCCAGCACAACGGACTAATCGCTTTTAATTTTTTTTCAACTAATGTTAAGTACTCTTTAGAGCTTAGTGGACTCAAATGCGCCCTAAAGATCCCAAAAGTAGAAATCCCAATCTTCACCAGGATTCAAACCCTGGTTCAGAAGCAAAGCGCTTTACCACTCTACCACAGCGCCTCCTAAAATTAACAATTACTTAGATATATGTACCGGAATGTCCTATAATTATACAGATGGCTTGAGATTCTAAGCAAGAAACAACCAGAAATTCAACTCAGTATGCTGGTATGATAGGCTCAGAGATTAACAAGGGAAATATCAACGTATCAACGCGTTGAAACTGAATGTCAAAGTAAAGAAAACGACTACATTAGAAGATCAAAAGATCAACTTTTAAGTGTAAAAACACAACTAGATATTATATACACAATACAAGCATAATATTACCAAAAATAGGAAAGCCGAAACTGCTGAATAAAGCCAAATTTATTCAAACTACTAATGCGATACAACTATAGTTTGAAATTTGAATTGTTCATAGCTTTTGTACGGTTTGGTGTAAATGGGTGCTTTATAGGAGTCATTTAAAATGATTTATTGACGCTAAGCATGACCTAACCAAATGAAATGAACAAAAAATACGAATAAAAGATGTTCATCTTATCCGTCATACCTGCTCCTCTCATCTTCACATGTTTTGGTGTTATAGTCAAGACCGTAAAAAGTTAATTAAGTGACCTCTGTTAATTGTGTAGATACTAGATAATAGTACTAGTTGGTACTGTGTTAGCTGTGGTAAAACAAACAAACAAGCTGAACTGCTCCTAGTACACTGCTCTGTTCACAAAGCTTATGCTCAGTCTGGGTGTCTGGTAGAACTCTTGTATTTCTCCCACTCCCCTTTGTCGCGCCAAATCGAAATAGTTTTCCACAATTATTCATTATTCTCCAACTTTGAGATCAAGTTGAAACTTAGCATTATTATTTATCGATTCTATCAAATCATGAATGAATAAACAAAATAAGATTACAAAGAGAGTTTGTGTTATCACCGAAACTCAGAGGCGGCCCCCATCGAATTCACCAAATGAACAAGAAATATTCAAGCCATAGTCTTGTTTTGATCGTTGAAAAGTAATAACGATCATAAATAGGATTGAGCACTAAAATAATTATAATAATATAATGAGCTTTATTTTTATTTTTTAAAATACATTTTCGATCACAAGTAGTTGTATTTTATATATTCATTCAGTAAAGTCCCCCATTTTAGACCTAGTGATCTCTGGGCAGTGGATGTAAAGGACATATGTTTCTATCGCCCACGGTTAAAAAGAGAGAGTCGTGTGGCCAGCACAACGACCAACCACCTTTACTTTCCCCAACTAATGCCAGGTACCATTTAGTGGCAACGAGCTATTGGTCTTAATTGCCCATAGGGTGTGACGTGGCAGGTCAGCGTTTAGGCTTTCTATAACGAAGGGTCTCGAGCAAAGTGCAGGACTGGCGAAAACTTACTATCAATGCGTTACGCTTGGGCATTTGTTTCTGTTATTTCTTTTTTTTTTTTTTTTGTGTGCGTGTGCTTTTTTTTTTGTTATTTGTTTTTGTGTTTTTTTTGTGTGTTATTTTTATTTTTTTATTTCTTAATTTTGTGCTTGGCAGTGATGTCGCTTCGAAAAGTCCGTGGTTTATAAACTGTTGTGAACTGCCCACTGCTTTGCTATATTTAATTCATTGCCTTATCTCATTTCAATATTGAACCTAGTTCTGCCTTTACGTATGCCATATTTATGTTTTGTCCTTAATACATAGTGTTCTATATGTTGTATGGACATTAGTAAACAAAGGGCTTCTGTTGTGTTTGTTGTATCGGTTATAGTTTACGAAAGAATAACGACGTGACAACAGCCACTGAGCGAGGAACACGTGACGAACCACAAATAGCGTAGCCACAATGAGCCGCCATCTCTTCAAAGTACTTCAGTGATGCTAACAACGTTGAACGATCGTAGCACTTCAGGACGAAAGAGGACTTATGGGACCAAAAAACTGAATGAATATTGGACTCTCAGACTATCCTATTGATGGAAATGGCGGGAGCACAATAATGAATTATTCATGACTTAGCGATCGTCTAGTAAGTCTACATGGATGGCCCCGACAAAACATTGGCACCTGTCCGAAAGTACTTTAGTTCTATTTTATTTATGGCGCTAATAGTTGCAGTTATAGCATCTTGTTTTGTTATAAACAACATTGTTGAAACTGGTTTATCTATCTATCTATCTATCTATCTATCTATCTATCTATCTATCTATCTATCTATCTATCTATCTATCTATCTATCTATCTATTTATCTATGGAGAAATATCTAGTTATATTGCTATCTAGCTATAAAGTTTTCTATGTATCACACCTTAACCTGTCCCTTTGTTAAACCGTTGGGGCACCACACATAATCTGTCGACCATCTTTTTCATTCCTTTTTCAATCTATCTATGGATCGCATTATTCAACGTTCTCCTACTCTTCTCTCTCTCTCTCTCTCTCTCTCACTCTCTCTCTCTCCATGTCTCTATCTGTAAAAGATAATAAATTCTGCAGTCAATTTAATGAAGGTAGAAGACTATATTTGCAGATTCTTTTTGCGTTTATTGATTTACTTGACGTATTCCTGTAAACCCCAAGGGACTGCATAGGGCCACAACCACACTAATCAACTGAACTCTGTTCTGAGCAGCTTTCTTCCATGTTACTTTCAGTATCCTCACCCTCCGATGACTGCCCTTTTCCAGACGTGATTGGGCCTGCCTACTTCACTCGCTCCTGATTTTTCAATTATTGATAATAAATTTCCCCCCGATGAAAATAGCGACTTAAATACGCATTTTTTTAAATTCTTTTATTTTGAGCCATAGAGCGATTTCTTGATTGGAAAAGAATAATATTCTCAAATACTAATATTTATTATACATTTGTGTTCATTTAAAATATTGTATGTACAAAATAATAACATTAGAACACAAAAGAGAAACTTTTTGTTCATAAGCCCATACATCTTAAACTGTATATTCATAGATATGAAGTTTTAGAATGTGTGGCTAAGTGGCTTAAACATGTCAGGGGGGGGGGGCTCAAGCTTGAATTCACACTCTAGCTGATTTGTGTTGACTTATCTCCTAAAGACAGTACGGGAACTTTCTCCTACATACCTCTGCCCCACAGGTCCACAATTGACGACAATTGATATGTTTGCACTTAATAAAAGAAGCCAGGCCACGCAACATTGTGCAATCATTTTGACCCAGATATTACACACCAGATAATTCATTCACCAAAGGATTACCGGCCATAAGATCGGACCAAAGAACTCTATTTAGGGCAGACATTTCGAAGTGACCCCACCTCATTCCACTGACAGTTTTATCAGCGGCAAAGATTTAGGACTGAGCCACAGTTATTATACTGAACGTATCGCTTCCACGTCCAGTGGCTACACTTGACAGATTAATAAAATGTGGTTCATTCTTTATTCGTCACAGTTTACAACTCAAAGGAGTGTTACTTGCTCGAGCAGGGTGGGGGGTTAGATCGTAATCATTAGACTGGGGGAGGGAGCACAGCTGATAACGGCTGAAGTAGAAGAACCAAAAACAACACTGTTGGTACAAGTTCTCAGCGTGTTGTCCAATAATATTGTTGAAAGTTACACGCTGGATAAAGAAATAAGACGTAACCATTTAATCAATGTTTTGTTTGATACCATACAACTGATCGATCTTTCAGACAGACTTAGGCTTGGATGGGATACATTTGACTGCTCTGCAGTAAGTTGTGATTACTAATTGTTAGTATACTTGTATACTTTTACACAGTTTTCACGTTTAATAGGTTTTATAACCCTTTAAACGTGACATTCAACTGCTCGTTTTTGGCACAAAAAAACATAATACATCGTTGTAAAAAATATGATTGTATTAGCATTGTAGTAAATGATTAAATTTTCAGCTATTTAATTAGATTTTCCATGTGACAAGTAGAAGGTAAAAAGTAGTTTGTCTGAAGAAAATGTTTTTTGCAAATAACTATAGGAAGAATATGTAAAGTTCCGCTTTCAGAGCGTGATAAAAAAAGCAGGGTGTGATGTGGCCTACACAATGACCAGCCGCCTTTAATTTCCGTAACAAAAGTCAGTAACCCATTAAAGTTGGGTTGACTTAGGGGCATCCTAAGTATCCCGAAATTTAAATTCCAGTCTTCAAGGAGATTGGAACCCAAGGTTCGGAAGTCTAGCGTTTAACCACTCAACCACCGCGCCCACTAAAGAAGAATATGAAGACCTATTCCTCCCCCCCCCCTCCGTATTGTAAAAATTCATTAAAATAATTTCAATTTGTTATGACATAAATTTTTTTTCGTATTTTTTTGGATACGTTGAAATATAAATGAACCATCAAAACTGAAATATTGTTAAAGGAAGGCGCAGACACTTTATTTTTTATTGCATATTCTCTAGCTCCTATTTAGTGATGACCACTTTTGTTTCATCCAGGGTGGCGAGGAAATTGCATTGAACTTATGTGCGTTTTCATATGGCCTTTGAGACCTTTCGGGTCCCGAAACGATCAACTATTCCAGCTAGAGCTTGTGAGAGTGGACTTGATTTTTTACTATAGCGATTTTCGTAAGCCAAGGATGCTTTCCTGTCATCATAGATTTTCTGCACCAGTTTTCACAGCACGGCGCCATGAAGCTCTTTTACATGCTTCCGTCTCCCAGGAGGCAGGGGTTCATGCTGAATGTTCTCAGGAAGGCTTTGAGGGTGCCCCTAAAGAGTTTTCCTTGACCACTTTGGGATCATTTTCCAACCGCTTACGTTGCAAAATATTTGTTTACTATATTTTTGACAGTTTCTTAATGTTTTCCATACAGACAGTCGTAGAACTTTACCATAAAACTCTTGCTTAAAAAAAACGAATAATTGTTTGCAAAATATGTTTCAGAAATCAGTCACAGACTGGCCTCTTTAGCCTTAATGATTACTCTGTCTCAAAGAGGGCATTATTGCCTTGGTCGGCAGTCAGTCTCTGAGAGGGCTCTATAGCCTTGGTCGGCAGCCAGTATAGGAAATGGGAACTCTGAATTAAAAGCTACGGCTATCTTTGGTTAATGTCTCAGATTTCTGTGCTACTGTGGACTACATTTAGTGATAAGAGTGGTTTGGACCCGGACAAACCAACTATCACTTAAAATACTCAGCGCAGGCTAGTAGCAATACATTGCTAAAGCGTTTAGCCTTCGAATCCCAGGTTTGAATCTCGGTGGAGACTGACATTTTTAATTTCGAGAATTTTATGTCACACTGAGTCCACTCAGCTCTAATGGGTACCTGCCATTAGATGCGGAAATTAACGCAATTTTTTTGGCCGCATGGTACACTCTTACCCTTTAGCCACAGAGACAGATGACCTTTACATCATCTATTCTATAGATTGCAAGGTCTAAAAATGGTTACTTTTTTTCATAACTTTTAATGACTGAAATCGTGACGCACCGAAAGATATATTATTTAGAAAATCTATTAATTTATCGTCGCCACGTATTTTTCATGCCATCAGTCGGAGACTCTAAATAAAAAATGTCAGAATATGATCAAAGAATCTAACTGAAAATAGATTAACATTATTGTTGCTGATTACCATATGACAGGAGGATAAAAAAGAAAAATTGAATATGTCTAATTGTCGAAAAAAATTTATATGTGAACGCAGGGCCGGCCCTAAAAATTGCGTGGTTCTAAGCGAAACGGATTGCGCGGGCCTAGTCTGGATAGAGATAAACATAACATCAAAATAAAGAATTGGTATTAGCAAATATATTCGTCTTTGCAATAACTTTTTATTAACTGAAAGCTGACAATTCTTTTTTTTTTAATCGCTTTTAGGATTGGAACCCTAAAATGACAATTTTATCTATTTTTCATGAGATTTTTAGGAGCTTTCAGAAGATTTTATAATTTCAGGAGATTTCAGGACCTTTTAATGTAGTTTGCAAGGTGGTCCTGGAAAATCAGGAGGCCTCAGAAAACCTCATATTATATATAAGTTATAATGGTTTAATTTAATTATTTACACCTTGAATTAGCGCGAGCCTCTGAAAGTGCGGGGCCCACTGCGACCGCATAGGTTGCAGGGGCTTAAGTCCGGCCTTTTTGGACGAAGAAAGCAAAATGACTCATCTTTGCCCAAACATACTGTTATTCTCAATTTCCTTTTATAGGCATTGATTTGTAAACCGCCTGGAAGATTTCTACAGAGAACCAAAGTCTTAGGTCACATTGCACTGTCATAACCACATATATCCCCCCAAACCCAACACGCATAGATTGCAGGGGGTTAAGTCCGGCCTTATTTGGACGAAGAAAGCAAAATGACTCATCTTTGCCCAAACATACTGTTATTCTCAATTTCCTTTTATAGGCATTGATTTGTAAACCGCCTGGAAGATTTCTACAGAGAACCAAAGTCTTAGGTCACATTGCACTGTCATAACCACATATATCCCCCCAAACCCAACACAATTTTATCTATATGGTGGCCCTAGTAGTGTCCTTGTCATGTGCAATGATTTATAAGTAACGATTATTGTGATCAGATTTTTTTTTATTACTATACCTGGCTGAGCTCATTTCCTATTACTCTATAAATAGCACAATTCTATTAACTATTGGTCTAGAGTTGAAAAAGTGGAACTTTCACCCGTGACGATATTGACACAGTCACCAGAGACCGTTATCCGTGAGGATGAAGGTTGTGCATTTAAAAAAGGTGTCCCCTTGTATGTGGACCAACGCACACGTGTAAAACGAATCCATTTCATATGAACACAGCTGAGATATTGCCTCATGGCTATTAATAAAGAAATTAAGTTCTTTTTTTTTTTCAGAAACCTCTGTAAAATATAAAACAAGATAATCTTATGGTTTAACGGAAAATGGCGGAACTTAAAGGATATAAAGTACGAGAACCAGGTATGTAGTTTAATTTTTTTTTGCAATAAAAAAACAAATAAAATTGTAGGCCTATTTATCTTTCATGTACTTTTATTACTTTTTTTGGCGATTTATTATATTTCGAAGATTGAGGATAAATACAGTGTTTCACATTACTACACAAACCCAGTAGCGACCTGCATATTTGTCCACATACATGCAGACAAAGCCGTTTAATTATTTTTTTTAGGTCTTCTGCGGCTGTCTTCTGCAAAGGTTTTTCTGTGGGTCTCAAATGTGTGCCCCTGGCATTCGTGAGAGCTCTCAAAATATCTCTTTCAGAGATTGGGTGTGGGAGAAAAAATGTGTACAAACCTTTTACCTGACAATCAGAGATGATATACGATTTGTAAAAAAGTAGGACTAATATATATATGCACTGTCAATTAAATGTCAATACACTTAGTGTTAGAAATTAGCCCTTCTGTAACCTTAGTCTAATGAAACAATATTATTTTTATATCGTTACATAATGGAGTAGCTGAACAAAACGGCCACGGTGTGGTAATAGAAAAGACAAACTCAGAAAACAAAATCACAAACGATGGGAAAAAAGCAAAAAAAGAAAAGACTCCGATGGTTGGAGTATTTGAATTGGTAAGTTTCAAACATTTTTACTGTTTTCATTTTGGGTGTCCGCACACCTCATATGTATGCAGAAAAGATCAGGAGGTCAGAGCCATTTCATTGGCAACATAGATTCATCTGTTTAACTCTAATGATAAGGCCATTTCCCACCATGAAGACGAAACCTTGAGAACAACTAAAACTGCCTTTGGAAAAGTACTTAGAATTATTCACATTTGGTCAGACATCAACAGCGACTACGGCTGTTTGCAAAGAACCAGCCAAACTCCTGTAGAAGAAATCAGAAAGATGGGGCTGTATAGGGCACACTTTGAGAAAATCGTCAACTAGCAACATAAGGCAGGCAATGAAGTGAAACAAGGCAAGAGAAAGAGAAAGAATCACCTGGCCACTTGAGCCAGATGCAGACACTTTAAAGTTTGGTAGTACTTTGGAATAAGATGGAAATGATGGCCCAGGACAGGGGACTATTGATGATGACGCCCCATACTCCAACAGGCGTAGGGGGGGGGGTGTAGTTAAGCAAGTAAGTCATATCAATATGTTGTGCTATGTTTCTTCAGTTTAGGTTCTCGGATAACATAGATAGACTGATGATGTTGGTGGGTACATTTTGTGCTGCCGCTGCAGGCGTTGCTCTCCCCGGCATGATTATCATCTTCGGATCTATGGTTGACTTGTTTGTGAATTCTGGTAGTATTATCAAACTTATGGAGAAGCTGGAAAACTATACGAAGACTGTCAATTTGACACAAGAGCAGGTGTTGCAAAATAACTCCTTGTTGTTGTAAGTATATGTAAAGCTTTTTATTGAAAATATGTAAGAACTTGAAATAAATTGTAATCTAGTTATCTATTCTGTCGTTACATGTTAACAAAACATAGCTATGTAAACGATGAACACCAGAAAATTATAAATATAGAATAGCGAGGGAAAGAAATTGTGGAGTGATCTCGAAAGTCTAGCTGTAAAGAGCCGATGTATGTATATTCGAAGACCATGGGCATAGCAATGCATACACCAAATGAAATCCCCTCTCTTCCCGCAGGAGGAGGGTCGGAGTTTAGTGACTGATTTTATGCTTTGATTTTGTTTATTTCAGGATACATTTTAATACTAAACCATCACTTGCCCAAGCGCAGCCAAGGGGGTTGTGAGTTTAAAACCCATTCCAGAGGGTTTTGCAGTCAAATCCCCCTCTTCTATAAAACAAAACAAAAATAATGCAAACGATTATCCCCAAATTTCAAGAGCATGGCTAAGGAAGATTATGATCTTAAACCCCCCTTCGAAATTTACGATAAAACCCCTTCTACCATATAAGACTATCCATACATCAGTCAGCAGATTCTACGAGCGTAACCAAAAATGGCTTTGTGTTTAAAACAACCTCTTCGATTATAAAAAAAGCAAATTACACACTCAAAATTCTATGAGTGTAGTCAAAGGGCGTTTTGAGTTTAAACACCCATCTAGCGGGGTTTAAAGCTAAAACATATCTCTTTAATATAAAAAAAAACAACAAATCATACACAAAAATTTCTATGAGCGTAACAAAAGGGGTTTAGAGTACCCCCTCCCCCCATCAGAGGGTTTTGAAGCTAAAAAATACCTCTTCAATATAAAAAAAAAAACAACAACTAATTACGCACTCAAAATGCTATGAGCGTAGCCGAAGGGGCTTTTGAGTTTAAACCCCCCATTCAGCGGCGTTCGAAGTTAAAAAATACCTTTTTAATATTAAAAAAAAAGCAAATTACACACTCTAATTCTATGAGCGCATCCAAATGGTGTTTTGAGTTTAAACACCCATTTCTACTCTCAACTTTTTGTTGGTTCGGCGCTCTATCACCCTTGCCACTCTTCTTGCTTCAAACCTTGAGACTCCGAGACTCATAGTTTCACGCCATGAGGAGCGATCGAGAGCTAGTGCTTCCCAGCCGTGAATGTCAATATCGCATTTCTTGATGGAGCTCTTGAGATTGTCTTTGTAGCGCTTGTATTGACCTCACAGGGAGCGCTTTCCTGCACACAACTCCCAGTACAGAAGTCTTTTGGGAAGGCGATTGTCTGGCATGCGGACTACATGTCCCGCCCATCGCCCAGGAAGAACCTATTCTAGTTTACAATAAACGTCTTCCGAAAGAATTAGGGGCCGAATGAAAGAAAGATTAACTATGTGCGCGCACACACACACACACACACACACACACACACAAATACACACACAAACACAAACACACACATACATATATATATATATATGGTCGGGGGGTGGGAAAAAAATTCCCCCATCCCTTCCACGAAAAAAAAAAATCTGGCTACGCCCATGTTTAGGACTGAGCACAATTTCCTGTGGGGACTTTTTATTGAGATATTTTTGGATTATATTTTCAGGGTTCATTTCTATGATTGGCATGACTTGGCTCATTAGGCTCGTTAGGGGTTACTTATTACTCCGTCCAATTCATTAATACTTGATTGGCTCATTAATGTCCACACAAATAAGAACAATTGCTACTAGATACACTTTAACACTAACACCAGCTATAGATATTTATTGAAATACAAATAATACTTTAATATTCAATAAGCACATAATGATATCGACACTCAAATTAATATTAATTCTCAATCACCATATATAAACACCAGTCCAGGAAGCAACTATGCAACCTTCCTGGATTAGGAACAAGACCTCACTTGCTAACACACTCTCTCGCAAATTGAACGAAGACTAAACCATTCAGTTCATAACACGTGCAAGACTATTCACATTCATAACCTGGGTGTAATTAAACAAGGGGATATTACCATCATACCAAAATATCAAAGTAACACATTCATTTTTGCCATACCTCCCCCTGACATATATATGTCATAATTATCCTCCTATTATTGTATCCAATGCATTTCTGATTTACAAAATGTGGTTGTGTATATATAATGAGCTTCTTATTTTATTATTTACTAGACATATGTTACCCGCGACCCGCGGGTCTTTATTTGCGCATTACTGTCGATATAGTCACTGAGAGTGTTTTGTAAACAATTAAAGGAAATAATAATGTAATAAGTAAAGCGAATGTGTCAATGTAAAAATAGTGTGAATGAAGCTATCAAATCAAAATAGCTAATAGGCTTAAATCTATTTGTTTAAATTAAAACATTTGCTTGTAGGCCTACATATATTTGATTAAAATTTGAGATGAATAGACTTAATTTTGTATGTTCATGTGTTACAGTATAAAGTAGATCTTTAGGTAGACATATATCTAAATCTACACTAATCTAGAGTTAAAAATTGGCTTTTATAGAGTTTATTCTGTGTTGCGCATGCGTGACCTTTTTTCATGAATGAATATAGACCTATCTCAACACGGCTACGCAGCTTTATTTAGCGAACAGCGAACGAATGTATTAAAATGCTTTAGAAAAACAAATTTGAATGTTAATTTGATTAAAATATGAAATGAATGGACAATAATTATTATGTTTATGTGTTAAAGCATAAAACTATCTTTGCGAAAAGAGTTTTAGACCTAGGCCTAGGAATAGACTCAGTAGAGAGATGTGTTAATCACTGTTAACGTGTAACCATTTGGTAATGTCTAATGAAAGGATGTTTGTGTGTAAAATGTTTTACATATTTCGGATGTTCCTTCAGAGTTGAAGATAGTTTACATCCTAGTCCAAACCTCCCGCAGGACGACGGGGGATGGGAGCGGGCCGGGTTTGAACCCGGGACCATCGATAAATCCAATCGACAATCCAGCGCGCAAACCGCACGACCAGGCAGCCATGTTTGCCAGACATTACCCGCGGCCTGCGGGTCTAAGTTTGTGTTTACTAATCTAGTGGATTGGATTTAGATGTATGTTAAACTTAACTAATGATCCTTTCAAGTTTTTTCTCTTTCGCTACGAAAATAAAATTAGGTTTGCGAAAATGGGATTACCCGAAGTCGATAAATCCATATCTATTAAAAACGAAAAGAGCGATAGCTTTGTTAAATGAATGGGATTATAAAGTGAACAATTAAACGAAATAATTTTTAGTACGCGATTCATTAATGAATATAGATCTAGGCCTATCTCAACTCGGCTTCGCAGCTTTCGTAAACGAATGTAGCTTTAGAAAACCAAATTTGAATGTTTTTTTTGATCAAAATATGAAATGAATGGACTTTAATTAATATGTTTATGTGTTAAAGTATAAAACTATCTGTGCGAAGAGAAATTTTATCCTCTTAGAGTTAAATTAGAGTTTTAGATCTAGGGATGGGATTATAAAGTAAACAATTAAACGAATTAATTTTTAGTACGCGGTTCATTACGGTATTGTCTAATGAAAGAATGTTCGTCAGGAAATCTGTAGTCACAGATATAAGGAGCTAATTTATGTAAAAAATGCTTTTGTAACGCAAAATTGAAGGTTAATTTTATTGTATAATGAAATCAATGGACCTTTTTTTTGTATTTTCATGTGTCAAAGTAAAAAAATATCTGCACAAAGTGAATTTCTTATAATTAGATCTAGGTCTAAATCCTTTCGATCTTTTCTCATGTCAACATTGTAGACATGGCCTAAATCCATAAAATACTATAGCTGTAATAGAGTCGGACAACTTTATTTTTTTTGAGGGTCTTAAGTTTGTTTTTAGGGCTACAATACATACACTAAGGTCTAAGTTAGTACCCAAGGAACATTCCTGCCTAGTTTTATCAAGATTGGTCAAGCGGTTTTGATGTCTATAAGTAACATACATACATACACCTCACATTCTACTTTATAATATAGATATTTTGCATACTAAATGAAGTCTTGTAAGGTCTGACTTTGTTAGTGCGTCAATAGTTATAGCTTGTTAGTCCTACTTGCAGAGCACAAGGGCAGATAATATAAACTGTTGAATAACTACACACTCGGTCGTTAATATAAGTCACTAAGTCTAAAAGTGACTTTACAATATTCAAGGATAGAGGAAAGAAATGATTTCAGCCCAAGCCGGTTTTGATTAAATATCGCAGTGACTTTGCCTTAAAGTAAACCTAATAGAATCATATTATGAGTTAACATGTACGTTGTTTTTTTCGTTTTCTAAAACAATGAAGAATTTTCTACGGACTGGTGCAGGAATGCCATTGAATATTGTTCGAATTAGGGACACTCGTGACAATGCGCATAAACCTGCCAGGCATCTAACACTTTCAGATCGGTAAACAAAGTTGATACTATTATTCATTAACATAACAACGAAATATTTTAAAAAGGAACCGCAGACTTCTGAAGATAATTTATTAGACTGCTAGCATACTACACGTTTCTAAATTATGACAATTTTTTTTTCGATTATAAGATAGCCAAGGAGCTATCACGAAACACCGTCACAGTAATATTGACCGTCTTGGGATTTAAAACGTGTTTTGCCATTAGACTCTATAGAATCAAAGGACAGCATCCGGTGCCATGAAGTCACCGACCTATGTGACTAAATAGAGTTTTTCACACTTCTCAGCGTTCGGTAACGAAATTAATCACAAAACACTAATTGGTTTAGCATTCATCTTAAAAAAAAACCTTTCGAATAAATGAAATACATTAGTTGTTAAATATCTAGATACAGCACGACAAAATCATGTCTACCGCGGAAGTTACAATAAAACGGCATGAACTCGTTCTTTTAGCCGGATCATTATATTCTTATAGTGAGTTAGCAGCGTTACTTTAAAAATACTAGTAAAATCTTGTAAAGTTGTAGATCATGTAAATAAAGTAAATATCATTTACAGTTCCAGGTGTGAGGACATTGCTGCATTCTATTCACAAAAAAACCAAACTGAATCATGTGACATGTTCAATGAGCCAATCTTAGATAAAATGACAGATTTTGCAATCGATTTTTGTGGTGAGTGTATTAGACTCAGGTAGACTCTAGGTGATAGATATATAGTTAGATAGCGGTTCTCAAATTTTTAATACTTTATCGCACCTCCGCGATTCACAGGTTGAGAACTGCTAAGCTAGATAGATACAAACAGAAAGATAAATACAAACACACACACTCACGTCTGTCACGTTTTAAATCTTAAAACTTTGAAAAAGGAATTGAAAATCTGATATTCGCTGCCTTAATGCGCTCAGTAAACAAAACTTTGTTCGAGTCGGGTGTCAAACCTCTAGTTCTCTTTGATAGGTAACCAAGCCGGGCTTAAGCCTCTCTTCCACACATCCCACATCTTTGAAACTCAATTACAGAAAAAAGCTACTTGTAGCATGGTTACTTGTAAACATACATGTGTATCTTCTTTGGGTTTCTTGAGCACAAAATGATACGTTTGTTTTTAAAACTGAATGCAAAATATTTAACACAATGAATGATACAATCCTTATATTGAGGAAATAAATTTAAAAAATCAGTCAAAGTGTTAATGTTTATTGAAAGAAATGTTAACGAATCAAACAGGAACATGGTTAGTAAGATGCTTGTAACTTTGCTTAGAACAATATTAGAATAAGCGTCCTCTGAATGAGACATAAAATAAAAGCAAGCGCAAAATAGAGGTGTTAAGTTTATCACATTTAACTTACATTGGACTAGAGCAACATCAACCGAAGTAGTACTAAAATTAGAAACATTTCAGGCTAGATGGCTAAAAAAAAAGCAATAATGTCCACAGCTTTGAACCATAACTTATAAATACAAAAAGCCAGCCTAAGAAATACACAAAGATAAAGGCATATTTCTTATTTCTAATGTTAAGACAAATTCATACAAGCTCTCTTACTTTCCTATTGTATTTGAAGCATGGGTCAGATGGGACAGGAGATTAACATGCACGAAAGCGATCACCGATTACGTAAGACGTAATTTTTTTTCTGTATTTAAAATGTTTTTAATTTATAGATATTTCAAACAATGTTATTGTTTATAATGAAAATGAAGAATAAAAAAAAAATGATCACAAATGCAGTGCTTTCCTTAATAGGTGTAAACTAAGAAAATATTTTCTTAAACATTGTGAATTTGTTTGAAATTGTAAAAACAACTGTAGTAGTTGTAATAAAATTGTAATCGTCATTTTTATAAAGACTTTTAAGCAAAAAATGTTTCTTCTAAAAACAAATTATGCTATAATTACGATTTGATATTTACGCAATGATAATTACGAGATGATAATTACCAGATGATAATTACGAGATGATAATTACTAGATGATAATTACAAGATAATAATTACGAGATGATAATTAAGAGATAATAAGTACGAGATGATAATTACGAGATGATAATTACGAGATGATAATTACAAGATGATAATTACGAGATGATAATTACTAGATGATTATTACAAGATAATAATTACGAGATGATAATTAAGAGATAATAAGTACGAGATGATAATTATGAGATGATAATTATGAGATGATAATTACGAGATGATACTTACGAGATGATAATTACGAGATGACAATTACGAGATGATAATTACAAGATAATAATTACGAGATGATAATTAAGAGATGATAATTACGAGATGATAATTACGAGATGATATTTACGAGATGATAATTACTAGATGATAATTACAAGATAATAATTACGAGATGATAATTAAGAGATAATAATTACAAGATAATAATTACGAGATGATAATTATGCTATGATAATTACGTGATGACAATTACGCTATGATTATAACGATATGATAATTAGGACTGATACTTAGGAGATGATTATTACTATATAATAATTACGAGATGATACTTACGAGATGGTACTTACGAGATGATAATTACGACATGATAATTACGAGATGATAATTAGGAGATGATACTTACGAGATGATAATTACGAGATGATAATTACGAGATGATACTTACGAGATGATACTTACGAGATGATACTTACGAGATGATACTTACGAGATGATAATTACGAGATGATAATTACGAGATGATAATAACGAGATGATAATTACGAGATGATAATTACGAGATGATAATAACGAGATGATACTTACGAGATGATAATTACGAGATGATAATTATGCTATGATAATTACGTGATGATAATTACGAGATGATAATTACGAGATGATAATTAGGACTGATACTTAGGAGATGATTATTACTATATGATAATTACGAGATGATAATTACGAGATTATAATTACGAGATGATAATTATGTCCTATGCGTGTTTAAGTGTTAATCTAATACAGTATGTTAATAAGAGAGACTTACATTCTGATAAGTCACAAGTTTTCCTGGCTGATTCATTCCATTCTCAAATGGTACTAGGGAGAAAAAAGCACTTGTACGAATTCGACCTCACATATGGAATAAGAAATGTGCCTCTTTCTTTGTGTTTTTCTATGTAATTTATTCGGCTGTGTGTTTGCAGTTGTTAGAAATAGTTTATTATTTTAAGTATTATTACCTTTTACCTCAGTCTAAATTTATCTATTTTACCTATAGTGTTACTCTAATTAAACTTACAGATTCCTTTGTTTTAAATCTTACGGCTTTATTTTGCGTCTGTTTTAGTTTATTTTGACTCAGTGCAATACATGTTTTAAATGCCATTTCAGCTATTGGAGTTGGATTTTTCGCTGCCGCTTTTTTGCAAGTTTCACTTTGGATGTCAGCAGCTGAAAGACAGGCTCATCGTATACGCAAGAAGTTTCTAGAGAATATTTTATACCAAGATATTGGATGGTTTGATACACACGAGACCTCAGAACTCAACACAAGACTAGCTGAGTATGAAGGAATCACTTTTTAATATTTACTATTTGCATATTAAATAGACAAACATAATATTCATAGATGAAAAAACCGACAGTACCCACCCATTCCAGACCTTGCCATTTATGGGAGATAAGATAAGTAGTCTTCTGTTTCTATGGCTGACTATTAACGAGGGTCTAGTGGCCAGCTTAACGACTCAGTGGCGTTCTAAAACTCCCAAAATGTTAACATCCTTCACCGGGATTTGAACCAGAAATCCATTGTGTGGAAGCCAAGTGCTTTACAACTGGACCACCAGACCCCTTTTTTATGCATCTATATTTCACGAAAAAAACTTGTATGGACAAATAATCCTATCTATCTTAGTAAAATAAGCATACTATCTAGGAATCGTACTGAAATGCAGATAAAGATTGTAAATGTAGTGTACTTTCTAAGTTCTATGTTTGGCTCAGCAAATCACCAAAAAGGTCCTTTGTCTTTATGACCTGTCGGTGTCTTTCTAGAATCGTGACACGTTATGTGATTGATTTTATTTTGGATGTATAATTTAGCGAAAATTCAGGCATACCCATATATTCGATTAGTTCATCTACAAAAAAACTACCTTTATATACAAAAAAAGTAAACAGCCTAATTATTGTGCAACTTTGCGAAGTCAAATCTAACCGCACATGTATCATCAGTAGATTGCTGTATTAAAAATAAAAAAAACAACAACATACTTTCAGGATATTTTTTTAAAATAAATTTATTTCTAGCGACATCACAAAAATTCAAGAAGGAATTGGTGACAAAATGGGTTCCTTTGTACAGTGGTCCTCATGCTTTATAGCTGGCTTTGTGATTGGGTTTGTCAACGGCTGGAAATTGACTTTGGTTATATTATCTGTTAGTCCTTTTCTTATTGGAGCAGCAGGACTTATGAGTAAGGTATGAACCAAAAGCCAATAAAGTCCTAAATTGTTTAGTAGTAAAATGCTATGTTGAAATAAAAATATCCCGAGCCACTCGAATCAAGATCGTCAAATGCAACCAGAGACACACAAACCACAGTTTACGCTGCTGATTTTATGATTTAAAACAACCACATCTTGATTTTACTACACAGTACATTCTATAATGCTGCTAAAATATTAGTATTAAGATCATTGCTTGTATGTGAATCAGTTCTTCAAATGTCATGTATATGACAACTCGGGCTCCACAAAATGTGATTCTAAATTGTCTAATAAATTAACAGCCAATACTGTACAATGTACTGTATTGTACAGAGAGCGACACGACAAACTAGCTGCACTAATGCTTATTTACAGATAACTGCACTGTTTTACTAAACTCTATCTTATCAAGGACTCGTACTAGACTCTATTGTACCGAACTCTGAATTCACTGTATCACCCTGACTTGCTGTATTGACACCTCGCTCTTTTTATAGGGTGCTCGAAGGCCTTCTCGGACATCTCTTTCAAGATGGCATGATAATGTCATAGTACTTTTCGGAATAGTCACTGTTAATCACTCGCATTACGCCTGTGTGAAATGAGTTGACTGATTACACACTTAGCTATCTTTACATGCGTCGCCACCACAGTTATAATAATATATTTAAAAAACCTTATAAATCTTAAAGAACTAAAAAAAACTTTCATAATAAATTCAGTCATTGATTAACATGCATGGCTAAGATTGACCAGGAGACACGCGTGGGACGTAATCCTCCTCTTTTTTGAAGTGGCGTCTGCATTGTATAAGATAAGAAGAAACCTTTTCACTGCTAAATTGAAGAGATTTAATTGTTTTCGATAATACAAAAATATATTATTACAATATGTTTATTTTTCATAAAATTACATATAAGGTTTTAATATTTTAAATGTTTTGAATCCAGTTGGCGGCATCAATGACATCGAAAGAGTTAGAAGCTTATGCCAAGGCTGGCGCAGTTGCTGAAGAAGTGTTTGGAGCGATCAGAACTGTGGTGGCTTTTGGAGGTCAGGACAAGGAATCTAAGCGGTAATATACTCGCTAACTTTTTACAATCATGTCATGTTCGTCAAATTTACTGTAAACGTCATTATGTTTAAACGAGTTCAGGTAAGATTGATCAATACAAAACATATTGCTATTGTTAATGACATAAGGATTCACGGGCTATAATCTTGATCATTTATGTTATTCCTCTTCGTTCACAGTTGCTGGATGGCTGAGATAACCAGCCCAATAAATGAGATTAACTGTGCTGTTGTTTCCATATCAGACAACTCTTTATATGATTGTTATTCCTGTAGGGATATTTTAAGCTGGTATCTTTTTGGACCTATTGTTCGCAGCTTGGAATGCATCAGGATTGCAAGAATGCTTTGCATCCTCGCTCTAAGAAGGACTTCAGTATACATAGTAGACACTTGCCATTCAACACTCTGTATTTATCTTTTCGTGCATCTAGTTAATGTATGAAGCTTTGACAAATGTTTTCAGCATTCACTAGTGAGCGTGTTTTGCTAGATCCTATTCTCACTTTCCATAAAATGTATGGTGCTAGTCTGTCATTTCCTGATCGAAGAGGAAATTTATTTCGGGACAGCCTGTAATCTATATATATAATTCTCTTCATGGCTCAAAAGTATGGACAACACTCTTTTATTTCTGCAGTCGGACTAACTAGAGTTACCCGACGTAATTTTAGAGACGAAAAAAAAAGGGGGGGAACAAGTAGTATTCACCCGTCACTAAGTAGCAGGGCGGACTTAACCAATGTGACCAAGTAGTCACAGAAAGAGAACAAGTAATCTTTTCTGTATTCACCATTTCACTTAATAGCAGAGCCGGACTTAACCATTGTGGGACCTAATGTCTAATGCCTAATGCCAAGTTTGGTTACGAATATGGATAATAAGTGAATATTAAGAGTTTATATTAGAAAATATTGTTCATCTTTGCATTTGATTCATTCTTTACTGCGTGTAGCGAAGTCATGCAGTATATCACAAGGAATCTGTTTTCTACATAGATCACGCCTAATAGCAAGAATTAGCAAATGTTTCAATCTATCTACGAGATTTGTTACCCTCAAATAATTTTTCATTACTTTCAGGAGCGAGAAGCTTCTTTCACCTGATTCCACAATGACGCGAAAATGCCGTTTTTTTAAAAAAAATCGAGCATAGAATTGGCGTTTTCCATATTGAATGACACCACAAAATGACAATTTTTGTCTATATATTTTAGGAGATTTGTATGTTTTTAAAAGATTTTAATAATTTCCGGAGATTTCCAGGAGCTTCTGAGAAATCTGGAGGCCGAGGGAAATATGTTATATTTATAATGGTCTAATTTTATAATTTATACACCTAGAATTAGCGCGGGCCCTATAAAAGTGCTGTGCCCACTGCGGTCGCATAGGTTGCAGTGGCCTAAGGCCGGCCCTGCAAAATAGCGGCGTATGCTACTCCGCCAGTCAACTAGTTTGCATAATTTATATTTTAGATTGATAGAAATCAAGTCCATTTTGGGTTGCACTACTCTCCCTATCTGATCAATTCTGTATCATTTTTACTGCTTGCTCATTCACCCACATTTTTTGTTGGTCAGCTTTTTCATTTCAATTTCAATATGTGCTGGGATCCATCGGAGAACAGGTTAATTAATCTCTAAGGAAGAATTTCCCATAAGTTATTTGCTTTTATATTCAAAATTCTTTATGCAATGTGTTAAAATATTTATACGAATAAAATAATAAAAAGTCAAATGTGAAAGATTCCTTTGCTTTTCTGATCAGGTATGCTTCAAATCTTACCGAAGCTCAGAATTATGGAGTCAAAAAAGGTTTTACCAACGGAGCTTCCATGGGCTTTATTTGGTTCGTTATATTTTGCTGCTATGGGCTGGGGTTTTGGTATGGAGGAACACTTGTCAGAGAGGAAAAAGATGTGTATACAGTAGGAAAAATGCTTGTAGTAAGTACAGTTCGTAATATTTAATTATTTTCTCTTAAACATGTCTTTCTTGTTTTAAATATTTTTATTTATTTCTCTCTTCAGGTATTTTTTGCAGTGCTTATTGGTGCCTTTTCAATGGGCAACGCTGGACCCAGCTTACAAGCTATGTCCATTGCACGAGGCGCTGCTTATAGTGTATTTCAGTTGATTGACTTGGTAAGCACAAGTTATTAAAATGATGATGTCGAAATGTATTTAGGGGCTCGATGGCTGATATATATTTGTTATGAATACATTTGAAGGCTAGGTGTCACACACACACACACACGCACGCGCACGCGCACACACACACACACACACACACATGCACGCACTTACGCACACGCACACGCACACGCACACACACGCACACACACACACACACACACTGACAGAGAGAGAGAGAGAGAGAGGGCCTACTGGATGACGAAAATAAAGACAAAAAAAAAGAGACAAGGTTACAGTTACAGTTGGTGTGGAAACACAAACTCAAAATCTGCTCCCGAAGTGGTCCACCCTAACCCTAACCCTAACCCTAACCCTAAGAATGGAGGTTGACAGATCCTGTGTGGGGCCCCAGCGGTCCAGCAGAACAAAGGATAGGTGAAAGAGAATGTGAAGTTAGATGTGAACCTGGTCCAACTGATGTTTCTTGTAATGAATATCTAATTGATCATATTGTTTTGTAAAAGGTCAATCTCTTATTCAAATCTTCAAGGAAAAAAAATTCCATAAAAAGAAAATAAATAATAAATTATCCTTTAGTACAGGCATATCAAACTCATTAGGGTGTATGGGCCACTTAAAAAACCTTCTATGACCTGACTAAAATTCAGTTGCACAACAGCATACTAGTTTTAAGTAAATTAGAAACAGTACAATATAATACAATAATTAATGGCATACCTGTCCCTTGGTTGGCTAAATTTTTAGTCCTATTTAATAATTTAAATTACTATTTTTACGCATTATTTTCTTTGTCCTGATGCTTGACATTTTTTCTGGGATACAAGTTTATCATTGTTATGTTGAAGTTTGTTTGCTACTGACACTTCTATCACTGATGAGAAATTTTAATCAGATAATCTCGAACGGTGAGGTGTTCTAGTAGCGTCCAGTATGGAAAAGAACTGCAAACATAGCTAGAATCCTGGCTGCAAATTTCCGCAATTAAACGTACGGTTCAGGGTAAATAACTGTAAAATTTAGCACAGCTAATTCTATATGCTTCGACTCAACTCAAAATCTGTACTACAGGCTTTGCAAAGCCCCGGACCATGGCCCCCAATATCAACACTGTCATCATGGCTTCACATAACATTAAACAACGCTATGGCACCCCTGTAATTATGCAGTGGGTACCGAGTCACATAGGTGTGGGCAGGAGGGCAAATTCCACCCACTGATGAGGCTGTAAGCTTTCATCAAACCCTGGCTATAATACAAAAAACAGAAATAGTAAGTGGTTTGAGTGCTGGAACAAGTCCCAAAAAGCCCGTGGAGCTCATGAGGCGCCCTGACCGCATTTCCCCGTGGTGGAGGCTGTCCAGGCCTGAACAAGCTATTATAGCACAGTGCAGGACAGGCCCCTGTTCTGTTGGCTCAATTTTTTTGCGGCTACGGCCAAATTTTGATTCACGGTGCCCCCGCTGCGGGGAAGAAGAGGAAACCGTGCCTCATATTCTGTTTGACTGCCCCAGACTTGCTGATCTCCGTCTCGACAGGTCTGGGAAACCCAAAATTCTCGACCTGTATGGCGACATTTATGCACTACCAACACAGCAGGGTTTCTGTCCAGGGCTTTTGCAAGAGAGGATTTGAGCCTCTCAAGCCCTCACTCTAAGGGAGTTTGATGATGATGATGATGATATGCTTCGATTTCAACAAAAAATCTGACTGCTATTCTATCAGCTCTAGTTGCACATTTCCAGCAGCATTTTCATCATCAACTGAGAATAGATATACAAACAACGAGAATTCTTGCTCGTAAGAAACAAGTCACGAAAACGGTCATTGAAAGCATCTACAAACGATTTCCGGTGTAAGACATTTACTAAATGTTGCAGCCGTATTTAATGTTTTTAGTTCCTGACACGTTGAGAAGTGAACAAGATTCTCTCTCATATTTGGTTTATCCACAGTCATAATTTTGCTCGAAACAACTTCACATGATTACACGCAGTTGTGACAATTATGTCTCAAAGTTCCAAATTCAAGTCTCAATAAAATTTCCACACGCAGTGCAAGAAATCTCTTCAATACTTTATGAGAGCCAGCGAATTTCTGTGTAGTAGGAAACACAATTAAATTCGTGTCCAATCTCATCCAAAAACATTGAAAATTGCCGATGATTTAAGCCACACGCACAAATTAAATTGAGAGCGATTGAAACCGGTCTTATAACATCTTGGAATTGTAATTGCTATGCGCAGAATGTTTCTTGGTGAATGATGCAATGAAAAGGAGTAAATTTAAAATTAGCATAACTTTCTATCATTTTTGCAAGTAGCTTTGCATCAAAACTATCTCATTCCATGGTTGGTGAGCCATCTGTTGTTAAACTAGATAGCTTTACCAAAGACAAATTGTACTGCAATATCAGACAGAAAGACATATACAGTGAGTTTAAATAAACTCTGTAATTAAGGTATTTAAATAAACTGATTCTGCAATAAAAGATATTCAGATTTCCAATGAATTATAAGGATTATAAATCTATTAATCTCCCATTTTCTAATCCTAGTTTTGGTTTACTTGAACAAGAAAACATTTATCGTTTATAAATAATTCACATTTTGTTGTTTAGAAATCAGCCATTGACAGTAGATCAACATCTGGAGAAACACCGAGCTCTTTAGTTGGGACAATCACCTTCCAGAACGTACACTTCAGCTACCCATCACGCCCTTCAGTGAAGGTAACGGAATTCATTAACTCTTTCCGTAATTATTTAAAATATTCTGGTGGAATCAACGCTGGTATCGTCAGTTAGGAGAGAAAGAGTTAAACAATTTATATAAAATCAAAATACAAAGATAGTAACATCTACATTAATTACTTCCATATTTAATCTTGAGTGTAAAATTTTAAGTAAATTTTTTTCTTTATAATTCAATAAAGGCTTCAATATAGAAATGCTCCGATATATCTAGATGTCTTTAAAAGTTCTGTTTTTCTAAATGACAATAAAGTATCAGATTTTCTTGCTCATTAGGTACTGAACGGTCTCAATTTGACTGTCCAGCCTGGTCAAACGATTGCTTTAGTTGGTGCAAGTGGCTGTGGAAAAAGTACAACAGTTCAACTGCTGCTGAGATTTTACGATCCTCTACAGGGCCAGGCAAGTCTATAGTTTGTTTTTTTGAATCCTTATCCGTAAAAAAACAACAAAAAAACAAACAAAACTTGCAGATTATTATTCTAATTTGCTTATCTAATTCATATAGATATATCAGCACCTTTTAAAATTCATTGTATAAGGCTCATTATTCTTAAGCCTACAATATTAAGTCAAATGTTTTTATTTCCCTATATATTATTTATACATTTAATACCATAGCCTTATTTATTTATAGTTCTAAATTAAACTTAAACATATTTTGAACTACAAAAGAAGTTTGCTTTTTCATCAGGCAATGCTGACCCAACTACCACATTTGTGAATGTTTAGGTTGTGTTTTCTCCATCTGCACATTTTGATACATCTATTTTGAACCATGAACCTCATCAAACTCTTGACATTTATTTCTACAACCACAGTTGAAAAAAAAAGTAGACACCAACGCGCTGCCGCATCCTCACCCCGCTCCGCAAAAAGACAAATTCTTGAAACTTAACTGATTTCGAAAGTAGTTTTGGTCTTCACAATATAATAACTTTTTTGTTGTTGTTTTAATCACAAAATCTTTTTACGAGTTTTTTTTTTAATTATAAAATTGTTTAGATACTTTTAGACAACAGAAACATCAAAGATTACAACATTAAATGGTTGCGGAGTAAGATTGGTCTTGTTAGCCAGGAGCCAGTTTTGTTTGCCACCAGCATCGAAGAAAACATTCGCTACGGCAAAGAAGGAGTGTCACTGAAGGAGATAGAGACAGCTGCAAAAAATGCCAACGCTTATGATTTTATAGACAAACTTCCTCAGGTAAACACAATTTATGTGTTTTAATTACTTTCATACACACTATAAGAGAGATTGAGAGAAAGAGAGATTGAGTGAGAGAGATTGAGAGAGAGAGATTGAGAGAGAGAGAGAGAGATTGAAAGAGGGAGAGAGATTGAGAGAGAAAAATTGAGACAGAGTGAGAGAGTGATACCAATGCTAAAAAAAATATTTAATGCTCTGATGAATCCTTCTTGTGACAATAAATAAACGTCTCTTAACTTTGTGTAGAAATTCCAAACTCTAGTAGGAGAGAGAGGGGCACAACTGAGTGGTGGCCAGAAACAGAGAATCGCTATAGCCCGAGCCTTGGTTGGAAACCCTAAGATACTGTTACTTGATGAGGCGACTTCAGCGCTGGATACTGAAAGTGAGTCAGTTGTCCAGGATGCATTAGACAAGGTTTGTAGTTTTAACATTCGTTCTGTTTCATTTTTTTTTCTTTTTTTTGTTTTCTCTCACTGTGTCTATAACATTTGATCTCACTATTCTCTATCTATATAAATAACTTTATGCCTTACTCTTTCTCTTTCTCTCTCTTTCTCTCTCTCTATCTCTCTCTATCTCTTTCTCTCTCTCTCTCTCTCTCTCTCTCTCTCTCTCTCTCTCTCTTATATATATATATATATATATATATATATATATATATATATATATACTTTTACAGTAAAGTTCCTCTCTCTGACCTTTTAAAAAGGAACCATGGAAACCTCTCATATCCCCCCGCCCGTCTCTGGTCCTCTAAAGTGACTGGACCATAGATTGAGCATACTATAAGCATGTACGTTGCGATTAAAAAAAACATTATTTAATAATATTAAACATGAAACATTATAGAAAATCATATACCAACTAAATACACATCAAACAAAATAAATAAATGCTGGTTTAATAATAGACTAAAGAAGCTTTGTAAACAGAAGGAAAACCTATATAGAAAATTTAAAGAAACCAAGGCAGAAAGAGTTTACAAAAAGTATATAAAAATTAAACACCTAACCCAAAAAGTAAGCAGACAGCTGCAGAGTGAATTCATAAACATTGTAATATCTAAAGATAACAACAAAAACCTATGGTCATACATTAAGTCTAAGAAAATGGAAACAACAGGCATAGCGCCATTAAAAGATGAACATAAAATAATACATAATGATAATGAAACTAAAGCAAACATCCTAAACAAATACTTTGCATCAGCATTCTCAGCCCAAGGAGACAAAGACATATTTCTTAATTTGAACCAAGTAGACAACATAGAAGATTTAGTAGTACAAGAAAATGGAATTCAAAAACTATTATCCAACACCAAACCAAATAAAGCGTCTGGACCTGATGGTATTCCAGCTAGATTACTCAAAGAACTAAGCAATGAGCTAGCCCCAGTGTTCAAAATACTCTTTCAGGCATCGCTTAACCAGGGCAGAGAACCAAAGGACTGGAAAGAAGCTAATGTCACCCCCCTATTTAAAAAAGGAGAAAAATCTGATCCAGGAAACTACAGACCAGTATCACTTACCAGCATCACATGTAAAATCATAGAACACATAATATGTAGCAACATCATAAACCACTTAGACAAACATAATGTCCTCACACCATACCAACATGGCTTTAGGAAATATAGATCATGTGAAACACAACTAATAGGACTGATTGATGATTTTTCAAAAGGTTTAGATAATAGTGAACAAATAGATGCTATCTTACTAGATTTTACCAAGGCTTTTGACAAAGTTCACCACCATAGTTTGCTTAAAAAATTATAATATTTCGGCATTAATGGTCCACTGCATCAGTGGATTAAAGATTTTCTGATAGGGAGAGAACAAACCGTAATAATAAATGGCTCTAAATCAACACCAATAACAGTAAACTCAGGTGTACCTCAAGGAACAGTCTTGGGTCCACTACTATTTTTAATTTACATAAATGATTTACCAAATTGCATTAGTTCAGGAACAAAAGTCAGATTATTTGCAGATGATTGCATAATATATAGAACAATAAAAACAACACAAGACACAGATATTTTACAAAGAGAATTAGATGAATTACAGAAATGGGAATCAAATTGGAGCATGTCTTTCCACCCAGAAAAATGTCAGTTGTTAAGAGTAACAAAAAAACTAAAACAAATTAATTCCACTTATCTTATTCATGGCAAACCAGTAACACAGACTAAAAACGCAAAATACCTAGGTGTTATAATAAATGAAAAACTGTCATGGAATCCACATATTGATGAAACTATAAAAAAATCCAACAAAGCATTAGGGTTTATTAAAAGAAATTTCTATAAATCAAATAAGAACATAAAACTAAAATGTATTTAACCTTGGTTAGGCCAATAATAGAATATGCATCCACCGTTTGGGACCCCTCAACTCAAGAAAACATTAAGAAACTGGAACAAACACAAAATAGAGCAGTGAGATTCATAACAAACGAATATTCACATTTGACTAGAGTAACACCATTAGTAAAATCACTAAATTTAGAAAGCCTTCAGGACAGAAGACTCAAAAGTAAAGTAGCAATTATACATAAAACACTGAACCATAATCTTCAAATACAAAAACAAAATTTAATAGAATACTCTGAAAGACACAAAGATAAAGGCACATTCCTCGTCCCATATGCTAGGACAAATTTGTACAAATGCTCCTTCTTCCCTAGTGCTATTAGAGCATGGAATGGGTTGCCTGGGCTAGCCAGAAAAACCAGTGACTTGGCAGAATTTAAGTCATTGGTTAATATGCATGACTAAATGCATGACGCGTAGGACGTAATCATCTTCTTTTTTGAAGTAACGTCTGTATTATATAAGATATTTCTAATCACATAAAATTATTTTTGTTAGTCTTGATCTAATAAACATTAATTAGTTGATAAATTTAAAACAAAATGATGTTTTTACATTCAGTATAAGCTTTTTTTTAAAATCGTATTTATATTTTATTTCTCTTATCATGAGCTATTATCGAGCCCAGACATTCATGTTGTTTCCATGAGATGATCCATAGTTGCTTCGCAACAGAAGGAAGCCATGTTCATATATACAGACATACATACATACATATATATATATATATATAAAAATATATATACGTATATATATAAATTGTTGTAACTCTAGGGTAGGCACTCAACGAAAAGGCAGGCAACTCAACACAGTTTAACAGGAAATAAATAGTTGTGTTTATTCACTAGGGCAAACACATAACATCTTTCAGCTTCCTCAGAGTCTTACTACTAAGTATACCAGTCCTTTGCTACTTAACCCGAATGTGGACCAACGACAGCCTTCCCCGCTACGCTCCAGGTCCCTACTACAAACTTCAGGCAGCACAAAAGTTGGCCTCTTGGTTTCCCAAACATTCAGACTCTTCACAGTTCCTGATGCACTGTTCTTCTCTTCCATTCTAGCGTTTTCCTGTTTACGTTCAACAGTGCGCCAGTGCGCACCTCAAGCACTGGTGCGAGGAAGGGTTACAACAATATATATAATATTTTTTAAATTATTAATTATTAACGAACATTGTCTTTTCGTATATATTGTAGGCACGCATGGGAAGGACAACTATCGTAATAGCTCATCGTCTCTCTACCATAAAGAATGCAGATATTATTGTTGGTTTTAAGGATGGCGTGGCTGTTGAAGGAGGTACTCACGATCAGCTGATGGAGTACAAAGGAATATATTATCAGCTCGTCACAAATCAGGTTAGGTCGCTTGCTTAAAAGATTAAGTCCTACCAATGATATTAGATTAAAGTTTAATACTTTGAAAAATCATTGCCATATTCGATCAATGAAGTGTTTTTTTTTCTTTTTGAGAACAAAGACTTATTTGTGTGTATGTTTGTTTAATTTAGTCTCAGATGTGTGGCACTGTGTGGATTAGCTCACTTTCTGTAATAAATAAGGCCCAAAAATCAAAAAAGAAATTTGCTTTTAGCATTAAGATTAAAATTAATGCTTTGCAACAGAAACACGCACACATATGTTATTAAAAAAAAACTAAAGGGATAAACGACTGTATAGAAAATACGAAAAACATGCATATATATGTAGCCCAGCCAGAACAAGTAAAACAAATGACGTTTGGGCCACGAGGCCTTCGTCCGCTACAAAACACACACACACAAAGACGAACAATTAACACAAAATAAACGTATCTGTCCGATGGTGTCGAGGCAGAAAAGAGATGAGCTACAATGGCGTAAAAGCGCGGGAAATGGGAACAAAAGAGGGGGCATGTCAGGCAAAGATGAATGGGAAAAGGGGATAGTGTTAGTGCCCATCGCATATTAAATAAAAGTGTGCTGGTGGTTGATCCCGTGAGGTTCGAGGGTGCCTGACATGTAAATAAGTTTGTTTTCGATCTACAGACGGGTGTTTTTGTCATTGCATTGTTATATAGCAGTGACGAGAAGATCAGTGGTACTCCTATGATGTGTGTTATTAAAATGAATAGCGACGGGCTTAGTTGCACAGTTTCGAATGTCTCTAAAGTGTTCTTGGAGTCGTGTTTTTAAAGTCCTGCCTGTGTTTCCAATAGATATCATTTGACACCTTGAGCATATTATAGCATATATGACTCCTCTAATATTACAGTTACATTTACCACTGATCTTGATGGTCATTTTAGGACAGGTGACAGGTAGCGAGCGTTTGCTTGTCTGGCAGTTACGTCGGTTATGGGGTATATTGTTTTTTTTTAGACAACTTCCATAACCGCTTTATCTCCAAACTTAGATTTTTTATTATTTTGTTTTTTCCATTTAAATTTTCCTTGTATTATGGTGTACGACAGTGTCAAGATGGTAGCTTTTTTCTTTCTTATCAATAAACAGCAGATGAAGGCGATATAAATTCATTCTAGTCTCATTATTATTATTTAATTATTATTATAGCCCATCTTTGTTGTTTAAAGAAACAGAATAAAAATTCTTGTTACTCTTTAACTTGCGTATTCAAATATTATTTTATTATATTTTCTTTTCTTTTTACCTTTTCAGTCTCATTCTAAAGAAGAAGGTGAGTTTCATATTTTGTTGAGTTTAAAGCTGACGAAATAAATACCAGCCCATTCAATTTTAATCTATAGCTAAACATTAAATCTTCTCAATAATGTCTAGATAGTAGTTAAGCGTTCATTAAACCTCCTGAAACCGTACTCTATCAGTATTTCTCTCTCTCTCGTAATGTAACAGACAAAGTATACTGCAGTAATTTACAGGTGTACAGCTTGTCACATAGAAATCTGCTTAAAGGTCTGATAGCACATTGTTTTATAGTCTGGTAGCAGATTGTTTTATGGTCTGGTAGCACATTGTTTTAAGGTATGGTAGCACATTGTTTTAAGGTATGGTAGCACATTGTTTTAAGGTCTGGTAGCACATTGTTTTAAGATCTGGTAGCACCTACTTAAAAATCTACGAGGATATTACTTATAGGTCTTTTAACATGTTGCTTATATGGCTGCTAGCACTCTTTATAATTATTTGTTAGCACTATTTGTAAAGGCTGTGTGGTACACTGTGCAATGGTCTAATAGCACATCTGTAAGGGGGTAGTAGCACATTTTGAGCATTAGTTTATCCATTTTTAAGCCAGGCAATATGCCCACAAATTAATTTAAATGCTTTAGAGAACTTGATTCTGCAGTGCTAAGAAGTGCACACAAACTATCATCTATCTTTAAACATAGCTTAACAACACAACCATTATTTTGTACACCGGGTACACCAAAACTTTCCAAGGCATTAAAAAGCCTTAGGAAAGAACCATCAATTTCTATCGGGGATTTTCATACATGGCGTAAAAACTATAATTAGCAAGCTTACTTAAAATATTATAAGTGACATTATATTTCCAAAGAAAAGTCGATTAATTTATAGTTAAATAAAGTCAAAAAAAATATGTGTATTATTCAGAGGATGAAGAAAGTGTAGATGAAAAATCCAATGAAAAATTTACAAGTCAAGGTGCTTATAAAGATTTGAAACAACAGAAGTCCATTGTGGAAGAAAAGAAAGAGGAGGTAACTCTTTTTTTCTTTATACATTTTTAGGGTTGAAGGGAATGGGAAGCGGTGGACAAAAAAAAAGCGCCGACAAAATACACGAACAAAATAGCGCGGAGAAAATAGTTTTGTCATTTTGCAAGAAATACTTTTTATATCGTAAAAAAAAACAACAGAGCCAATATTTTTTAGCCGCCCCCGAAAGGGGAAGAGACGCTATCAGTTTTGTGTGGCCTGTCTGTCTGTCCGTCCGTCCCGTTTAGATATCAGAAACTAGAAGAGAAAATGAAAATCGGACATCATAATAATTTAGATAATTCAAAGTTCTGATGCAATGGCTACTTTTTCTTTTTCCAAAAGTGAACCATCAGGGGAGGTAACTTTTTAAAAAAGGTAATGGACTTGCATCTAAGGTCACAATGGTAAAAGTGTCAGGGGGTCATTATACAATATATTTTTCCATTCATTAACTAACGCATTGAATAGAATACTTATTGAAATGTTATTTTTAAAAAAGAATTTTCATACGAACTTCGTTTTAGTTATAAGTTTAAAAAATAACGAAGTACTTTATAGCGCGCAGTTTTGACATACTCAGTATAGATCTAGATGTATTCTTAGATATAGACTTAGATCTTGATATAGGCTTACATCTATTTCTAGATCTAGGCTTAGACATACATCTTGAGTCTAGATTTAGATTCAAAAACTAATTCCGGATCTAGCTAAATCAATGTCTAGTTTGTTTGACTAATGACAATGGAGATATTAATTTTTATTTGCGAAGGAAAAGTCTTGATGTCATCTGTACACAATTGTAGCTTAAAGAAGTTCAAGATTTTTTTTTCGTGTTGCCAATTTATCTAATTTTGTCAAAAGAATAAATCTTTTTTAGTTTCTCTTTATTACATGTAAAGTAAAGTTCCCCTTTGAGACCTTGTGGTCTATAGGGCAGATGATGTAAAGATCACCTGTTTCTTTGGCCTACGGTTAGCGAAGGTTTCATGTGGCCAGCACAACGACCAACCGCCTTTACTTTCCCCAATTATTGCCAGGTTCCCTTTAGGTGGACTCAGAGTCGCCTAAAGGATCTCAAAATAAAAAATTCCTGTCTTCACCAGGATTCGAATCCGGGACCCTCGGTACGAAAGCCAAGCGCTTTACGCCCAGCCACCGCGCCTCCTTTATTACATGTAACATGTTATTAATTTTGAATGTATGGATAATGTTAATATTTATTATTTAAAAAAATATAAGTTTAAGCTAAATAAATATATGGAGATGCTGTGGCTGAGGTGTAAAGCACTTGAAACAGGAAGTTCCATGTTCGAATCCTGGTGAAGACTCTAGGTGGACCACTTTGGGGGCCGATTTTGAGTTTGTGTTTCACACAAACTGTCTTTGTAACCTTGCATTTTAATGTTATCCTTATTTTTCTGTCATTTTGCAGGATACACTTTAGATATCTAAAATGTGATTATGCAAACATCAATAAAAAATGCTTAAAAAATTTTTTGTATCAAAATATACAACATTATTACATTCTAAAAGTGCATTTCAATAACACGCAAAAATACTTCTATACTTATAAGATTTACACACACACACAAACTTTCACTACGTTAATTTGTATGCAATGTTACTGTCACAGCTATGAATGCCTGAATATGAAACAGTCTTATTTTCACTTGAAGTAAGTTGAGTTAAGCCTTACTTGAAGATGTCAACTGATAAGATGAGTTACTGTGACGTGCCGGGGATTCTATATAATGACTAGATCTAAATGTTAACTGTTAGATTTCATGAAGAAGATCCTTTTGAATCAAACACTGAAACTTTCATTCTTAACTTGGAAACACGAACGTATAATACAGCATTTACAAAGTGAACTGTATCAAGAATACAAAAATATTTAAATTATCTACTAGATCTAGTATAAGAACAAAACTGATCTCTATTAATTCTAACTCAAGAATAATATGCGTCTTGACTCTATCAAATTCAATACACGACTGATTTACTCACGCTTCTATTGTCTCGTTCTCGTTTCGGTAAAAGAGGCTAAACCAATCAAATTACAGTTTTCTATCAAGCCATATATGCGTGATCGCCGGATGTTTGCAACGTCATTGGAGAAACCAATCTCGACCTAACCTTGAAAGGAGTTTATTATTTTAAAATTATTAATTTAAATAATATATATATATTTGACATTGATACGTGACAGTTACATAGAAACTCCATCAGTGGTTTGTTTCCCTATATTGGCAATATAGTTTCAAGTCGTCTTTTAAGTTGGAGGTACTTTGTCTTGCTTGCAGCTTTACTTCGTTCTCCAGCGTTGTACCTCAGAATCTTGTTCTCAATGTTCTCCTGTTCTCTGAGGAAGTGAGAGATTAACTTGTACACATTGGGGGAAGGTGGTGGCCCTCATTAAACAGCGGCAATACATGGTGCCATCCCTTCATTGAATTGTTTGTTCTTGGGACATTGTCCTGTACTCGACATCTAACATTCCATAATGCTATCGAAAATCTTGGATTCACTCTGCGGTTTTGTCAATATAGTTGTCCTCCCAATAGTCATACAAATTCCGACGCATCTGGCCGAGCTTCATTTAGTTCTTCGAAGGCAGATTTTACATTGGCATCTAGAACTAATGAGATTAAACAAACATTTGACAAGATAAGTGATCGCCATCTTAACAAATCTTGACTCACTTAGGTATGACATTAATGCTGGAAAAGACGCCATAGTTTGGTTCAATAGAGATGTCTCAGATAACCCAGATTACTGTTTCGACTATAAAACACATGTGTAACACACACATCAACATATACCTAGTTCTTGAACGGGGTCACCTGATTTCAACACATTTTTTTTAGCATTTTAAACATTGGTGAAAAAGGAGAATGATATAAAATTTTGAAGTACTCTCATCCTCCGAAAATATGGCATACTTTTAGATCTAAGAATATTGAAGAAGACAAAGACCTCAATAAAATACTGCCTAAGACCTTCACTTACTAAAATACGGTACTTTTGTATACATCATATATTAGTCCGCGCTATTTTGTCTTGCCCTATTTTGTGGGAATTTCGCGCTATTTAGTCGGCGCTATTTAGTCAGGTTATCGTCAAAGTCAATAGACTCGAATATATTCTATATGAATTCAGCTGTTAGAATAGTTTCGCATGTAAGAGCATTGATTTGAACTTGTTTCCACAAGTAATGTTGATCCTAAATTTATCAGTTTTGTTGATTTCACATTTATAGAGATATTGATCCTATTTTTTATGATATTTATTTTTTATATTTATAAGATGCTGATTTGACATTCATTAATTATTAGGGTTTTGACTCATAAGGTTGTAGCCACATAGGATTGTTGAATCTTTAGATAGTTGACGCATAAGTATTGTGATTCAAATGATTGTAGGGTTGTAGATTGATAGGCTCGGTAATTTATTGGCATGTTGATTCCACATTCTCAACTTAAATTTTGTTTAGTTCTGTATTTTTTAATTATTTTTTAATCATATATTGGAAGTCTCTTTCTTATTGTTAGGCCTAGTATATATTTAAACAATTCGACTGTTACATTCCCAGAAAGAGAAGTTACCCGATGCTCCGTTCTCAAGACTGATAAAAATGAATGCACCTGAATGGCATTTTATATTGTTGGGATGTTTTAGTAGCATCTTTAACGGAGGTGTGCAACCAGCCTTTTCTGTTATCTTCAGTAGAATACTTGGCGTGAGTATCATATGAAATATATATATTTAAAATCTCTTGTATCTTGTATGTTATAGCTCTGGTCCCAATCTATTTTGGGGCTCTGTATGGGGTGAGGTGGTATCTGGGAGTAACCCCTTTTAAAAGCAGCCAAACTTTGTAAGTGACAGTGTGTCAAAGCATAAACTTATGTTCAAATCAAAACAACAAACATGGTATTAATTACTAAATACTATTTAATAAAGTAATTTTCCTTCTCATGTGCGCTTCTTTCTTTTAATATTATTAATAATAATGATAATGGTCGAGAGGCTAAGTGCGCTTGAACTTGGCTTGGCTTGAACTTACCTAGAAGGGGGCTCGAGGTTCGACACCCGACTTGGGCAGAACTGTGTTTACTGAGCGTCTAAAGGCAGCTCGGAAAACCATCTCCTAGATACCCCCTCCCCTCCACTGGTCCACAAATGAGATTGGACCAAAGCGCTCTGAGCATGCTATAAGCATGAAAGTATCGCTATATAAAAGCTATAAATCACTGTAAACAAATAAAATGTAGGCTCAAGACGCTGTGATAACATTACAAACATAAATACGAGAGCTAAATTGACAAACTAATCTAAAAGTTTTAAACTGATAGGTCTTAATGTTTTTCTTAAATGTACGGTAGCATGTTGTCTGTCTGAGATCAATGGGGAGTGAGGTCCATACTTTTGGTCCGTGTACAATGTAAACTAGACATGATTATTTTTAGGGTCAAGGTTGAAATTAGGTAAAAAAAAAAAAATCAAGGCTCTTCATACTAGCTCGACCTGTAAAACCTGCCCTTACAAACTGCAATGCAAAGTCCTCAGCTCCCTTTCGGTGACTAAAGAGATTATTAATTTCACTTACCCAATATCGCTATACCTTACTTACGAAAATTTAACATCTTTTTAATGGCTTCTTCATTAAACTTGCATATTTTGTTTCTAATATTCTGTGAACAGGTTTTTGCTGAGAGTGAGGATGAACAAGAATATTGGATTCGAATATACAGTTTAATTTTAGTAGGACTAGGAGTTATTAGCTTGATCACATTTTTTTTACAAGTAAGAGATTCATCTATGCTTACAGCACAATTCTTTCTATTAAATGCGTTTTCTCCTTGCTCATAGCTGGTACGTTATTATAAAGCCCATATCATACTTATATATATTTTGCAATGTTATAATTTTGCATAAATGTATGTATCTTTTCTATTGTCAGGGTTACATGTTTGGTCGATCTGGTGAAGCTTTGACAAGAAGACTGAGAGAAATGACTTTTAAAGCTATGCTTAAACAAGTACACATTTTTTATTTTTATATAAAACAAGGTTACAAAGACAGTTTGGCTGGAAACATAAACTCTAAAAAGGCCCCCACAGTGGTCTACCCAGGAAGGTAAAAAGGCAGGTTTCAATATTTTCAGACATAATATCAGAATGAAATTATATTAAAGGCAAATGACAAAGACGAATGGAGAAAGAAGATTGACAGATGTTGTGCGGTGCCCCAATGGTGCAGCAGACCAAGGGATAGGTGAAAGTGAATGTGAAGTTAGATGTTAACCTGGCCTAACGGATATCTTATAATGATTATCTAATTGTTCTAATTGTTTTGTAAAGGGCAAATCTTTTATTTAAAACCTCAAAAAAAAATTTCCGTAAAAAAACAAGGTTACAAAGACAGTTTGTGTAAAACACAAACTTAAAATCGGCCCCCGAAGTGGTCCGCCTAGAGACTTCAACAGGATTCGAACACGGGACTTTCAGTTCCAAGTGCTATACCCCTCAGCGAAAGCATTTCCACATATTCATTTAGCGTACACGTATATTTTTTAAAATAATAATTTTGTAACCTTATCCAATATCCATACATTTAAATTTAATAACATGTCACATTGTAATACATATTTATTCTTCTAACAAAATAACATAAATTGGCAACACAAAAAAAAATTCTTGACCTAACTTACGGATGACAACAAGGTTTATAACTAAAACGAAATTCGTATCAAAATTCTTTTTAAAAAAATAACAATTGAATCAGTATTCTATTCAATAAGTTAGTTAATAAATGGAAAACAAATTTTATAATGATCCATTGACACTTTTACCATTGTGACCTTTTGCAGTGTTGCAAATGTTTTGTACCAACGCGCGAATCTATGAATGAAGCTTGATTTATTAATAAAGAAGTCCATGACCTTTTAAAAAGAGTTACCTTCCCTTGAAAAGTGGTGTATTTTTTTGAAAAATCTGCTTGCATATCTAATTTTCACTTTCGGAAAAGAAAAAAATAGCCCTTGCATCAGAACATTGAATGATCTAACATATCATGATGTCAGATTTTCTTTTTCTCTTCGAGTTCTAAACGGGACAGACTGATGGACAGACGGACAGACAGGCCACAGAAAACTAAAAGCGTCTTTTCCCTTTCAGGGGCCGCTAAAATCCTTTCATGTGTTCCTTACTGTTAATACACTACTGCAGTTCAAGCGATATTATGAAAAATGTATTTTTTTTTTAAATTATGTTCCTTAAAATGAATACTAAATAGATTTTTTTTTATTTTTAAAAAAGTAAAAATTGTTTTTATAAGTGTAGTAGTTAGTAAGACAAAACTTACTTAACTTAGCAATACAGTTGTAAAAAAATATTTTTTGGAACAAAAAATCTAAAACCATTTGCATAAATGTGTTTAAAATATGGTAAATAGCCCTCATCCTTACTAAAAAGACTCCTGTGTATGTTACTATTAATAGTAAATAGTTGTAAAAAATTGGTGTATTTTTATGAAAAAACTTATTACATAATTGATTATAAAAATTAGATTTTTCGCTTTTAGAAAAAAAAGAAAAAAGTATTCGTTGCATCAGAAATTTGAATTTGAAGTATTATGATGTCGATTTTCACTATCTTTTCTAGTTTACGAGATCTAAACGGGAAGGACGGACGGACGGACAGACAGACAGGCCACACAAAACTAATAGCGTCTTTTCCACTTTCCGCTAAAAAAGCACAAATAATATAAACACCACTTACACATATAATACGGTTATTTACATTGTAAAAGAAAAAAATATATCAGAGAAAAAAATATATTGACTATATGCTAGTATCAGTATGAGTCTTAACAGGGGCGTAGCTAGGATTTTCTATCATTTTTTGGCCCGGAAGCCTGCATTTTGCGTAATATTTAATATTTAATGCAAAAGGGTGGCTTTCAAGTGGGGCCCTGGGGGATTTTCAAATTTTCTCCCTACTCCTCCCACCATAGCTACGCCACTGAGCCTTGTACCATTTTTTTGGCCAAACTAAATAAAAAAATACTCACGTTTAAATGTCTTTTTTTTTTTCTAGGACATCGGCTGGTTTGATGATCACAAGAATAGTGTTGGTGCTCTAACCACAAGACTTGCGACAGATGCGTCTCTCGTTCAGGGAGTAAGTGATCATCGATTACATATTGTGTAGTTTTTTAACCAAAATTGACTATTATTACATATTGTCTCTGAAATAGAGCAGCTACACTCATGGCTTCGTTCAGTTTTATAGTGAAGTTTAATCCTTAAAAACTCAATCCAATGAATTGTTGAAAATAATTAGAAATGACAACATTCAATTTAGCTGAATGTGTACACAAATGAAGCTCCATTTCATAAAGGAACTGATTTAAACTAAATGTGTCCCTTGACTTTCGTTGTAAGGGTGCTGTTACAGTTCGCGTATTCAAACCCCTTCACTTGTCACGGTTAGCAGCTGTTCTTAGCAGGATACCAAAAAGAGAGACCTTTTCTAACATTTTAAAAATATATTTCCAGAAACCACACTGGCTTTAAACTCTTTCTTTTAATAGTCTGTTAAGCCTACCCGTTATACTTATTTACTTATTGACTCGTCAATGATTTAACTTAGTAATCTAGAACACACTTGTTTGTACATGCTTTGTTTACACCTTGAAATAGACATACTCTGATGAACATCAGTTATTTCGAATCATCATCAGCATCATCAAACTCCATTGAGTGAGGGCTTGAGAGGCTCAAATCCTCTTTTGCAAAAGCAAAAACGCTGATGTTTTGCGTAATGGATACATGTCACTATACATGTCGAGAATTTTGGTTTCCCAGACCTGTCGAGAAGAGATACGCAAGTCTGGGGCTGTCAAAAAGAATATGAGACACGGTTTCCTCTCCTTCCCCGCAGCGGAGGCACCGTAAGTCAAAATTTGGCCTTAGTCATGATACATATGAGCCTCATGCGCTCCCAGACTCCACGGGCTTTTTGGGACTTGTCCCAACACTCAAACCACTTTTCCATTTCTGTTTTTTTGGATTATAGCCAGAACATGATGAAAACTTACAGCCTGCTCGGTGGATGGTGTTAGCCCTCCCTGGTGGGCCAAGGAGTCTGCAATGGCCAGTGATTTTGAATAGCCATAAACCTTTTTTTTAAAAATAAAAGCGAGTTTAAAAAGTCTAAAAAATAGCTGCTTAGAAAAATAAAAAGAGTTGCAAATGCTTTCCCTAACACACTAGAAAAACGTTTGTTTGAACAAGTAACGAAAAAAAAGTTTTTTTTTAGAAGACAGTTTCTCTTTTAGGAAGCGTGTAACTTTCGTAAGAGCGATTACTTTGATCATAATAGGACAACATTATAAGACAGATTCTCGTTTGGTGATAGGCCTAAAGATTCAGGCTAATAATACAGTGCGCAAAATGTTCTAGAACTTCCATTTATTTATTTCACTCTTTAACGAAGACATGTGAGAAGCCCTCTGTTTATTCAAGATAAAGATTGTCTAAACCTCAAAGCCAAATTTAACTATTAGATAATTCAAAAAAATTATAACTGTCATCCCAGAGTTTTTCTGTGTGGCCAATTAGCTAGTAATTCTTTACATCAAGTGTCAAATTTCAAGGAAAATCGTTCTAGAGCTGGCCAGACACTGTTTTAATCACATTACCAAAAATTATCTTTATGATATTCAATCATTCTCTTTCCTTGTATCTTACAGTGATAATCACTTCACATCTACCTCACAAGATTTCTATGCTACTAGGGCTAGTGTGTATACTAATTGTAACGATTTTTTTTACTCCAAAGCTTATCATCTACGAATTAAAATAACATGGACATGTAAATATTCAGCCTGAAATAATGTTTAATTGTATATTGATGTTTATAATGTGTTTGCGGCGTAGTGGTAAAGGGTTTATATTCCGAACCGTAAGATCTCAAGTTCAAAAGGTAATTTTAAACTTGGGAATTCTTAGGGTCTAACTAACTTTAATTAGTACCTCACATACGTAAATAAGTAAAGATCGTTGTGCTGGCAACATGATATCATTATTAATCTTCGACCATAAAAACAAATCCTCTGATAGCATACTTTTTTTTCTTTAAAAGGAAGCTGTAGAATAAACGTGGAATGCACCTCTCCTTTTTATTTCTACTTTATATAAATAAAAAATGTGTGAAATAAGACAACTTTGAACTAACAAAAAATGTGTACATTCAAAAAGAATTGGACGATTAAAAAAAAAACGATTATAATTTCAGGTAACAGGAGTCAGACTCGCTACTTTCTTAATGGGATTCTCCAACATGGGCGTGGCCATCATTATATCATTTATATATGGATGGCAGCTGACTCTACTCATCCTCGGCTTCATGCCCTTCATAGTTCTTGGAGGAATGATGGAGGTAATGCTTCTTGCAGGACAGGCCGGAAAAAATAAAGAGGCTTTAGAAGAGTCAGGAAAAGTAAGTCACTTTTAAAATCTAGCATGTTTATAATTTGTATGTACTATACACATGCAACTTATTACAATTATCAACAAAAGCGTTCTAAGCAATGTTATAGTAGTGTGCGCCGCACGGGGCATCAGATGCTGAAGAGCACCAAAATCTCCCGCAGTTTGTTTCAATCTTTTAAAACGGGATACAGATATATCGGTCTGCGTGAATAAAAGACCGTGCCACTTCATACCGATATACGAGTCTCAAGAAACTGATCATAGACAATTCAAAAATTCAACACGCTGGCATAAGTAAGCAGAATAAGAAGGCGATGAAAAAGAATGTTTATGGTAATCGAGTTCAAAATCAGCCCACTTGTTGTTTTGTGGCAGGTTTCTTTTTACAAAGCTTATATCAACTCACTCCGTCTGTCTGTCTCTGGTAAAAAGGCTGTTCACGTTATTTCTCACACACCAAATGTCAGATCAAGCTGAAATTTTGCACAATTATTTCTTTTACCTGACAACACAAGAATCCATGTAAATAATTGACAAATTAGCTAACTAACTATTGGTAATTATTTTGTTAGGTATCTCGAACAAAGGAAAGAAATTGCACTTGACTGAAGTGGTGGTATAAGCTGAAGTAGTCCCCTTTATAGGTCGTCATCTGAGTTTTAGTGAGAAATAGAAACAATACATAACTATCCAATGTCTGTACGCTCTTATTTAGCAGAGTGGTTACCTTATTAGCTTGAGAAGCCTAAGGAGAAGGCTTTAGCTCATGAGTTTAAATTCAGGTTGTTCATTTAAAAAAAAAATATTTAAAAAAAACAATCCCTCAGATATCCTGTTCTTTCTCTTCCAACCCAGAAAGTGATCATAGCATATTGACAAAGCAAAAAGCATGAAATTGCGCTAAACAAAAACTATTGGTAGAAATGTTGCAAATGCACAGATTTATTATTGTTATTCTAGAGCTATTACAAATTAATTACATGACCAATTTAAACTAAGTGATACACAAAATATAAGCTTTGTTTTTTTTTAAAGTATTTTTGTCCTTTCTGCAGGTAGCTGTTGAGAGTATAGAAAACATTCGTACAGTGGCTTCTTTATCTAAGGAATGGGCATTCTATATATTATACAAAGACAGATTAGGAAGGCCTCACAAGCAGGCAATAAGGAAAGCTGTATTAGTGGGCCTTACGTACGCCTTTTCCCAAGCTATTATTTATTTTGTGTATGCTGCAGCCTTTGTACTAGGAGCATATTTAATAAAGGAGAAAGAAATGAAATTTGATGAAGTTTTTCTGTGAGTACTTGTTTTCTTAATACATTTTTCTATTTTAAAGTATATTCTCTTCTCTATGGCCTCCTTCAGTCGTAAAGCGACTATGGATCATCTCAAGGAAATGAGATAAATGCCTGGGCATAAGCTGTGGTCGTAACCATGTCGCCCACACGTCAGTTCCCCCTTTTCCACGCAGCTTTTGTATCCAAAGGAACAGTTTGGGGTCAGCGGCGTCGCAGGTTCTGCCAGAGTGTAGCATGTTACGTGGGTTCGCTGTTTACTTAACTAGGGGGTGGATATACTTGCATTGAGTTCCCGGGCCCCCCACCTGAACAGTGTAAACCGAAACAAAGGGTACTGGCATATAAACTACGAAATAAATGAACAACAAATGAATGTCATTTAACTAAACAATTACCGAGTAAACAACAATTTTTCAACACGAACAATGTTTAATAATACATAATTGTAAATTAACAACATATGTCCACGTGTATTTATCTCACGGTGGTTAACATTACATTAATTATTGTCCAAAAAAAAACACACCAATAAAACACCTTCCACACGCACACTCCATCTCGGCGCCCTACAGATCGGCAGCTTCATACACCACAGACAACGCTAGCTAAAGACACGACTCTAAGGGTGGGAAGGCGACACTCTTTCCCATAGCCCCCAAGTCTAACACCCTGAAACGAAAGAAAACCTAGATCTAGCGATGCCGCTACAACTAAGAACTTTTCATTAGTGACACCCGTACCGAAAGATCAGCCTACTAATAAAAACAACGTACTTATATATATAACGTACCGTTACAACTGGGAAACAGAAAACCAGCTAACAAAAGAAGCTCTCTCCACTGCGGAAACTAAGGATGACGTAAACAAATATTCTAAACAATAAAACGCACCTAATACAAACTACTTCCTATACATTAAAACACAACTATTAAACACAAAAGAAAACTTAACCCCCCCCCTCTACGACATAGCACTGGGTGCTGCTAACTGCCTTAGGGTTGCCAGCTCCTAATTTTTCCTCATGGTTGAATCCCGAAGCCTTTACCATGATTGAGTATAGCTGCACGGCAGCAGAGGTTTGAATATCAGAGTTTTACTTTTCTTAGGTAGGTACCAGACATGGCATACGATCCCCTCCAGCCCAAAGCTTACTAGTTAAGGCGCCAGTTACCCGCCTTTGCCCCTTCTCTTCTTAGTGAGAACAGTTCCGCCGGACTTAATATCTGAGCCACAAGTGAAGGCCAGGAGTTGGACTGGTTGTCAGAGGCTTTTTGAGACGTATTCCATTATGAAGCATTTTATAGGTAGTGGAGTGCTAATAGCCATTACCACTTCCGGCAATGACAACCTTACGAAACCTTTAAAGTATACATTAATATGTGAACAGAGCAACCTTTATAATTACAAACCACTCCTGTGATTTATGTGTAATGCACACTAATATTTTAAATCATTCATTTATTTAAAAGTGTATATATATAAAAAATATTTGCTAATTATATATTGATTTACAAAAATAAAATAAAATGAGACAGCAAAGAGATCACGTGTTCTCTCACAAGCTAAAGGGCGGCCTCTAAAGGGTCCAACTATGTGTCATTATTTGGTAAGCATTGTAGTTAAAAAGGTTTCAACGTTTACGGCACGAATCTCAGACGTAAAGACGTACGAACTATCAACAATCTGAATCCTACTTCCATACAGCACAGACGTGTGCAGGGCGAAAGTGTTGGTGATGTGACTGTTTTGTTGGACCAGCTAATATTATTACTGTTATTATTATGTTAAAAAAAACGAATAATCGATCTCTGGCACTGCTTAGGTCGAGCTTTGGTAAAGGAAAACAAAATTCATTGTAGTCCCTTTATCAGTGTTCACTGAGGAACATCCTGGTGATGTGGCAGGTCAGCAGCAGTACCGCCCTCTGACAGGCAACGAGGATGTTTCTAGGAACGTTAATATTCTTAATTATTCAATTAACTAATTGTCAAAAGAAAATATGGTTCATTGTAAGCCTGACCTGTCTGATCACCTAATTCAATGATTCCCAAGCTTTTTTTTGTCTTATATACCCCTTGCCATGTTTTATGGTTTTTGGTATACTACCTGCTTAACTTATTGCATTTTTGCGAATTCCTCTTCAATTTTTTTAAAAACTATTTTTCTAAATGTATTGAGTCGAATAGTTAAAAGTAATTTAAAGCTAAACTTTAAGTTATATCTATCTATTAATAAAATTTCAAATTTCAACCAATTAAAGTAACTATTAATATATATTACTGAATTCATCAAACACAATGAAAATGTTTTGTTTGCAGGCTTATCCTCCATTGCTATAGATATTATGTTTCAGAATGGAATCTGTTGTTCTATGAAATAGTCCTTCTAAACTTTAAATGTTGATTTGCCTTAAGTAACATTGTTCATGTTTTCACAAAGAGTCGTTTTTCGTACATTTCTTGATTTTCACGTGTGGCTCAATTTTCACAAGTAGACGAAAGGACAATGTAATTGGCGAATAAACCAGAAATCTTTGGGCACAGGGGACTCGTTAGCATTGGCTTGCTACCTACCTAAAAGATGGGAAACTGAATTTAACCTCTGCTGCCCTTTTGCTATGCCCAATCATTGGAAAGGTTTGAGAGTCAACCCTGAGGAAAAATGAGGAGACGGCGATTTGTATACAGCGCTCCACCCTGTTTTTTTTTTTTTTTAATTTTATATTTGATTTTACAATTATCAGTTTCGTTTCGATTCATTTTTCTTTTATCGTTTATTTATCAGCGTCTTCGGTGCCATCGTTTTTGGTGCTATGGGTTTAGGAAATGCCATGGCCTTTGCACCTGATGCTGGAAAAGCAAAAACGTCTGCCCAGCATATTCTCCAATTGTTAGACTCAAAGCCAAGCTTAGACTATTCATCACCTGATGGGTTGAAACTTAAGGTAAGAGTTATCCAACAGTTTAAGCATGCTAAAGGAAGGTGATCAGTCTTATTATATTTTATTATTTTTTTAGGTACAATCTTTGTTTAGGATTTAATTTACTAGATTTTTTTCTCACTTATTACAACACTGCAGAAATAAATCTCAAAGATCTTGCGCGTGTAGCTTGAATAATTTTATAGTTGGCAACATATAACTTTTGCTTTAGTGTTTCACCTTGACCTTCATCTCTCCCATCTTTCTCCTTTCTTCTCTGTCTTTCGCCTTGGATAGAACCTCTTTCAATGGCAGGCCCGTCAATTATTTTATCTTGTCTTCCAATCGCTTTCTCTTTCTACCTCTTCTTCTTTTCCCTGGTACTGTTCTCTGAAGGAAGGTCTTTGCAAGCCCCGAAGACCTTGTAGTATGTCCATGCAAATGTGATGTTTAGAGACGTGACGTTGATAAAGTGTGACTATAGAGGGACTGGTCACTACTACTGTGTCGCGAATGCGTGGAATGCTGGGTTCGTGCTTCTTGGAGTACTCTTGACACGTGACAAACATATATACCACTAATCGACTTAAGTCCGTTTCAGCAGACAAATATAAAATTATTGAAAACAACAATAATAATACTACACTCCTTGTTAGTGCTACAAGTCAAGAAATAAACAATCCTATCCGCATAACAGCGGTATCAAAAATATCTAATACGTTAAACTCTCCAGAGTAGATTACAAATCACGTCCGCATCTCATGGGTAACACTGTACAGAATAATCCAGAATAATTCTAGAAATACATGTCTCAAAAAGACCACTAGCATCAACTGCCCAAAAGTTACTTCAAGTTACAACTCGACTAAAACGCTACTACTAAAATCATATTTGACTGCCTCTCCAGAGGATAACACTTGACTAAACTTACTCAACTCAAAGTCAACTTTACTCAATCTACTTCCTGTTTTCTACACCAGGAATTCCACGTGTCTTTTAACCTCTTAACATGACGTGAACATTAAATCAGGCAATGTCAACTGAGACTGTGACAGTCCATAGAGGTTTAGTTTCCGTTTTTTTAAATAGTTAGTAGGTCATCATGGGGTCCAATGGTTGGAGTAACCCTGTCTTTAATCTCTTCATTTGTTATACAGTCTTTAAATTTGACACCTATGACCCTGCTACAGCATCTCAATTCCATTGCTGTTTAAAAATTTCGCCCAATGTTATTCTTTTCATTTTTTTAGGTTCCATTATATAACCCCTCATTCTTCTTTATCGCTTTTTCATTAATTAAAATATAAACAAAGAACAGTTAACGAAGATAAACTCAAGTATAAAAGCAAATAGAAAATTAAATTAGGCTTGATATAGAATAGGGTAAGTAATATAATACAAAGCATACACTTTCTTGATCTTGTGTTAACTTAACAGGTTGTTTAAAAAATTAGAAACAGTATTTTAATGTTATGAGATATTTAACACACACATATATATATATATATATATATATATATATATATATATATATATATATATATATATATATATATAATTATTTATTTATTTATTATTCATTCAGCTTTGAAATATTGTTATAACATACACTAACAAGAACTTGCATAATCTAGATCTTCTATTACAGTCCAGCTCATTTCTATACAAGACGGCGCACTAACTGTTTATGCATGTTTATTTATTTGTTCAAGTCTTTACTGAGTGCTAGCCACTGAAAACGTGTCAGAATATTCTAATTTAATTTCAACATGATCATATTTTGAAAAATGATAACGCCAGAAGTATCACTGTGTGGCCTATAAACTTTTTATTGTTTTCTCAAAAAATACATAAACTGTCAAATTTCTAGAAAAATACCATCAAAACTCCATGGAACAGAGAAATTCATCAAAAGCCTAGCAAGCTTCATTGTGTCAATGCAAGCATTACTAATTATGAGCAAATGTTATCTCTTTCAGCCCCTATGCTGACATAATCGTTATTGTTTAATTTCATAATATATTTTGTATACTAATCAACAGGATTCATGTGAGGCAGAAATCAAGTTTGAAGAAGTCACTTTCCGGTACCCTACCCGCCCTACTGTGCAAGTGGCTCAGGGGCTTACTTTCTCAGTCCGACCTGGAGAGACGTTGGCTCTAGTTGGCAGCAGTGGTTGTGGAAAGAGTACGTCTGTACAGCTCATCGAACGTTTTTACGATGTGGAAAGTGGCTGTGTGGTAATTAAGATATACGGCTTAAACCTATCACTATCTCCTGAGTATCTCAATGCCATTGTGAAGTATTATACTAATTTGTAACGACTTACGATCTCTTTGACAGAAATTTGCAAACACGGATGTAAGACAGATTAACTTACAATGGCTACGGTCTCAAATTGGAATTGTGTCTCAAGAGCCAGTCTTGTTTGACAGGAGTATAGCAGAGAATATTGCCTACGGCGATAACTCTCGTGTGGTGACAATGCAGGAAATAATAGAAGCTGCCCGAGGAGCGAATATCCATGACTTTATTTCCAGTTTACCTGATGTAAGGTTATAGTGTCTGATTTAGTCTTTTTCAGAGTCAACTGATATAAGTCATCAATAATTTCTGTTAATTGTTATATTAATTTTATCTTCAAATGTTTATAATTGTTAGTTTCTTTTAATTTTTAGTTACTATTGATTGCTACTTCCTCTATAGTGTTATCAGGGCCCGGCCATAACAATTGCGGGTCCTATGCGAAACAGATAGCACGGGGCCCAGTCTAGTGATAAGCATAATGTCAAAATTAAGATAAGTCTTTGCAACAAAGTTTTAGTAAATGAAAGCTTACAATACCTTTTTTTTTTATTTCGCATACGATTGGCACCCCAAAATGACAATTTTTGTGGAGATTTTTATGAATTTTCAGGAGATTTTAATAATTTCAGGAGATTTCCAGGACTTTTTTGCATATTTTGCAAATTCAGCAGATTCCCAGGAGGCCCTGAAAAATCAGGAGACCGTGGAAACCCTGTTATTATTTATAACTTATTATGATTTAATTAAATAATTTATACATAAAATTAGTCCGGAGCCCATGAGAGTGCGAGGCTTACTGCGGCCACAAAGGTTGCAGTGGCCTAAAGCCAGCCTGATTGTTACATTACTTATTGTTAAATTTATTGTTACATAATCATAGATAACTACAATCTGTTACATTCTGTGGATTGTTACTAATTTTTCATTCTTTACATTGTCAGGGATATGAAACGAATGTTGGTGCCAAGGGAACTCAACTCAGTGGTGGACAAAAACAGAGAGTGGCCATAGCAAGAGCCTTGGTGCGTAACCCTAAAATTTTACTACTGGATGAGGCAACATCAGCATTGGACACCGAAAGTGAAAAGGTTTGTATCATTTTTCGAATGAAAAAAAATTCAAGTAATGTACATTAGCCTCTTCTTCCTATACTATAAACAAAGAAGTAGAAAAACATTGACTGTCGAATATTTGTCATGTTTACGCATTCAGACCTAAACCTATCTTGTTTTACACATTGTGCTGTTATAAATCTAGATATGCAACTTTACTAAAGAGATTGTAAACATGCTAATGTCTTCACATTATAGATAGTCCAAGAAGCCCTGAACAAAGCCAGGCAAGGAAGAACGTCCATTGTCATTGCACATCGTCTGTCCACCATTAAGAATTCAGACAAAATTTGCGTAGTGAGTCATGGGAAAGTTGCAGAGACTGGCACACACAATGAGCTGATGTTAAAACAAGGATTGTATTACAGACTTATTAAAAAATCAACTCGGCAATAATGATATCTTTGCATATTAGTCAAGCCATTTTTATAATGATTGTTTGTAAATTCTGAAAAATCTCAAGATATACTATTTGTATACTACACACTTTATTTATATTTATAATGTTATGAAAGATAATATGCTTTGTTTTAAAATTGTATAAGTGCATATTTAGTTGTATAAATGTAATGTCGTTTTGTAAAACCAATTTTAGTAGGAGTTTATGTGTGATATATTATGTGTAGCAGTTTACTTGCCACGTCTGAAAGTAGTCTCCCTTTATATTCATTTCCTAAATGTGTTTTATTTTATATGATGCAACGCTGTGCAAGTGTTCTTATAGATGTGCTGTAAAAACTAATTGCCAAATAATAATAAAAGACAGTGGAGATTTAGACTGGATTTTTTTTATTGAATTAGACTCTATAAAGCGATACAAAACGTATATAATACATCAGTGTTTGAGTGTTAATATTTGTTGGTTGGTATTCTTACTATCATTTAAACTGTTCGTGATATATCATTCACAACTATCATTGAATACAAATCTACCATAATCACAAAGCTTATATCCTTCAGATGAAACCTAATTAGGTCTAGAGATGAGGTACACTACAGCTTTATTTTATATTTATTTTTATGTAATATATGTTTCGACAAATTTTGCTCTAATTCCATGAATAAATGTTAATTTAAAATATTATGATGTAATTATTCTGTATAAAAAAATTATATGTAACAATGCATTTAAATGATTAATAAGAAAATAAAAACTTAAAAAAAAAACTAAAATAGAATTTCCTTCCTCTTTTCGTATGTAGGGCTCATTCTTAGATTTAATATATATCTAGCTATAAAAAACGACTTAACTGTTAGCCTAATTATCATTCAGTTGGTCTACTTGTTGCAAAATGTATTTTTTTTTTGTTTTTTTTGTCAAAAATAATATTAGATTTAAGTCATATTAATTGGTAAGCAGGTCATCGGAGGGCTAAATAGACATTGTGGTCCTGCTTCAAATCTTATTATTTGTGATGCTTTCCTTGCATATGACCTACTGACCACTGTCCCAAAAACGCAACCTAAAACCTTATAGTCATATCACAAGATCCTCGGGGCTAACTAATTCTTTCATTTTGGGAGAACCAGGAAACAACAACAAAAGAGGCGGGCAGAGAAACCAATGGGGAAGACAAGAACAAAGAATGAAGGGTCTGTCATTGAAAGAGAATCTGTTGACATTAAAAAGAGAGAGGACTGGTGAAAGACGGTCGTCAGATCATGTGTGGTGCCCCAACGGTCCAACAGACTTACGCAGTGATGACCAAAATAAGGCCTGCGGGCCACATCCGGCCCAAAACGTTGTTCCATACGACCCGCTGAAACTTCCTCTCAAAGTGTAGAAAATTGCCCATAAAAAAAAAGAAGTTGGCAAAATGTATTTCTCCCTATGCTAGGATCTCACGCTTTCTCTGTATTAGTACCATTAACGTTTGTGCGTTTATGAAATGGGACTCAGAATGTAGAATCTACCTGGAAAAGTTGAGCAGATCTTTACTTTTTGGTGGTACGTGATAATAAGCAATGAACACATTTGTTTTATAATGAAAGTGTGTGGCTGATTACAAAGAAACAACACATTAAACGTCATTATGAAACAAATATGGCGACATTTACCTTTTTTAGCCGCGAATAAAAGGTTGCTAGGCCTAGAGATTGTTAAATTATGCTTAGAGTATTGTTAAACCACGCCTAGAGATCGGTGGATTGATGAGAATGTGAACCAAACAGGAGACGAAAATGAGTCAGTGGTAAAACTAGCTACAATGTTGCTCACATTTTAAGTAGAGAAATAAAGTCATTTTTCTACGCGTAAAAAAATATGCTTCAAATTTCTCATTAATTGATGTAAATACTAGATCTAAGGGTTTCTTATAGTTTCAAGTCTATTTCATTTCGTTTTTGTATCTTTTCGGTTATGTGGGACGCGACAAGAGTGTCGGAAACTGAAATGGCCCGCAGGTCATATTAGGTTGGGCATGATTAGACTAAGGTATAGGTGAGGTTAGGTCTTACTAGCTAGAAGAGAGTGATACATTTTAAAAACGATCTACTTCCGCAAAGTCATACGACGCTCGGTAAAAACCTCGTTAAGTGGTCAAGTGCTCGTTCGGCATTGGATTTTTCACAAAGCTTATATCAACTCACTCTGTCTGTCTGTCTGTCTGTTGTGTTCACGTTATTTCTCTCTCACCCATTTTAAGATCAAGCTGAAACTTCGCACAACTCTTCATTGACCTAGACAAGACATGAACCAATACAAAAAAGAAAGTAACGAATAAGATAATTAATTACATTATTTTGTATAATAGCAACAAGGGAAGTAATTTTTACATTATTGGTTGATATAGTTTTACGACGGAGTTCTTTTCCTTTATTTTTTTATTTTTTTTGGCTTCTTTTTTTGAAATGACCGGAAGTTATTTAAAAACGTTACGTCGCTAATAGCTGTGTAAGCAGCCTCTAGTTTGAGAACACAAACATTTGTTTAAACAGGTCAATATGACAAGTATATGTGACGTTTCATTGTCCAACTATATACGTAACAATATACAATACCTCTATTCAAATCACTCCTTCATGGAGGGTGGGCGGACAGCTCTAACGATTTTTCAAAAAAAAATTAACTGGTAATGTATATTGCTGAGAAAAGAATTATTTGCTCGCTGGCCACACTGCAAAAGCTCAAATTTGACCGTTATAATTTTGCATAGTAAATGCTTATCATTGGAATATAAAAAGGTGTACTAGACTGTAGATTCGCTTAACCAGGATTCTTTCTCAGGGAGAAGAAGAGAGGGGTGGGTAAAAAATGTTTTGAAATCTACCATTCATTTTTTTTTAAATTGAAAATAATCGCTCAGGTATTTGTCTTTAAAAAAAGTATACCTAATGCTTTTCTTGTATGTTTAAATAACCGAAAAGTTATTTAAAAACATCACCTCGGTAATGGTGAGAACACAAACGTGAGTTGAAACGCGTAAGATAAGTATATGGGACGTTTCCTGGTCCAAGTATATACTTAACAGTAGGGGGAATACAACAGTTCGGTAATGATCTAAACCAGTATATACCCGGATATTGTCAAGGGGATACATGTGCTTCAAATTCACTTCTTGAGATAGAAGTTTAAGTAAAGAATAGTGAAAAGGGTTTTTATCTAGATCATAGTTTTCCAAACGGAAGGTCAGGACACTTCCGAGGCGGATCACACACACACGCACACACACACACAGCTCTTTTGCCAAACGTATACACTAAACAATATTCAAACTATTTTTAGTAAGTCTTAAAAGTACAGACTATAAAAGTTCGTGTCGTAAAAATGAAATAAAAATGAAATAAAAACAAAGCATCCAGCTTTAAAGTTGTCAAGATGAACTTAATTGTTTCAAACATAAAAGAAACTATTTTGAAAGATAAATCAGCAATCAATTTGTGTTCAGCCCCGTGGAGTTTGTGTTCATTAAATATAGACTTTGGAAATGTGTCTTCAAAATATTCATGAAACAATGACCTTCAAGTGAATACCAATTGAAACATGGTAAGTAAAACTATGATATAATATTGACTAAATCAATGACAATTGTTAGCTATAAAAAAAAATATTTCCAAAAAATCTAGAATTAATCTTAATGGATATTACATTTTGGATCGCCGTGGATGAGTGGTTAATCGGTTGGCTTCCTAACCTGGGGTCCTGGGTTCGAATCTTGGTGAAGACTGGGATTTTGAATTTCGGGAATTTTAGAGCACCCCTGAGTCCGACCAACACTAATGGATACCTGACTTTGGTTAGGAAAAGTAAAAGGCGGTTGGCCATTGTGCTGGCTGCATTGCACCCTCGTTAACTGTTATCCATATAAACAGATGATCTTAACATCATCTGCCGTAGAGCGCAAGGTCTGAAAGAAATACTTTACTTTTTAAAATGATTAATTGACTATTTAATTGATTCATTTTGTTAAGATAAATAGATAATTGGGAGAAATCACGTGGTAAATTATCAAATGGGGCGAAACCCTACGTATTTAGCCATATTTGTGAATACTGAAGGAATGATTGTCCTTGTTTGTATCAAATAAAAAAAAATTAACATCAGTAATTAGTAAACTAAGTTGTTAATTTTTTATATTTTTTTGGTGTATGTTTTGTCAATGCCAATGAAAATTTTTGTAAAGTTTCATCTTGATACGAGATTTGGTGTGGGATAAATAACGTAAACAAACATTTACCGAACATTTACCGAACAGACAGACAGACAGACAGAGTTAGTTGATATAAACTTTGTAAAAATATAATAATCTTTATTATTATCTTCATTTTTTTTTAAATTGTGAATAGAAAGAATTTTGTTTTTCAATTTTCGATTAAAAATACTTTTAATCTTTCTTCAAAGCAGAACTTTTCACTGGAGAAGAAAATCATTGAACCAAAGCAGCTAAAATAAAATTATTACTGGCATCCTTCAGTCGTAAAACGACTAAAGTTCATCTCGAACTGAAATAAAATACGCACATGTAAAATTGGAACAAACAAACCCCTTGCCAAAGACAAACTCAGGGGACGAATAGAAAACCAAATTTAGACCTTCAGTGGAATAGGCTATGTCTGCAGTACATGTAACAAAATAGGCCGGTCGCAGCTGAATTTTGAGTATTCATTTTAAACATTGCACTCATAATTAGTCCAGGGAATCTTAAACATTACTTTTAATTTAACTGACGTACAAAATATGGACATAGCAAAAAGCACTGGGAAATCAAGAAGAAATCTGTCTCATGTCCACTAGCGACTTTTCGTGTGATTTAAATGGCCAGTCCCCGATACGCACCAATGGTCATAAGTCAGATATAGCAATCTTCAGACGCTGTAGCGTTTTCAGACTTCTTCTGGTTTGTTCACCATCTTATATTTAGGATTTTGACGCTTGACTGCATTGTGGTTATATTCTGTACTTTTCTTCTACCACAAACGGATGGCGTCAAGCTTGAAGAGCTTCATGTTGCGATGATATACTAAAGGAAATAGAGCACCAAGATCTATTAGGTGGGAAGGATACAACATGGAAGGCTTTAGTTTAAATGTTTTTCTACTATTCAGTTTAATTGGTAGTGTCCATTCGTCACTGTACAAAGAAAATATATTTGTTTACACATGCGATGGAAGTCCTTGTAGTAAATCTACTATACACGTGAACTTTGAGGTGGTTGATTGTTCCGGGCGCTCTCTTCAATGTGTCTCCAAGACTTGGTTCTCAAACAGCACCAATGAAATAAGGCTTCAGAACAATTTGTTAACAGTTGTATTACAAGACACATTAAATGATCTAAGAGGACTTGAAAAATTGTATCTTCAGGATAATGCACTAAACGATATAAAGTCCAACGCTTTTCAAAGACTCTACAATCTAAAATATCTTAACCTCGAAAACAACAATTTGGTACTATTTGATCTGCCTGTTACTATTTTTAGTGATTTGATAAGCTTGACGGAACTAAGATTAGTACAAAATTATGATGACTCAAAGGAAGTAGATAACAGAAACGCCAGTTTTCCAGACCAGATGTTTGGATGTTTAAGAAATTTACACAGTCTTCGTGTTAGCGTTATAACAAGAACGTTGTACTTTAACGCAGAGTTTCAGAATCTTAAATATTTGTCAACTCTATATGTTACGGGAACATTTCATTCTATTGAACAGAACAGCTTCGAAAACGTGCAGTATGTCACAAGCTTAGAGCTAACAAACTGCGAGGGAATCAATAGGTTTAGTGACTTAGCACTAGGGGCTTTTAATCATCTGTCCTCAATAAGTTTCTCAAAAGTTCCAATAGGACTTCAGAAAACATTGCACGTTTTTCGACCTTTAGTGAATACTAACATATCTTTCATAAATTTGTACAGGGTACAATCAGGGAATCGACGAGTGATGTCGATTTTGACTAAAGATGGAATGCTTACTGGAAATAGTACTATATTTTTACAGCAGATTTGCTTAAATACACTACAACTGCAAGAAAACTATATTTATGTTATATTCAAGGAGGCTTTCAGAAGCCACAAACTAACAAGTTGTCTGAAGACATTATACGTCTTCGAAAATGACATTCTCGGAAATCTAATGGCATTGTATGACATTTTAAATTTGCTCAATTTACAAAGTGTGGCTTTCGGGGATCCTCAATTTATGGTGTGGGATCCCACTGCTTCTATAGACGTTTTTAATTCTAACACAGGGAAGCGAGAAATATCTTTCAAAAGCCCCGGCATTCTGATGGAATTTGCTTCAAACAAAGTAATGTTGAAAGGAAAAGAAAATTCGCAGATTTTAAAAAGCTATTTACAGAATGTTAATACAAGTATTAAGGATACATCATTGGCTATCTCGAAATCCATTACAAAGCTCGATTTAATGTCCCTTTTCTCGGGTATCACGCTTGATCATATTTATCGATTGGATGGAGGCGACAATGTAAAGTCTCTAAACTTTAGACATAATAATATTAAAAACTTTGTGTTTCCAGTATTAGGACTTCCAAAACTACAAAAGCTTTATTACTCATACAACGATATGTCTGTACTATCCCATAATTTTTTTGATGTGTACCCAGCTCTCCAGACAATATTTCTCGACAACTGTAAACTGAGCAGCGTTTTCATGGGTAAAAACAGTTCGAGAGTGTTTCAGTATCTTCCTGAATTGCAACAATTGGACTTATCGTTTAATTCTCTTGACCTGCTGGCTCCAAAAACTTTTCATAGCAATCCCAGGTTAAACCAGTTAAACCTTTCTTGGAACCGTTTTAAACGTATTCCGTTCGATCTTGCGCTGACACCAAATTTAAATCAACTTGATATTCGAAAAAATGTTATAACGTCATTAACTAGAGAGGAGATGGCTATCATAGAGAACAATAGAAACAAGATTGGCGCCTTTCAACTTTTCTTAGAAGGAAATATTTTATCTTGTGAGTGTGAACATCTTCCTTTCATTCAATGGCTTCTAACGACAACTGTTTCTTTGGATGACGCCAGAAACTATACATGCATAAACAGTGACGGTGGACTAAGTTACACACTGGATTATGTAAATATCGAAGGGATGTGGCGAAAGTGCTGCGGTCAGTTTTTTCTAGATATTTCTATCGTCCTTATGTGTTTACTCTGCTCTGGATATCTGGTAGTTTTGCTGTGGGTCAAAAATAAGACATTAATCGTTTCGAGCGTTTTACAATTATTCACCAATATGAAACTGAAGAAGCTATCTGATTATAAATATGGAGTGTTCATAGGGTATTCAGACAGGGATTATCAATTTGCCTGCATCACACTGCGAAGATTTATCGAAAAGGAAATAAGGCTTACAACATTCGTGCGTGACCGTGACCTTTTATCCACAATGGCAGAAGCTGAAGGGCTGATGGAGGCCATGAACTCCAGCTGGAAGATAGTTTTAGTTGCTAATGAAAGCTTCATCGCTGACAATGAGTGGTTTCTCTTTACCGTTCGTTCTGCAGCCTACTCTGTAGGTCCAGCCAATCCATCTCGTGTTATTGTATTGGTGGAAGAGAAGTGCATAAGTAGACTTCCCACGGACTTGCTAGCTTCTATCCCAGAGGACAATATTATTTTAGTGCTTGATTGGCATCTGACGTACAGCATACAACAAGCTTTAATAACACGACTCAAATGATGGATTTGATACGTTACATTATACTAATTAAACTCAAATGATGTTACATTCTACTAACTAGACTCAAATGATGTTACAATCTACTAACAAGACTAAAATGATGGATTAGATAAGTTACAGTCTACTATATAGACTTAAATAATGTTACATTCTACTAACTAGTCTCAAATGATGTTACATTCTACTAACTAGTCACAAATGATGTTACATTCTACTAACTAGTCTCAAATGTTGTAACATTCTACTAACTAGTCTAAATGATGTTACATTCTACTAACTAGACTAAATGATGTTACATTCTACTAACTAGTCTCAAATGATGTTACATTCTACTAACTAGTCACAAATGATGTTACATTCTACTAACTAGTCTCAAATGTTGTTACATTCTACTAACTAGTCTAAATGATATTACATTTTACTAACTGGACTAAATGATGTTACATTCTACAAACTAGTCGACTCGTTCAATATACAATTCCTTTCTGGTGTTCTCCATTTTGTCCAATAGAAAACTACCAGCGGAAACATCAAAAGAAAGTAAAACTACAAAATAAATCTGACATCTGATGGTCAATAGTCTTCTTTGTGTTAAATGGGATAAATTAATTAATACACTGGTGGATCTTTCTATCAACTAAATGGTGCACTCTTTATCTATCTTATAAGCTACAGACGTTCCTTCAAACAGAAGATAATCACGTCCTAATCGTATCAATGTGACAATGTTGTTAAGTAAGCCGATTAGAGACTTTAAATCATTATTTTTTTCTGTCTAAATATATAAAACCACTTTATATTTTACTGGCAGTAGGAAAGAAAGAGCACTAACACTATTTTGTCCTAGAGAAAGGCATTCAAAATGTAGTTTTCTTTCTGAAGCCACAAGTTGATTACTTTGGCTAATTTGAGGCCGTTAATTAACGTTTAGGACATTTTGTTTCGCAATTATTTTGATTGATATTATTTCTATAATGTTTTCTCTAAAAGTATGTACTTAAGTTATCATGGAAATACATTGAACACATTTATTTACATTGTATTGTAAGCTGTTTGAAACTCCTATATGAATGAAAGGTTTTTAATTTTTTTAATTTTTTTTGCAAAGCTTATGTCAACCCAATCTGTCTGTCTGTCTTTCTTGTGCAAAGTCTGAATGTGTAACGTCTTCCAGATACTTTCGCGGATCAAGTCGAAACTTAACACTATTTTTTAATGTACCTAGCAAAACATGAACCAATAAAGAAAAAAACAACTAGTTAATTATTTTTTTTTTTAAAGTTGCCCCTTTCAGACCTCGTATCTTTGGGGCAGAACATGTAAAGATTATCTGTTTTGGTGTCCCACGATTAACGAGGGTGTCATGTGGCCAGAACAAAGACCAAGTACGTCATGTTAGAGTTGGGTGGACTCGGAGGTGCCTTAAAGTTGTCGAAATTTAAAATCATTCACCAAGCCGGGACATCCTAGCTCGTAAGTCAAGAGCTTTACCACTCAGCCATTGCGCCTCCTACTCAATTAATAACTGGTAATTAATTATTTAGCGTGATAACAAAAAATGAAATTAATCCTTTAGTATTAAGAGATATGGCTAAATATTGGGGTCCCGTCCTCTTACATAATATTTTTTTCCTCACAAATTCTCTAATCAAGTTAAAACTATACTTCATACAATTATTTATTGTACATAGCTAAACATGAATCAATTAAAAAATAATCTGTCAACTAATTATTACTAATTAATTATTTTGTATGAAACCGAAAAAAAGAAATAAATTCTACAACATTGATAAATATAATTGTACATGTGGAGTACTTCTTTCAAGATATGCCTTTTTTTTAAATAAAGTGCATCTTTCACATTAATAGCATTCTCAGTACCTTACTCGACCCTGTCTCTTGCATACACCAGGAATGTGAGGAGCTATGGGAGTATTTGGGAAAAGGTTTAGCGTGAGGCGGTCTGCAAACTAAATTTCTCTCAAGTCGCGTTTTGACTTCGAGCCAAACGGTTTGTGCCTCTAAGCCACATATGCCACTTATCTTTTATCTTTCTGTCTGTATGCAAATGATCCATGTGAGTGTGAATATTGACATTTTCAACTTTGTTGATCAATAAATGATCCTGTAAAAATCCTGTTAGTTAAATATACCAGAAAACAAAAAACATTAGTAATTCTCTTTTGGAAAGGTACAAAAGGGGCAGCTGCTTACAATACTAGATTGGCTCAGTTTTAATATGACTTCAATGTATCATTGAAAACTGTATGTTAAGATTAATATGTTTTTTTTTATGATACTAATTTTAATGTCACATAATGTACTTTTTAATGTCTCATCGTTCGATTAAATATGATTCTACAACAAATGAAATCGTGAAGAGCGTCTAATACTAAAAATATACAACGGATTTTCCCATAATACTAAAAATAAAAGTGTAGCTCTTCCTCAGAGGCTGTATAAATTAATGATTAGGAAGGGTATCTCTACATGGGGAATACAATAAGCACGGATTGTAAATTAATGAAAATAAGTTAATGTTAGATATAAAGTCTAATATTGTAAATCATTTATTGAAATTAAATAAATAAATTAATAAAATATATTGTGTACTTTTAGTGTGTGCTTAATATTTACACGAGGATTAAAAGAAAATTATTTCTCTAAGTTGATAATATTCAAGGATGTTATTTATTTTTTTTTTACATATGGTGTCGAATGTTCATTGATTTAGTTTTGTATTAATTTACATACAATTAGTTTTTTTCTTTGTTATTTTTTTTAAGTCAGACACTTTTGCGGGTTGCGCTCTGAACTGTCGCCTCGACTTGTCTCGGATTCGAACCCCGGCCACCGTCATGCTCCACCGACATGCTCCACCGACATGTTCCACCGTCATGCTCCATCGTCATGCTCCACCGTCATGCTCCACCGTCATGCTCCACCGATATGCTCCACCGTCATGCTCCACCGACATGCTCCAACGACATGCTCCACCGTCATGCTCCACCGACATGCGCCACGGTGATGCGCCACGGTCATGCTTTGCTTCATGCTCCGCCGTCATGCTCCGCCGTCATGCTCCGCCGTCATGCTCCGCCGTCATGCTCCACCGTCATGCTCCACCGACATGCTCCACCGACATGCGCCACGGTCATGCGCCACGGTCATGCTCCGCCCTCATGCTCCGCCGTCATGCTCCACTGTCACGCTCCACCGTCATGATCCACTGTCATGCTCCACTGTCTCTCGGAATGTTTGGGCTACGATGTAATTCAATTCCGAAAGAAACAACCGAAAAAAAAAAGTTTTTTAAAGTTAAAAAATATTGTACATGTTGTGCGTACCAATCATTCAAGGACTATCTATTCCCTTTCCAAGCTAAATCCAAATGTTAGATTTTAAAGTAAAAATGAATACTCCCACCACTAAAAAAAATGTCTTAAATAGTGTCTCTGACTAATCTTTGGCTTCTTGAGTCAAAATCAAAATATAGGACAGAAAAAAAATTGCTTTAATCTATTTTATCTTATAAAATACAGACGTTACTTTAAAAAAAAAAAGATGATAACGTCCGTACGGCTTTGTTTATTCGTTTGTGAAAAAGTTTGGAATTCATAAAAAGAAAGGGTAACAAAAAAAGAACTAAATAAAACGGAAACATTGACCCTAGTAATTATTTATAGTATCCTGATTTCTAAAAGGGCTTATTCCAAATATATTTAAGGAATTACTGGGTTAAAGTTCATTTCGTTAGCGCACCTAAGAGAAAGTATTAGTTAATTGGTTCCTTAAAATATTTGATAGGCTGTAATGTTCCATGGAAACCAAATATAGGAAGTAAATATTTCGTTCGTGGACCTCAAGTATATCGGCTTTATAAAGACGACTAGAGACGAAACTGCTGATAAAAAGTCGTTTTAGGGAAAATAATCCACTGGCGTTTCGATGATTAAAGATGTTTATTTGTTCTAGGCACGAGGTAAGTAATAACAAGTTACATTTTTAGTATTTTTTCCTCAGGTCTAAGTGGGAGATTTAGTGGTGAATTGTGAATGAATGTATCAGTCAGATAGTTCAGTCAAGGCCTTTGTCAACATTTGAGAACGACATTCACAGGAAAGCTAAAACGTTTCTTCCAGTATACCAAGGTGAAGGTCAAGTTCCATGGCCTTACTGATGTCACATAAGGATTATCTAATTGATCAAATTGTTCTGTAAAGGGTTTATCTCTTATTTTTAATAAATTATTAAATTTGTACTAATTTAACTGTGAATAGACTTTGTTTGAAATGACTTTAACTATATAACATATAGCTCAGCTGGTATGAATGAAGAGTAACCCTTGAGGGATTACGGGCACGACATGGCCTAAAGTGTGCCAATGTGCCCAAAACTCACAACTCAACTCATGTAAAAAAAATGTCTTAAATAAATTCCTTTGGTCATTTGTCTCATTGTAAAACTCTGCAGTTCACGCTATAATAAGAAAAACTATTCTTAAAAAACATTACTTTTTTTTTGTAAATGTAGTAGTGAGTATGACAGAACTTACATGGCTTAGCATTAGAATTGTAAAACAAAAATCCTTTTTAAATCTAAAACCATTTGCATAAGTGTGTTACAAATATGGTCAATGGTCATCTTCTCTGCTAAATAGCCTCCAGTGCGTGTTACTATTTTTAGTGATTAGTTGTAAAAATGATGTATTTTTATGAAAGACTCAAAAGTAAAGTAGCAATTATACATAAAACACTGAACCATAATCTTCAAATACAAAAACAAAATCTAATAAAATACTCTGAAAGACACAAAGATAAAGGCACATTCCTCGTCCCATATGCTAGGACAAATTTCTACAAATACTCCTTCTTCCCTAGTGCTATTAGAGCATGGAATGGGTTGTCTGAGCTAGCCAGGAAAACCAGTGACTTGGCAGAATTTAAGTCATTGGTTAATATGCATGACTAATTGCATGACGCGTAGGACGTAATCATCTTCTTTTTTGAAGTAACGTCTGTATTATATAAGATAAGAAGATAAGATAAACAACTGCTTGCATACTTGATATTAAAGATTAAATTTTTCGGTCTCAGAAAATAAAAAAGTAGTCGTTGTATCAGAACTTTGAATGGTCCAAAATATCATGCTGTCGGATTTGCAATATTTTTTTTTCTAGTTTACGAGATTTAAACTGGACGAACGGACGGATAGACAGACCACACAAAACTAATACCGTGATCTTTTTTTTTTTAATGCATTTAAAAAAAAAAACTTGTTCACTCACAACTTAAGGCTTTTCAAGGGGACTAATTCAACTTATAACCACCACATATTTCAGTACGATTTCTTTCCCTTGTTCGATACCAAAAATAAAATAATTACCAATAGCTTATTTATTTCATTCTTTTTTTTTTAACAATTAATTCTTGTTTTGTCAAGTACAAGAAATAATAGTTCAAAATTTAGACTTAATCCGAGAATGGGTGGGATAAATAACGTGTTTAATTTTTTTACCAGACAGAAAGAAGACAGACAGAGTTGATATATATGCTTTATAAAAACAAAAAAAATCACCAAAAGATGTACTGTATTGGGAAATCGCTATCAATAGGAAATTCCATATCCGTTTTAACAAAAAATTCCCAACTGTAGAGCTTGAGCCTAAGATTAGTTAGACACTTAGGACTTAGTTACAATTGTGTGGCTGAACGAAAGTCAGTCATTATCCCCCCCCCTCTCCTCTTCCTTCAAATTCCACTGTACTAAGCTGCTGTGGAGTAATACAACACTTGGAACATATTACCCGTTCAAGTGATGTGAATATAACACACGAGAGATCCAGTGACACATCCGTCATCTTCTGTGTTGTTTTTAAACGTAAAACGTATATAGTCAATGGCTCCGTCTGTTTGGTTTCAACTGTGTGTGTGTGTGCATGATTTTTTTGTTTCTACCACTTCCCATTCTCGGATCAAGTTGAAACTTAAAACATGTATGCATTGTCCTAAACAATACATGTTAGATTTAAAAAAGAAAATACATCTTACAGTATTGAGAAATGTGGCTGTAAATGGAAAGTTCTTTCCGTTATATACGCTTTGTTTTCTTAGTAAATACTTTCTTTTTAATAATACCTCTATTCGAGTCACTCCTTCATGGAGAGTTGGCAAACAGCTGATCTCAAAAATGGCCCTAACGATTTTAATAGAAATTTAACAGTTACATGTATCGCTGAGAAAAGAATTACAAGCTCGTTGGCCACAGGGGAATAACTCTAGTCTGACCGTTATAACTTTTCATAGTAAAAAAAAAATATTTTAAATTTAGCTAGAGACAAAATCTAGGTCTAGAGCAGTGGTTCTCAACCTGTGGGTCGCGAACCCTCTGGGGGGTCGAATGACCATTTGTCGGGGGTCGTCTAAGACCACCGGAAATTTTACATTCTTTCTATTTATCATGTTTTTTTCGTCGTTTCTAGCAAGCGTATTTGTACCATAGTTGGTATACATTTAGATTTGTGAGAATTAAAACAGTGACATTGCTCAAAGTAATGTTCTTTTAGTAAATTATGAATCGACAGTCAAACATACATTTAATGAACTCAAAAGTGAAGGTGACATGTTGAAGAAGGCCGATATTTTGTTAGAGGATAAAGAAGACCACTTTGAGTTAGTGAGTGTTACATCATTGTTTGAAGGCAGACATGTTTTTTTTTCATTGATAGTTACTTCTTTGTACTGAGTTTAAGTGGGTTCAACGTGTTCTGCTATTTCACACTGATGTAACGAGGTAGTCTTGTAAAAAAAAAAAAAAAAAAAAAATCTCCGTCAAGAAATTTTTTTTTTTAATCAGAAAGCAAAAATAGGTAAAAATAGTCCACCTGGTAGACAACTTTTGTAATCTTGAATAATTAAATTGTTCAATGGTTTGGGTCGCTGCCTAGAGAGGAATCGTATTAGGGGTCGCGGCACTAAAAAGGTTGAGAACCGCTGGTCTAGAAGATACTACATCATATCACACACACACAAACACATATATATATATATATATATGTGGGGGGGGGGGGAATTCTCCTACCCGAAAAAATATCTGAATACGCCCGTACTCGAGCAAGACGTCTTTTTATTACCTGCTTGTGTTTACGTTTTCATACAAAAATAGTACTGGAATACACTTTGCAGGGAATTGTGCATGAAGCTTACCAATGTCTACATTGTGTGTTTCTTGATTTATGACATGACCAACATATTGTGCGTCAAGGTAAAGTAAGCCAGACTTTGTGTTACCTTTGTATTGATTATGTCTGGTGTGTCTCGTGTGTACAGGAAGTAGAATGTCTCAGAACAAACACACAAATACCCCTAGCAGGGACTCTTTGTATTAAGTTTATAATGCCACCGACGTAACAAGTATGTACTCTATTAAGTAGGCTTATTAGTGAATTTCGTTCTGTTGTTAAGTTGCAATGTAAAGTAATAGAATTGTATGTATTTACTGTAACACTTTTGAATAGATGCCATCAAAACGTAGTGTAATTCAATGTCAATAAATCTACAAATCTGTAACCTATGTTTAAGTTATTGTGTGAACTTTTAAATGTTTAACGTAGATCTGTTCGTAGCGGAGTGAAATATACATGTCTGTACCTTTTAATGCCTGGCATTGTAATCACTTTGATGTGTTCAGTATAGGATCGATTGTGCATTTTAACATACATGGGCGTAGCCAGGACTTTTCATGGGGGTGGGTGTGGGGAATTTGTTCCCCCCCCCAGCTAATATATATATTTTGAATGTGTAATTTTTTTTATATTGAAGAGGTTGTTTTTAGCAGCTAACCCCGCTGGTGTGGGAATTTAACGCAAAACCTCTAATGGCTACGCTCATAGAATCTGTTGACTGATAAATAGATAGTCGTATAAAAAGAGTGCTTTTATCGTAAATTTTGAAGGGGGGATTATATTCAAAATCTTCCTTACCTATGCTGTTGGACTTTGGGGATTGTCGTTTGCATTATTTTTGTTTCGTTTTCTAGAAACTCAAAACCCTCTTGGCTGCGCTGGGGCAAGTCATGGCTTAGTATTAAAATCTCATTAAAATAAATAAAATTAAAGCAAAAAATCAGTCACTAAATTCCGACCCCCCCCCTAGCATTTAATTACGGAAAGGGGGGGGGAGGTTGAATCTCAACCGCCCTTCCGGCTACGCCCATGTTAACATAGGTAGGGATAGTCGGCTTTTGTTGACGGGCGTTAAAGAATTTAAGAGCTATCAATAGAATAAAAACAACTGTGTCCTTGAGTAAGAATAGACTCCTCATTATGTCATAAAAGTCATTATCTCGTTTACTGAATTAAGGTTTATTTGTATGATTCTGAAGCACCTTCAAAAGTTAAAGGATTTTTTTAAATGCCCGAGCCAAAACATTGCACGATCAGTGGCGTAGCATCCATGGCGAGAAGGAGCTCAATGAACCCTCGCCCAAGACATATAGGGGTCTACAAGGGCACTTTGAAAAAAAAAAGGAAAACAAAAGTTGTAACTGTAAGAATTAAAATGTATCTCATTTTTATATAATTCACTTGGTGTTATTATATTTCTAAAATAGAAATGGCAAGATAAGAGACTTATTTCTACATGGGACTGATTTCTTCACCGAACATTTCAGAAATGAATTGAATGTAAAAGACTTCATTACTTCTAGAACCTGTGGCTCGCGACCCCCTTGGGGATCGAATGACGATTTGCCAGGGGTCGCCTAAGACCATCGAAAATTGTCTACTCTTCTATTGCTGTATGCTTGGTCAAGCAGTCATTTTATAATAGATTAATCCCTCATCTTAGAAGCCATGTACCTTCAGCGTTTTACTCTCTCTAATTTTGTTAGTCCTCTTGAGACCTCATCCAACTTGTATTCTTTTTCAGACAGCTAAAGATGTCAGACCTGGCGACTGGTTTCTTCGTGGTCTTAGGCTTGATTCTCTTGGCTTTGGCCATTTTGGCTGTGGTCATCTTTTACAAAAAATGTAAGTGAAATAAAACTATTAGGCGTCAAGAACGTTTCACCAAGGATGCAGGGGTGTGGTCAATAATGGGGCGAATCAGTGTTGATTATTTCCATTCTTTGAACATTAAACATAAAATTAAACTTTATAATATCCTAAATGCTACTGGTAGATTCATTGGCAAAATAAACAAAGAAAAAAAAAGAAATAAACAACATCATTAGGGCAAATTTTTGAGAAAAAAATGCATAGAAAAGCTAAAAAGATTTTAGAAATAAAAAATGAACAACTGGATAATACTTTGTGATTTTACCATCATAAAAGAAATATAATACATCGAAAGCAAAAGACAGACACAAAAACTCTTTTGTTCTCTCATGGATCTAATCATTAAATAAATTTCAAGAATTAGATATACACATTTCGCATGTAAATTTTGAGTGATTCAGGTGTGAATGTATATTTTTGTTTTCAGTAATTATAAATCTTTGATTGGTATAATGCACAAATTGTAAGATTAATTTCGTATGGATAATAAGGATTATTATTATTATATTTTAAAATATACATTAAATAAAAAGAATTCTGAAAAAAAGCTAAAATTATTTGTTTGTTTTATTACTTGGTTTCACTTCAATCACGCTATAAATATATATCTATTTTTTTCTTCATCTCAACAAATCTCTGGGTCCCTCGGTGAGTCCTGTCATTGATGTCACAATGAATTACAATTACAAATTACAATAAAAACGTATTCATTCTAGATTAGATCTTATAAACATACTGTATGAAAATATTATTGTTTTTAAATAGATTATTCCAAAAGAAAGAAGGAGAGAGATAGTACACCGACCAGACCAAGAACGTAAGTGTCTACCTTTAGATATGTTCATCTGTAGGATGGTTTAAATACCTAAACATTCTGTTACTTATTAAGTTATATTTTATATACCATAATCAATTTCCATATTACCAATTACTATTCATGATATCAGTCCTTAGCAAATATTTGTTTTTATTTCTAACAGTGAAATCAGTGTTATAAACGGTGAGTTTGTTATAGCCTCTTTTTTACTAACAGATATGTAAATATGTATATGTATATATATATGTATATATATATATTATATATATATATATATATATATATATATATAAATATATATATATATATATATATATATATATATATATATATATATATATATATATATATATATATATATATAGGCTATATATATATATATTTATATACATATAAACATGTTATTTTAATTATTGAAATCTAAAATGATAATGAATAATACATTTTTTAAAAAGTGGGAAAAAAGAATTAACAAAATAGCTGCATCGTCATGCAACAAAATTTGTTTAAATGTTTCTTTTAAAATAATAACACAATAAAAAGAAGGTTTGTTCACTGCGGGGAACATGTCTTCCTTGTCTTCTGTTTGTTAGTACCTTTCTGTATAATCTCTTAATTTAAAACTACCGGCTTCTGTCCTAAATTATAGAATACCAATGTAATTAATTCTTAATATATAAAATACAAAAGTTTCTTCAAACAAGAAGATGATTACATCCTACGCGTGTTCCTAAGTTAATCCAGTCATGCATGTTAACTAATGACTTAAATTGTCATTGGTTTTCCTGGCTAGCTCAGGCAACCAAAACCATGTTCTAATAGCACTAGGGAAGAAGGAGCATCTGTACAAATTTTTCTTGGCATATTCAAAAATTCTTATCCTATATTACTAGGAATGAAGCCAAACAAAGTCCTGGATTGGATTTTATGTGCTGTCTCAGTGTCTGATACTATTTCTCCAAACACACACAAATGACAAAACAATCAACTATATACTTGTGAAGACTTCAACTGTTGTTTATTTACAGATGGGGACTGTAGGATGATTGTCTTGTCTATCTATCCGTCGTTTTAACTAGCACTCTATTCACTTTACTTCTTGCTACAAGCTCTAGCCGTATTCTTCTATCATGTAGGCCTAGCCCTGTTCTGCAACGTCATTCATCTGTCTGGCTACGTCACTACTTTTTACCATCGCTAAAAGCAATGCATTATTTACATGAGTAACATAATCTCTAAACTAGAATAGGTCATTACAACAGATATAAAGTGTATTTCTTTCTTTAGATCAAATCGAATACGAAGCTGACAGACAGGAAAATGTTTATTCATATGGTTGTCCTAATGAAGGGTTTACTACCTATGATCATCAATACCACCATAACGCTTACATAGACATAGAAACCGAGAGTTCCATCTACGACATAGGAAGATCTGAGCGTCAGTCAGGAGACTACGATGTTTATACGCCGGGACAATACATCAATGACGGTGTGGAGCACCCACATCAACACGAACGTGACACCTTGCAGCGTCCACATCAGTACGACCGTGACACCTTGCAGCGTCCACATCAGTACGACCGTGACACCTTGCAGCGTCCACATCAGTACGACCGTGACACCTTGCGTCGCCCACAGCCATACGACTCTGAGAGCATGAGGTTTCAACGCCAATACGACCGTGGCACCTGGCCGCATCCGCATAAATACCAAGATGAAACGTTGCCTGTTCCACAGAATTACGACCCCCCAGCGTACTTTACGGTTATTTGAACACCACGCAGTGGTGCTAACATAAGCTGTTTGAGTTTAAATCCACCAGATCCATGCAGTAAAAAAGGTTTATTTAAAAGTACTAGAAACATAACAACGAAACAAAAATCGAACACATCCAAAATTTCTCCTTTCAGACCCTGCGATCTATAGTGCAGATCTGTTTCTGTGGCCCACGGTTAACGAGGGTGTCATGTGGCCAGCACAATGACCAAACCCCTTTATTTTTTTCCCCAACTAATGTCAGGTACACTTTAGAGCTGGGTGGACTAAAGATGCTGAAATTAAAAATCCCAGTCCTCAGTCATCACCAAGTTTTGAATCCGGGTCTCCCATTCCGGAAGCCAAGTGCTTTACCTTTCTGCCACCGGGTCTTCATGAGCACATCAAAGAGGTAGATATTTCGATTAGTACACATTATTATCATAATCACCAAAAGCTTTTTTAGCTTATGGAAAAAGGAAAAAAAATAATTAGGTTAACATATGGTTCTCATGGGAGCGCGGTGGGTAATTGGTTAAGCGCTTGGCTTCGTACCTGGATCCTGGGTATGTATGTATATATTTGTGTGTGTATGTGTAAGTGTGTGTAACGTGTATTATTTTCTTACCATGTCAAGAAAAGATTGTTTCTAAAATGTAACTTGAACCAAAAAAAAATAAAGTTTATTTTCTTACAATTCTCTTACATGGGATGCTTACCTCTTAGTGCTAACGTTGACCATCTGTCTGTGGCATTTGACGTCTGGAGGAGAAAAATCTTTCCCTCTGCACCTTATGTCTCAAAAGAGCCCAATCCTTGCTACAGTGCTGAGGTTACAGGATGAGCATCTGTAATCACCAGGCGTGTTCACAATTTCACCTTTCTTTCTACTTTGAATGTCATCTGCAGGACCATTCTAGTATTCTTGCTCTTCATATAGATCTATCCAGTGCCACTTTTTTCCCTTTTGAAGAGCCGCGTTTGCATACATCAGTATACCTTAAAAGTGACCAGCGGATCTCCTGCCTTTGTTATATAATCATACGGGATGTCTTGTGGATAGAAATTTGATAAACTCAAGGCTTAGCAAAGTATGTTTACATAAATCGATATATATTTTGTTTACATTTACTATTGTTTATATACTGTTACTGTCGGTGCGCAGCGTAGTGTGAATGTAAAAAGGTGCGAATGAGGGCTGAAAGAGCAGAAACCGGAAGAGAAAGGAACATTGGTACCATTTTGTATTCTATAAACATCATTCTAAAACATAGAGCAATACGACATTCAAAGCGTGTATGGTTAAAGTAATGAGTCTTATGTTCATAATATATACTTCTACTTACTTTATAATTTGTATCTGCAAGTCGTGATTAAGTAACTGGTTTTGTATTTTGTTAATGAACTAAATAAATGTTGCCTTGATTGCCTTGGGAATGTAATCATAACAGTATCGACTAACTGTACGCTGGAAACCACTGGTGAAAGAATATAATGGGTTAGATGTGTCTCTGATTATTATTGATGATTATTGTTTATTCTAAATTTTAATGTGTATAAATATCAATACTTAACGTTAAAAATGTAAATATAAACATATGTACAGCATTAGACTACAGTTTATAAACATCAATATTGCTATACAAGTTTGTTTTTTTTACAATTTTAAATCTTGGTCTACATATATTTATACAAATAAATTTTGAAACTTTGATCATATTTTGTTTTCAAAAGAATTCATATATAATATTATTATTTTCCTTTTTTGTATTATTATTATTATTTTATTATTATGATTATTATTATTGCTATTATTATTTTTATTATAACTATTTTGTGGCATTTTAAGTCTCAAGTGACAATCCATTCACCTTGAAATTTTTCTTGTCTGATAGATGGATAGATCTGCACAGGCATAGTGACACGTTATCAGTTAAAATCAACAAAATCTACAGCGTATTCCGCTCTTTTATTAAGCTTTTGTCAAGTCACTCCGTCTGTCTGTCTGTCTCGTTAAAAACAATGTATTTCATAGTCTCGAATCAAGTTGAAACTTCAATTCAATGTCGATAATAACACATTAATCAATGAAACAACTGATCATCTACTCTAAATAATAAATTAAATTTTGTTTTATATATAAATTGTACTAAGCTAACGAATGAGAGATAAGACTTGTGTAGAGAGATAGGTCGTTCGCTAACAACTGTTAACCATAAAAACTTTTTTATAAGTACTTGAATAGCTCAGTGGCCAAACACATTGACTTTCCATCATGGAGGATTGAATTCAAATTCAAACTCGAGCAACTTTTATTTGTAAAGTTGGTTTTGATAAGGAAGCACGGAATCCTTCTCCCAGATTCTAAAAAAAAAAAAAAAAAAAAAAAACTCCCCCCCTCACTAGTCTACAAAACAGATTCTATCACTTCTACTTGTTATTGAATTTTATAGTAAGACTTCATATATATATATATATATATATATATATATATATATATATATTTATTTATTATATATATATGATGAAACGAAAAATTGCAGCTAGATATATTGGTTAGTGACATTTATAAGAACAGTGGGATCCATTACAAAACAAATATAACATATGAAGCAGAGCATGCCAGGGCGTAAAGAAAGAGAGAAAGGTTAAAGAAGAAAGGAGAGAAAGACGGGGAGAAGGTGAGACATTGAGAAAGAAATTGTGAGAAAGAGAACGAAAAAGAAAGATAATATTAAAGGTCTATAGCTCTATAGATATATATGATAGACAAGAGAAGTGAACAAGAGAAGGGATAGACAGAAAGAGAAAGAGAGACAGACAGACAGACAGAAAAAAAAAGAAAAATTAATTTTGTATTAATAAATGATACATATATCATAAAGCAGTGGTTATCAAATTGTGTTTTACGGGACCCCCAGGGGTGCGTGAGACAACCGTAAGGGGTCCGCATAAATATAAAATTGTATACAATTAAAATAATATCTGCGCTAAAGCCAGTTTATCGTTCGTATAATTTTAATAATAATCAACTCGCCCCTAACTGCTGTTTTATATTACTATTACGTACTATTCTCTGGCAGATTTTTCAATATTGGTCCGTTGGCAAGTCTTGACTATGTCATGTGGTCCCCCGGGTAACAAAAAAGTTTAAAAGCCTCTACCATAAAGTGTTCTTATCCTTTTAGTGTATGAGATGAAACTAAAATTATAACCATTATAGCAGCATTTATAATTTTTTTATTTTTTTTTTACTTTTTGAGATTCAAACAATAACAATAGAAAAACACGCGATGACTCATGTGCACGTGGTTGATGTGACTAAAAAGATAAACTAAAAAACAACAAGAGATCTGTATAAGACAAGAGCTAACATGTCAAAATACAGTGTTGGCAGTAACTGTGGCATGTTTAATAACGCAAGACTCAAGGGAAGCTATTTAAAATTTAACTCCCAAATTATCTCCTCCCTTTTTTTTTTTGTACTCTATTATTTTCGCGTAGTGTGTGTTACATTTAAATTATTACCAAAAACACTTGAAGTATTTACTTATTATTAATACTACTATCTATTAATTCTTAATTTTAAATCAAAAGAGTAGACCAATTGGCACAAGTTGTTACACCACGGCAGGCCCTAACAGCTGCGGGGTTCCACGCAACACGGATTCCGATGGGTAGGGATAAGCATAAGGTTAAAATAAAGATTATGTATGCGAAAATACATTCGTCTTTGCAATAAATTGTTATTTTTATGAAACCTGACAATGCCGTTTTTTTATCGCGCCAATAATTGGCATCCCAAAATGACAATTTGTTCTATTTTTCAGGAGATTTTTATGAGTTTTCACAAGATTTTAATAATTTCAGGAGATTTTCAGAACATTTTCGTATATTTTGCTGGAGATTTCCAGGTGACCCTGCATATTTAAGTTTTAATAGTTTAATGTTAATAATTTACAACTAGAATTAGCTCGGGGCCTGTGAAAGTGAGGGGCCCACTGCTGCCGCATAGGTTACAGAGGCTTAGGGTCGGCCCTATGTTACACAATAAGAAAAGCTGTGGAATCTTTTAAATTTAGCCTCTATAGAGGGGCAGGAAAGCACCGCGTTGCGGGCTTGATATGGCCGTGGTAAGTTTTTAATTGATTTTAACGTTTGAACTTCATCCGACAATGGGTGTGGGAGAAATAACCTAGTTTATTATCTAAGGGAACGAAAACCTACATATTTAGCCGTATCTATGAATACTGAAGGACTAGTATTGGTAAATTGTTTTTATTGATTCATATCTTGTCTATGCCAATGAATTATTTAGCTAATTTTCTACTTAATCCGAGAATGGGTGTGAAAGAAATAACATGTACACAATTTTTACTAGACAGACAGATTGAGTTGATATTAGCTTGTTTAAAGGACCAGCAGTTTCTCGATCTGTTTACTAATTGATTTCAACAAGGTAGTCCCTTAATTTGCATATTTTTTATGGCATGTGGGATCACCCAGATATCATAGACAGTAGGAGTTTTTCATTTTAGATAAAACTGTCCAAAATCTAAGTTTTCAAATAATCTTGTTTATAAAAAATTATAAACAAAGTAGTTTGTAGATATTAAAGTTATAATCATTAGAGTTATGTTGAAATACGCTAAAATCTTAGATTATTTACTTCCTACAGCCAGGACGGCCTTAAGCATAGGCAAACTAGGCAGCAGCCTAGGGCTTATTATTGCTGGGGCACAGGACTCAAACCAATTTTTTGTAGAGAAGAAATACCTTAACGTGTGCCGAATGTTTTGGAGTTTCCAAGTTTATAATAAATTACGTAATTTTAGTTTTTCGCTTATTTCATATTTTTCTTTTTCATTTGGAGCCACCAAATTCACTAGGCCTAGGCCCTCCAGCTACATAGAGACGGCCCTGCTGTAGCTCAACAATAGAAAACACCAAATTGTGGAATATAAGTGAACAGAGAAATATAGAGGTGAAGATCTTAGAAAGTGGTGATGGATTGTTCACATCCTTAGAAAGGATACCAACAACAAAGCTAGGCAGGCCTTAGAGTGGACCCCCCCAGGACATAGGACGTAGAGGAAGACCACAAAGAACGTGGCGACGCAGTGCACTAGATGAAGCCAAGCGGTTAGGAAAGAGCTGGGGAACCATTAAACAAACTAGCGAGAGACCGTGCAGAGTGGGCGTGTTTTTACGGAGGCCCTTAGTTCCACGAGGAACGCAAAGGAAATATGACGATGGATAAAGGTATTATAAATAAATAAATATTTATGAAAAGAAGTATCGTCAAGAATGAACTAACAGATGCATAGAATGTCGCAAGGAATAGAAATACTGGGACGATAAAAACACGGCATGTCGATAGCTTGTTTGTACAAAGGTTTGCATCTATTTTTACTACAGATATTATAAAAAAAAAGATTAAAGAACTGCCCAAGAATAATTCTAGAAACCGCAATGGAACAAAGCCCAACACTACAAATTGTTTTTTTCTTAAGATATGCATACAATGGAGCACAGGTAAAAAACAAACAAACAAACAATAAAGCAACGCAAAAAAAAAAATCACATACAAAATGAAAGTGAGACAAGAATACAAAAGTATAAAAGAATACGTGAGTTATCAATCGACAAATGCAGACAGACCGTGAAACAGACAGGGAATAAAAGAGACAGGCCAATAGATAGATAGATAGATAGATATCTAGATAGATAGATAGATAGAGGGATAGATAGATAGAAAGAAAAAAAAAGAACTATATCCTAATTCTATTCTCTAATGTCCATACCGTTATTTCCCAAACTAATATTCCCTTGACCCTGCATAACTTTGCATAACTATGACAAAATATATAGGCGACAGATGGTCTGCATGTCTACATGAATACTTAAATGTTCTCTGAGACTTCTGTATTTTCATAATGATACGCTCTTACATTTAATTACAACATGATTAACATTTTTTTCAATTTTCCCCTTGTGTTTGGAAACGAAAATGCATTGTTTTTTGTTTTTTTGTGTGCTTTTTTTTGCCCTTTAAATAATGGATAAATATATATATACATATGAATGTTTAACAATAAATCTAAAAATCTGAACAACATACATGAAATTTTAAATGACATTTCTAATGTCTCTTGAAGCATGTAACATGGGACGTGTCAGCAGATTCCTCAAAAACGATGTCGATAAAACAACTCTATTTCGCCAACGCTAATGTAGCTTTAATTGTTTGGTTCAACACCTGAACCAATGACACTGACAGCTTGAGTCTAATGCAGTGTAATGAATGCTACAAAAACATTCAACAGAAATTTCACCGTATAGCTACTAAAAAAAAAAATCAAAATGCATTGTTTGTTAATTTCAAATAGATTTTTAAAAATTTAACACAAAAATTTGAAGAGGGCAAATACAGAAATTGTTGTAGGTTGAAACAATCAAAGACAATTAACAAAATACAAAGCTTATATTAATGTGTATCAATCAGTTTGGATTAGTTATGTACATTTGTAATCGATCTAATTTGTAATTTAGATCTAATAAAAGAGAAATGATATTGAAAATGTGATTTCTTTATTTAGAAATTGTAAAATTAATGTGCAACGGCTACCTTTAAAATTATGAAAGGGATTTTTTTTTAAATTAATATGTTATCCGTCTTTTCATCTAGCCCCAATATTAAAAAAAAATAGTATTAATATCAAACAGATGACCCTAGGGTTGCTGTCAGGTTTAAGATGAATGAAATTATTAATGTGTTTAAGTATTAACATTACTTTATAACTTGTAATATTTTAGACTTAAGTTCAGCCCGACAGTCACACCATACACACCCAGTTGTAGATAAACAAATAAACGAGGTGTATGGTGATTTAAATTGAAAGATGAATTTATAATGATATTTGTACAATGAACTAATATATGAATAATGATAATGATATGAATACCAATAAATATATAATGTGATGTAATATAATATAGTTCAATTTAAATACCTAATAGTATTTATATTAAAACTAAAATAATAACTTTAACTTATAATGTTCAGTAATATTGTCCACACAATCTTTCAAGACAACAACTGGCAATACAAGTATATCTATCTTCCAGCCAAGATACTGTTCACCGATGATCAATAATCAATAAGTTCATAGCAACATCAGAGTTCAGAACTTAACACAGCACCACCAGGTCTGGATACAACAATCTGGAATCTGGAACCTTAGACTCGTAAATCAAACTTGAAAAACATCAGACAGAAAATCTGAGATGAAAAACCTCCGCCCTGTAACCTAGAATTGAGACTTGCGATTTCACCAATGAAACCTGAGACTGAGACTGAAACTGAGTCTGAAACTGAGTCTGAAACTTGTCACTGAGACTGAGACCCTATAAAAAGATAAAGAAAAGATTCTTCTTATATTCTATCTATATACAAAATACGAATACAATCGAATCCAAATAAAAATTAACTATACAATATGAAATAAAACCCACCCTAAAAAAGGGATCAAATAATTCAAGAATATATAACAGGCTCAACACTAAGGCTATCCAGTAAGACTAAGACACACGTATAATTCAGGAGCTCCAAAGCTATACAGCTTGGCTCTACCGGCCAAGATGGAGAGAAAGAACCAAACGATCGACGACAAAAGTCTACTACGTCATAAAAAAAACATGGCGAAGCAACAAGGGGAGATCACCTACTGCACACAAACAAAATACCCAAGAAAATAACGTCAATAGGTGCGACAGTTGCCCCTTTAAAGGAATACCTGAGTTTGGGTGAAAACACTAACTTTCTTTTTAATCTTGTTGAATTATAACTTGTAAACTCTAGCCTTACAATTCTTCGTTTCGGTTTCTCGCAGCCAGCTTAAATGTTGACAATCTAGGTCTTAAAATGATCAAAATAGGCACATGTTTGTTTCAATTAAATTCATGCTTTTTAAAATTTAAGATTCAATTATAACAGAACTGCCAGATTTCCATAAAACATAAATTTATTAATCTTGGAGTTTTCTTTGGCTCCACGTTGTATTTTAACGCATAGACAAATAAAATTGTTAAATTGTCCCACATACGGGTTACGTGCCCTGCCCATCGTAGCTGTCGGCGTCGGACCATAAGTAATTTCTCAATACTATCCTTATCGGCGTTTTGTAGGACATCGCTGTTTGTAGTGCCACCGTGTGTCCATGATAAAATGTAATAGTTTAATGAATGTAAATTATAATGGCAAACTGATGGAGTAATATCATTGAGTTTAAAACATTATAATATTGTGATTATATTAAATAACAATCATTCTGCACCTTGCTATCAAACAACGCAATACATTAGTACGCACAACAGTGTCCCACTGCTGACTCTACGGTGTAGACTTGATAATCCCAAAACTAACTCCCTTTTGGAGACATAAGAAAAGACAAATTGAAAGGTCTAGTCCAAAACGCTACAACAGCTAAACAACTGCAAAATGCAGTACTGCCTTAGATACTCACCCTAAACAGGGGTACACAAACGAAAGAAGTGCTCCACCAGTATACTAACAAAAACCTTCCATAGTCTTAAAAGCATAGCAATAAAGGAGGTGCGTTCAATAATTGTGCACCTAACAAGCATTAGTGCTTAATACCATAACTTACTCACCGACATAGATAGATAGATATATTAACAGACAGACAGACAGATAGATAGATAGATAGATATATATATAGATAGATAGATAGATAGATAGATAGTGGGATAGATAGATAGATAGATAGATAGTGGAATAGATAGATAGATATATAGATAGATAGATAGATAGATAGATATGGGCTAGATAGATAGATAGATAGATAGATAGATAGATAGATAGATAGATAGATAGATAGATAGATAGATAGATGAGGATGGACAGGTAAAGAGATACAGGAAGACCCTTGGATTGTGAGAACTGCTGAAAACAGATAACGGCGTGTAAACATAGTAGCAATATGTTTCTAGTCGAATCCCATTCAAAAGCGATTAAAACCACTAGCGTACCATAAGGCATGTTAATAACGGTCAACCTGAGACTAAGGTATTGTTGGCTTGTCTGTCACGTCCGGTCATGCGGTAAACACAAATGACAATCTAGTAGCATGCTCGCCAAGTTGGCTGGGTTCATTAACTCACAGTGACATTATAAAATGTGCAGGATTTTCTTCTGACCCCATCCACAAGCTGACAAGGTAAGTCAGAAGACTTGTTTAAGTTGAACATCGATGTGACTTTTTTTTGTTTTTGTAAACACAAAGACAAGATTGAATCCAGTTTACTTACCATAGAAACTTTGTAGAAAAAGTGATCGGATGGTTTGTTGGAATTGCTAAGGGTCTATGTGATATTTCATCAATTACATCAGTTTCAGCTGAGTTCGGGAAAAAAGAAATGTAGCGACAACTTTGAAATGTGCGCCTTATATTTATTAATGGATGAAAATGACATATTACTTCATCCAATTATCATTCGTATATCTAGGTTTTTTTTTTCAATTCATTTTAAGAGTTTGATGTGAGATATAAATTATTTTAACCAACAACTGATAATAAAAGCAGTTTGATTTCGTATCACACTTGTGAAATATGCAAGAGCTTAAAAAGCTAATCTAATTTTTTAAATATTATTCTAACATAATTTTATTATATTACTACAACATCATGCACTTCTGGTACTATACATAAGACCGCCCATTTCCTCATTGTGTATGTAAATCTTATTTCCATAAAAACAGTCACCAATAAATGATACAGACTTTATAAATCGTGTAAATGAAGTAATGTTGGCGCCTCCTACGCTCCTGCACCAGGAGCGTCTGCTTCACACTCTCCCTCGATACACGACGGCTGTAACGTTATATAAATGTGTTGACCCGCTTGTTTATTTACAAATATTTCTCTACAAGGTCTTACAAAAGTTAGGTCTGATCAAAAATATGAATAAGAAAAATAAAAACAAATATTAAAAAAAAAAAAAGAAACAAAACGCATACGAAGTGTAATAGTATGAATTAGTCTGGATCAGTCTTGGGATTAAATTGGTAATAGATCTAGACCAACAACAATAAATCTGTGAGATTAATTCTATTTTTAATGATTGTTTTTGTTTAGCGCTATTTCATGCCTTTTGGTTTCCCAATACGCCAGCGGTTATTAACCATTTAAGCTCGGCGACCCCTTTTTACAATCCCTCACTTTGCCGCGACCCCCCCCTTCCCCCCACCCCTCACACACACAGCAATAGAAGAATAGACAAAAACAATCAATAATTTCTTAGGCGACCCCTGGCAAATCGTCAATCGACCCCCAGGTTGAGAACCCCTGCAATACGCTATGATCTTATCACTTATCTGGACCTGTTGGAAAATGGGATGAGGACGGGGGGGGGAGAAAGGGATATCCGGCCTTTCTGCAACGTAGTTGGATATAAAAGGGTGAGGTTCAAACTAGTGGATCAGGCCTCCTTGGACCGACGTGCTAGTGGGCTACTTATGACTAGAGAAGATTGTAATGTATTGTTCATTACAATTGAGAAAAGCCAAAATGGGACTAATTGAGCATATACCACCACTTCAGTCAAGTAACGCCTCTTTCTCTTGTTCGAGATACCAAATAAAATAATTAATTATCCAATAGTTATTTGTTAATCTTTTGTTTTTATTAATGTGTTGTCAGCCAAAAGAAATAATTTTGCAAAATTTAAGCTTGGAGAAATAACCTTGTTCAAACCTTTTGCCAGAGAGTGAGTTGATATAAGCTTTGTACTGACTGACGTTTGCTCATGGCTCTACTCTTACACAGACTGATATTTCAACTTATCAGTTGACACACGCTTTATTGCCCCTATGTGACTTCGAGCGTAACTATTTGATAGTTGTTACTTAAACATTCAAATAGTTTTACACTTGATCAGTCTAATACTCTAATGGTTATTTTTTTTTGTTAATTAATTAATTAATTTCATGTATACAGATTGTTCTTAATCCAACTCGAGGAAGAAGAAATCCCACTTCCAAGAATGCGTGTAGTTCAGATTGTGCTAATCGCCTGCCTTGTTACCCAATCCTTTGGGTTGTTTAGTAAGTAACACAACTCAATAGTCAATCATACATGTATCATAAAAAGTACAAAATTTAAAAAATTTTAAGTGTCTATTCATTAGGCCAGAGCTACTTATAATTAGCAATGTTTTAGTATTTATTGACTCTTTCATTATATAGACTTTTAGAATTAGATCTAGACTGCTGATTTAGAACTCTTGAGATCTAGATCTATCATGGGCGTAGCCAGGATTTTTTTCGGGAGGAGGAGGTTAGGGGGGGGATTTCCCACCGCCTCCCCCCCCCGGAAAAAATTATATATATATATGTGTGTGTATACATGATTAATCTTTATTACATTCTGACCCTTTTAGAAGACGTTTATTGTGTCCTAGAATACGTTCTTCTTGGAATTAGTGGAAAACCTGTAGACTCCCCGCCACTGCTAGCAAGGGGTCTGGGGGAGCTAGGAGCGCTCCCCCAGCACGCGAGCACTATTTCTGGTATTGAAAGCCAACAAAATGCATATTCTGAGGTATCTACAGTGCATTATCTTGCTATTAAAAAGTTTTATTTCAAAAACCTAATGTGCTATTTTTACTGACTTAGACCCTCTCGCGCCGTTCAGCACATTGTCCGGCAAGCTGTTTCCACAAAAAATTTGTCACTGGTAATGTCTGAAGCCTCTTCTCACCTGCTCTGAGGATCTCTATGAAAGTGTTGCGCCAAGTTGTACTAGGATGTCATTGCAACTCTTATTATGCGTAATTCATTTAGTAGGAGAACATGTCCCGCAAAACTTAATGCGACGCTCTGTCACAACCTTACTAAGGGTTCCACTCCCAGTTCGGCATATGATTTCTTTGATTTAAATCTCTATAACTGACTCTTAAAATCTTTCTTAGCCATCTTTGTGGAGCCACATTTAGTGTTTTTCAATTTTGGTAGTTTATTAATAGAGCCCAGCCACTGGTAGACATTTGTAATCTCTCTTGACCACGCTCTTGGAATTACATGACTATTTCGCTTTGGATTTTATATTGAAAAGGGAAGTTTTATGGTCGAAATCATCTGTTAAGGGGCTTTAAACTAAAAAATCTCTGGAGTTTTTGTTTTGTTTTGTTTTTTAATTCAATACCCCATTTAGCTACGGTCATAGAAATCGGTGACTGTATTTTGCTTGAAAATAATATTAAAGAGAGAGGTTTTCAACTCAAAACGCTCTGAAGGGGAATTTTAAACTCAAAACCATCTGGAGGGGTTTTAAATATAAAAAAAAGCCTTCTGGAGGAGGGGGATTTAAACTCAAAACCCCTCATTAGCTTAGCAATGCTTAAAGAATTTTAGTGTGTAATTTGTTTTTTTTTATATTGAACAGGTATTTTATAGCATCAAAACCCTCTGAAGGGGATTTAAAATCAAAACCCCCTTTGGCTACGCTCATAGCATTTTGAGTGTGTAATTTGCTTTTTTTATATTGAGAGGGGGTGTATCGTAATTTTTGGAGGCGGTTTTAAAGTCAAAAGTTTCTTTAGTTGTTTTCTTGGTAATTGGGGATTGTCGTATGTCTTTTTATTTTAGTTTTGTTTATAGAAGAGGGGGATTTAACAGCAAAATCCCTGGTAGGGAGTTTTAAACTCAAAACTCCTGTAGGGGGTTTTAAACTCAAAAAACCTGGTAGGGGGTTTTAAACTCAAAATCCCATGGTAGAGGAATTTTTATCTAAAAAACTCCTGGTAGGGTTTTTTTAACTCAAAACCCCCTCGACTGTGCAGTAGTAAGTGATGATTTAGTATTAAAATCTTACCTAAAATAAACAAAATGAAAGCAAAAAATCAGTTACGGGTTGGGGGTATTTGTTTTGGGTGGGGGGGGGGTTTGAACCCCAACCCCCCTGGCTACGCCCATGAGATCTATATCTACTTCTAGATCTGCAATGTAAAAGTAATCTATACTAGATTCACGTAAGAATATAAGCAAAGCTTAGATAATCTTTCAGTAAGCGTAAACAAATTAAAATTGATTAAACAGCTCAGTTATAAGTACACTATGGCTGCCTTCGCCGTTTTTTTTTCTGCTGTTTTTCTCCTATTAACTAATGAATTTTAGATTAAAAAACAATGGAACATTATAGTGTATCAAACCATTATTTAAAAAACAACTAATACTTATATATATCTACACTATAAAATATAAAGTAAGGCGTATGTATGTAAGTATGTATGTATGTGACGAATAGACATCAAAACCTCTTGACCAATCTTGATAAAACTAGCAGGAATTTTCCTTGGGTACTGACTTAGACCGTAGTGTATATTTGTAGCCCTAAAACAAACTAAAGACCCTAAAAAAAAATAAAGTTGTTCGACTCTTAAAGCTATAGTATTTATGGATCTAGGCCATGGTTAACAATGTTGACATGAGAAAAGATCGAAAGGATTTAGCCCTAGATCTAATTTTAAGAAATACACTTTGCGCAGATAGTTTTTAACTTTGACACATGAAAATACAAAAGACGATCCATTGATTTCATTATATAATAAAATTAACCTTTAATTTTGTGTTTCAAAAGCATTTTTTACATAAATTAGTCCCTGATATCTGTGACTACAGATTTCCTGGCGAACATTCTTTCATTAGACATTACCAAAATGGTTACACATTAACACATCTCTCTACTGAGTCTATTCCTAGGCCTAGGTCTAAAACTCTTATTGAACACTAAGATGATAAAACTTCTTTTCGCAAAGATAGTTTTATGCTTTAACACATAAACATACTAATTATTGTCTATTCATTTCATATTTTAATCAAATTAACATTCAAATTTGTTTTTCTAAAGTATTTTTAATACATTCGTTCGCTAAAGCTGCGTAGCCGTGTTGAGATAGGTCTATATTCATTCATGAAAAAAGGTCACGCATGCGCAACACAGAATGAACTCTATAAAAGCCAATTTTTAACTCTAGTTTAGTGCAGATTAGATCTATGTCTACCTCAAGATTTACTTTATACCGTAACACATGAACATACAAAATTAAGTCTATTCATCTCAAATTTTAATCAAATATAATATGTAGGCCTACAAGCAAATGTTTTAATTTGAAAAAATGGATTAGCTATTTTGATTTGATAGCTTCATTCACACTATTTTTACATTGACACATTTGCTTTACTTATTACATTATTATTTCGTTTAATTGTTTACAAAACACTCTCAATGACTATATCGACAGTAATTCGCAAAAAAAAAGACCCGCGGGTCGAGGGTAACATAGGTCTAGTATAAATATATAAAATAAGGCTTATCTTTCAATCCGAAGATTAGTGAGAAATGCAATATTTCCCGTGGCTGCGCAGCCCCAGATGTGACCTACATATTTTGCCACAATCATGGCAAGCACAATCATTTTCCGCAGGTGGTCGAATTAGATTTTTTATTTCACCGTCTGCGTTTGTACTCGGCAGCGGATTTTCTTATGGTATATATATATAGGTCTAAACACACACATATATATGTCATTAAAAGGAAACTTAAAACAATATTATTAAGCGGTGAGAGATGTTTAATAGCAGTATAGATTTATTGATTTTGAACGTGGAAGAGAGGTAGTCTAAAAGTTTGCTTTCAACACAATCTCCCATTAATTATTTAATTGGTATGGGCTCGAAGTCCCGACAGTTTGGATCATTGCGTTACTTCGAACGATATATTTCATTACACAATTTATTCATTCTTTATTTAGCTTTAAGAGATTAAAAAAAAGTGTGTCATTTTAAAAAATCTCTTCCATTACAGATTTTGTAAAAGACGTTATCGGTGGTGCCGGTAAAGCTGTGAACGAGGTAGCCACTGGGACAGGAAATTTTGTCAAAGATGTCGTAGGTTCAGGGACTAATATTGTCGGCAAAGTCGTAGAGACTGGTGTAGGAGCTGTGGACAAAGTCGTCTCTGGTGCTGGTACGGCAGTGGGTCAAATCTTGGAGGGCAATCTTGGTGGAGCGCTAGGGACCGTGGCCGGCACAGTTTTGGACACTGGTTTTGGCATCCTTGGAGGCGGTGTAGACATATTTGGCAATATCGTCTCTGACACTCTGACTATTGGGAAAAATGTCCTAGGTTCTGTTGTCGACACTGGAGTCGTTTTGTTTTGCGCATTCAGTGGTGAAATTGTGGACTGCAGAAAAGGTAAATTGTATGGATACTATTACACTTATTAAAAAAAAAAGACCATTTTTTTAATTAAAAAATAACAACAACATTATAATAAATAAGACTAAATGTAAACAAAAAAAGTAATTGTTTAAAAGACAAAGCAATATTTTTATTAAAAGAGAAAGCTAATGATCTTCTACGCTTCCTACTATAGAGTCAATACACTATATACTCAGATTTGGTTACAAAAAAAGAGACCACAGAAACTAAGAATTCTGAGAATGAATAAGCGTTTTTTTTTTCAAATAAAAAATGTTTTGATAATCCATTAGTAAGCCTGCGTACACTAAGGCCCCTTGCAAGGATTACTTCCCTTGTAACACGATCCAGCTAACTGACAGTGGTGTTCAGGGAGTCCTCGTCACCGCATGCACTGATTCCATCATGTACAAGACTAAGCGATCCTTCGAGACTGTCTCTAAGCATCTTGCAATAGATTAATTTTGTATAACCAGTACATGTTTATAGTCACTTCGCAGCTGATACCCACTGCTCTAAGGTGTTCAACTTAGGTACAACTCTTTGTTAACTCTTTCTCTCCGTTATTATTTACCACATTCTGGTGGAATCAACGCTGGTGTCATCAGTTAGGAGAGAAAGAGTTAAGAGAGATCAACCATGTATTTGTTTTTTTTTTCTCTTATCAGCCTCCTTGTTATTGCGCTCCCTGGGGGAGGAGAGGGGGCGTGTTACACTTTTTTACTAAGGGCATGCCACAGCTTCATATATTTGGGCGAATTTCCGATCAGCTGGCTGAGATTTCTACGTTGATGGTAGGATCTCTGCATGTGACTATGGGACTTCTTTTATCCACCCGAGTGAATGCTACTGATATAGCTTCCTTGAATTTAACCTTTTTCAATTTCTTCTAGAACTCGCATGGCTAGGTCGCCGTAGAAATGTTTCAATGACAGTACTAATTTATGAACAATGTTTTACAAGTTCTAACTACTAGTTTCAAACGAGTGGCTTCTATTATTATATCTTAAAACTAGCTGGATATTACCTGCGGCATGCGGCCTTAGCTTGGGTATTTCTAAATTGGATTTAGATCTATGTCAAACATGGCAAATGTTACCTAACATTTTAAAAATGATCTTGTCTAAAAAATGAAAGTAGAGTGTGAAAATTGGTGTACCCGTTTAATCGACATATTGATATCTAATATAAAATACTGTAAAAAAAAAAACGGGTTTACCCGATTTGTTAAAAAGTTTCGTTCCTATTAATAGAGATAAATTTAGTGTTTTTTTTTATTATTTTATTTTTAGGCTTTCCGATCGTGGGATGGACATTAAACATACACTACGGTTTCCGCCATGACTTTATAAATTAAATGAACACAGTATTGTAATTCAAATGCTTTTCACGTGCTTCTTCAAACACACATGGCACGTGAAATTAATATTCTTACAAATATCTAAAGTATTGGCAATGTTAACTGAATGAAACGTTATGATAATGTTTTATGATAACTAGTTTTATATACTACATGATCATAAAACAAAGTTTTACCCTTTTCTTGTTGTAGCGCCAGGAAGTATATCTGTTGGTAAGTAGTCAATACTAAATTAGGCATTCAATCCTTTGGCTAATTCACATTTAGTATAATAAATATAACAGTAGAAAAAAAAATTAGCAAGTTTTAAAAGTAACAAAGAATTGAAGTGTATGGAAATAAACAGGCTAACAATTACTTTTCATTTGTTATGACAATTATTTTTTTTTATCAATCTTCACATTTTTTTCTTAAAAAAAATGTTTTTTTTTATTTTAAATTTTTTATCATTTTTAAACTTTTTTTTTGTTTTTGTTTTTGTTAATTGTGAATATATCTACAGCGCCCCTCCCCTTCCAGTGCCGAGGCAAATCTGACGTCATCTTCGTCATTGACGCCTCTGGCAGTGTTGGATCTCTCAACTTCAAAAAGCAGCTTTCTTTTGCCGCCAACTTGGCCGGAGCCTTCTTGATTGGTCCAAACAACGCTAGATTCGGTGTCGTGGGATTTAGCACCAACTACCAGAAATGGTTTAATTTGAACCAATACAACGCCCCCGTGGAAGTTATGCAGGTAGATTATACCCATACTTTTTTTCAACATTGTTATATCGAGAAAAAAATAGCTTAAGAGATAACGTGAAGAGAGAGAGATAAAAAGGAAGAGACACCTCAGTTTTGAAGCAAAGTGTTTTCATTTTTTCGAATTTGTACATACGAGTTATTCCTTCATAATTATATACAAACTTCATGTACAGGCATATGATATCTTTCTTGAATAATTGTGTACACAGTTTATGTATATATATATATATATATATATATATATATATATATATATATATATATATATATATATATATATATATATATATATATATATATATATATATATATATATATATATATATATATATACATATATATATATATATATATATATATATATATGTAGATATAGGTGGGACACCCTCTTAAATTCTGTAAAGTTAGTAACTTTGTGTATAAATGTGTACACACTTCATATACGTACTTCAGGCAATACTCAGGACTCCTTACTCAGCTGGAGTCACTGCGACAGACAAGGCCCTTAACTCCATCATTGACAACAAGATGTTCGATGCCGCAAATGGAGGTCGACCAGACGCCAAGGATATTGTCATTGTTTTAACTGACGGCCAGTCTGACAAGCCAAGCGCAAGTAAGTATGAGACTCTTAGATCATGCAATACAGGCGAATCCGGTTAAACGGGACCAGCCGCTTATTCGGACCAAATGCTTAAGTACCAAAACGAATCATATTACATAGTCGAATCCGGTTAATCAGACCAGCCGTTTATTAGGACTAATACGATCGCGTCAATAAAACAACAACAACAGCTTGTTTTTAAATCTAATACGTGTTCTCTTCCCTTTATTTCCAAATCCTAACATTCACGTAACATTTTGTATGCTTCTAGTGCTTAGTCCACCAGACAGAATCAAAAACTATATTCTCTGGATACAGTATATGCTTGTTCACAAATGTAGATGTCATGTAGCATTTTAAAGCGCTAATTGTGACTGTATCAACATTCGTATTCCTTAGTAATTGTAGGTTACACTGTTGGGGATTAATACATTTATATATATATATATATATATATATATATATATATATATATATATATATATATATATATATATATATATATATATATATATATATATATATATATATATATATATATATATATATATATACTATACGACATCTTATTCATTACACTTTACTACATGGATAGATTTTTATTGTATCCAAAAAATACCCTAAATGAAATGCGAAATAGTATAGTCCATCTCACTTCGCACTATAAGGTAACAGACTAATTAAAACGTATGACTTTCAGTTCTACTGTAAACATATAAAAGACACAAGTATTTTTGTTTTAAGATTTATTCGACAATATCTTTATATAACACTCAAGAGAAAGTTTTTTTGTGTTTTTTTTAAATTTAGATATTTAAAAGAAAATTTTACATTAGGACAATATATGCCTGAATTAAACAAAAAATAAAAATCTTCTTAAGGATATTTATATATTTTTTATTATAATATTATGTACAACTAGATCTATATCTAAATCCTACAACATTGCATTCACAAACATTTTGTACCGTAGGCCTATTGATGCCTATTTAGGCTCCGCCTTTGCTTAGAGAAAAAAAAATGAAGCTGCCTTAGACAAGACAAAGAAAAAGAAAGCTGCCATATCAGCTAGCACTAAAACAGATGCCTACATACACACGGACCTGGAAAACTCTGCCGCTACAGAATTGGCTTGATTAGCCACACCAGATTCAGTCCAGTCTCAAGACGAAATCAAAATCAGTAACTCACCTGGGCTCATCCATTGTCTTCCAAGACTGAAGGAGACATATATATATACGCCCTGGCGCTCAAAACTGCTGCCACAAGTCCTCCCCTATTACGGTACGCCACTAAGTAAGAAGAAAGTAAATAGTTAACCCTTTATTCTTTCAGCCCTGACAGCAGCTAACAAATTGAGGAGCAGGGGCGCCACCATCTTTTCTATCGGCATTGGGCTAGGTAACAACAAGGGAGAACTGGTGAGCATTGCTGGCAAGGAGGAGAATGTGTTCAACGCCGATGACTTTGACCTCCTGAACAACGTTCTGTATCAACTTGCTCAAAGGACATGCGCAGGTGAGACCATTTTTGACGACACACTGACACTGACCTATATATCAATCTATCTAGATTTGCTTAGTTTTATAAGAATTTTACTTTTAGTTTACTATTGGGCACGCCGCATGTTTGTAGTTAGGTAAACTGAACTCATTCAGAAATACATTAAGTCGAATTTGAACAGTATATGTTGCTCAAATAAACAGATTATATCATTCTTAGGTTAATAAATCGTGACCTAACTGAAATACAATATGAAAAAAGTAATACAATATGAAAATAGTATTACGTTTGCTAAGGGAGGTAACTTACAATTGACAGTTGTTTAAAAATATAAATATTCTTCTTCTTCTTCTTAAACTGTCAGGTAGAGTTGAGCCTTCGGCTCTTGGAACTCTAGGCCAGCAAAAGTGAACAAGAGCTCTCTCTCACCGGCCTGAATGTGAACAGTGTACACTGTTCTGTCTTCCCTTTTCTATACCAGGCTAACTGTGCGGGACACGCCATTTATGTAACGGCCCCTTGAGGAACAGGGTCTGGATTGTGACAAGGTTGTGGGAGCTTTTTTACAACTTCGCACAGTGCCATGAGGATGCTCTCGCACCCCCTTAGGCACCCCTACGGGAGTCTTGTTCTGCTACCCTTTAGCCTAAGCGTTTCCTCCTACGATCGTTTCCACCCGGGCGCCACTATAAGGCACGGTAGCATGCCCGAAAAAAAATATAAATATAAGAATGAGTTCTTTTCTAGGAAAAAAATATAACACTGAAGCAATAAGCAATACAAAGTAAATAAACCAATGAAATAATGTCTAACTTAGCTATAGGTTCTTTTTAAACGCAACCAAAAAAAAAAAGAAAACGCTTGTTCTTAGGCGCTTGGCTTCTGAACAAGGGGCCCTGGGCTCGAATCTCAGTGTAGGCTGACATTCTGACCTATGTGATAGACGTATTAACTAGACCACATCAATAACTAGTACTTACAATTAGGCTTGACTTACGCTCATTAAAAAACTATATCGTCAAACTACAAAACCTCTCTCACTTATTTTTCTCATATATATATATATATATATATATATATATATATATATATATATATATATATATATGTGTGTGTGTGTGTGTGTGTGTGTGTATGTGTGTGTTCGTGTGCTTGTAATAGACAAATGACATTGAGATAAATGTTGGTTTGATAGTTACACTATCATTGTATTTAACACCATATCCCTTTTCTTCTGCTTTCAGCCTCTGGAAGTGAGGAGAAACCTGTCATCGGTAAGATTTTAAAACATAAACATGTTCTTGGTACTTAGAATCAAAACGTAAATTGACGTCAACAAACTCTACGTCATATTTTTTTATTTTTTTTTATTCTTGGGCAAGCACAGATACTACAAAGTGGTTGAAATGTACGTTAAGATAAAACAGCGAAACCAGTGACATGGCGCTGTCCTGGTCATTGACATTTGTGTCCACATTACGCGACATGAAGCCACAGAGGCTTGGCCCCCATCCAGGCTAGGGTAGGGGGAGGGAGGAAGGAGGAGAAGTTTGTTTTTTTTACATTAAATATTAAATAATACGCAAAACGCATTGGCCCCCAAACAGGTCAAGCTCCCCTCCCCAGGGCCACCAAATTATGGACTTGACCATTATTTACAGTCACTCTGGTTAAAGTAGGGGTCATCTATAGATTTCCCTTTTTTAAATTTTCACTTATACCCCTGTTTTTGATTGTTAGCTTGTACCTTCAGACTCCTAGTACAACTAATCCGATTTAGGCGTATTATATTTATTAAGAAATAAACTTAAATAAACTTGAACAGAGATCATTTTAAACATTTGTATACAGAGAAAGCTATACCGGACATAAGGTTAACATTTATTAAATAGCTCATATATACGTTATAATACCAAGGTAGATGTATGCAGAAGCAAGTGAAATGATATAGCCAGATGTAGCTCACTATAAATACACGTGATTTCTCGAGTCACTAGAAAGACACAATTCTTTAACTCTCACACAGGTGACTTATCTGAACATTCATTATGACAGACCAGCTCGAGGTTTCATCAGAAGCGCTTTAGCGTAACCATCTAAAAAAAAAGTCAACATGTCCCTTTCCTGGTCGTTATCTTGGAAACACACACACATACACTCCATAATGAGCCTACCTTTCCTAAACACACACACACACACACACAACTACCCACTCACTTCTATGGAACATTTTGTTATTTATTACAGCGCCTTGAGCCTACATTTTGTTTGTTAACAGCTCTTTATAAATAAATAATTATTATTATTGTTATTATTATTATGTACTAACAATACAATAAAGAAGAAGGCTATATTTTATGTTACTGAAGGAACACCAGATGTTTGGTACATATCTGTGATACTTAATTGACAACGAAGTCTCCTGTCATATTTCGTACATTCTTAGAATTTGAAAACTTGGCTACTTGTGAATATGTAATATTTTGAGTTCGTATTTATTGTCTTTGACTTATAAATTAAAATATAAAAATCACTATGTAGCTTTCAATAGTTCTATAATGACTAACTTAGCTATAGGTTCTTTTTAAACGCAACCAAAAAAAAAAAGAAAACGCTTGTTCTTAGGCGCTTGGCTTCTGAACAAGGGGCCCTGGGCTCGAATCTCAGTGTAGGCTGACATTCTGACCTATGTGATAGACGTATTAACTAGACCACATCAATAACTAGTACTTACAATTAGGCTTGACTTACGCTCATTAAAAAACTATATCGTCAAACTACAAAACCTCTCTCACTTATTAGCAATAGCAATATTAGGTTTATAATTTAAAAAAATACATGTTATTATAAAACATATAACTTTATAATCGAAATATTTTTTTTCTTTTAACCTAGATTTAGGTTTGAATCAAGCGTTCGTAAAAATGTTTTTAATTTTCTCTTTCTTTTTCTTTTTCAGTTGAACCACGTAAGTATCCTTTTTGAACACCTTGTACATATGTCCATCAATCTATTTATTGGATAACTTTACGATATTACGACATTTATAGCTATTTTGTGAAAAGATACACTCAAACTATTCTTATATTAATTACCAGAATTATTTTAAATGGTTAGCTGATTACAATTTGATTCTATGAACTAATTGTTATAGCAATATTACTTAATTTGCACACGTTGTTAATTATTATCAACATTTTTAGCCCTGCCCTTTGGATGTCTCGCTTCAGCGAGACCATTTATCATGAAAGGCCTCAACACTGACCTGCGATGTCGCAACCAACAGGTAGTGGAGACCGAAAGTTGGCTGCCACATTGTGCAGACGTGTGACGTGGCAACGAGCTATTGGTCTCCACTGCCCACAGGTTGTTACGTTGCAGGTAAGTGTAGAGGCCTTCTATGACGTATGGTCTGGTTTCAGCACGACAAGGTCTTTACTTTGAGACTTACGTTAGAGATGGAACGGTGGTAGAGAGGTGGGGGGATAACGTATCTGGATAGAGACACCAGCCTCGCCTTCTTGACCACATGACCTGATTCAGATGTCCTTAAGGTCCGAGAACGTCCGGTTCCCTATTATGGACCTCTTGACCAAGGAAATGCTTTTAGCCATGGCCAGGATGAGGCATCGGCTCTTCACCAATCCCTCTGTCCGAAGTCCCACCTTATCCGAAGTGATCATGTATTCACACCCGGTGTGTCGCTAGTCACGGCCCCCTTGAGCCACGCACGAGTTCCCTCTCCCGTGCGAGGCCGAGGCCGCGTGGGGGCCCTTCATATGCCTATAATGTCCCACCGAACCCGTGCGAGGGTCCATCACAGGGCGTATGGCCTCCGATGGGATACGAATCGGTGGGGGGTTTGACGGGTTAGCGAGCCTTTGTTACATCCCTACCACGCGCAGTGTACAGTCTCTCGACCGTACATGTGGTAGCCCACTGAGAGCTATGTGTGCTACCGTACTTGGCCTATCCGACTCCCTTGGCGGACGTTTCCACAGGAGGGCCACGAAGAGGCGACAGTTGATGGAATTCCTCAGGTGACCACATGACTAGTTAAAGCCAGAGCAATAGTTGTAGTGGGCCAGACTACAGACCTGTGGAAACGAATGGTCAGCAGGACCAAAAGCTTGTTGGCGCGTCACAGGTCTGCTGTCAAGCATTCTGTAACGTTTGGTTTCGGTTGAAGCTAGTCATGTATTGGCCACCGAAAGTGTCACAGAGGTCTGAGAATTGCATCCCCCCCTGCTATACCACCACTTAAGTGTTACTTTAGATTGCAGCTAGACACTCTTGGCCACGTGACAGCGTTTATCTAATCCTACATCAATGTTAGGATGTCAACCTATTGAGTCAGAATTACTATTCAGATATATTAATCAATAAATGTCTTGATGTAGTCTACATTAATATGTCATTTAACAACAATTTGACTACATTAAATACTATTATATATTACTCATATCATATTCTTTGTTTGTATGAATATCTATATTATTAATTAAAACTTGTTTTCTTTTTTTTTTATATTTTTATAGCTATCGAAGTAGGTGAGCACTTTTTAATCAACTCTTAAAATGTACTATTATTTGAGTTTAAAACGTGTATAACAATAGACGAGCTTATCTACTGAATATTTTTTTAAATAAATTATTTGTGAAGTCAAACTGGCAATATTAGTTCTCAGTGATCAGTATTCTCTCCTCTACTAGATTTCGTTTTGTTTTATAGTCTTTTCCCTGCCCACGCTCAGGAGATAAATTTGGAATGGGAATTCCCGTTTTTTCCCTCCATTCACTTGAGCTTATTTTCGAGTACATCACGTAACAGGTACTTCACCCCCCCCCCCTCCCTCTATGTTATTAGTATGAGCAAATGATGCTACAAGTTAAATAGTGGGTTATTCTCCTTTGTTCTTGCGGTGCTCTAAGACACTAAGATAAGGCAATCGATATCATTAACACATAGAGATCATTAACACAGAGATATCACAGTCACATGGATCTCATCATAGAGACATAGTTTATCTTGTTTGGTGTAATGCGCACATTGTAAAACAAATTTCCTAATGGATAATAAAGATTATTATTATTATTATTATTATTATTATTATTATTATTATTATTATTATTATTATTATTATTATGTTACATAGGAACGAGTATTCCTTCTCTGGTGCTGCCAGGGTCGACTTTCATTAAAGAGAAACAAAATTCATTTTATTATTATTATTATTATTACTAATATTATTAATATTATTAAACGCTACCTTTTAATTCATGTTTTTCTTTCACGCTTCTCTTTGTAAAACAGTGCCACCTGGTAAGTAAAGAGAAAATGGTATTATGTTTTGAGTTGTATAATTATATTACGATTACATTGGATAGTATAGATTCCAGTGCTTATTCCTGCTTTAAACTAATTTGCGTTAAAATAGTTTCACTTTTAGGTTATATGAGTTTTATATTTTAAATTGAAACTACAAGTTCGTCTCTCGAGACGTACAAATGCCACAGAATGCAACAATTGAGACTACTAACGATTGCGTGTTTCAGAGTGCGAAGCCCTAGCTGACATTGTAATTACCGTTGACGCCTCTGGCAGCATTGGTCCCAAGAACTACAAGAAAGTTCAGCAGTTCACCGTCGACATTGCCAAGAGTTTCAGCATCGGCAAGAACGAAGTCCAGTTCGGCAGCGTCATCTTCAGCAGTGTGGCACAGAAATGGTTTGACCTTAAAGACAACAGAAACATCGCACAGCTTAGAAGAGTAAGTGGCACACTTGAGGATTGGATTCAAATGGACATGACATAGTTTTATATACCTTTGGGGTTGCTATTTCCAAAGTCTTAGGATGCACAAAAGTATATATAATTCTCTTCGTGGCCCAACCATGGGGAACACCACGATGAAAAAAAATCCTGGAAAGATGACTCTTATTTCTGCAAGTCAAACTAGAGTTATCCTATGTAACATATCGGACGCTCAGGAAAAAAGAGGGGGAGGGGGCGTACGCTACTCCGCGGGTTGGCTCGAATATATATATATATATACTTCGTGGCCCAACCATGCGGTACACCATGATGAATAAGTCATGCAAAGATAACTTTATTTTTGCAAGTCGGACTAAAGTTATCCAACGTAACTTTCGCAGTAACAGAGAAAAAGGCTCAGATCGTATATATAAAAGCGTTATGTATATATATATATATATATATTCTTGGAGGCATATTCGTAAAAAGTAATCTTTTTTGGTCAGGTGCGTAGCGAGGGATTTTCCTTAATTTGGGGATGATTTTCAAATTTCTTCCCACCTCCTCCCACCCTAGCTACGCCACTGGGTTTATGGCGTATTTTTTGGTGCACATTATATGGAATTATTGATAAATGCACCATTTTAATAAACCTGTATTAATTTGTGCGCACTTTTTCTGCTTGTAGCTCAAAGCACTTTTATTTATTATATTAAATAATATTATCAATTATATATATATATATTATTAATTATTATATAACTGGCAACAGTGATCTTTCAATATCGCCTCTATGACATTTCTTGTGTATTTCTTTTACAATGTTTGTTGTAAAATGGTTTACATGTTTCGGGTGTTCCTTCAAAGTTTAAGATAGTTTACTTCCTAGTCCAAACCTCCCTCAGGACGACGGGGGATGGGACAGATATTGTGTGGTGCCCCAACGGTCCAGCAGAATCTGAAGTTAGATGTGAACCTGGCCTAAATAACGTCATATAATGAGTATCTAATTGATCTAATTGTTTTGTAAATGGTCAATTGCTTATTCAAAGCCTCTAGAAAATAGATTTTCGTTAAAAAAAAAGTATTCAGTTATGTGCATGTACGTGTACTATAAACGAGGCAGTTAACGCGATAATATGAAAGACCACTTATTCATTGTAGTTTTAAATTATTTTCTACTTATATGAATTCTTGATATATATTTTTATCTTTAAAAAAAAATTGTTTTGTAAATGTAGTAATAAGTGTGAAAGAACTTACTTAACTTAGCAATACGATTGTACAAAAAAAATGACAAACAAATCTAGAAAAAAACAATCTACAACAGTTAGCATAAATGTGTTAAAAAGAAATATTTTTTGAATGATTTAAAATATCATGATGTCCGATTTTCATTTTCTCTTCTAGTTTCTGAGATCTAAACGGGACGGACGTACGGACAGACCGATAGACAGACCACACAAAACTAATAGCGTCTTTTCCCTTTTCGGGGGCCGCTAAAAACGATAATAGGTTTGAACCCTAAACCGTCGATATGTCCGAACGAGAGTCCTGCGCGCAAACCGCACGATTAGGCAGCCAATCGCTGAGAAATTTTATTGTTTTCCTTTTTTTTTTTTTTGTTATTCTTTTGGTTCCCTTATCTTGCCATCACATTTCTTTGTATCCCTTTCTCTTCTTTTCTTTTTCTATCTAAATCTGTTACTTAAAGAACGTAAATGTGATCTTTAAAAATTAAAAGTGTAAAGAAAGAGCCTATTACTGTGATTAATTTGGGTGTACAAAATATCCAATTAATACAATTAGACGGCCTTTAAAATATTGCCGCTGTCTCTCCAGGCTCTTCTTTCGGGACCATACTTGAACTCCACCACCAGAACAGACAAAGCCCTGGACTTGATTCGTTCAGAAAACATGTTTGGTAGAAGTGCCGGAGGCAGAGACGCTGCACAGAAGATTGTCATTCTCTTGACTGATGGTGCTTCAGACGACAAAAAGAAAAGTGAGTGGACTTTGAATTTTTTCAGTTTTATTTAGATTCAGTATCTATCTATAAGAGCTAACTCAATGTTATAATATAAATACTAACTAAAATGTGCCCCAATCGTTCTAATGGTTCTTTTTCTTTTTTTTTGCATTCTGTCTGTACAGAGATATTTAATTTCGAAGTCATAAATGGAAATAACAGTATTGGTAATTCATGCAAATAAGTATAGTCACATTAGATGGCATAAACTGACTATATCTGGTCGACTGCTTGGCGGTGTTCGTCCTTATAATGGTCGTCATTAGTCGACAGTAGTCTTAAAGTTCACCAACTGATCTAATAACATTGGTCCCAGTATTTCAGGTTCATGGTTGCTTGAAAGTAAGCTTCTTTACTGCTTTCGGGCGACCAGAAAAAATTTATACTTGAAACCCCCTTTTACCACTTAGAAAAGTGAGGTAATCGCCTCAGGCTCCTTTGTCCTTTTGTCAGGGTCAGCCCACCGTACGAATATTCGTGGCCTTGATACAAGGGCGGACTCGGTGTCAAAATCGGCCCAGGCATTTCTATACAATCTGGCCCATAATTTGTATACCATATAATGGGCATCTAATAAATTCTAATTATAGGCATACCTATCCTCAAAATCATTATAAGTTAAATTATAATGGGGGAAGCGTGGGCGAGAGGCTAAGTGCGCTTGAACTTGGCTTGGCTTGGCTACCCATGAAGGGGGGTCGAGGGCAGAGTGTACTAAGCGTCTGAGGGCAGCACGGAAAAACCTTCTCCTAGATACCCCCTCCCCCACACTGGTCCACAACTGAGATTGGACCAAAGCGCTCTGAGTATGCTATAAGCATGAAAATAGCGCTATATAATAGCCATAATTTAAGTTTAATTTTACTCTAAATCTTTTCAAGAAATATAGGCCGTCTGTTGCTTTTTAATTATTAAGTGTGTAGGCCCTATAGGGATGAAGCCGACTAATAGCACTTGCTACGGATGTAGGCTATTACATTATATCGGAAAATGTGTTAGATTAAATTATTTTTACTATGTAGTGTCTGTAAAACATTTTGTTTTCATACGACGCTCGCTTGTATAAGGAGAATATTATAAAAACCAATAACAATTTCATTATTTAATACGTGTCATACTGGCGTCACTTCATTGGACCTACCGGCCCATTTGGATACAGGCCCACCGGGCATTTGCCAGAATGCCCATCTAGCCAGTCCTCCCCTGCCCTGATGTAAAACTCGACTCGGGCCGACGCAATGGCCGCCACGGTACTTAGCCGTGCATCCGGAGTTATGTGCTGTTCAATTTATGTCGTGACATTAGAGTTATCCTGAATCTTTAATCTCTGTTGTACAGTAGAATTAATCTCTTCTTTTTCTTCCTCCTGATAGCCGTGACAGCCGCCAACAAGTTGAAGAGCAATGATGTTAACATCATCGCAGTCGGCGTTGGTAATGCGGAACTAGCTGAACTGAGAGCAGTGGCTTCCAGCAACGATGATGTCCTGTTTGCCAACACCTTTGATGCCTTGGACAAAGTTAAAGACCAAGTGATCGAGCGTGCATGCAAAAGTAAATACTTAATGAAATCATATTTAGAATTAAAAACTCAATAGATCTATATAACTAAAGGCTTTAACCCTTAAAGTGCTGAGATGTTTTAAAATGAAGACATACAAAAGGAAATTACTATATAAATGTTAAGAGGCTATGCTACCACACGCATCTAAGGGTTAAAGTCTAACGCTATTAGTTATATAAGGTTATTAGTTTAATGTATTATTGAGATCATGAATATGGAAGTGTTAAAGATGAGATGCTTAAAAAAACAATCACATTGTATTTTTTTTTTGGTGTAGACATATGTGTATTGGTACTTTATACCTTAAAACATATGCCGATTCACCCAATTGTATGCTGGGAAATCACTCTATATATAATTCTTTATTGGCCCAACCATGAGGGATACCATGATGAAAAAGTTATGGAAAGAAAACTCTTTTATTTCTGCAAGTCGGACTAGAGTTACTCTAGGTAACTTTCGCGGTGACAGAGAGCGAGGCTCAGAAAAAAAGAGGGGTGGGCGTATGCTACGCCGGGGGTCGGCTCGTTCAAGTGTAAAGGAAAAAAAAACAATCGGAAATTGTCGTTTCGAAAAAGAATTATTTATTTTCCGAAGTTGAAATCCTAAAGTGAGAGAACACATATGGTAATTCTTGTAGACTCAACACGAAACTTCAAAAGACTTAATGAAATGATGACAGCCCATATATAATCTGATTTACAAGTTTGTATTGTTTCTCAAGCCGAAACATCTAATAGCAGATTTTTTTCTCAATTATTAATTATCTCCACTTATACTATTTAAACTATGTGTAGAAACTTAAAGATACCGGAAGCCAATTTATAAAAATAAGCTTTCCTTTCTCCTTTCTGTGACAACATTGACACGTAGATCACATGACAGTAGACTGATTACAAATATTATTATACATATGTCTCTCTAGTTTTCACAAGTGTCTTTCGGCTCGGTTCTGAACGGTGTGAAGAGTGGTTCGCGAAACTAGAGTAACGACAATTTCTATTAGTTTTATTGTGTAATGATAAAAAGTATGTTTGAAATTACATTTACATATTGTGTATATCAATGTTAACACATTCAAATCAAACCACATTTTCAATTACCTGGATGAAAAGAATTGTCTAATCTTATTGGACATTCTAATCATTTGAAATAGCTATAAATATCAAGCTTTTCTTTTCATATACGTTAATGTATAGAGTGTTATTAAGCTATACATTTCAAAAAGTAAACTACCATTTTTTTTTACACTTAAACATATTTTTATGCTCTTTCGCAAAGGAAATGCAGATTGTATTTTGAAGTTGGCAACAGGTATCTTTCAAAATGACGTCCTTGGCATTGTTTAGATTGTCTGTATACTTCAAAATCTAAACAATAGTCTTCTTTTAATATTTTTTTTTCGTTAGGTTAAGTTTGAGTCCACCCAGCTCTAATGGGGTACCTGACATGAGTTGGGGAAAAGTAGGAAGTGTGGTCGAGGGGCCAAGTGCGCTAGAACTTGGCTTGGTTTGGCTACCTAGAAGGGGGCTCGAAGTTCGACACCCGACAGAGTTGTGTTTACTGAGCGCCTAAAGGCAGCACGGAAAACCAAACCCTAGATACCCCCTCCCCCCCCCCCCACACACACTGGTCCACAACTGAGTTTGGACCAAAGGCGATCTGAGCATGCAATAAGCATGAGAGTAGCCCTATATAAAAGCTATAATAAAAAAAAAAGTAAAGGAGGTTGGTCATTGTTCTGGCTACGTAACACCGTTGTAAACCGTAGGCCACAAAAACAGATAATCTTTACATCATCTGCCCTATAGATCACAAGGTCTAAAAGAGGAACTTTTTTTTTTTACAAAGTTTTATCTCTCCAAAATATTTCTATCTCTTTCTCTTCTTACAATATATTACTGTATTTTAGTGCTTGTAGATTGAGAAGCGTTGAACCGTTTTGTAAGAGCCAAAATAAAAACAAAGATAGCCTTGTTTTTACAATAACAAAAAATACAACTAATTATTTAGTGATAATTATTTTTTTGTTATCTACATAGGAAATGGTGTGACGATTTTTGAATAGTGAGAGATATGTAAGTAATTGAATTGTGGTCTGCCTATTTTTTTTTTCTTTAGATTTTTGGTTTAAATACTTTGCTTGTTTAATTATCATTGTTGTTTTACAGGTGCCAAGAAAAAATAAAAAACGCCACGATAGCAAAAGGCACAGAAAACAGACATTAAAATAAAACAAATCAACAGAAAACTATTTTTAACGCTAGATGTGTTGTACTTTTTCATTACAAAAATAAAAGATACATAAACACTCTATTGCGTTTAGCTTTACATATAATTTTTTTTTTTACTCTTAAATGTTTGTTGTGTAGCCTAATAGTTTCCATTGGCGGCTTGGTATTAAGGTAGTTAACCCAGGTGAACCAAATATAGCTATGGATTCCATAAAACTTTAATTTTAAGTTTGGGAATCATGGACGCTGACTGCAGCACTATAGAGAAGGATCGTAGCAATGGAATTGAGATGTTTCAGAAGGATCATAGGTATTACATTTAAAGACCGTATCAGAAACAAAGAGATAAGAGACATGATTAGTTCAGCGATTGTACCCCGCGATGACCTGCTGCTACTGTAAAAAACTGAAACTAAAACTCAATATTACGAGGTCCTCAGGGCTCGCATAGACCTTCCTTCAGGGAACAGTACCATAAAAAAAAAAGGCAGACAAAGAAAGCGATGGAAAGACAACAAAAAAAATGGACGTGCCTGCCATTGAAAGGGATACTATCCAAGGTAAAAGACAGAGAGGAATGGAGAAAAACGGTCAACAGATCTTGTGTGGTGCCCCAACGGTCCGACAGACCAATGAGTAGGTGAAGGTGGTGAATTCAAGCACATTTTTCAATATCAGATCTAGAAACAGATGTAGGATCTGTCTTTATTTCTCTTCAATATATCACTAAAAGGGATGCAACTATAATATTTTTCACACTTTTTTTAATATATGTCCTAGTTGTCTCTCTTGATAAACAATTTTAATATTTAATATTTTTAATATTTAATTATTAGTTTCATCATGATTTAAATGCCGTAAAGAAGTGATTCCCAAAGATTTTTGAATCAATGTCTAGTTTTTAAGCTAAAACATATCCAGCGACCTAGTCATGAATAAGCTATATAAATGTTATATACACAAATTGAGCTTTGTAGCAGTATAATTGGTATGTCTGACCAGAGGCTTAGTGAGCAAAACGTTCGCTCTCCCCACCCCTTTCCCTTTTTTTTATGCACGTCACATAGAGATAAAAATTTATCAATAAAATGCGTTTAATACTAATCATATTATCGGCCTCCTTCAGTCGTGAAACGTCTAGGATTCATCTCAAACACTTTTTCAAATGGCTGTGGAGCCCTATTTTGGAGAGACACTCCCAATCATACAAAAAACCTTAGAATGTATTAGCTAACTAAAATGTCCATGATAATTTTACCATTCTCGGATCAATATCGTTGTTCATTAAAAAAACATGCTCCAATGAAAAAAGCAACAACAACACAATAGTTAAATACTTGCTATTCATTAATTTTGTTTCAAATAAAAAAGGGAAATAAATCTTACAGTAAAAAAGTTCCTTGTTCAGACCTTGTGATCTATGGGGCAGATGACGTAAAGGACAACTGTTTCTGTGGCCCACAGTTAACGATGGTGTCGTACTTTCCCCCCAACTAATGTCAGGTACCCATTAGAGCTGGTTGGACCAGAAGTCCCCTTATTATCCAGAGGTTAAACAATCGAGGCTGTACATTTTGGAGTTTTTCCTTAGATAAGCTTTGCTCTTTTTTTTTAAATATTTTTTTTTGGCTTGTTTCTAAAAATAAACTCTGTTGTTCTATTACACGTTCTTCCTCTGCCATTAATGTCCCTGCATGCACTGCGCACCCTGAGACTGTCTTTGTTGTCTCTGCGTGTCTTGTTGACTCGATTCTATTTTTTTCTCTTGCTTCGACACTGTCTCAGAGAAATAAACACACGGTTTGTCCTTTCACTTCAATCAAGCTGTCATTAATAACAAAAATTTCTTCATCCGTAAGTATACGTTCCATTGTATGTATGCCACTGTCTAGCGCATTGTTCAATAGCCGTTGTGTAGAACTGCAGGCTAATTTTTTGTGAAACTTTCTTGGACTTGCTATAGCTGTGCAAATGTTTACAGTAAGAAACATAAAAAGTATAAAATTATATATTTTTTTCTAACATTGGTTGTACAGTCTCACTAGTGGCTCTAACAAGAATTAAGCCTGATACCTTTTACTTCTACTTTTTAAAATACACATTTTAAGTAGTTAACCTTTAATATTTTCTAGCCTCGACAGTCCACTAAAAAATACAGGGTGGAACACTTGCGGATCGCGAAGGCAGTGACCACCAGATGACCCCCTGCCTTAGTGAAGTGACCACTCCAAATGTCCCCTCAGAGACCCTTGCGCTTCAAAGACTCAACCTTTTTCTCCACAAAACTTTAATTTAGCGGGTCTAATCAGTAGACGGACAAAGAATGTGTGAGTTCGCTCTCCGCTTGAAAGCAGATAAACATTTATCTCTACCTTCAACATTAACATTTACCTTTCTCTTGGTAATTGTGATAAGAGTTAACTCTTTCTCTCCTAATTGACGATAGCATCGTTGATTTGACCTCATTAAATGTAATTAATGTTTAATTTTATCAACTTTATTTTGTGTTATATACAAAGAGCATCCGTTTCCCTTTAATTATATACCAAACAAAACTTTTTTTGATAACGTGGGATGTGATGACATATGATTTGATGACATAGGGTGTGATGACATGGGGTGAGATGACATGGGGTCTGATGACATAGGGTGTGATGACATAGGGTGTGCTGACATGGGGTGAGATGACATGGGGTCTGATGACATAGGGTGTTATGACATGGGGTGTGATGACATGGGGTGTGGTGGCATGTGGTGTGATGCTTGAGGTGATTGCTCTAGTTCTAACTGGTCATCTGTGCCGTGGTCAGAAGAAGAAATAACATAACAAGACAGATTCTAAGATAGACCTGGGGAAGCTATGCTAATGTCAGCAGCAACAACTCATCTTTTATTGCCTTTCATGGTTCTGAACATCCTTCAACCAACGGTTCTCAATCTGTGCAGCATTTCATTGATAAAAAAGCACAACTTTATGGAGACATATAGCAAGAGGATTATATAGATCATTATAACAACTTAAGTCTTAAATCTGTTTCAATTCTCAAATGGGTCAATTTGAAATAACCAGAAAGTCAATTTCTTCTCAAAGTTGACGATGATATGTACATCAATGCCCCAGTGCTGGTGCAAACATTAGATGACATTTTTAATTCTAAAGAGAAAGATTATCCATTTGTCGTTGGATACGCGGTTCAGAGCGCTGGTCCAATTAGAAACCCTGGCTCTAAATGGTACTCGCCGATTAGTGTTTATAACTAAAGCTCATATCCCAGATACGCTTACGGTGTATCCTACCCATGATTACTTCCGCTGCCAAACTGCTCTATAATGCATATTCAAGTTCCCTTATTTTGGCTGGAGGATGTCTACGTCACTGGAATCCATGCTAAGAAAGCGAAGTTCGAGGTCATTCACAATTCTTTAATTAACATTGGTAAGCACGAAGTGTCAGGATGCAACTTCAGGAACAAAATCTCAGGTCCACCATTATTCAGCCAGTGATATGTAGCGAATTCACAGGGAGCTTTACGAGACTACAATCAAATGTAACTAGATCTGTAAGGAAACGAAAACATAAGAGCATACCAATGACGATACCTTTGACATTGCTGCTGAAAGTGTTTGTTTGTTAACATTAGCGACTAAGTTAATGTGATATCAAGCGTGCAGTAGATTGAACATATTTTAATTTTAATATTTTTGTTAAATATTTATTTTTTATAGTGTTTGTATTTTGTGATCAATTAGACATTTGGGAAATATGTTTTAGTTAATTATTTCTTTAGACTAAGCCTCACAGACCAACACAGAATTAAGTGGAAGTTGGTTTCAAATAAATAAGACGCGACCTCAAAATGGAGGATATGTATTCTTTAGTTGTAGTATTGCACGGAAGAAATGCTGAAAACGATAAGCGTCATGGTCTGTCTGCTTTTTGTTATAGTATTCAACTATTGAAGTTCAGATTCTTTACCTCATCAAAATAATGATACAAGGAGTCATTTTGGGCCTATATCTCCTCTATCTCCTATTCACTATTTTTTTGTGCTGATTTTTGTTTGTTAAACTAACACGCGTGGTGACTAAGTGATAAAGCGCTTAAAAAACGGTTAAATGTATTGCTGGTTACATTCCATCCCCGATAACCGTCGGCCTTAGAAATAGATGGCCTTTACATCCCATGATCTGATAGGGATACTTACAATCAGTGGCGTCACTAAGGAAGTACGGGGGGGGGTGGTGGTCCGAACTGGATGACAGACGTCTGGTCAGCCTGATGTAGTAAAGGAATATTTCATGTTAACTAGCCCACTCAAAGGTCAAGACAAAATTAAAAAGTGTGCCAGCTGTAATATACTAAATCAATTCCTAACCTTAGAAACAAGGCTTTATTTCAATACAACACGACTGATACACACAATAACACAATACAGACAGGTCACGATTCACAGACTACGATAATGCGATTACAAATACTAGCACGATTACAAGCATGGGTAACACACAAGTTCATTTAACATCACTCCAGACACCCCTACTTTTTTTCTTTATGGGTCTTAGATTATAACCAAGCGTATGAAGGGAAGGATCCGGAGGTGTCTCTGGCGTTGACTTTTCTCCTTGCAAGTCGAAACTGTCATGTACGGGACTCGAGTCAATATTGGCCTCTGGCTTTGGGTGGCTCCCCTGTGAGTCACTGATGACTTCTGGCTGGTTGTACATCATTGGGGTGGGACTCTGTGAATTACTGATAGTTTCAGGCACGTAGCGACTCCCTGGTGAGAGATCCAAAGAGTCACCGACCTCTTGAGGCAGAATACCGTTCTCTGGTTCGAAATAGTCGTTAGTGGAACTTTTGTTCGGCGCAAGGTGCCTAAGCGACACTGTCTCTTCCTGGCCGTTTGGAAATCGTATATGGGCGTACTGTGGGTTGCAGCTAAGTTCAACCTCTTGTACCAATGGGTCAAATTTGGAAGATCTTACAGGTGATTTTAGTAATACTTTCCCTGGGTTCTGTAGCCAAGTAGGCAAGGATGTTCTGTTGAATTTGAAGATCCGTTCGTGTGAAGTTTCATTAGTAGAAGTACACAGTAATGATCGAATTGAATGAAGTGCCTGAGGCAACACAGATTCCCACTGTGATAGTTCCAACTTCCTTGAGTCCAATGCTAATAAAATAGCCTGCCACAATGTTTTATTCAGCTTTTCTATTTGCCCATTTCCTTTTGCATTGTAGGGCGTTGTCCTGCTAGTGGCTATGCCCTTAGAATGTAGATATTCTGTAGTTTCTGTGGACATAAATGATGTGCCACGATCAGAGTGGAGATAAACTGGGTATTCCAAAGAGGAAAAATAACTGGTCGAAGCACTTTATCACTGTCTTAGATGTTATATCAGGACAGGGAAAAGCGAATGGAAACTGCGAATATTCGTCAATCATTGTTAATAAATACTTGTTCCGAGTAGCTGATGGCTAAGAACCTTTAAAGTAAACACTAATTCTTTTAAACGGCTGTGTGGCTTTTATGAGCGTACCTGCAAATTCCTTATAGAATTGCGGTTTAATTCTATTGCAGGTTCTGCATTGTCGAATGGTCTGTCTGACCTCTTCAACAGAGAAGGGTAAGTTCTTTGACCTGACATAATGTAGAAGTCTAGTGACACCTGGATGACACAGGTAGTCATGATACGTCTTCAGGCTACTTTGTTTCGTCATGGTTGCACAGTGCCCTCTAGACAAGGTGTCTGCTGCTGTGTTGGCGTTCCCATGTGTATACTGTATATCAAACTTGAAGCCTGCCAGTTCCAATTTCCACCTTTGTATCTTATCGTTTTTAATTTTCTTGTCATGAGTGTCTTTAAATATGTATGAAATAGACCGCTGGTCCGTAATAAGGGTAAAATAATTGCCATACAAATAATGCTTCCATTTGCGTATAGCTTCAATTATTGCAGTTGCTTCTTTCTCTATGCCAGATTAATGCCTTTCACTAGGTGAAAGAGTTCTAGAAAAGAATGCAATAGGTATTCCATCCTGATTTAAAATGGCTGCTACTGCGATGTCAGAAGCGTCTGTTTCCACAATTAGAGGATGGTCATACTATATGGTGAAAATTGCTTCTTTCTGCAATTCTAGTTTCAAGTCTTCCAACGCTGTTTTTACTTCTGTAGGTACAGGAAAAATTTGATTTTTCATTATAGGATACATTTTGTCGGAGAAATTGGGTATCCAGTGAGCATAATATGCCAAAAGTCCTACAATCCTTTTCTGAGACTTCAGAATTTTTTGGAGGTGGCAAATCTCGCAGAGCTTGAAATCTTTCAGGGTCCGGCTTCAAATGTCCTTTGGATATTTCATATTCAAGCAGCTTTACCTTCTTAGTAAGAAATATACTTTTACTTTCGTTGAAAGGTATTCCGTATTCCAGAGCTACCTTCTGAGAACGCAACAGATTTTTGTTATGAGAGTCTACATCTGTACCACATATTGTTACATTGTCGACATAGGCAAACGTGTCAGACAACTTTTCTTTTTCTATAATAGTGGCTATGGTTTTCTGGAAGCAAGCTACACCGTTAGTGACCCCAAAGGGTATTCTGCAAAACTGGTAGAGTTTACTGCAAGCTTCGAAAGCTGTGTATTTCTTTTCGCTTTGTTGGATAGGTATTTGGTGATAAGCACTCTCCAGATCCAATGTGCTAAAGATTTCATACCTGGAAATTTTCTCTACCATTTCATCCACTCTTGGCATTGGGTAAGTAAATATATTTATAGTTTGGCTATAATCAACGACCATTCGCTTTTTGTGCCGCTCATTGGTCGTGACAAGGACTTGAGCTCTCTAAGGTGATTTGGAAGGTTCAATGATACCGTTTCGTATCAATTTCTCAACTTCAGCTTTTATAAATTGTGTGTCTTGGAAGGAGTAACGACGAGATTTAGTAGCAATAGGTCTGCAGTCAGGGGATAAATTTGCAAACAATTGTGGTGCCTCTACCTTAACAGCATTGAGCGAGCAAACATGAAATGCAGGTCGACCACCGTTGAATGGAATTATCAGTTCTTTGTGTAATGCGAGAAAATCCAACCCAAGCACTACATCAGTGCAAAGTTCATCTAGTAACGAAATTTTGAATTGATTGTAAACTTCCCCTTTGTATTTTAGCGATGCAAACATGTGGCCTCTTGTGACGCTTGACAGTTGAGATGACGCCATAGAAATTTTGTGCTTTGAACGTGTCACTGACCAATCATATTCTCTTGTTATGTTTGAAGAAATGTAGCTTTCCCCGCTACCTGTATCAATTAGGGCTTTTAGGTTCACGCCATTTACAGAGATGTGTACTGTTGATTTAGTTAAACCAGGTACAGACGAAGTAGCAATTAGTGATGTTAGATGTGTAGAGTCCTTAATGCAGCTACAATCTCTACAAGATTGTCTTTTAATCTTGTAGCTAGGAGATGTTTTGACTTTTGTTTTGGTTGTAGGTGTGTTGCGAGACCTGCAAACCGTCAAAAAATATGTCAATTTTTCCCGCAAGAATGACACATGCAGTCTTTGGCAGGGCATTTCGCTCTGAGATGCCGACTACCTCCGTAAAGAAACATTTAGTATTCACTGTTGTGATTGTTTCTGAGTCCACCATTTCTTCGGTTGAGATTGCCGATGACGAAAGAGATGACTCTACCAATTGAGAAGGAGCACTAAATGAACTGGATTCTTTTCGGGCCATGTCGAGTGTTTTGGCAATATCTAAAGACATTATCAAGTCAAGGGATCTTTTCTCAAGTAGCCTCTGTCTAATTACACTCGATCGCATGTCGCTAACGAAGGCATCGCGAATGGCGTCTTCTTCATTTTTGTCAGCACTAACAGCTCGGAACTGACAATCTCTGGCTAACACTCTCAGCTTGTGTATTAATTAAGTTAAGTATTAAACTTCTTGTTCGACATCGTGTATCAGTGTCGACTACCTTTCGCTTGTTTTGTTTCGGTATTTAAATATTAACTCCGTTTGGCGTATCTGGAAAAGACTAAGCGCGGAGGCGCCTAACAATATTAATATAAATATAGTTACCACGGTGTAGTTTTAACTATCTGGCCAACTATTTGTCCGAGGCTGAAAATCGCCGAATAATGAAAAATGGCAGAATATTCGACCGGGGCCGGAGCGACTATCCGGTGCACCCCTAGTTCTGACCTCACGTTTCCACCGCTAGGATGACCCATACACTACTGGACAGGTACAAGGTAGAGGCGTTCGTTAAGGATAACACTCATACGACAAACACATGCACACCGACATTCTATACAACACCATGGTAAGTGAACGCTGGGCCCGCACAAGAGAAATGGGACCACTATATATGTGAACACAAATAATTTAAATGTATAATGTACGTCAGCAAAACAGAATGTAGGCTGAAGGCGCTGTTGTAACATAACAAATATCACGCTTTTTAATACAACAAAATGATATAAAAATGTTTTTATTTTTATTTTAATATTTTTTTTTAGTTCCCTAACAAATTTTCAAACCTCCCTCCCCTTGTAACCAATCTCCAAACCTCCCTCCCCTTGTAACAAATCTTCAAACCTCCCTCCCCTTGTAACAAATCTTCAAACCTCCCTCCCCTTGTAACAAATCGTAACAAATTTGTCACCCCCTCCCCCCACCTTTTAGAAACGTAACATCCGAACGTTCGTTCCACAGGGGTATCTTTTTAAAGCCCATTGTTTATTAATTAATAATGTTAATTGTATAAAAAGTGACAAGGGAGGCTAGGCTACATAAGGGGGTATTTTGTTTGTTTTTTTGATATATCTTATGCAAACAAATCCACTTCAATTACTTAAATAAATGTAAAAAATTATATTTCAAAACTAGAGTGTTTTTTTTTTGTTTTGCTTTACAACATATTGACTACGTGTATTTTTGTTCTTAAAAAGAAAAAAAAAAGCATTTTATATGTGTATAATTTGGGTATAATTATTATATTAATACAAAAATTCTCAGTATCTTGCGTAATAACATATGCAGACGACGTATCATTAAAAATCATAAAAACAGCAATGGACCCGCACCTGTTGCAATATGGTGTTGATAATTTATAGTTTAGAGCTTTTGATAGTCATACTAAATATAGATTAACCTGCCTATTTACCCGCCTAGGGAGCCGCTTCTGGGTTTGTGTTTCAACCTCCAGAACAAAAATCAAAGACAGTATGAAACCAGGTCTTAACTTTTCTAGAGCTGAAAGCGGTCTATAGCAACGTAGCAGTCAACCGTAACGATATGCATCGTTACACACGACATAATAAAAATAACATCTATTTCTTAAGTGCAGGCCTAAACCAAACACAAAAACCAGCACAACGCCCAACCGCCTATTATTGTCATCAACTAATGTCAACTAACCATTAAGGTTGTGTCAACTCAGCGGCGTCCTAGACATCACAAACCTCAAAATCCCAATCTTCACAAAGATTTGAACCCAGGATCTCTACATCTGAAAACCCAAGCTCTTTACCACTACCCACTAAACGAAACAAACTATCCTTAAAGTGGTTTCCAAAGATACTCGGACTTTAAGTGATACTTCGACTTCAATCAATTGGACATGTTCTTTTCCACAGTAGGGATAAATTTGGAAGTGCGTCTTTTCCTGTACATTTTTATGGTTAAAGATTTTCTTAGAATATTAACATTCCTGTTCACACTGATTTCTCAAACCGTGGGGCTATCTCCCTAATAGGCCCCCATTCGAGGACAAAAGAAGTCTAAAAAGGTCCATGATTTTCAATGGACAAACAATCTGTTATATTAACATTACAGTTTTTAATCCATATTTGACTAATACATTTTTAACCTAAAAAAATATGTTTAAAAAAAAGACTTTGCTAAGAGACGTCGTTTTCTTATCCGAATAGGACGTCAATGTGATATTTGCGAGAGACGTCTGCAATAAGATCGAGTCAAAAACTCTGTTTAGAAGTTTATATATAAAGAATGTCTTTACCAACGTGATTTTCTACGTTCTTCTGGATTTCAAAATGAGAAAATCGCTTCATATTGCAGCAAATTATTGTTCTCATGTCTTATTTCATAGCCAGCTTTAAACATTTGTATTTGTTCACCTCTGACGTGCACGACAGCGCTGAGACTTTAATAGATTATCTTATAGCGATCGCGTCCACTAAAGACGCACACGTGCTACTTGCACCTCAAACGTCCCTTACATTTCAGTGTCGACCCTTGTACTACTTTCTTCATTTGACTTATTTAGACCTGCCCTTAAAAATAGAATGAATTGTGCGATGTCGACGCCAGTGGAAATGTGATGATTCTATTAGCATATAGTATAATAGCACTTGGTAGAATCGTACTTGTAAGACATAACGAATTCTATGTTTATTTGTTACGATTTCATTGGTCTATTAGTTAAAGTTTAGTTACGACCCTTGAGATATTGGTATTGTTGTCAGAGACCTGAGTTTTGAAGTCTAATCGTACAAGTACTGTAGAAGTCAGTTTCACAGTTGTGTATATTTAATAGTTTAATATTTAATGCCGTTGTCTACAATAACAGTTTATTCTGATTGCTTTTATTAAATTTATATTTCTGTTCGTCATTAATCCCTGGCTTTTCTTTGAAGCGTTGAAAAGTGCTTTGAGCTTAAAGCCATTCTCCAAACATTTAGCTTTTTTTTCTGTCTGGGGAGAAATCGAAAGTAAAAGTGTAAGGCTTGGTTTAAGATGTATAAAATATTCAAATGTAAAGAAACATCCCAAACATGTCAAGACGTCGCTATCACCTTGGTTTAAAAAAATATGAAGACCATTCATTATTTTTAAAAAAGACTTACATTTAAAAAGTAATTGAGAACTTCATTATTTAAAATATTATGGCATTTTAGTTCTATTGCTGTTTACTATAAATGCTTACACGGCCGAAATCTGGGAGACATGACCAGTCGAAGGTGGGAAGCGTGGTCGAGAGGCGAAGTGCGCTTAAACTTGGCTTGGCTTGGCTACCTAGAAGGGGGATCAAGGTTCGACACCTCGAATTGTGTTTACTGAGCGCATAAAGGCAGCACGGAAAACCAACTCCTAGATACCCCCTCCCACAAATGAGATTGGATCAAAAGCGCTCTGAGCATGCTATAAGCATGAAATATAAAAGCTATAATAATAATAAAGGTCTAAAATCTTTTGGATTGATAGATTGATAGCAGCTTATGAAAAAAAAAAGGTGAAAAAAATGCTGCTACATTTTAAAGATCCACAATTTGTTCGTATTAGAACTGTGACACTGGAGCAACCTAAAGAAGCTGGAGGGACATTTCCGCTATTTATTTAAACACAGTGACGACAGCAAGGGGCTGAGTTTAAGGACTACTTCGAGCAAGTCTAAAAGCCTTCTTGAGAAATCCGTTCCATATTTATCAGACGGCTATAGATTATCGAAATATCTACTTTACTCATTATAATTAGACAACCTTCTACAGAAAATATAACTGCATCAAGATATAGTTTCCTCGAAGCAAAGAAACGTGAACTCACTATAAATAAGTGTGTCTTATAGCCAAAACTCTTTGTCTGAACTAAGACAAAAACTCGGTAACTGAGGATACATAAAGCTATGTCGTCCTGACGCTTCTCCTCATGCGTGTCGGAGGATCGATACTATAATCGATTTCTGACCTGACCAATGAAGTTTATCGATCTGGTTTGATGAAAACAAAAAATGAATTGATACAAAATGTAATCGATTTCAAATGCTCCTTATTTATTATATGTATAAAGATGTAAAAGCTGTAAAGTTGTCTAATAGTGTGCCTAGATTGTACGTACTGGACATATTTTCAAACTACAATACAAGGCAACAATAAGCTAAATGTGAGTTGTAATACAACTTTAATTTCCTTATGATTATCGCAGTAGTTGGCCGATAACCGTTAATCAATAACGACAACGAAACTCGGGGCTCCATGAATGGATTCCAAATAATAGTGCACTGCTATGTTAATAGACTTAGACATACACTTTGAAGACGAAGTCCATTGATGACATTCCAGAGCGTGAAACGCAGGAATATACTTATGACTTATAATGTTTGAAGATAATGGCGTGTCTAGGGCGCAATGTTTTCACCGTCGGGCCGCAAATCTATAGCAGAATAACAATTTTCTTTTTTTTTTAAAGCAACTTTAAAACAAAAATGACCACAATAAAGTACTCAATCAAGCTTATGTGCGTTTAATTATTGAGATTTTTTTTTTTCGATGAACCTTGAAATCAAATGTAATTGCTGACTGGATCTACTTATTCACTGAACAAAATTGCATTTTGTCTTCATCCACAGCTTGTCTCTCTCAGTTCTACATTGTAGCTTCCCTAGTGCTACATGGTGACTTGTCATGAACATGATGCTGACTGATTCTAATTGTCACTTACACGCCAACATTCTCTCGTGTAATTTCTAGAGTTTTCATACTTGCTTGTGATTTATTTTGTCTATTTCTAAACTGATATTGAAAGCCTGTGGACATTTGCAATTAAAATCAAGTCTTTTTTTATTCACTCATAAAAGAGGATTTTAACGTAAAATTTGTGTGTCGAAAAATACGCCTACTTAGTAGGTTGGATTAGTTTACTTACTTACTTACTTAATCCTGTGCACTCCCAGAAGGAGCATAAGGCCGCAACCACACCTCCCCCCTCGATTCTGAGCAGCTTTCTTCAGTTGTCTTCACTTCGCTCCCATGTCATTCCCTCAGCTTCACTGATGACTGACTTCTTCCAGGTTTGTTTGGGTCTGCACACTTTCCTCTTACCTTGTGGGTTCCAGTCAAGTGCCTGCCTTGCAACATTGGTAGCTGGTTTTAGCAGTGTATGTCCTATCCAGCTCCATTTTCGGTTTGTGATGTCTTGGGCTATGGGCTTTTGTCTAGTTCTCTCCCACTAATTAATAGTAGTTATCTTTTCTGGCCACCTAATTCCTAATATCCGGCGTAGGCATCTGTTAACAAAGGTCTGGAGCTTTTCCATTATTTATTTTAGTGACTCTCCAAGTATGGAAGTTTGGATTAGTTTAGATGTCTGGAACTACCAATAATGAAACTACCCAACACTCTCCATAATATATTGTTTGATTGATCACTATACCGGGAAAAAGTGGCGGGCTTTGGTTATGCGAACTGTCACAGCACCCTACGACTAAAGACAGATGATGTTGATGATATAGCTTGTACTTTTTTTTTCTGGGCTAGGCTTATTGAAACATCATGAGTGAGGCATTTCTTAATACTCCAAACTAGCAGAATCTACTTAATCTTCGACCTATATAATTAGTAACCTCTTTATCTGCGTTCTTACTATCATTCTGATAAGCTGAGAAAGTTAGTCCGACATTTGATATGCACTGCGCAGTAGTTTCCAGATCAGGTCGCTCTACAATATTATTTTTTGGGCTAGTATCTTGTTCGGGCCTCTTGACAGAGAATGCAGCTCTAGAGACGTTTTCGGTATTCTCTAGGACAAAAGTTAATAGTCCCGATTTTTATTTTCTGGCACATGTCTAATTTACTTTAACTGTGTCCTGTTGAGAAACAGAAATGATACGTTGATTCTGTCGTGATTACTTTTAATAGAAATTCTAAATACGAAAAGCTTATTTATAAGTAGCTAAACATTTTTCTGGAGGCTAGGAGGTAACGCGTTTGACTTCTAAACCGTGGTCCCGGTTTCGAATTCCGGTGAAGACTTGGAAGTTTAATTTCGGCATCTTTGGGCGCCTCTGAGTCCACCCAGCTCTAATGGCTACCTGGAAAGTAAAGGCGGTTGGTCATTGGTCGTTGTGCTGGCCACATGACGCCCTCGTTAACAGTAAGCCACAAAAACTGATGACCTTGACATCATCTTCCCCATAGATCGCATAGTCTGAAAAGGAAACTAAAAAAAATGTTCTATATCGGTTGCCCTTCTGAGTTTCTTTCCAATATTTGTGAGATATCTTGAACCTCTGCTTCATAATATAGAGCAAGAGTCAATTTTTTTTTGTCACACAAAACCTTCTAGGTTCTTAGGGCAGGGGCTGTGGGGACGTCCGCCGTAATACTGAAACAGGCCGCCGTGGCATCTTGCGCTTCACTGGCTGCTAAGAATCTAAAAACCTTAAGAATCTATTTATAAGACTAAGGACACGACGAGGGTTTTTAATTTTTTTTTAGTTAGAAACAAATGCCTGGTTGTGCGGTTTGCGCGCTGGACTGTCGTTCGGATTTATCGACGGTCGAGGGTTCAAACCCTGCCCGCTCCCATCCCCCGTCGTCCTGCGGGAGGTTTGGACTAGAAAGTAAACTATCTTTAACTCTGAAGGAACATCCGAAACATGTCAAACATTTTACATTTTTTTTACAATTCTCGTGTCTCGTATATGAAGAAACTCTTCTTCTATTGAACTTTATTATCTCAGTGCACTTGGAGTTTTATAATTTTGTTTTGTTATGTGCAAATGTTGAACAGTTCTAAAAAGTCACTTCGTCTGAAAAAAACTTATGATAAACATAAGAATTAAGCTTCTGCCTTGCTAATATTTTCCATTCAATGCTTTGTTAGTCAAATTTTTAACGTTCACTCTGTCTTGTTTTTATTTTCTATCCTTAACTGTAATTCTTTGCGTCTTTTAACTATCTTCCTAAGCCTCAAATAAGCCTCTATTAAGCGTCTAATAAGCCTCTAAAAAGCCTCAGTGGGGAGTACTCTCAGCAAAAGATATTTTATAAAAAAAAAGACCAAGGACTAAGGAGGCTGGCTGGACTTTAAGGATCCTGAAAAAAAAATCAGGATTCGAATTCGGGAGCCCCCGGTTCAGATCAGAAACTTCATCCCCGCACCTTCATAAATCATGAAGTAAGTTATAAAAAAAAAAGACATTTAATAAGTGTAAAAATATAATATAGTATTTGACTTACATGTAATCCGAAGATAAGATAAAAGTATACAACAAAAATGTTATCACAGCTAGGTCCGGAGTTAAGTATGTGAAAGCCCCGGAAAACAATTTTTGTGGAGACCCTTACACTTTTTCATTACCTGTAATAATAAAAGTCCACTTCTTACTACAAAAAAATACCTATATCTAAAAGCATTCCAAATTCTACCAAAAAATATTAATTGTAAATAAAATTTATTTTACTGAAAACTAAAATTATTTATTATGCATATTTTAGTAAAAAAAAAATATGTACATATGTACACTTTAGATCGGTTCATCCGACTTATCTTACGCGAATACGAGCACACTATAAGCGGACATTTTTTTAATCACGACACTGCTGCCTACTTTAAGATTTATAGTATTATTGATAAAAATGAGAAATGTTTAAAAAAAACAACCCCAACACTTCTGACCAGTCGAAATTTTTTTTTCTCTTTTGGTAATGCCTCTTTCTTCTGTGCTGTAGCCTCACCCGCCTTCCCTTAAATCCGGCCCTGATCAGAACAAAGGCTCGAAATTTAGATTATTATTAAAACATATATTAATAACTAACAACAGGAAAACGCTTTAATTTTCTTTTCTTTATTTTTTCCAACTTTTGAGAACCGCTTATAGATCTACGTTTTTAGTTTTAGAATCGTTCTAGAAATCAATCATCCGTCACCCACTTCTACCGTACCAGAACCAGTTAGCCGACAGAAACATTTGCTTGGGAAACGTCCAAATATCGCACTCGTGTTTCTTTGTCGTTAGTATTTGGAAATAAACGTGAAAGACGAGTGTTATGATTTAGTACATCAACAAAATGTGATTTTCAAACCACTGGGATTGTATTAAAAAAACGGTATTGTTTCTATGCTATGTTTTAAATTACCTTCCGATGTTGATTGTGGTACACAAAATCAATATTATATTTTCATTGTGTTTTTGACTCTATGTGTTTGTGGTCCTTTGTTAATTTCTTTTTTAAAAGAAGGACGGTTTATTGTTTTAAAGGTTTAAATACGTAACCAGTGGAGCGTTACGGTCTGTATACACTAAATAAATTATATGGTACACATAACAAACAATTTTGTAAATACATTCTGACGAGGCTTAGGTAGGCAGATAGAAAAACCTGGTCCAATAAGGGCTAAACTAATTATTACAGAAGGAATAATTTGTGACAGATAATATACAAACTTAAAAACCTTATCCAAATTATGTACTTATAAAAAAATCTATTATAACCAACTATTCAGTCTGTTGTTAACCAATTTATTTTTATCCGGTTTAATCACAATGTAATTTTAATGATATAAAATAGTTTAACATGATAGACTAAACAACATAGACACGTCTCAAGAGCACATGCACAGAAAGGGGGAACTCAACATCTTGTACAAGATAATAGACATTTTAAAATGTACCATAACAATGTAGTCTATAGTACAGAGTCAATGAAGAATAACATATACAATTATCTTTCTGTCTATCTATCTATCTATCTATCTATCTATCTATCTATCTATCTATCTATCTATCTATCTATCTGTCTGTTTAACTCTGTCCGTCTGTCTTTCTGTATGTCTGATTGACAATATGTCTGCCTGTTTCTAATCTCTTCTCTCTCTCTCCTCCCACTCTCTTCTCCCCTTCTCTCTCTTCTCCCTCTCTCCCTCTCTCTTCGCGCTCTCTCTCTTCTCTCTATCTCTCTCTTCTCTATATCTCTCTCTTCTCTCTCCATCTCTCTCTATCTTCCCTCTCTCTTCACTCTCTCTCTTTTGCTCTCTGCTCTCTCTCTTCTCTCACTCTCTTCTCTCTATCTCTCTCCTTCTCTCTATATCTCTCCTCTCTCTCTTCTCTCTCTCTTCTCTCCTCTCTCTCTTCTCTCTCTTTTGCTCTTCTCTCTCTCTTCTCTCTCTCTTCTCTCTCTCTTCTCTCTCTCTTCTCTCCTCTCTCTCTCTTCTCCTCTCTCTCTCTTCTCTCTCTTCTTCTCTCTCTCTTCTCTCCTCTCTCCTTCTCTCTCTCTCTTCTCTCTCTCTTCTCTCTCTCTTCTCTCTCTTCTCTCTCTCTTCTCCCCTCTCTCTCTTCTCTCTCTTTTGCTCTTCTATCTCTTTTGCTCTTCTCTCTCTCTGCTCTCTCTCTCTTCTCTCTTGCTCTCCCTTCTCTCTCTCACTTATCTCTCTCCCTCTCTCTTCTCTCTCTCTTTTTTTTTTCTTCTCTCTCCTCTCTCTCTCTTCTCTCTTTTTTCTTTCTTCTCTCTCTCTCTTCCCTCTCCATTCTCTCTTCTCTTTCAATTCTCTCTTCTCTCTCCCTTCTCTCTCTCTCTTCACTTTCTCTCTTCTCTCTCTCTTCTCTCTATTCTCTCTCTCTTCTCTCTCCATTCTCTCTTTTCTCTCTCTTCTCTCTCTCTTCTCTCTTCACTCTCTCTTCACTCTCTCTTCACTCTCTCTTCACTCTCTCTTCACTCTCTCTTCTCTCTCTCTTCACTCTCTCTTCACTCTCTCTTCACTCTCTCTTCACTCTCTCTTCTCTCTCTTTACTCTCTCTTTCTCTCTCTCTTCTCTTTCTCTCTTCACTCTCTCTTTCTCTCTCTCTTCTCTTTCTCTTCACTCTCTCTTTCTCTCTCTCTTTTCTCTCTCTCTTCTCTCTCTTCTCTCTATCTTCACTCTCTCTCTTCTCTCTCTCTTCACTCTCTCTCTTCACTCTCCCTCCTCTCTCTCTTCTCTCTCTCTTCTCTCTCTCTTCTCTCTCTCTTCTCTCTCTCTTCTCTCTCTCTTCACTCTCTCCTCTCTCTTCTCTCTCTCTTCACTCTCTCTCTTCTCTCTCTCTTCACTCTCTCTTCTCTCTCTCTTCTCTCTCTCTTCTCTCTCTCTCTTCTCTCTCTCTCTTCTCCCTCGCTCTCTCTTCTCTTCTCTCTCCTCTCTCTCTCTCTTCTCCCTCGCTTTCTCTTCTCTTCTCTCTTTCCTCTCTCTCTCTTCTCCCTCGCTCTCTCTTCTCTCTCTCTCTTCTCCCTCGCTCTCTCTTCTCTTCTCTCTCTCCTCTCTCTCTCTTCTCCCTCGCTCTCTCTTCTCTTCTCTCTCTCTCTCTCTTCTCCCTCGCTCTCTCTTCTCTTCTCTCTCTCTCTTCTCTCTTCTTCCTCGCTCTCTCTTCTCCCTCGCTCTCTCTTCTCTTCTCTCTCTCTCTTCTCTTTTCTTCCTTGCTCTCTCTTCTCCCTCGCTCTCTCTTCTCTTCTTCTTCGCTCTCTCTTCTCCCTCGCTCTCTCTTCTCTTCTCTCTCTCTTCTCCCTCGCTCTCTCTTCTCTTCTCTCTCTCTCTCTCTCTTTCTCTCTGTATACGGTAAAAAGCGTAAACAATTATTTAACATGACTAGACCCAACATATGTAGCCGTATAAGTAAATAGTGAAATATTATTTTCGTCTTTGCTATTAAACAAAATAATGAAGTACCAGTAATTAATTATCTAATTGTTTACTTTTTTTTATTGATTCATGTCTTGACTATGTCTCTGAATAATTGTGTGATGATTTATCTAAATCCAAGAAAGAACGTGTACACATTTTTTACCAGACAGAGTTGATATAAGCTTTGTACAAATTAGAAACAGATTGAATATTACATTACCATGTTTCCTTATTCGACTGTGAGGACCTAATTTTGAAATTCATTTACTGAAAGTTTTTTTTTTATATAACAATTTCAGATGTTCCTTGAATAAAAACAATAAATAAAGATATATTAATGATTTTAGTAATCAAATGTGAATATTTATTTGTTATAAAGCTCACTGTTCTATTTAGTTTCTTCATGTTTTCTTGAGACGAGGTTTCCCAAACTGAGGATACATATTCTATTATTATTTTTATTCTATTACTGTAATAGAGACATTACAAACAATTATAATCTAAATTAACGCGTCACTTTATGACCTTTTTTTGTTCTTATTTACTACACCAAAAACAGAAACCCCATTGGTAGTGAACCATGCTGACAATTACTCCCTTACAGCTCGTGAAAGGAAGCGGGCAGTGAGTTTTAAGGTCGCTTTGTTCCCGTACATGGACAGCCCTAATGTCGGACAGTACAAGTTTTCTCTCTATCAAATCCTTGTCCCGATCGTCTTTCATGCAGAACTCGGCATTCATAAAGAATGTGTTCTATTGTCTCGTTGTCTTCCATGCAGTGGCGACACCGTGCGTCGTAGTTCTCCTTCCACCGTCCGAGGTAAGCAACAATTGGACAGTGTCCGACCCGGAACTGGGCTAAGACGCCTGTTCCGCACGATTCAGTTGCCACCATGTATCCTTTGTGTCTGGTCTACCCATTGCCCTGTAGAGTTCATGGCCCTTATCCGAAGAATCACAGCCATTACCAAAGAGCCAACAATCTTTTGTCGGCCAGGGATCTTACACTTTGATAAGTGCATGAGTGTCGTCTGGACCGCGGTTTTTGCAAGGTGGTCAGCCAAGTTGTGGCTGATCACACCACAATGGGCGGACACCCATTGTCAGGTAACGTTCACACCAAATCGTAGGAGACGCTCCCCGACCATGAGGACATTCCATATCCTTCTGACACTTCTTCTAGCCCCTCTAAGGCCTCTAGTGCGGACATCGAGTCGATAAACAAGACCAAGCCGTTGGCTGGCGCAGCCCCGCTACGTACTTTTCCTTCCTCCGATTCCAGTGCCTGGAACATTGCTTCCAGTTCAGCCTCGAGGCTGCTTTCCCCCTGGCAGGGTCCCATGAGCTCGTCAATTTCGGGGGTGCCAGAGAGTCGAACTACCGCCCCATACCCAGCTTTCACAGTGTCCTCGAACGTCTGCACAGTGACGTCTGTGTAGATGGTAGTCACTCTAGCTGGATACGATGCAATAGTATTTCTGGCTGAAGTAGCCGTGTAGAATCATTCTGCCTTGTTACCACTGGGACAAATAGGTACTTCCGTGTCATCGGCATGCCGAGAGCCTCCATCGGGAAGGAAAAAACCAGACGGGGAAAGAGCATCCCGCTCCACCGGCAGATTCATCTCTCTGACCAGCCCACGCGCCACGTGCCCTCCCAGTTGTCGACCAGACTTCTGAGTGGGCATCCCTCCTCCAGCCGCATATTTCTCGTGAGCTAGCAGGACGTCTGGCTCTCAGCGCGATTTCAACAATGGCACATTCGCCATGATTTCGCCAGCGGCAATTGGCGTTGTCTAAAATGTTCCAGAGATAGTCGTATGAACAGCATCTAGGCTCCAGCATCCTGTTTTCTCTTTCTGACCCCTTTCCACACAGTCCTGACTTACAAACTTTCTAAGCTAATCTCCCATTTATGTACACTTAAGGTCAACTGGTCATTTCATACACATTCACACACACAACACACTACTAGTCACACTGAAACAAACACACTTACTATCACAATTATCTCCACCAAAAACTCTTACTTTCCTTTTTTTTTTCATCACAGATTCCCATGTCAGCTAATCAAGCTGCAAGATCCAGTTTAGAAATACGATCCTTCCTTTCCATATTTTTTTTCCCAATTACTTTTCACAAAAAAACCCTCTTTGTGTTACTAGACTTACGTCAGTTACGGTATTTTCTCCTATATTTATTTAGCTAAAGAAACCAAAAAAGCATTTTATCACATTTATATTAGATTTATACAATTTTTCTTTTAAACTTTTGAAATAATGAATGCTTCTTTTCTTCTTTTGTTTCCTCTCAGGACTTCTAGGAAATAGCAGGAAGCCTAACAGGAATTCAAGTGCATTGAAATGCTTTCAAAATGTTGGACACGTAAGAAAATCGTCACGCTCGTATTGGTAATAATTACTGTGCTATTCAACTTCGTTGTTTACGACTGGCTAAATGCTGTCATCATTGCCAACCAGAATACAACAAGTATCACAAGTTCATCATTTTCTTCGAGATTTAAACGTATACGTTTTTCAGCTAATTATGTTAAAACAAATGATTCCAAGTTAAGAACAACAGTGACGGAACTATCAACAACTTCAACACCATCGACACAAAAATCAGTCCAAGAAAACGACCCATTATTTGTGATCAACAATCACAAATTTTTATATAAAATCGTCCCAAAAGTGAATTGCTCAGACTCTAAACTTGTGATCTGTGTTGAGATCAGTAGAGGAAATAACAAGACAAGACATACTATAAGACAGACCTGGGGAAGCTATGCTAATGTCAGCAGCAACAATTCAACGTTGATTTTCTTTCTTGGTTCTGAACATCCTTCAACCAACGGTTCTCAATCTGTGCAACATTTCATTGATAAAGAAGCTGAGCTTTATGGAGACATATTGCAGGAAGATTACGTAGACGATTATAAAAACCTAAGTCTAAAATCTGTTTCAATTCTCAAATGGGTCAGTTTGAAATGCCCAGAAAGTCAATTTCTTCTAAAAGTTGACGATGATATGTATGTCAATGTCCCAGTTTTGGTGCAGACATTAGATGACCTTTCTAAGTCTAAAGGGAAAGAATATCCTTTTATCGTCGGTTACGCGGTTAAAGGTACTGGTCCAATTAGAAACCCCAACTCTAAATGGTATGCGTCAACAAGTGAATACAAGGGAAACTCATATCCCACATACGCTTCCGGTGTATCCTATGCCATGACAACTTCCGCTGCCAAACTGCTCTATAATGCATCTCTTCAAGTTCCCGTGCTTTGGTTGGAAGATGTCTACGTCACTGGAATCCTTGCCGAAAAAGTCAAGGTCGAGGTCATTCACAATCCTTTAATTAACATTGGAAAGCACGAAGTGTCAGGGTGCCACTTTAGGAACAAAATCTCAGGTCACCATTACTCAGCCAGTGATATGGAGCGAATTTACAAGGAGCTTTACAACACTACAATCAAATGTAATTAGATCTGTTAGGAAGGGAAAACATGTCACTGAGACACAGAGAAAAAAGTGTACACATTAAATTTAATCGCTTTTGAATACTATCATTGTGAGGTGAATAATTGTCAAGAAGTAGTATCAAGATACTAGGCGTGTATCTGTGGGATTGAAAATTTAAATTAGTTTAAATGCGTAAAACACCACTAGGGGCGATTTAATTAAATCAATTAAAATATCTGAAAAACTAAATTTTGTTGTCGTTAACTCGAGAGGATTCTAGCGGCAACATAGACAGGCGTGCATTTCTAATGACTGTTATAACAGGAATTCAGTCCTACGAATACTGGAGATGTGTACAAAAATTTACAGGAATTCAGGTGCAGAGTTAACATGGTGCAGTGCTAACAACCACATGGTGTTTGTGGCCACGATTAGGCTGAAATAAAAACACTGAGCTTAATATTAATCTTAAACAAAAAACAACAACATTGTGTTGCCCTTTGGCTTTTGCCATTATTCAGAGAATGATTTAATGTTTAAATACTGATAATGCAGGATAATGAGACCAGATCAATGCGTGTACAACGGGAGAGATAATAATACAACAAGGGAGATGAATGTTAACATTACCAATGGAAAGTGGGCCGAAAATGTAGTTATCTGCCATTCATTTCAGTACTTCTTTCATACACAATCGAAAGAATGATAAATATTGCTGAAGTGGAAACAATGAGATTATTTTCTAAGTGTAGAGTCGCTACTTTGGAATCATCTTGGCAATCAACCAAGAAATCAAATATATAGTACAAATATATTCAAGGTTGCCTCGATGGTATACTGAGCTATACGATATAAGAAGGAGGTTTGGGAATATATTCAGACATGAAATATCATTGATCAAACATACATATTCAAAGTTTCGTTTGCCTTTGCGATCTATAAGGCTAATGATGTAAATGGTCATTTATATATATATATATATTATATTATATTATATCCGTGGCCCGATTTTAACGAGGGTGTCATGTGACCAGCACAACGAACAATCGTTTTTACATTTCCTCAATCTAATGTTTGAGCTGGATGGATTAAGAAGGCCCTAACAAACCCGAAATTAAAAAGTGCAGTCTTCAGCAGGATTCAAACCCGGGAACCCTCGGTTCGGAACCCGAGTGCTTTATCACACAGCCTACACGTCTCCATTTAAGGCAGAGAAGACTTAAAAAAAACATTTTTGCGCAATTAAGGTTGATTATTTTTGCTCAACGAACAAATTGACACAACATTAAATGTAAAAAAAATTAAAGTCTGCCTCTTTCAGACCTTGTGATCTACGCGGTACGATTGTGTAACATGTCATGTTTCTGATATTTTAATGGCAGACGTCTAAAGAAGGCGTCATGTGGCCAGCTCAACGACAAATGCCTTAACTTCCCAGGCATATATTATGCCGACCAAACTTTATTTTAAATGCCAGTATTTTCCCCAACTAATTTCAAGTAAGAGCTGGGTGGACTTAGAGGCACTTAAATATCCAGAAATAAAAAATCCCAGTGTTAACCAGGATTCGCTTCTGGAGCCCTCCGCTTCCGTTACGAAAGAAAAGCGCTTGCCAGCTTGTGTATATACATAATAGTACTTTAACTTTATATCTTTGTATGGGTGCAGACATTTATAGGTTTTCCATATTATGAATTATATATATATATATAGATCAGTAGAGCAAACAACAAGACAAGACATACTATAAGACAGACCTGGGGAAGCTATGCTAATGGCAGCAGCAACAATTCAACAATATTTATATTTAATATATATATATATATATATATATATATATATATATATAATCTGTATTGTCCGTAACAACATTTGTTTTACAATTGTGCATTACACAAAAAAACAACAACATTGTAACTATCAAATAACATGTATGAAAACATTTTTATACATACGTAAAAAACATAATTATTGTGTATTTCTTCAACTGTTTGCATTTGTATTGGTGCAGTACATTTACTACAGATATATAGCCTTAATACTCAATTTTTATGCGAGTGTCTTAAGACTTTCTACATAATAGAGCAGTGGGATTCATAACAAAAGGATATTCACTAGAGTAACACTAAATTTAGAAGGCATTCAGGATAGAAGACTTAAAAGTAAAGTAGCAATTATACATAAAACACTGAAACATAATTAATGTTTACTGATTTTAAATCCCTTTTTATCACATCAATATAAACGAGGTGGGGTCGACCATTATTTCCAGAGCCAGACGCAAGTAGCCTGTACAGAATGATTTGTCGAATACGACTGTCCTCCATCCAGCGAACATGTCCGAGCCAGCGCAGGCGGCGTTGCCTGAGGACCGTAAAGACGCTGGAAAGGCCAGTTCTCGCGAGGTTCTCAGTATTACACACTCTTTCTTTCCATGTAGTTTTAAAGATCCTTCGAAGACAGCGCAAGTGGAATGTGTTTAGTTTCCTCTCTTTCTTTGTGTAGGTAGTCTACGACTCACTGCCGTACAGTAGCGTGCTAAGAACGCATGCCTTGTAGACCTCCATTTTGGTGAGCTTCTGGTTTTCCGAGACTCTTGGTCGGAGTCTAGCGAAGGTTGATGCGGCCTTCCTTAAGCGTTTCTGATCTCCTCTTCTAGTGACAGGTCGCATCGAATTGTAGACCCAAGGTAGCAGAATTCGTTTACGGCATCTAGCTTGTTATAGATCAATGAGGGTGGATGTTGACGTTGCAGCAGGTAGTCCCATAACATTAGTTTTCTTTGTGCTAATGATTAAGTCATACTCTTTGCAAGGCTTAGAGCAGCAGGACATTAGTGAAATCTGCAATATTTGTCTTCTAATTTAAAAAAATATTTAAAAAGACAATGTTGCTGTAATGCGTTCTTATTAAATCTTTGAGTTCTATCACTAAATTTCGCCTCCTTGAAAAAAAATCGAATAACCGTATTATGTAGAAAGTCTTAAGATACTAGAATTAAGTATTAAGGCTATATCTCTGTAGAAAATGTACTGCATCATTTTATAAAATGTATTACAAGTTGTTTTTTTTTTAAATTTACCTCTTTAGTCCTCTTTAGTAAATCTATGTCCTCCTTTTTCTTACTTCTTTGTAACATTATAAACTCATTTTTGTCGTCCTTTGTATTTATCCTCGTTTTTAAGGTCTGCCATCCCTTTTACAAAGCTTATATCAACTTTGTCTGTCTGGCAAAACAATTGCACACTAATTTCTTTTATCTGACAAACACAAGAATAAATTAGCAAAACAATTATCTAATTAATTATTGGTAATTAATTATTTTGTTTGTTATCTAAAAAAAATGGAAATAAATCATACTTTAGAGATGTCGTGGTATAAAGTAAGAGTTCTTTATTTATACTCTATACAAAAACTCTGTTCAAAATGTAAAATAATGCAGAAAAAGTAATTATAACTGAGCCCTTAAGGCGCGTGTGGTAGTTAGCCTCCATTGTTTATGCATTCATTGTAAAACAGCTCAGCACTTTAAGGGTTAAATCCACTTTATTCAACTTCAAAAAATAAAATTTTAACACTAAAGAAATATTGTATCGTACAAATATCCTATAGCTTGAATGTGTCGGCTAGATTTCAGAATCAGTTAAGCGATGAGCGTTGTCTACAAGATGGCTGGTCAAATAAGCGAACAAAATATTAGTTTATGTAAAGCATTTTTTTGCTAACTCTAATTATATAAAAAAATGATAGGAGTATTTATTAAAACAAATCAAGAATTTTTCTTCTTGTTCTCTTTCAAAATGCTTTCAGTGCTTTTTCTGTAGAAAATTATGTGCCGGTACTCAGTGATGGAATGCCTAACTTTTAACTACTAATATATTAATAATAAACGTTAATATGCAAGAAAGTAATCACTTTTTTTCCCACATTGAAAAAGGTGCCGGTACGCCGTACCGGTGCGTACCGTTACAAAATGAAAAGCACATATTGTTATAATATTCAGATGACTAGACCAATACACGAGATGAATTGTTGGAGCGTTCAGATGACTAGACTAATACACGAGATGAACTGCGAAGTGGTTTCCAAATTAGAAAGCTCTCTTTAATATTTTATTAACTATTGGGGTCTAATGGGGGCATCCTCTTGGTAAAGGATGCAGTTTTAAAGGACATTGTCAGCTTTTCTGGTGACACTAAACAAGGGCAGATCTCGCTTGTTCAATTTGTTTTTGCATCCGTGTCATTTGTTGTCTGATTCTTTTGTGTCTGGTTCCGAGGCGCTAGATTAGACATTGGGGTCCTATCAGGGTGCTCCTGAATAAACAAATACGTTTAGACATTGGGGTCCTATCAGGGTGCTCCTGAATAAACAAATACGTTTTCTTTTTGTTTCTTCAACGACAGCGATGATGGAGTATTAGTTTACGGTTCTCTTTCAAAATGATTTTATTACGGCGAAAAATGTTTAGTGCCTCTACATCTTTAGGCATTTGGACCGTTAGGGCACCACACATGAAATGTTGACCATCTCTCTCTTTTCCTATCTGACTTATGTCAGCTTTAGAGTCTTAACTTTTTAAATTATTTATCGTACCTAACAAATTACGAATCAAAAAAAAAAAGAAAAAAATTAAATAAATTTATTACCTAGATTCTAGATTTTTCTAGATTATGCATCGAAAAGTTGCTTAATCATTATTAGGCTACAAGTGCGCTGTAATTTTTAATCTAGACATTATGTTACATAGGTTGGGATTGAAAAAACAACAACTTGACTTCTTATAACTACTTTACAAAACAACGCCTTGTTTCACCTTTTTGACAATATCACGACTTTTTTGTCAAGAGTTAAAAGATCTCCACGTTCAGTCTAGAGATAATATCTCTAGGTCTGTGTTTATGATATTATTCAGAGATGTAATTGTAAGTGTTGGATCCTTTCGTTCAGGAAAGCTTAGTTTTTCTTTTCTTGAAAGGATTTATTTCTATTTTGTCTATTAATATATCGTTATTTAGGATCGAAATAATACTTGCATTATGGTTACGACTGAGCACGACACTTTTAAAGAAGTCAACAAAAATAGATATAGTACTCATCACCCATAAAAATAGCCAGTTAATGTGATATATGTATAGAGTGAGCACATTATTAAGAGTTTGGACCCTTTCACACTTAAAATTTCGTTGTTATTTGTCTATTTGTGTTTAAATTGAACCCTTTCACCAAAGATTTTTTTTATTTTCATCATGGACATACTAAGGTAAGAGCGCACTACAAATAGAGATGTTCTTGGAAATTCCTGTATGTACAGAATGGATGAGCTGCTTAGAATTCGACAGCCACGTCTGACAAGTCATGTATTATATATATTGTATTATCGTATGGACAACGACAATAATACAAAGGCAACCTTATTGGTGAGCTGAACGGTGTTCCCTGAAAACACTTTAAAGACCAACTTAAGCGCCAAGTTACTTTAACTTACACAAAAGAGAGATTCTGGCAGCAGTCTTCTTCCATACGAGAAATTGTGAGGTTTCCTGTGGACGGCATAAAGAAAAATTAAATCGACCACCAGCAGACAACGGTTGTGTCTGCCCTGGATGTTGTGAAGGTCACAGCTAGGGCTCCGTTGTTACATGAGATAATGTACTTATTAATCTACGGCCCGAACATAAGTTTGTAACAGGTTCTTTTCATCAGTGAACACAACTTCCTTTCAGAGTATTGCACAAGCTTATCCTATACACAGGCATCTCCTGAATTAAAGTAATAAACACTTCTATTGGTGAACAAAATTTACATCACATAATAAATTTTACTCAAGGGAGGTAATTCCAGTTATGACATACCTAAGACAGTTTTCAAAGTTGTCGATCCTAAGGATTTATTAAAGAATTTCTGACATTTTATTTGAAAGATACTATTTAAGTTTAAAATGAAACAATAATGAAAAACATTAATACCTTTAAAAAAAACCCACAACTTATCAACTATTGTTTTTCTCTTAAATATTGATGAATGTTAGATTACCAAACAAAGGGGCACCTTTACCCCCCCCCCTTTCTTTCCACATTACTCAGAGTTATAATCAATGGTAATTGATGAATAGAATTAATGCACTTTATAATGAAACGTTTACATTATTTCAATAATAAAACTTTACATCTAGACTTACAAGACGAGGCGCACAATTTTCCTGAAAATTTATTTATTAAACTCTTGAATCAATAATGAACTGACGCGATGGTCCTTTTAAGAACGCGATAATCCTTTTGAAACCATTGTTTGATCTAGATCTAGATCAAAAAATATTTTTTTTCAACTGTAAAAAACGTGTTAGTTCAAAGTATCTTGTATTCCTACAGAAGATAAAATAATCTTCCTATTGAAAGGCCTAGGTGGTTCACTTCTGTAACCTCTAAAGAGCTTGCGTTTTGACCTCCAGAACATAGACGAAGGACTATATAGAACCATGTCTTTGTGTTGCAAGAGCTGAAACCTGTTTCTAGCTACGTAATAGTCAACAGAATCAATGTGAATCAGCATACAACCTAAAACATAAATGTCTTTTTTTCATTGCTGGCCTAAATTTAACACAAAGTCAAGCTAGGTATCCATTCAGACAACTAGCTTAACCAAAGCTTTGGAGTGGGGGTGGGCAATTTTTTTTCCAAATCTAACCCTATGTATAAACGCGCATACCGCATATACATATAAATAAATAAATATAAATATATATATATATATTTATTACAAATATCTATCTTTCCTTGCCTCCCCAACCTCTGGATCCGCCGTGATTCTGACCAAGGTCGGTTAACGATTTAGTCATGTTGCCAACATTACGACCAATCGCTATTTTTTTTAATCAACTAATGTCAGGTACCCATTAAAGTTGGGCGGCGTCCTGAAAATCAAGAAACTCAAAATCAGAGTCTTTTTCCAAGATTCGAACATGGAATTTTTCGATTCGAAAGCCAAACTCTTTACCACGCCACCGATACGTCCCTAAACAAAATAATTTATACTTAATACTTAATACTTATACTTTATAGTCGACCGGCGGCGTAGCATACGCCGCTATTTCGCATGGCCGGTCTTAGGCCACTGCAACCTATTTGACCGCAGTGGGCACCCACTTTCAAATGATCCGCACTTTCATAGGACCCGCACTTTCATAGGACCCGCGCTAATTCAAGGTGTATAAATTACTAAATTAAACCATTTTATAACTTGAAACAGATTTCTAGCGCCATTCTGTTGATTTACCAAGAGCTCCTGAAAATCTCCCTTAATTGCAAAATATACGAAAAAGTCCTTAAAATATACGTAAATATATTTTTAAAAAATGTAATTTTGGGGTGTCATTTAATATCGGAAAAGCCAACCCTAAGCGCGATAAATAAAAACATGCATTAGCCGTAATTGTGTAATCAGGTGAAAGAACCCCCTTAAACTAATGAAGAACTACTTGAGGTCAACAATTCTCAAAGATAGATTGAAACATTTGATAATTCTTGCTATTGAGAGGGATCTATGTAGGAAACATAATTATTATGATATACTGAGTGACTTTGCTACACGCAAGGCTCGTTAAGTAATTCTGTATGTAATAAAGAATAAATAAAATGCATAGTCGAATTTATGTTTTTAAACAAACTCTTAAATTTCACTTATTGTTCGCTTCCCTACCCAAAATTGGCCCGCGAGATCCGTTTCGCATAGGGCCCCACAATGCTTAAGTCCGGTCCTGCTATTTATTTAGTGTTTCTATAATGTTTCTTTGTAAAATGTTTTACATGTTTCGGATGTTGCTTCAGAGATGAAGATAGTTTACTTCCTAGTCCAAAGCCCCCGCAGGACGAAGGGGGTTGGGAGCGGGCAGGGTTTGAAAGTTCAGCGCGAAAACCTCACGACCAGGAAGCCATCCGTAGCGACCGGTGAATACTTGTTCTCCCCCCTCCCTTTTGTTTTTTCGAAGGATGACTATCCGCAGAAATAAGAGAGAGTGATCTTTCCATTACTACTTCTCGTCCAAACTCTTGAGCGAAGAAGTCAGTGATCTTTCCATTACTTCTTCTCGTCCAAACTCTTGAGCGAAGAAGTAAGTTATATATAGAGATACTTTATACTTTATACTTTTTACCAGTCCTGAAAATAGAATGAATTGTGCACTGTAGACGCCAGGGGAATGCATCATGCATTATGTGATATTGTAATGACGGTAACCAATATCCTAGTCTACAATGCCTGCGTTCCGAGCACACTATTTTATGGCAGTGAGAGAGCCGGGCAACTTACATGCGTCAAAGAACACATATTAAATAGCTTCCAATTACGCTGCCTGCGACGCATAATGTGCATCTCCTTGAGGGATCGTGTCTTTAACAAGAACGTTTTGAAACGGGCCAATATTCACAGCCTCTATGCTCTCCTTACTCACATGCTAGATGGAAGAATCCCTAAAGACATCCTATACGCTGAGCTTACACAGGGAGTAAGACCCAAGTGCCGCCCAAGACTAACCTACAGAGATGTCTGCAAGCGAGACATGAGAACCACGGGCATCGAACAAAGTATGTGGTAGGAGATAGCCCAAGACCGGATAGCATGAAGACATGCTGTACGTGCTGGTACGTATTTCGCCCAGTGCATAAGGAAAGAAGCTGCATCAGGAAAGACAAAGAAATATGCCCTGTCAGCTAGCCCTAGGACAGTTGCATAGACATGCACGAACTGTGGCAGGCTTTGCCGCTCCAGAATTGGCTTGATCAGTTTACACCAGATTCTGCCCCGTCTGAAGACGAAATAAAAATGATGATTGACTCACCTGAGCGCATCCAATGTCTTCCGAGACGGAAGGAGCCATATATAATAAAGTTGCTGGCTGCTTTCCCGTTATCCTTTTTGGTTAAACGTTGATTCATTGCCGATATCTTATCTTATCTTATCTTATCTTATCTTATCTAGTACAGACGTGGTGAAACTCATCACATTTAAAAGTAGCCGACAAGAAATTTTTGCTCGTAGAAATTTGCGGTTGCTACATGCAGACATTGAGCTAAACAGAAATACACACATAATTTCTCATCAACTTCATTCAAGAAATAATATTTTTACATGTAATTTGAAACAAAAAGTTATATCGTATTTTCAATAACGTTGAACAATTTTTAATTTTTATCATCTTACGTTAGTAATTTATAAGTATGCATTTATGAAGCTTTTTTTTTAACTTAAGGGGGCTTTTGCAATTTTGTTAGTACATAAAGAGGTCCCCCAATCAAAAAGGTTCGAGAACCTCTGTGCTATCTTTCTAACTGTGTCGTGTTGAGGTGCAGAAATTGTACTTTGATCCTGTCGTGATTACTTTTAATAGCAATTATAATAACAAAAAGACTTTTTATAAGTAGCTAAAAATGTTCCCTATAGGCTGCTCTTATGACTTTCTTTCCAATCTCCACCAAATATCGTGTTGCACAGTATACTCTACATTGTATAACATTACATTATAATGTTTTGTTATTATTATCGTTACGTTTGTTTTTAACTAAAGAAAAAAAAACTCGTCGTGCAACCCCCCGCAACCCAAGTTCTATAAATGGATTTCTAAGGGGAAGCCATTAGTCCCTGACAAAAAATTTATGGTTCATTTTTTTTATTTTTTTTTGATTTGACAATACTAAAAGGTTTCAAAATATAAAGGAAGAAACCGTAACAGCCAGTGACGCGCAAGAAACTAACGAATACAGTTTTAGTATAACGGTGGCCGCCACACACCCCCTGACCCGTGAAACTAGAAGAATTGTGTGTGACAAAAAATGAATCCTTCCATGGGCGAAGCCGTTGAGGTTGGGGATCGGAATTAAGTGACGGATTTTTCGCTTTGATTCTGTTTATTTTAGGTGAGATTTTAACAATCACTTGTCGCAGCGCAGCCAAGGGAGTTTTGAGTTTTAAAAAACCCTACCAGGGGGTTTTGCAGTCAAATCCCCCTCTTCTATAAAACCAACAACAACAACAAATAAGAATGCAAACGACAATTCCCAAATTCCAAGAGCATAGCAAAAGAAAATTTTGATTTTAAACCCCCTCTCCAAAATTTACGATAAAACCCTCTCTTCAATATAAGACTATCCATACATGACTCACGAGATTCTATGAGCGTAGCCAAGAGGGGTTTTGTGTTTAACCCCTCCCCTCCATCGGGTTTTGAGCTATAATCCAAACCTATAATATACAAAAAGCAAATTAAACAATCAAAATTCTGTGAGCCAAAGGGGTTTAGAGTTTAAACCCCCCTTCTGCGGGGTTCGAAGCTAAAAAAATATCTGTTTAATATTTAAAAAAAAGCAAATTACACACTCAAAATTTTATAAGCGTAGCCAAACCAAGGGGACTTTTAGTTTAAAACCCCCTCCTCCAGAGGGCTGGTTTTAAAGTTTAAAACCCCTCCTGATGGTTTTGAGTTTAAATATCGTCATACAGAGATTTTAAGGTTGAAAACCTCTCTATATATTTTATTCTAAAGCAAACTACAGTCACCAAATTCTATTAGCGTAGCTAAGGGGGTTTCGAATAAAAAAAAAAGAAACAAAAAAACTCCACACATTTTTTAGTTTAAAACCCTCCAAAAATATTTTGACGATAAAATTTTCCTTTTATAAAATCTAAAGCAAACTACAGTCACCTAATTCCAAGAGCGTAGCCTAGAGTGGTTAAAAATTTGTACCAGTAGCTGGGCTCTATTAATAAAATACAATGAATAGCCAACTGCCGAAAAAGATGGCTAAGACGATTTTAGAAGTCAGTTATTGAGATCGGGTCTCAATCAAGAAAATCCTATGCCGACCCTTAAGTAAGGTTGTGACAGCGTCTCATGAGGCTTGCTGGACATGTTCTCCGACAAATTGAATTACGCATAATAAAGAGTTGCGAGGACATGGAGGCTATTATGAGAAAAGCGCAAACAGGAACATCCTAGTACAATTTGGCGCCACACTTTTTTGAAGGTCCTCAGAGCTGGTGGAAAGTGGCTTCAGATTTTGCCAGTGACAGATTTTTGTTGAAGCAGCTTGCCGCTGAATGCGCCAAACGTCGCGGGAGTATCTAAGTCATTAAAAAAAACATATAAGGTTTTTAAAATAAACTTTTAATAGCAGGAAAATGCAATGTTGATACCTCAAAATATGCATTTCATTGGCTTTCGACAAATAGTGCTTGGCGTTGGGGCTCGCCCCGCGCTGGGGTAGCTCACAGCGATTCCCAGACACCCTTGCTGGCAATAGCGGGAAGTCTACAATTTTTCCACTAACTCCGTAAAGAATCTATTCTAGGGAATAATAAACGTCTTCCGAAAGAATGAAGGGTCAGAATGTAATAAAGATTAATAATGTAAACACACACACACGCGCGCATGCACACACACACAAACACAAACACACACACACATATATATATACATATACATATATATACATGTATATATATATATATATATATATATATATATATATATATATATTTACACTTTCAAATTTCTCCCCCCCCCTCGCCGAAAAAAATCATGGCTACGCCCATGGACCCTTCCTTTGCGCATCAGTGCGTGATTGACAAAGTGCGAAATTCGGCATTCTATAGAATGCTTAGGAATTGTATAGAGCTCCCCGAGACTCCAGTCCAATTGAGAGACGATTTCTTTATTTCCTACTTGTCCTAGTCAATGTGCGAATACCTTGGCATTGTATAGACTAGAACTGGTTCGGGTAACCTGTATAGTCTTGATTTCAAGTATTTTATTAATAATATATATAATATAAATTTCTTTGCATAACTAAAGCCCGCTATTCAAATCGGGGAGTTTGTTTGATAACGACTTGAAGTGCGCACGCTTCCAGGTACTGCATTGTATTAGCTAAAAACGTTGTGCTAAAGATGTTTCTTATTTTATCTCATATCATATAAACGTTACTTCGTCCTACACATCGTGTAACTAGCTATGCCTGTTTACCAATGACTATAATTCTGTCAAGTCACTGGTTTTCCTGCCTGGGCCTGTTAATGTATACTGCGCTCTATTTGTTAGCATTAGTGCCAAATCAGATGTTTCACATTGTGTTGTCTGAAAGATTGAAATAAAATGTTTATTATGTAATCAGGTAAATACGACTTCTCAGAATGAACCACCTGATTGATTTAAAAACTGAGTCTCATTTTGTGTTGTGATGATCGAGGATAAGAAAAAGTTAATTTATCAAAGTCATCAAGACTTCAGTTCAATTCAATTTTAATGTATTTTTTAGGTCTGAAATATTGACACATATTTCGCCATTTCGAAAAGTGCTTGTTATAATACTTGCCTTGAAATTGAGATTTATTATTAACTCAGGGGGCACGGAGTAGCAACAGTTCTAACATTTCACTTCGTCTTTTTTCAAAAGGTTTAGATAATAGTGAACAAATAGATGCTATCTTACTAGATTTTTCCAAGGCTTTTGACAAAGTTCACCACCATAGTTTGCTTAAAAAATTAAAATATTTCGGCATTAATGGTCCACTGCATCAGTGGATTAAAGATTTTCTGATAGGGAGAGAACAAACTGTAATAATAAATGGCTCTAAATCAACACCAATAACAGTAAACTCAGGTGTACCTCAAGGAACAATCGTGCACTACTATTTTTTTATTTACATAAATGATTTACCAGATTGCATTAGTTAAGGAACAAAAGTCAGATTATTTGCAGACGATTGCATAATATATAGAACAATAAAAACAAAACAAGACACAGACATTTTACAAAGATAATTAGATAAATTACAGAAATGGGAATCAAATTGGAGCATGTCTTTCCACCCAGAATAATGTCAGTTGTTAAGAGTAACAAAAAAACTAAGACAAATTAATTCCACTTATCTTATTCATGGCAAACCAGTAACACAGACTAAAAACGCAAAATACCTAGGTGTTATAATAAATGAAAAACTGGCATGGAATCCACATACATATTGATGAAACTATAAAAAAATCCAACAAAGCATTAGGGTTTATTAAAAGATATTTCTATAAATCAAATAAGAACATAAAACTAAAATGTTATTTAACCTTGGTTAGGCCAATAATAGAATATGCATCCACCGTTTGGGACCCCTCAACTCAAGAAAACATTAAGAAACTGGAACAAACACAAAATAGAGCAGTGAGATTCATAACAAACGAATATTCACATTTGACTAGGGTAACACCATTAGTAAAATCACTAAATTTAGAAAGCCTTCAGGACAGAAGACTCAAAAGTAAAGTAGCAATTATACATAAAACACTGAACCATAATCTTCAAATACAAAAACAAAATTTAATAAAATACTCTGAAAGACACAAAAATAAAGGCACATGCCTCGTCCCAAATTTGTACAAATACTCCTTCTTCCCTAGTGCTATTAGACCATGGAATGGGTTGCCTGAGCTAGCCAGAAAAACCAGTGACTTGGCAGAATTTAAGTCATAGGTTAATATGCATGACTAAATGCATGACGCGTAGGACGTAATCATCTTCTTTTTTGAAGTAACGTCTGTATTATATAAGATAAGATAAGATAATATGATTCACTTTACAGTCTATGACTTACTAACATGTTTTATTCAATACTTTGTAAGGCAAGTTTTTAACGTTCACTTTGTCTTGTCTTTATATTTTGTCCTCCTCTGTAAGGCTTTGCTTCTTTTAACACTCCTTCTAAGGGTTTGAAAGGGTCGAATAAGCCTCAGTGAGAAGGTTTCTCAGAATAAGATATTTTATAAGACAAAGAAAAGACCAGGGAAAAACAAATAGGAAATGAAATTTAAACAAATCGAATAAATGGTAGACAAGACTTTAAATTCCTTTATTTACACATTTGTTATTACTCTTTCATTATATAAGTTAAGACATCTATCTGGAACATCATTAGATTTATTTTATATTTTTATTTAAGAAGAAACTAATGAAACTATTACAAAAAGCAAATTTTAACAGTATTATGAATGCATTTGATCCTCTTAAGCTGTGGCATGTAGACAGTTGAACCTTAGCAATGTCCTGGCATCTTTGAATTTCTCATTCCAGTCTAGTTAGAAGAAAAAAACAATTCTATATTTGCCAATGTGTTTTACTATTTTAAAATACAATTAGTTAAAGATTTATTTAATTACACGTAAAATTGCACCTCATCGTCACCTTTCCTTTGTATTCCTCATTAACCATAGGGCCTAGTTAAAACTCCCACAGTGTGTTGCTAGTTTATTTCACAACTCTTTCCTGTCCGTTTCAGAAACTCATGCTAAGGTTATTTATTCCCTTACATGACGTGAAAGAAAGCGGGCACCGAGTCTTAAGGTCGTCTTATAATGCATACATTGTAAAAAGAAATTTCCTTATGGATAATAAAGATTATTATTATAATCATTGTTGTATCTCATTTATATTAAGTTGTTATGAGACACTTTAAATATATTAATCATAATTTTAAAAAAGGAAGTAAAAGTTCCCCCACTAGATCTCACAATCAATAGGGAAGAAGATGTAAAGCTCATTTGTTTCAGTGGCTCACGGTTGACGAGTGTGTCATGTGACCATTACAACCCATTAAAGCTGGCTGGACTCAGAGGCCTCACTGAGATTCCGAAAATGAAAGTTTTCACCAGGATTCGAGCCTGAGCGCCCCCCGTTAAGATCAGAAGTAAGGCGATTTACCACCGCCTATCTCTTAATTAATCCTAATAAGACTAAGAAAATACAAACATCTGACTTATATGTATTCTTAAATTAGGGAGTTCCAATAGAATCCTATAGGTGTTAAAAAAGGTAGCAGAATACAATAATATATAACACAAATGTAGTCACAACTAGGGCCGGATTAAGGTATGTGGAGGCCCCCGAGGCAGAATTTTAGTGCAGGCCCATTCACTTTTATCATAAAAATCGACTTGCTAATTAAAAAAATTAAAAAAATACCAATATCTAAAAGCATGCTACATTCTATCAAAAGTACTTGTAAATTAAATAAAATTTTTCTTCGATTAAAAAAAAAAATTACATATTTTAGTAAAAAAAAAGTGTAGAATTTAGGGTTTATAAAGTGTTTTTTGGCTTATATGAAGTTTCTTACGACAATGCGAGGGCACTATAAGCAGATTCTTGTTAAACACTTCATTGTTGCTAACTGTAAACAACAAAAAAAAAAACGTAACGTTTCTGACCTGTCGAGATGTAGATTTTTGTATTCTTCTGTGGAGGTCACTTTCTTGTGTTGCCCCCTAGGCTGTAGCCCCACCTGCCCTCCCTTATATACATTCCTGATCAAAGAAAAGGTACAGAATTTTAGAAAATTATTAAAACATGTATTAATAAATGACAGCTGTAAAACACTTTAATGTTGTTGTTTTTTTGTTTTGTTTGTTTTTTTTTTTTTAATTGAGAACCGCTGATAGATCTGTTTTTAGTTTAAGAATCGTTCTAGAAATCAATCCTCCGTCATTCACGTTTACCGTTCCAGAACTAGTAAGTCTAAAGTACCATTCACTCGTGTTTGTTTGCCGTTAGTATATCGGATACATTTGAAATACGAGTGATATTATTAGGCGCATCAACAAAACGTGATTTATACAATACATTCTCAAAAGGTATTAATTGATTGGTATGTTTTAAATTGCCTTCCAAGTTGATTCTTGTACAAAATATCAATACTATCTTTTTATTCTATTTTTTTTTACTCTGTGTGCTTGTGATCCTTTGTTGATATCTTTGTAAAGAATGACAGTATATTTTTTAAAAGTTTTAAAAGTAATTAGAGCGTTAGAGTCGGTATACACTGAATGAAATACATGGTGCACATAACAGATATTTTGTAAACCCATTCTGACTAGGGATTACAGACACTTGTAAGCAGAAATAAACACTTGGTCTTATAAGTCACATTTTTTACAGAAGGAATCCGTAATTATGTTACAGATAAGATAAAAACCATATCCACATTTTTTAAAATTCCATTTCTAAACTATTTATATAAATTAAACAAAAACAACAATGAACTATAACCAACTATTCATAGAGAAGGAAACGTAATTTGTCCTAGCATATGGAATTGTGGATATTACTTAAGTTTTTATGTCTTTTTGAGTATTTTATTAGCGGCCCCCGAAAGGGAAAAAAAACGCTATAATTTTGTGTTCGTCCGTTCATCCGTCTGTCCCATTTAGATCTCGTAAACTACAAAAGATAGTGAAAATCTGACATCTTCATATTTTAGACTATTCAAAGTTCTGATGCAACAGCTACTTTTTTTTTTCTGAAACCAAAAAGTCTAATTTTTAAAATGTAAGCAGTTTTTTTCATAAAAATACACAACTTTTACAACTATTCACTAGTAATAGTAACAAATACGGGAGCTCTTTATTAGGGGGGGGGGGATATCATTTACCATATTTTCAACACATTTGTGCAAATCGTTTTAGATTGTTTGTATTTTAGTATCAAATAATATATGTTAATTTATAGAAATAAAATATTGTTGTTTTTTTTTAAGTGTAAAAAAAAACCAATAAAGAGGCCAACTGCCCAAATAGGAGGCAGAGTTCGAAAATGAGGCAAAGAAAAGAGGCAAAAGCCCAAGGATTGTCGATGTGTCGATTGTCAAAAGCTAAAAAACTGAGGTATCCTAAAAAAAATAAATAACGGTTGTAAATTTTTTGTCTTGTAAAATGGCACTTTGAAAGGAACTCAACTTTATTTAAACCAGTAAGCTCTAGCAAACATTTAAATCTTCGCGAGTTAAAAAAAAGGGATACTATCTCGTAGTAGATTAATAATGCGTATTTTTACATTATAAACCGTACTCGCGTATTTTCTAGTCCATTTGTGTACAAATACGCAAGATGCGTATTTATCTCTGGAACACCTAACCAAAGGAAATGTTTTTTTTTTCTTGAGCCCTTACAAACAATTAGATCAGTTACATATTTATTAAAAGACATCAGTTAGGCCAGGTTCACATCTAACTTCACATTCACTTTCATTTGGTCTGCTGGACCGCTGGGGCTCACACAAGATCTGTTAACCTTTCATTTGTCTTTGATAGAATTTCATTCTGAAAATATTGAAACCTGCCTTTGTACCTGCCTGGGTGGACCACTTTGGGGCCGATTACAAACTGTCTTTGTAACCTTGTTAGATTTTTTTTTTGTATTAGGAGATTATGGTTAAGTATTTTATGTATAATTGCTACTTTACTTTAGAGTTTTCTCTTTTGAAGGCTTTCTAAATTTAGTGATTTTACTAAAGGTGTTACTCTAGTTAAACGTGAATAATCACTGAATAATCATTTATTATGAATCTCACAGCTCTATTTTGTGTCTGTTCTAGTTTCATAATTTTTTTTTTAATTTGAGGGGTCCCAAACAGATGATGCATATTCTATTATTGTTATTATTCTTTTATCTCTACCCAAAATCAGACTTTGCTTTTTTTTCAGTATAAATTCCCATGATATAGCTGAGAGATCCTGTACCATGTCTTTTTCTTTCTCCAATGATTATTTTCTAAAAAACAACAACAAACAAACTCTTTGGTTTTAATACACTTTTACTTCCATGACGGTATTGTCTCAGAACTTTTTGGAACAAATTTGTTTTTATTTCACATTCAAATTAAATTTATATTTCTTTAAATTTTTTGTAAAAAAAAATATTTTGATTAATGTTTCTTTTTCTTTTCTTTATCTAGAGAAATGCTTTCAAAATGTAGGACAAACAAGAAAATCGTCACTCTCGTATTGGTAATAATAACTGTCATATTGAACATCACTGTTTACGACTTTATAAATCCTGTAATAAGAATATCAGACACAGAACTATCACCACCTTCAAAACAAACATTATTTATAATCAACAATCACAGATTTTTATATAAAATCGTCCCAAAAGTGAATTGCTCAGACTCTAAACTTCTAATCTGTGTTGAGATCAGTAGAGGAAATAACAAGACAAGACAGACTATAAGACAGACCTGGGGAAGCTATGCTAATGTCAGCAGCAACAATTCAACGTTGATTTTCTTTCTTGGTTCTGAACATCCTTCAACCAACGGTTCTCAATCTGTGCAACATTTTATTGATAAAGAAGCTGAGCTTTATGGAGACATACTTCAAGAAGATTATGTAGATCATTATAACAACTTAAGTCTTAAATCTGTTTCAATTCTCAAATGGGTCAGTTTGCAATGTCCAGAAAGTCAATTTCTTCTAAAAGTTGACGATGATATGTATGTCAATGTCCCAGTTTTGGTGCAGACATTAGATGACATATCCAAGTCTAAAGGGAAAGAGTATCCATTTATCGTCGGTTACGCGGTTCAAAAATCTGCACCAGAAAGAAACCCTCGCTCTAAATTTTACACGCCAGTTAGTGTTTACAAAGGAAACTCATATCCCAGATACGCTTCCGGTGTATCCTATGCCATGACAACTTCCGCTGCCAAACGGCTCTATAATGCATCTCTTCAAGTTCCCGTGTTTTGGTTGGAAGATGTCTACGTCACTGGAATCCTTGCCGAAAAAGCCAATGTCGAGGTCATTCACAATCCTTTAATAAACATTGGAAAGCACGAAGTGTCAGGGTGCCACTTCAGGAACAAAATCTCAGGTCACCATTACTCAGCCAGTGATATGGAGCGAATTAACAGGGAGCTTTACAACGCTACTACTAAATGTTTCCTACATACATCTCATGGTAATCAAATATATATATATATATATATATATATATATATATATATATATATATATATATATAAATTAGACTAGTGATGCGCAACCTAATTCAACCTGCAGGCCATTTTAATATCATACGCTCGTGTCGCGGGCCACATGACCAAAAAAAGGTTAAAAAGAACCAACTTGAAATTGACCTGAGGCTATTTCATTAAAAACCCTTGGATGTAGTAATTACATTGACAATTTGGTCTAGTTGAAGTTTAACCTTAATCTATTGTATTCTACGTGTCTAGAAATGGCTTTAGTTCTCTACTTCAATTGTGAGCCACTTAGTAGTTAGCCTCGCCATTAATTCATGTTCTTGTCTCTTTTTATTCCCATGGATCCTCCACGTCATAGTTGTTGTTCTTTTAGCCAGCTTTGAGCTCGTTTGCAGACTGTGCCAAGGAAAAAAAGTGTGCTGTTTTCTTGTCGTCCTTTGTAGGGCTCTGCTTTCTTGTTTGTCGTCCTTTGTATGGCTCTGCTTTCTTGTTTGTCGTCCTTTGTAGGGCTCTGCTTTCTTGTTTGTCGTCCTTTGTAGGGCTCTGCTTTCTTGTTTGTCGTCCTTTGTAGGGCTCTGCTTTCTTGTTTGTCGTCCTTTGTAGGGCTCTGCTTTCTTGTTTGTCGTCTTTTGTAGGGCTCTGCTTTCTTGTTTGTCGTCCTTTGTAGGGCTCTGCTTTCTAGTTTATCCTCCTTTGTAGGGCTTTCCTTTCTTTTCTGTACTCCTTTGTAGGTCCCTTTCTGTGAAGCCTTAAAAGTCATTAACTCTCAACTTGGCAAATTACATTTGAGGGAAGCAAAGATTGTTGTGGTCACTCAAACATGTACTACATGCTTTGCAAAGCCAAGGACCATGGCCTCGCAAATATCAACACTGTCATCATGGCGTCACACAACCTAAAGCAACGCTATGCACCCCTATAATACTGCAGTGGGTACCGAGTCACATAGGTGTGACTAACAACACCATTGCAGACTCCTCGGCCCACAAAGGAGGGCAAACACCACCCACCAAGCAGACAGTGAGGTTTCTTTATGCTCTGGCTATAATTCATAAATTAAAAAGGAGAAGTAGATTGAGTCCTGGTCAAGTCCCAAAAAGTTCGTGGAGTCTGGGAGCGCATAAGGTCTCTGACCACACTTCCCGTGGGTCCCGTGGTGAAGGCTGTCCAGACCTGAGAAAGCTATTATAGCACAGTGCATCAAAGACCACTGTTCTGTTGGCTAATATTTCTCACGGCTATGGCCAAACTTTAACTCACGGTGCCCCCGCTGCGGGGAAGAAGAAGAAACATTGTCTCATAATCTTTTCTGACTGCCCCAGACTTTTTGATCTAGGTCTCGACAGGTCTGGGAAACAAAAAAAAATTCTCGACCTGTTTGGTGACATGTATGCACTACCAAGACAGCAGGGTTTCTGTCCAAGGCTTTTGCAAGAAGGATTTGAGCCTCTCAAGCCATCACTCAAAAGGAGTTTGATGATGGTGTATGGCACTTTTGTTGTGTTATCCTTTTTAATGCCCTGTCTTCTATTATTTTGTAATAAAACTCTTCACTTCTTTTTGTTTTTTTAAACTTTTTTTTACCTTATTTCTTTCTTTCCTTTCATTGCTCTCCTCTTTCCATGCATGTGTGCGGTAACCTTAACACACTATTACTAGTCAGAGTTTACAGGTCCTAACTACATTACAAATTCAACCGACTTGCTCCTTAAAATGAAAATATACCCCACAGATTGATAACATCGATTTAGTTGAAAGCTTCCAGGGTCGCAGCATAAAAAAAATGTTCACAAAAAAAAACATATTATTTTGTTACATTTGACCTGACAATAATCAACAATTTTATAGTTAAACGTATTATTGAAATACTTGTTTTTTAGCGTCCCCCAAATGGGAAAAGACGCTACTAATTTTGTGTAAAATGTCTGTCCGTCCGTTCATCCCTTTCAAATCCCGTTAACATAAAAAGATATTGAAGATCAAACATCATAATATTTTAGTCAATTCAAAGTTCCGATGCAATGGTTACTTTTTTTCTTTTCTAAAAGCTAAAAATCTTATTTTTAAAATCACATAGAGTACATTCTTTTATTTAAAGACATTACTTTTACAACTCTTCACTATTAATAGTAACAATCACTGGAGGCTTTTTAGTAGTGGAGATTGCAATTCGCCATATTTATAACACATTTATGCAAATGGTTTTAGATTTTTTATCAAATTTTTTTACATTTGTATTGCTACGTTAAGTAAGTTCTATCATTCTAATTACCACATTTATCCAAAAATAATGTTTACTTTTATTAAGAGAAAGAATCTATTTAGTATGCATATAAGTTGGACAGAATTTAAGACAACAATTAATAAGTACTTTTTCATATTATCGCGTGAACTGCAGTGGTGTGGAAATACCATTCAAAACTCAACTAAAGGATTTTTTTTTTACGGAAAAATATATTTTTTTTTGAGGATTTGAATTAGAGATTGATACTTTACATAACAATTAGATCAATTAGATATTCATTACAAGACATCAGTTAGACCAGGTTCACATTGAACTTCACATTCCCTTTCACCTATCCTTTGGTTTGCTGGACCGTTGGAGCACCTTCTCTGTCATTTGTCTTTGATCGAATTTAATTCTGATGTTCTTTATGAAAATATTCATACCTGCCTTTTTATCTTGTTTTTTTTTTTTGTTTTTGTGTATTTTTAGGATTCATGTATAAATTGTGAGTTATAGTCCATTTATGTATACAATAGAAAAATATCAGATTAAGAAAAAGGTTTGGAAAACGCTACTAGGAAAAACATGTTTGGGTTCAGAACTCACCTCAATGGTTAATCGAATAGCTAAACGTTTCTGATGAATTCTAAATTCTCCAACACACGCTATAATACAAAGATTAGTTCAAATATCAGTACGTAGCCTGTTTCTAATTCTGTTAACAAACTTGTGATTTCTACCCCAAAAAAATTACCGAGGCCCAAATTTTTATGTCGTTAACATTTCAAATCCGCTTTAGCTTGATCATGTCTGCTAGATGTATACAGAATCAGTCAAGCGTTGAGCATCGTGTACAGACTATCATGTTATGTCAAGCACTAAATGAAATTGAATACCAAAAAAAAAATAATAAATACAGGAATACGAATAAAAATTAAAAGTCACAATACTAGAGAAGCTTGAAAAAGAGAAATAGAGAGAAAAGGAAAAAATTTAGAAACAGCGAGTAAAAGACTAATTGAGAGAAAGAGAAATAAAAACAGCGCAGTAAAGACGGAGTGACAGAAAAAACTCTGTTCATCTAGAGAGGTTCAGAGTGACATAAGAAGACAACTATGGGCAGCTGGAGAGGTACAGGGTGACAGAAAAGATCTATAGACAGCTGGAGAGGTACAAAGTGACAGAAAAGAAGATCTATGAACAACTGGAGAGTTACAGAGAGACAGAAGAAGAAAACTATGGACAGCTGGAGAAGTACAGAGTGACAGAAAAGATCTATGGACAGCTGGAGAGGTACATAGTGACAGAAGAAGAAAACTATGGACAGCTGGAGAAGTACAGGGTGACAGAAAAGATCTATAGACAGCTGGACAGGTACAGAGAGACAGAAGAAGAACTATGCTTAGCAAAAGAGAAACGTGTGAAATTGGGCTGAAACAATTTTACTAGAAACCCGTAGATCTAGAACTTGAATGGGATATTTTAAATTTATCTTTTTTTTGAAGAGTTGGAAAATAGATCCATTTCTCTACTTAAACAAATGAACAACATTCTAACATTTTAGATAGCATTACCAACTACTCATTTTCTTGTCTCTTTTTGATAGGACGTAATCATCTTCTTTTTTGAAGTAACGTCTGTATTATATAAGATAAGATAAGATCGAATGTACTTTTGACTGTTATGTGTCTCTGAGCGTTGACATTGTATCTCGAATTTGATAATCTTGTCACATATATAATAATAATAATTAAATTTTATTTACATATTACTGAGTATCATTAATAGACATTTTTTTAACAATGTCTTCCTCGAAACATAGGTAAGACACGATCTTTATTTTTTTAAATATTTAACTAAATTATAAATTTCATTGGAAAATCGTGAAAAATTATATATAAATGTTTAGTTTATATATAATTAGAACATAAAGAAATCTGGTATTTTGTGTGTGTATATATTACTTGTTATCTCTTTGAATGAGGGTGCTTGTGAAGTTTAAAGTTTTTCTCCCCATACAACCCCACCGCATAAGAAAGTGACACTGACCTAATTTAATTCACTAATTTTTTTTCTCAGTTCACTGTTCCCAAGATCGTTATTCCTTTCAATACACCTGGCGCCCCCTTTCCAGTTGACGCCAGGGGTATCGTGTACTCTTCCCCCCACTACGTCTCTGCATATCATACGATAGGCAGTCATCCATCTTGTATTTCTCAACGTGACAGAACTATTTCAAGACAAAGTACTTTACGTCAATAAAATATTTCTATAGTTTAAAATGATGACATTTACTTTTAAGAGTTATTTACATGTCTACGAGAGGAGACATTTGGTTCTAGATTCTGACAATCTTTTCAGATGGACAATGACTTATTAATGAATAAAATTGCGAGAATCTGAGAAAGATTGACGATTAAAATGATCTTGTTTAAAGACGAATCCATAGTCTTGGGCCAATCTTTCACAGGGGCATAAATAATCAACATTTTGTTCATCATTTGTATGTGTAAGGGTGTAGACTTATTGCACAATCATCAGAACTTGAATTGGTTTATTTTACGTAAATTTAATAGGACATCCTTACTTTATCTTATCTTATATAATACTTCAAAAAGAAGATGATTACGTCCTACGCGTCATGCATTCAGTCATGCATATTAACCAATAAATTAAATTCTGCCAAGTTACTGGTTTTTCTGGCTAGCTCAGGCAACCCATTCAATTCTCTAAATGCACTAGGGAAGAAGGAGTATTTGTACAAGTTTGTCCTAGCAAATGAGACTAGAAATGGGCATATATCTTAGTGTCTTTCTGAGTATTTTATTAAATTTTGTTCTTGTATTTGAAGATTATGGTTCAGTGTTTTATGTATAATTGCTACTTTAATTTTGAGTCTCCTGTCCTGAAGGCTTTCTAAATTTAGTGATTTTACTATAGGTGTTACTCTAGTCAAATGTGAATATTCGTTTGTTATGAATCTCACTGCTCTATTTTGTGTCTGTTCCAGTTTCTTAATGTTTTCTTAAGTTGAGGGCTCCCAAACAGAGGATGCATCTTCTATTATTGGCCTTACCCAGGGGTTCTCAACCTGTGTGTCGCCCTTGGGGATTATTGACGATTTGCCAGGGGTCGCCAAAGACCATGCTTTGTGTGTGTGCGGGAGGGGGGGTCGTGGCAGAGTGGGGGATTGTAAAAAGGGGTCGAGAAAGGTTGAGAACCACTGGCTTAACCAATAATGCATTTTACTTCTGTTTCATTATTTGTTGTCTCAGTACATAAGTAATACCAGATTGTGTACGTTTATTAACGTTTAGAAAAAAAATTAGAAAATGCAGTTTACAAGATTACTTTTCGTTTTAAATTATGTTTACCTTATAATGCATACTTAAAAAATTTTTTTCTCTTAAAAAAAACTAGAAAACATTTCTTTGTGTGTAAATATAGTATTTAGTATAACATAATATACATAACTTAACAATATAAATATAAAAACAAAAATTTTGACAAAAAATCTACAACTGTTTGCATACATATGTTAAAAATATGAAGAACGATAGTTCCCCATGAGTGTTTAATATTTAAAGGTTGTAAAAAGTAGTGTATTTTTATGAAAAAAACTACTGGCATAAAAAGAGGCATCAGCCAAACAAGAAACAATTTTAAAAAATAATAATACAAATAATAAAAAATAGTAATAAAAGAAGGTTACTGTCAGGTAGGGTTTCTTATCTTATCTTATATTTTACAGACGTTACTTAAAAAATGAATATGATTACTTCCTTCGTGTGTTTCAGTGTGTTGCACTAGGGGTAGACATAAGTTTATTACTTTCGGGTTCCCCACCTGAAAAGTGTAAACCAAAACAAAGAATAATAGCATATAAATCACGAAATAAATTAAACTACGAATACATGTCATCGAAGATAAGATAAAACTAAAATCATCGACTAAACAACAATTGTTCAAAACAAACAATATTTAATAATACATACTTGTAAATTGACAAGATATAAACCTGGTGGTGGCACAGAGAAGGGTAGTGGTGTGTGTGTAGTCAGCCGACGCAAATCGCCCCAGGCCAGCGATAGACGAGCGGTCAACCGTGACGAATTACAACGGTCAGTCGAGACGAGTGTCAACAAGAAGGTTCGAGTAGGATCGGCGTCGTGAACAGAGCTCAAAAGCGTCATGAGAGTGTATTCATCTGACCACCTCGAAACGTCGAGAGGCGTTCTGTCCGGTTCGAGAAGGCCAGCAGAGACCCTATATAAGAGCGGAGGTGTCGCAGTCAAGACGGTCGAGAAAAGGAGCTCAATACAGCGAGGTTGCGAGCCGGGTTCACTACAGTCCGGTCGACTACAGCACAGTTCAGCGGTGTGGTTCTGAACGGAGCATTACGACGGTTCAGTGCGGAGTACTATCAAGTTGAGACGAACGGCGTCTTGATCTTGGTCTGTGATCGAGTCCGACACAACGAGCCTAGTGTGTGAAGTCAGTCCTGAACTGTTGAACCCAGTGTAAGCCCGGAACAAGACGGAGAGGCCAGTGCAAGATTAGATACGGCAGTACGGTGTTATCGGAGAGATATTTGTACAGTGTACGTGTTGCCAATTGTACAGTATTGGCTGTTATTTATTCAACTATTAAAGTGTCACGTTACTTTGGAGCCCGGAGTTGTCAAGTTCTTTAAGTTGGTGGTGTATGGTGCAGTTTGCAGAGAGCCTGAATAGTGAGATTCGTAACAATATGTATCGATTTCATAGATCAGCAGCTTCACTGAGCTTCATACACCTCAAACAACGCTAGCTTAAGATACGGTTCCAAAGACGGGAAGGCAACACTCTTTCCCATAGCCCCCAGCCTAACATTCTGAAACTAAAGAAATCCTAGATCTAGCGATACCGCTACAACAAAGAACTTTTCATTAGCGACACCCGTGCCGAAACATCAGCCTAGTTAGTAAACTACGTACTTACGTAGCATTAAAACGGGGAAACAGAACACCAGCTCACACAAAGGCTCTTTCCACTGCAAAACTAAGGATAACGCAAACACACGATATTCTTGTCAACAGAACGCGCCTAAAACAGTCTACGTCCTATACATTGACACGGCTATTAAACAAAAAAATAAACTTTACGAGGTCCGCAAAGACGTTCCTTCACGGAACAGTACCATGACTATGAAGAGGAAGCGAGGGAAGGCAACATCAAAGAATGTTCAGGCCTGTCAGCAAATAAAATTCTACCAAAGGCGAAGGACAGAAATGGAAAAAGAAAGACGGTTGCCAGATCTTGTGGGGGGTGTTCCAAATGTTCCAACAGACAAGTCACTAAGGGTTAGATGAAGTCGCAGTTCAATGTGAACCTATTTAAATGAGGTTATTGAATAATTATCTGATTGATCTTGTTGTTTTGTAAAGAACCAATCTGTCATTCAAAGTCTCAATAAATATAATTCTTCCATAAAAAAAACAACTAACTTTTCCATTTAGATAAGTTGATGGCATCTGCACTGCCTACTACAGTGTAAGTATATGATATCTAATTTGCGAGCAAGATGTAAAAAAAGTATTGTCTTTTCGTAAAAAAAATAAAATATTTTTTTAAAATGTTTTTCTAGTAAATTTTCAACATAGCTTAATTTTTTAAAAGTAAAGTATGTCATGTGAATTAAATATTTATATAGTTTAAAATTATCAAATGTGTCTGCGAGTGAAGACATTAGATCTATTCGATGACAATCTTGTGATATAAACCATACAATATTTTTCAACTAAATAGGGAAATTATGAGATTTTGTTGAAAGACGAGTCGCTATCCGTGGGGGAATTCCTGTGAGTTGTTAATATATCACTAGTGGAAATGATGGTCTACAAATGTTTCATCATTATTATTAAAATAGGTGTTGGGTTTATTGCTAAATTTCCTGAATCCGAAAAGATTTGATTTGAAGGTTCATTAGCTTATAACTTTAAACAAAAAATTAAAAAAAATACAATTATGATTAATTCATAATAAATTCTTAATGATTTTTAAAACAATCATAATATAAAAGGAAGAACCGCAAAATCACTGGCGATGGTTTAGAACAACATTATTTATTTAACCATCTCAATTACTGCTTAGAAGTTGTCATTTTATAAACAACTCTCTACGCCAATAGGATAATACAAACAACTCTCTACGCCAATAGGATAATACAAACAACTCTCTACGCCAATAGGATAATACAAACAACTCTGTACGCCAAAATGATAATACAAACAACTCTCTACGCCAATAGTATAATACAAACTACTCTCTACGCCAACAGGATAATACAAACAACTCTCTACGCCAATAGGATAATACAAACAACTCTCTACGCCAATAGGATAATACAAACAACTCTCTACGCTAATAGATAATGACCAACTGCGAACTATCTCTTTAAAAAAAACACTTTACAATCAATCCTGGAATTAAGTCATTCAATAGAAAAATAAAAAGAAAAAAAAAAAAGGTAAATTTAAAAAAATCATGAAAAAAAGAATAAAGCTTATCAAGAATAAAAATGTATCAATGACTTTAAATTAATTTTGCAATAAATGTTTACTATATCTAGACAAACCAAAATAAATATTTCGATCGGAAATATTTCTATCCCTGTTTTTATTTCACTTTTTTTTTGTTTAGCGTAATTTTCATAATTTAATCATGTTCATTACGCTCTGGTTCAAGCACTTGTGTGGATCAGTTGGGTGTTGGAAGGGCGGATGATTGGGGTAGGAACAGGTATATGCTAGCTTTCCGTGCTGCCTTTTCAGAAACGAATAAATAAAAATAATTGCTGAGTCTGAAATCGAACTCAAGGTATCGAGCCGCCATAATGGAAAACTGGCATATTAGCCTTTGAGGTATACAAGTACCTATATAAAATTTAAGATTTTATGTTGATCTTTTGTAACTTTCGAATTTTTTAGCCAATGACCACACTCTCTTCGCATGCTTATCTCCCCTTAGCTATTACAGTCTCTCTATTAAAAAAAAAATTAATTACGACTTATATTTGACTTAGGCCAAACGTCATTATTGGGGCTGAACACTGACCTGTGGAGTAAGAGCTTGTGTTCTTTCGAGACCAATAGCAATATATCTATTTATCTGTGTGTCGGCCTGTCCGGCCAAAAGTTTGTACACTTAATTTCTCTGACACCCATAATCAGATCAATCTGATATGTTGCACAATTATTCCTATTTCTTTTACCTACATACACAAAAATTAACATATGAGAATATACCCAAAATTAGTTAATTAACTATTATTGATAAATTACTTTATTATGTCTCTCAAAAAAGGTAAAGAAAAAGTACGTTTTTCTTCGTAGGACAATAGTACTAAATAGGACCAAAACAATCTGCCCACAGTTCATAATGTTTGTTTTTTTTTTTTTTTTTGCTTTTTTTTTTTGCGTTGTCTTGGCTCTTAACACGAGTGTAGGAACCAGATTTAAGGCCCAAAGCATTTTGAGAGTCGTGGGCCTTTGTCATCAATATAATGGTGTTTATAACTTGCCAATGCTATCGCTAAAGCCGCCTCTACGTAAGTTCAGCATTGAGGGAAATCGATCTATAAGTTGAGAAACGTAGAACATCACTATGTTATTGTCATGTAATGGTAGCGTTCTTCTTTATTCTATTATTTCTTGGGTTAAATATAAATAAAAATCATGGTGGCATCCATCTCCTCTCAAAGACTAAATTTTTACTGAGATTTCCTACCATCTGATCATCTAATACATAAAGTGGAATGTATGTATGTATGTTTGTATGTATGTTTATATGTATGTATGTGTGTATGTATTTATGAATGTATGTACGTATGTATGAATGTATGTATGTATGTATGTATGTATGTATGTATGTTTGTATGTTTGTATGTTTGTATGTATGTATGTAGGTATATATGTATACATGTTCATATGTATGTATATGTATGTGTATGTATGTATGTATGTATGTATGTATGTATTTATGTATGTATGTATGTATGTATGTATGTAGGTAGGTATTTCTCGCAAAGAAATCAAAAACCTTTTTGACCAATCTTGATTAAACTTGGCATAAATGATCTTCGATCATAGCGGAGACAAATAGTGTATGTAAAATGTCCCTCCCACAACGGGAAGGCTCTAAAAATAATTTAAAAAAAACAACAACTAATTTTATGTCTATCACAGAAATTAATTCATACTAGAAATCAAGTACCAGGTAACCGAGCCTCGCTCGTATGAATAATTTGATAAGGAAAGATATGAACCCGAACTTATTTCGGAAATATTTTTGTAATGACGAAAATGAACGATCGGGTAAAGACAACAAATCCGATGAGTTCCGTATTGGTTCTTTTAGTTCTAAATGACATTTGTTATGTCGACTGGAATAAAAAGTAAGTCTCTTAGGTACCCCAACAGTGTAGAAAAAACACAGCTCATGTCGTGTCGTTTTATATTTGCATCTTTTACGTAAAACTCTTATCTTATCTTATATAATACAGACGTTATTTCAAAAAAAAGAAGATGTTTATGTTCTACGCGTCATGCATTTAGTCATGCATATTAACCAATGACTTAAATTCTGCCAAGTCACTGGTTTTCCTGTCTAGCTCAGGCAACCCATTCCATGCTCTAATAGCACTAGGGAAGAAGGAGTATTTGTACAAATTTGGCCTAGCATAGTTGGCAAGGAATGTACCTTTATATTTATTTCTACATTTAGTGATTTTACTAAGGGTGTCTTGTAGTCAAATGTGAGGGGTCCCAAACGGAGGATGCATATTCTATTATTGGTCTAACCAATGTTATATAACATTTTAGTTTTATGTTCTAATTTGATTTATAGAAATTTCTTTTAATAAAGTCTAATGCTTTCTTTGATTTTTTTTATAGTTTCATCAATATGTGGATTCCATGACAGTTTTTCATTTATTATAACACCTAGGTATTTTGCGTTTTTAGTCTGTATTACTGGTTTGCCATGAATAATCTGACTTTTGTTCCTGAAGTAATGCAATTTGGTAAATCATTTATGTAAATTAAAAATAGTAGTGGACCCAAGACTGTTCCTTGAGGTACACCTGAGTTTACTGTTATTGGTGTTGATTTAGATCCATTTATTATTACAGTTTGTTCTCTCCCTATCAGAAAATCTTTAATCCACCGATGCCATTTACCATTAATGCCGAAATATTTTAATTTTTTAAGCAAACTAAGGTGGTGAACTTTGTCAAAAGCTTTGGAAAAATCTAGTAAGATAGCATCTATTTGTTGACTATTATCTAAACCTTTTGAAAAATCATCAATTAGTCCTATTAGTCTAAGTGGTTTTTGATGTTGCTACATATTATGTGTTCTAGGATTTTACATGTGATGCTATAATGGTCTGTAGTTTCCTGGGTCAGATTTTTCTTTTTTTTAAATAAGGGGGGGGGGTGACATTAGCTTCTTTCCAATACTTTTTTACTCTGCCCTGGTTAAGCGATGCATGAAAGAGTATTTTGAACACTGTGGCTAGCTCATCGCTTAGTTCTTTGAGTAATCTAGCTGGAATACCATCAGGTCCAGACGCTTTATTTTGGTTTGGTGTTGGCTAATAGTTTTTGGATTCCATTTTCTTGTACTACTATATCTTCTATGTTGTCTACTTGGTTTAAATTAAGGAATATGTAATTGTCTCCTGGGGCTGAGAATGCTGATGCAAAGTATTTGTTTAGGATGTTTGCTTTAGTTCCATTTTCATTATGTATTCTGTTATGTTTATCATTTAATGGTGCTATGCCTGTTGTTTCTATTTTCTTAGACTTAATGTATGACCATAGGTTTTTGTTGTTATCTTTAGATATTACATTGTTTAAGTATTCACTCTACAGCTGTTTGCTTACTTTTTGGAGTAGGTATTATTAGCTATGAAGAAGATTTTGCATTGTAACTTCTCAAATGCTTACGTTTAACTTTTAATATTGAAATTAGTATATTCATTATAGATTTCGTACCAAACACGAAGAGGATGCAAAGTCTCTACGTTACAGGGTAATAGTTGCCATTTGTAAAAAAGTAAAATGGCGCATTTTTTCCTAATTGCGTTAGTATTCTAAAGAAGCGTTTCTGTTTGGCATCTCTGTTACGCCGACTACCGTTCATTTCACTAAAATAAGATTGCCTTTGGCATGTGTTCGTCTTCCATTCAGCTTGACTGTCTGACTATAAGAAGTTCGTTTACCACTTCCCCACAAAAAAATAAAAATCAATAGGACCTTAGAGCTCTCTTAAGGCTAAAAGAATGACTCGATAAAAAAAGTACTTACTATTCAAGTATTACAATGCATTTCAAAAGTGCTCATCATTTTTATGTGTACTTTAAAATTAGAAGACTCTTACAGAGGATTGTATATTAAGGAATTATGGCAGAAAAAAAAATCGATTAGTAGATGTATGATTAGTTATTGTATTTTAGGTGCTGTTTAAATTGTTAAATTATTAATTGCGTAGAGTAATTTTACTTTGTTAACAAAGCTAATAGATAAAATAATAAGATAGTGCATAAATGCTTAATTAGGCCCATTGATTCATCCTCACTTATTCTTAGTTGCAAAGATTGTATTAGTGCACTGATGTAAGATAGTCACGTAAGCGGTGTGGATTTTTTTTTCCCTTTGACGTAATGGAAAATTTTCATTCATAGAACATTCTAGTCAAAATTATTTTTTCGATAATGAAACATTTTCAAACCGACACAACGGTCGATCTCGAGTTTTCACCTTGTGGCAATAAATTGAGATTTTTTTTTTCTCATTTACATACACATACCTTGAAATAAAAAAAAACAACGTTAGAGCCATTTTCGAAATAATATTTATATATATATAAGCCTATATATTTATACACACATACACACATACATACATACCATACATACATACATACATACATACCATACATACATACATACATACATACATACATACATACATACATACATACATACATACATACCATACATACATACATACATACATACATAAATGCATATATATATACATACATACATTTTATACATACATACATACATACATAAATACATACATATATATATATATATATATACATATATACATAAAAGTATTGACAGCTAAGGAAAGTTGACGGCTTAGCTGGTCTTTGAAGTGTTTCGTGGGGCGCCTCTGTTACGTCCACCACCTTTTAGCTCACCAAAAAAAAGACTGCCTTTGACATACGTTCGTCTCCCATACGGGATATGTGCCCTACCCAGCGTAACTGTCGAACTATAAGAAGTCCCTCTATACTGTCCATACCATGCCTCAGAACGAGACAGCTGGATGGTCACTCACGAAGGCCGCGGGATACACGTCTGAGACCAAAAGAAAATCTGCTGCTTGGGACAAACGCAGACGTCAAAAAGAAAATCTAAATCGACCACATGCGGACAATTGTTATATGGCAAAATATGTAGGTTACAGCTGGGACTGCGCAGCAACGGGAAATACTGCACTTCTCACTAATCTTCGGACTCGAAGACAAGCCTTATTATTTTTATTATTATTGACAGCTAAGAGTATATGATATCGGCTTAACTGGTAAACCGATTTTCACACTTGAATTTAATTTTCGAGGCAAAACATTTTTTTTCAAAGGTTAAGAATGTATGCTTGATATAAATCTAAATCTAATCCACTAGATCAGCAATAATCAAACTATGGCCCTTAGGCCGCTCTCGTATCCGGCTAGTTCTTTTTTTAAAGGTTGGTGATGGTTTTGGTCCGCCAAGGATATTTTATTATTTCTGTTCCTACCATATCTTATAGGCGTTCCCCCATCCGCCACATGGGAAGGCGCTTGCTTGGAGCACCAATCTCCACACATCTAATTTATGGTTATGAAAGTTCGACGCTGAACGCTGAGGCTGAATGAAGAATCTAATCCTCGAAGAATAAATGGTATAGAAAAATTCTGGATATCAGATACCAGGATAAGAACACAAATAAGTTTGTAATTTTACACGTCAGTCCTCTAGTTGGCTGAAAGGAAGAACTCCTCAAAACTGTGACAAGATGAACGCTGACCCTATCTAAGTTTTAAGTAAGACAAGACTATCAAAAGTCATTCTTCAAAGGCACAGTGGAGGGAGCACGAAGAAAGAGTCGTCCAAAGAAAAACTGGCTGGATTACGTCAAGAATGGACAATCTCTCTCTTGATATCCTGCTAGGACCCCTGCTACCTAAGAAAAGTATAAGTATTTGGTTACGCAGTCACAAAACACCTACGACGAAAGTCAAGGGTCAGATGATAATGGTATGTCATTCTATGATTTCAAATAGACCAGAGAGAAAGAGATATCATCTAGTTATGACAGAGGAACCAGATGCTCATTAATAATGAACTCGATAGATCTTTCTTTTTTTTAAATACACTCTATCTTGACATCTCGGGAAACTAACACGTTTTTATAAGAAACGTTTGCAATAGTCCCACTACTTATATCGCACCAAGCTGACTAGGTAAGTTACATTTTAATAACATATATTCGAATAGTTATGTTTTCTTCTATAACTCTGTAAAAGGACATCGTTTGGAACTTGAAATCGAGATAAAACTCTTCTAGCTTTAAATTGGTATTTTAATTATGAATATTGTTTCACCATTTATAATAATTGAATTAGTAGTTTTTTTCCCCTCAGTAACACTTACAAATTATTAAATTATAAAACGTTTATGCACCTTTTATACTTTAATCTATTTCAAAGATCGTAGTAGCCGATGGCTGACCTACTATTTAAATTACTGATTCTAATGCCGTGCATTCATGTTGCCTTAATGTGGAATTCAAGACGGCGCTTTTCAAAGCCAATAAAAATAAACTATGCTCCAAACAAAACTGTTTCGCCATTGGAGTATCAAGTTCAGTTTTGTCTAAGGCGATGTAATAATGGAACATTACAAATAATCAAGTTTGAAGGGTATTTTGACTTTGAATGTGTTAACTGTTTTTGTCAAAGGCCAGCCTGTGAAGTCTACAACAACTGTTGTCCAGATACTTCTGTACCATACGACGCACAGATTAGTCTAGACAGTGTGGACTTTAACCTTGTTCGGCCTCGAAATGACAGCGATGATATCTCGAAACCTCAGAATCACGATCCAAAGTTAAAGTGTGATTACATTGACTTCTTAAAATGTGTATCCTACGTGTACATTAGCTCCTGTAAACTCGACTATGTCACGAACCAAACTGTGATTGATCTCTGTGAGACGGAAATACCTTTAACGAATGAAACTATGGAGACGTTCTTCAGAGTCATTGACCTGGCCACACAAGTTGTTTATAAAAATTTGTTTTGCGCACTTTGTAACCACATTACTCATGTAAGTAAGTTTTCTTTTCCTTTTTTTTTATACAGAGGAATTATCTAAGCATTTCAGTACAATTTAAAAACTACGGTAGGTAAATGTCGGTTGGTAAATGTCGATTGGTAAATGTTGATTGGTAAATGTCGATTGGTAAATGTCGATTGGTAAATGTCGATTGGTAAATGTCGAGGTTGTTGGTAATTTGCTTGTCCGTTCCACACAATTTTTCACATAAAAAAAAAAAAAATTAAACCATTAACGAAAATTCATGCCAAATGCCGTTTGCCTAATCTGGCTTTTCGGAAAAGCACTCTTGCTCCTTGTATACATCAGTTTGTTAGACCATTTGGTCGCGAAACAGTGATACAATATTAAATGTAAAGTAAAGAACCCCCTTCAGACCTTTCTCTCTACATTGTAGATAATGTTAAGGCCAACGGTTAACAAGGTGTCTTGTTGCATGCATATTAACCAAGCGACTTTACTGTCCACAACTAATGTTACGTGCCCATTTGAGCTTGTTGGATTGCGTTGCGCAAAAAATAATCCAGAAATTGAAAACTAAACAATTTACCGACATACAAACCCGAGACCACTCGATTCCGAAACCAAGTGCATTACACCCGCAGTACTTTGGTTATATAATGTTTTGATAATAGGTGAAAGGTTGGAATTAAAAAAAAATTACTTCCATTCAGATCTTATGATCTATGGAACAGATGATGTAAAAGTGATCTTTTAATTTGGCCAACGGTTAACGAGTAATGTGTTATGTGGGCCGCACAACCGCCTGTACTTACCTTAAGTAAAGTTTGGTACCTATTATAGTTTAGTGGGCTCTGGGGCGTCCTAATAATTCCATAATTATAAATCCCATCATAACAGAGAGTCAAACCTTACACTTTTCGGTTTGAAAATCAAGTGCTCGACCAGTCAGCCACAATGAACCTTAGAATATATTTGCTTAAGGCTGGGCGGACTCAGAGGCGCCCGAAGATCGCGAAATTAAAATCCTAGAGTTCACCAAGATTCGAACTCGGGACACCCGGTTTGGAAGTCAAGTGCTTTAGCGCTCAGCCACCGCACCACTGTAATAAACTTTACAATACTAACCTTTTTTTGTTTTCTAATTAGTTAAAACGTTGAGATCTATGAGTGATGATGCTATAAAGGTCACATCCGTTTTTTTTTTTTGGATCATGGATGACGAAGGTGTCTTGTTGCTAAATAACAACCAACAGCCTTTACGCCCCTCCGCTCCGAACTGGTACCCATTAGACTTTGGTGTTTTAGGATACTGACTCTAAGTTGAATTCACGGGGATTTCATATCGAGCACCTTCTTTTCGGAAGACAATCGCCTTATCACTGAGGCACATTATCTCGACTTCATTAAGACCAATAATAAATTGATTACAAAAAAAAGAATAATACAAGACAACTTTCACTGCTAATAAATATTATATATATTATTAATTCGCTTTTTTCCTACAAACAAGTCATTGTCTAGTTGCTTTTTTATTTAGGAATTTTTTAAATTATTTTTTTTACCAAGTATGTGGTCCAACAGTCAAATCTTCATATGGACGATTTAGAGACGGTCCTTTCAGCTACGTCAGAGTATGAATATTTTGAAGTATTCCTGATTATAAATTAACCTTATAACATCATATTTCCAAACAATTTTCCTTAGTTACACACAGGACTTCTTTCAATACTAATAATTATTATATTTATTTTTAATTCTTCTATTCATTTATTTATCTAGTTCTTTTTATATAGGATTTTTTATTATTTTTTTTACCAAGTATGTGGTCCCACAGTCGAGTCTACATATGAACCATTTAAAGACTGTCCTCTTAGCTACGTCAGAGTATGAATATTTTAAAACATTCCTGATTTACGATGAACCTTATAACATCACGTTTCCAAGCAATTTTCCTGAGATGGACTGTTATAATTTGAAATATGGAAACGGCGAGTATGTATTTTTACATTGTTTTTTATAAATAACTAGCCGGAAAGACCGGCGGCCTGTGGGCCTTTGTTTCGGTATTAGTTATCTAGTGAATTGGGTGTAGATCTGCGTCAAACATTGCGAATGTTCCTTTTACATTTTTAGCGGACACCGAGAGGGTAATAAATAGAAGCTATTAGTTCTGTGTGGTCTGTTTGTCCGTCCGTCAGTCCGTCCGTCCTGTTTTGATTTCGTAAACTAGAAAAGATTTTTAAAAATCCGACATCAAGATAAATTAGACCCTTTAAAAGTTCTGATGTAAAGTTAATTTTTCTTTTCAGAAATGGAAAAATTAACTTTGCAAGCAGTTTAGTTGTTGTTGTTTTTTTTATAAAAATGCACCATTTTTACAACTATGCACTTTTAATAGTAAAATAAAAACACGGGATAACATTTAGTAATGGGAGATGACTAATTATCATATTTTTACACATTTATGCAAACGGTTTTAGAGTTTTCGCCAAAATTATGTTTTTAATTGTATTCCTAAATTAAGTAATATCTCTCATATTAACTACGTACATTTACAAAAAATGTTTCCTTTTTTAAAGTGAAAAAACTATTTAGCAGAAGTGGAACATAATTTAAAACAGCAATTAATAAGCAGTGTTTCACATAATTCGTGTTAAATGTCCTAATCGACAAATAGCATTTTTATGATGAGTTCGCTGACATAGTACATTTTAAAATTCTATTTTTCGCTTCAGAAAAGAACAAAAAAAAAGCCGTTGCATCAAATATTGTCTCTTTAATTAAATATTTTTGTATTCGCTCCATAGAGATAAAAGAGGAGCATTTGAAAAAACTGAACTGAATGGAAGTGATGTTTTAAGGGCTTGCAAAAACTTGTCAAACAAAGCGCTGACTGTTGTTGTCAGAACTACAGGAAACATATACGACAACCTATTCTGTGCTATCTACGATACCGTAAGTAATCAATTAAAAGAATATATATATATATTCGGTTCCCCGTCATTTCATCCCCGGTCATTTCATCACCAGGCCCTTTCATCCGATGATCATTTTCTTCATTTGACAAATAGTAATTATAAAATCAATAAATGAGCAATATTATATATATTTAATTTTATTTAAGTGACAAAAAGTTTAACACGTTAGATTAAAAATGAAATTAAAATTAAATGCAATTAAAAACTATAAAAATTTAAAATGTATAAATATAGAGGTAATGTAAAAAAGTGTTTTGCGTTCATCTACACCAACAAGATAGAAAGGCTATCGATTGTAAGTATATAAGACGATCCATCGATATACTTTAACTGAACAATGTTTGTTATTCTCTTGCCAATGATGCATATTTCTTCCCTGGACGTGCCGGCGCTAGCCTGTAAAACTGATGCCTTGTGAAACTGACTATCTTTACGTAGACCATCTAGAAATGTCCATGGTCGTACTTCCACCACACCTTGGTCTTTTGTAATAACTTAACAGCGGCACGGTCATAATTATTCTAATTGCACTTCTATCTCTCATGTAATTGTCACTACTTCCACCAAATCTTGGCATTTGATAATTACGTCCTGCGCAGGATAATATAATATTACATCCCCCACATCCAATAGAAGCGCTATAGCTAAGTACACACCCAGATTTACAATATTTTATAATATTTCTTATCAAGAATGCAAAGTGGAAGAGGTACAAACTATAAAGCCATTAGTAACATGTCAAAAAGTGTCAAAAAGCATTCCACATAATCATATTTATATATTAGATGAAATAGTCAAAGCCTTAACAGCAAAATTAAACAATGGAATATAAAAATATTTAATTGGGGATGAAATGACCGGCGGAATAAATGATCGGACGATGAAATGACCAGAGGATAAAATGACCGGGGATAAAGTGACCGTGGATGATATGACCAGAGATGAAATGACCAGTCACCATAAATTAACCTTTGCCTATCCTTTAGTCTTTGGACCGTTGGGGCAACATGCAAAATGTGTCGATTGTAGATGTGTAGATAGATAGATAGATAGATAGATAGATAGATAGATAGATAGGAAGAAAGATAGATAGATAGATAGTGTCACGAGTCGAGTCTGTGACCTATTTCTACCAGTTTCTAGAAGCTCGAGGTCATAACCAGTGCAAATGTCCAGCGTAAACAAGTTAATTTTAGATATCCAGAAGGTCAAAGTTACTAAAATAATGATCTGAGAAGGTTCTATGATTCTGGAATGTACGATCAAAGAAAGTATAAATTAAGGGAAAGTGAGTTAGACGGGGTCCTTCCATAGTAGTAGTTCTTGTAGAGCGTTGGTCCTCGCTCAGTAATACGTTTTATGATATTAGCGGGTCCATTAAGTAAAGTTTTAGTAGTTGAAGTTGAAGTTATACTAAGTGAAGTTTCATGTATCATTAAAGTTTTATTTATGAAGTATCAAATCAAGTTGTTATTGAATTAAGAAGTTAATTTTGATGTGAAAGTTTGAAGAAGTTATTAAAGAAGTTTGAAGAAAATACAGAGAGATGTTACTTTCCTTCATTTCACTGAATTGTCAAGTATTGATAATATAATCCCCGGCAAGTGTGCTCGTCACAGATAGATACATAAATAGATAGATAGATATATAAATAGATAGATAGATAGATAGATAGATATCAGACAGAAAGACAGACAGACAGATAGATAGATAGATAGATAGATAGATTATTGTTTATTTTGTTAGGTACCTCTCCGAATTTATTTTTATGATTTTAAAAACAAAGTCTCTTATTGACGTCTGTGTCACTTCACCTCTTGGTATGCGTATTTTAATATGTCGTTGCCTTATGTGTTTATTACTAATGTTACAAATCAAGGAAAAGAATCTTTTATTTTCTTCCGTTCTCTTTGGTTACAGGGACATGTTCCTCAGCTTTATAAAAAAATTAAAGAAGTACCAACAACGTTTGATCCCCAAATGTTGCCGTTCTCACTTCTCCTTACGATGAGAGAGAATAAAAGGACCCCGAGTCTCTCCAAACCTACGTTCCAGAAAAACGAATGCACTGACAATGAATGGCTGGCACCAGACGTATGTATCAAATAATCACATATCCACAAATACAGAAATAAATCTACAAAATAAAGGTCTTGATTGTGACCACCCACTCACCTGTACTTTGATCTCAAAAACGGCTCTAACGATTTTTTCTAGAAATGTAAACAGTGTATGTGAATCGCTGAGAAAAAAATTACGTGTTTGTTGGCAGTATGGGGAAAACTCGAATTAAATCGTTTTAATTGTGTAAATAAAAAAAATAAATAAATGTAAATTTCGATAGGGAACCAGATCTAAGTCAATATACAGATCGATTTTGAAAGGATTATGGCGTTCTTTAAACGATTGTAGGTATTTCGGGAATTTCCGAATGTAACAATTTATTGATTCAAAAACATCATAAAATAATGTTTAGGAATAATTTACGCATTTTCTTCGAAGTTTAAATCTTTAGGACTTCCATTCCACTATAACGCAGGCAGATAAGAATAGTAAAGTTTCCCTTTCAGACCTTGTGGTCTTTAGGGCAGATGTAAAGGTCATCTGTTTCATCTGTTAACGAGGGTGTCATGTGGCCAGCACAACTATGAACCGAGTTTACTTTTCCCCAACCAATGCCAAGTACCCATTAGAGCTGGGTGGACTCAGAGGCGCCTGATTATCACGAAATTAAAAATCCCAGCCTTCACCAGGATTTGAACTTATAGACCTTTAGAATAATAGACTTTGTTCGGAAGCCAAGCACTTTACCACTCAGCCACGGCGCTTTCTAGATAAGAATGCTACTATTGATAAGTCAGGTTAATCCATTTGTAGGATGATGGAAGTTGAGGGTTTGAACATTTTGTTTGGGATGATGAAGCCTTGTAATACAAGCTGTTTTAGTAATGGGTTTAAGAGTGTTCCAAACAAAATAAACATATAGACCAACTATTTCAACTGTATCTTAGCACGGGTTTCCAGCTAGTACAGCTAGTATAGTGATGCAGAGTTTCTCCCTCAAAAGCTACGGTCTGCATGCTTTTTTATGCTCGGACTAAAGGTTTGGAACTCATTTCCCATTGATCTCAGACAGATAGCATGCTACACTATATTCAAGAAAAACAGTAAAAATCTATCTCTTAAAAACATTTTAAGATTATTTTTTTTTTTATATTTTAACCCTCGTTTTAATGTTTGTAATGTTATCACAGCGCCTTCATCCTACATTTTGTTTGTTAGCAGCGCGCTATAAATTTAATTATTCTTATACTTTTTATTTTTATAGCTCCATATTTCATAATAGTATGAATGCAACTAAAACATTGAAGACAACAAACATCATTATTGAGGTTTTAAAAATTTTGTTTCATTCGATAAACTTACATTACGGCCTACTACTTGTCGTAAAAGTTATTTTTCGATTAAGGATTGTTATAGTATATAACATACTACCTCAGAACCACTTACCTAGTAGAGTTAAAGTCATATAATAATATCCATGTATAGGACTAGAAGAAGAACTTAATTATTTTCTTTATTAAAAGGCCTTCTGAAATTTTAAAGAAAAAGTGTAATATTTTACAAGAAAAGATTTGTTAAAATACATTTTAAAAGAGAAAGCTTATATTGAGCGTACTTGTATCATTTAATTTTAATCAGTCATGTAATTAAATATGATACAGATCTAGACTAACAATTATAAAACATTTAAAAATAAATTTTAATGAAATTTGAACTCATGGCTCAAGTCTTCTCAAGCTTCTCAAGCCAACAAGCTTACCACTCCGCTACTAAAGAGTTTATGAACATGGAAGATTGTATAGTTATCTATTTTTTTTATGGTCTCGTCCTATTTTGCTGGTTTTCAGTTCAATTAGACAGGACTAATTCAGCTTAGAACACCACTTCAGTCAATTACAATTTCTTTCCCATGTTCGAGATAACAAACAAAATATTTTATTACCAATAAGTAATTCACACATTTGTTTTTTTTTTATTTTGAGTCTTGTGTTGTCAGGTAAAAAAAAATAATTGTTCAAAATTTCAGCTTGCTTCGAGATTGGGTGTGGGAAAAATGACTTGTACAAACGTTGTACCATACAGACGCACAGAGAGGCAGAATGAGTTGATAAAAGCTTTTGTTAAAAATATGATATGTTTTTTTTTTATAATTTAAGCTATATGTTTAACGTATAAATATAGCGTTGTGGCTGAGTGGTAAAGGGGTGACAGGTTTGAATTGTTTAAAGGGTACCGGACATTAGTTGGGAAAAAGCAAAAGCGGTTGGTAGCTGTGCTGGTCACGTGACAACTATTTACCACAGAAACGGATGTCCTTTACATTATCAGCCTTAGAGATGATAACATATATTCCTTAGTGCTATAGAGTTTATTTCAATATGTTGTTTTTTTAATCCCACAGGCTAAATGTCTTCAGCTTCACTGCGCTCCAGGGAGGACGTACCGAGATGGGAACTGCACCGTAAATTTAAATATCAAAGGAATACATTATTTCATGCCACTTAGGATGGAACCTTTACCTACGGGCAAGGTTTATAATACATTATTTTCCACTAAAGACATAAGCATCAAAAACTTAACAGATCTTGTAGTTGAAGAGGTAAGAAACATTTACACTCCTTTGTATTTAGACATTAGCAATAAGTTTATAGGAATGTGACGGTAAGTGAATAAACAATGAATGATATATACATACTATATAGACAAAGGCAGCACTAGGGACTAAATAAATAATGTATGAAAATGGTAAATTAGCGAAATAATGGACAGTCCTGCAAAGGCATGATTGATGGATCTTCCAATTCGACACTTTAACTTAGCTGCAGTACAGTACCAGGCGATTCATTACTGCATTGCTTTAAATATTTTAAACCAGAAAAACATTAAAAAAAAAACAAGTAAATCAATCAGTAAATAATACTGAAAATATTTTGCTTCTAGTTAATAGTAACGTTTCTCCTTTTAATATCTTCTCCTAATGTTAGCTAACACACGTCCTACGTTTTTACCTACTCTAAGAAACAAAAAGACAATAAAACGAGATTCGACATTCGATTTACTCCATCAAATTATTGCGATTGGAAAGGTTCCATTCTTTACCTCATTCCCAATCCCCTCATCCCGTACTCAGTTTCCTCCACCCATATGTCTTCATCTCTCTTATTTCTTTTTTAATCAATGATTACCTTTACCAATCCCTTAGTCTGTTGGACCGTTGGGGCACCAGGCAAGATTTGTCGACTGTCTTTCTCCATTCCTCCCTTTTTTTGGCCTTGTTTAGAACCTCTCTCAATGGCAGGCCCGTCCATTCTTTAATGTTGTCCTCCCATCGCTTTTTCTGTCTGCCTCTTCTTCTTTTACCTGGCACTGTTCCCCGAAGGAAGGTCTTTGCGAGGCCCGTAGATCTTGTAATGTGGCCATAGGTTTTAAGCTTTCGTCTTTTTACAATCGTTAGCAGGTCATCATGGGCTCCGATCGCTGCAGTAACCCTGTCTCTGATCTCTTGGTTTGTGATGCGGTCTTTGAATGTGATGCCTAGGATCCTTCTGTAGCATCTCAATTCCATTGCTAGGAATCAATGATACTGTATTTTATGAAATATAAAATGCATTGCATACATTCAGTATACGGGATCTTAAAGATCGAAATGACAATTTAGAGCAGCAGTGGCGACATTCGGGGATGTGGCCCGTACCGAATAACACCTACTAGTGGGGAAAATGCACTTGAACAAAAACAGGCAGTATAAAGATACAAAAGCACCTACAATAAATAAATAATAATATAATAAAATATGCTTAATGTGAAACAATTTAATACCAAGAATTTGTTGTTTTTTAAATAATGGAATTTTCCTCAATGAAAGTCTGTCGAGAAAACTAAATACCATTTTTCAGGCTTTGAAATTTGGAACATTTTGGCAGCTTGGAATTACGCTACAAAAAAAAAATGACAGGCGTTTCACTGCTATAATAATTGACATGATAGTTAGGAAAACGGAGGCACATCTTGCACATGTTGATTGCTTGACATCGCACTGTTTCTAGCGAAGCAAAAGATGGTATTTCGAGGGAAATTGAAAATGAGTCTTCAATGAACAAGCAAAAGAAAAAAAGATTTAAAAAAAACAAAACAAAGCTTATCTAAGGCAATTAACCGCTAATTAGTACCATTTACTCAAAAATTACAAGGTTAAGCACCCTTTCTGCCATATAAAATAACATTTATTTATCAGTACTAAATGAATAATTGGTAAATTTTGGATTGATTCCTCTATTGTCATCTACTATGAATACTTGGGCAAAATTTCAACTTGATCTGAGAATGGGAAGTGGGAGAACAACGTTTCAAAACGTATTAAGGGCATTAAATTCATATATATATATATATATGCATCGGTCACTACGTAACATTTATTCCACTTATTTCGATATCAAATAAAATAATAAATCATCAACGATTAATTAAATAATTGGCTACTTTTTTTGTATTGATTCATGTTTTGTCAGGTTCATAAATTATTGTGCAAAGTCTTGAATTGATCAGAGAATAGAATATGGGAGAAAAAAAAATTATGTTCAAACTTTTTACCAGACAGACAGACAGACAGACAAACAGAGGAATTTTATTTACGCTTTGTATTAAAAGGAAATGTTGTTTTTTTTTTGGCATTGCTAAATTTTATCTGAATATGGCCCAGTACTGAATTAATAACTTTTAAAGATTGCAAGGCAAGAAAGCACAAAAAATATTAGTTTCCAACCTTGTTCCAAAAGTTAGAGTTATTTTTGTTATAGCAAACCACATCAATGATATATTTATCGGAGGCATAGATTCTGCAAGGTACTCTGCTATTTTGTATTGTAGAGCACCAAACATAGAACTATATATTAGATATATTAACAGTAACAATTGTAACATTCAAATGGAATATGTTTCATAATTTTCCTCTTTCATGGGGACCAAAGCTTATGGTATCAGTTCTGATATCGTGATTACCCGACAAAATAGCGCGGAGAAAATAGCGCCGAAAAAATAGCGCGAAATTTGCGGACAAAATAGCGCAAGACAAAAATACCGCGGACTTATATATGATGTGTATACACGTACTGAATTATTAGCGATTTAATGTCCTGGGCAGCATTTTTGTTGTCTCTATCTTCTTCAATAGTAATCGATCTGAATGTATCCCATATTTGCAGAGATAGAGAGTACATTAAATTTTATATCATTTCCCTATTCATCAATGTTTAAAATACATAACCTGCTAAAAATAGGATTTTGAAACGAGACGACCTCGTTGAAGCACTGATTGAATTTCTTCTTGACATTTCCAACAATTTAGCCATAGACATATATATATATAGACTGGACTATAAAGTAAAACTTATTATGGGAAACATATGGGAAAAGATAAGTTTGTATGAGCTATACAGCAGTTATGAGCAGTGTAAAATTAAAAGTATTTATAGTTTGTTTGTTTTTCAGCCGTAACCTATATAATTGATAGAACCCCTTCTGCATTATTATTTCTCTAATCGTGCCTACCAAATCTATTAAATTTACATAATTAAAATAATTATAAATAGTTTTAAATACTAGATTTAGATCTAGTCTATATAAATACTATAGTAAAAAAATACTACTTACTACTAGTACTATAATACTATACTATACAATATAATTGTAATCTGTATAGTCTAGTCTATAGTCTATAGTTAGTATATAAATAGTCTAGGACTAGATTGTCACTAGATCTATAATCTACACTTATACTAGATCTAGTCTATAGTCTGCATGCATAGATGATAGACTGACTAGTTTAATAGTTAGTAGTAAAAAGAATTAAAAGTATTAGACCTAGTTATTACAAATATTAGTCATATTTATTAGATTTAGATCTATCAATATTAAATTAGTGACATTCACAAGTAACAGTGATATTGAATTATTCTGACTTACTGAAACTGAAAGTTAATGTGTATAATATTCATTTTTTTTCAACCTTTAGAATTTATCTTTGGCCTATCGTACTACGAACATTAGAGCACGTTCTGCTCATTTTCTTTGACTTTTTTTAATAAAAACTAATTATAACAATTTGAATCGATAAGACGACCGCCATACATTAATAAAGAAGCCATGTCAACAAACATAGATCCACATCACAAACCTATATATATTTGCCTATGATTATGAAACAAAGGCAAAATATTTGGAATATGGCAGTTTTGTACTTTTCAAAACTAAAGATCATAATTATATATTGGCTGAAATGTTAGTCCTAGAATTTATAGCTCAATTGCCGCCACTTTTTGTTTCACATAGATATAGTACATAAAACATATTTGACTTCCTCCAAATAAAAATAACTTCCTACTTCCAGTCTATATTTATTTATGTCTATAAATTTAACTTTGCGAAAGTTTGTGTGTGTGTGTGCATGTATATAAATCTGACAAGTATCTTTGCCTGTTTTAAAAGTGCACTTTTGGAATGTAAATAAATGATATATTTTGAACTTATTTATTTTAGTTTATTATAATTTTTGTTTTCTGTTTGCATATTTATGTTATAAGATATGTTAAGTGTTTCCTGAAAAAAGACTTAAAAATAATTATAACATTAAAACAAAATAAATTATTGGTTCCATTCATGTTTTACGATATTTTACGATATATTAAGTATTTTTTTTAAATGACTGAAATAAATTGTTCTGCGTTATTTTGTCGGCGCTAATTTGTTCGCGCTTTTTTGTCGGCGCTATTGTGTCCGCACCATTTTGTCCGCGCTATTTTTTGGGGTTCCTGATATCTTACAATGCCTACAAAATGGAAGGATGGACATAATTTATTGATAAATCGAACTCATTTGTATGGTAATGCCGCTTCAATGTCTGGAATTTATGAAAGATTGCAGGCAGTCTTTAAAAAAAAAATTACAATGAATACTCCGTATATGTGGTGAAAATTCTTTATAAGAAAATGACTCTTACAAAGTTTTGGTACTCTACAAAAAAAATGTTTTCTTTTTCTGTCACTTTTTTTCAATTGATAGATTTTAATTTTTCATAGAGTCATTAAAATGTTTATATATCAATGTTTTCCAAACTGTGCTACGCGGAACCCTAGTGTTCAGTGTCAATGTGTTGCATAAACTACTGGAATAATTTACTGTAAGGCCTACACGAAAATTAATATCTAAGAAAATATGGACATTTTTTTTGTAAAAAAAAAAATATACATTCTATAACATCACTGTGAACTTTGAACTGATCAAGATTTTCACTCTAATCTGTTTATAATTTTAAAAAATCGTAAATTTTTATCAATGTAATAACTATGGGCGGCCGCAAGGTTTTTAGCAGGAGGTTGCAAGTTGCCACCCAAGGCTCAAAGTCGCTACTTCAACTTTTTTATTACAAAGAATATTAAAGAAAGAACTTCACACCGCCACCGACAACTATGCGATATTAAGTTCTAAGTAAATACTTGTTTCATGAAAATATTTAAAAAAAAAAAATATGTGAACAAACTATTTACTGTACACTGTACATGCTGGTAAGTTTATCCGTGCGGCTCGTGCCTCCCAACGGTTGATCAAACAAAAAATGAAAACACTGCCAATACTGTCGAATAACTTTACTACCATATTGCTTCTCGTCGCGATGGACAAGTCGACGATGAATGCTGATCTGCAGCGGTGATATTTTTAATAATGTTCCAGCTTTTGCATCGATTTAAGATGTAAACAAAACAGGTTGAACTGAACATTTTTATTGCTTGAAAAGTGAACATGTTAATAAAGAAACGAACAAGTTACGGAATGTCAAGTCACGTGTTCTGGAATAACTCCCGAAATCCAAACATATGTGTTTTTTTTCGGTGTGTGTGTCGACTGCTAATTCTCAGTAGCACCAACTCAATACCTTGTTTGCATTAGCCATAATTGTGAAATTTAGTAAAAGAAGCTTTTCGCGCCTCAAACTAATGAAGAATTACTTGAACCAACAATTCTCAAAGATAGATTGAAACATTTGGTAAATTTTGCTATTGAGCGTGATCTATGTAGGAAACAGAATTCGTATGATATTCTGTATGACTTTGCTACACGCAAGGCTCGTAACTTAATTCTGTACGTAGTAAAGAATGAATAAAATGCATAGACGCATTTATTTCCTAATACAAACTCTTAAATTTCACTTATTATCCGCTTCCCTACCCAAACTTGGCCCCGCGAAATCCGTTTCGCATTGGGCCCAACAATGGTTATGTCCGGCCCTGCTATTTAGTGACGGATGAATATACATAGTAGATTACTTGTTCTCTTTCCATGACTTCTTGATCACAATGATTAAGTGTTTGTAAAATGTTTGCTTGTAAAATTTTTTACATGTTTCATATGTTCCTTTGAGTTGAAGATAGTTTACTTCCTAGTCCAAACCTCCCGCAGAACGAAGGGGGATCGGAGCGGGAAGGGTTTGAACCCGCCACTATCGATAAATCCAAGCGACAGTCCAGGGCGCAGACCGCACGACCAGGCAGTCATCCGTAATGACGGGCAAAAAATTACTTGTTCTCCCCCCCCCCCCCACACTCTTTTTTGCGTGAGGTAGAAATAAAAAAAAAAGATCTTTCTTGTCACAACGGTCCAGCCCTGCTGTTTCGTGAATCCTTGTTTCCCCCCCCCCCCCCCTCTTGTTTTTCGTGGTGTGACTATCCGCAGAAATAAGAGAGTGATCTTTCCTTTACTTCTTCTTACTTCTTCTCGTCCAAACTCTTGAGCGACGAAGAGAATCATATATATATATAGATTCGCTGACAATGAAGTCGGACACAGGCAGTGGCAAAAACCAATGAATTATTATCGAATACGATCGTGATCAACAAATACAACGCTCAAACACATCTGTTCAGTGCCTGAGATATCTGCATTTTATTAACCAAATACTCAGAAAACGCAGTTAATTCATGACGCAGCTGGTTGTCTATTTTGTATTCTGGCTGCTGCCCCTGCTCCGTCAGTACAAACCAACGTTTTGACTCGGGCGGTATGTCAAGAACTTTTTTATATATTTCTTCTATCATAAACAGGTGGGCGTGTTTAAGTTTAACCTGTTATTTTATTGTTTTGAGTGCTAACACTGACCGCAACTCTGCAAGACATAAATACATTTACCAAGATGACTGCACTCTTTAATCTTGTTCAAAGAAACTTTCCTATGTATCAAATCAAAAGACAGCAGGCTATGTTTTTTACTCCAGGAAAAAGAAACAACTTTTATCATATTCTAGGTCTTTACTAACTATATTGATAACTATTAAATGTATGCAAGCGAAAACAATCATTACGACTGCCGTGCTATAGAATATTAAATTGTCAGCGTACATGGTCGGACATTAACTACAGATTGGCATATTCTAGTTTATTACAACAATAGCTTATCCTTATTAACTTTATTTTAATGGAAGCACTACATGTTAAGTTGCTTCCTAGCAGAAGTTCATTGTTTTGAAGGTGAAAAAAATTGGCTAAAATTTGGCTACCCATAACTCAGAGGGGTGCTTGTGAATGGTCAGCCATTAATACCTGATAAGCCTAGAGGCTGGTCTATTAGAACTGTACTTCAGTCACCAGTGGAAGCACTATTTGTCCAGTTGCTACTTAGATTTTAATTGATATGATGTTGCAAAAAAAGTGCTTAGAATTTGACTTCTCAGAATACAGGGGGGTGCAAGTGCACCCTCTTGAACCCCATGGCGGTCGCCCATGGTAATAACGAATTAGAAAATTTTAGAGACATCAAAATTCAAAGTAGAACCGACACTCATTTTAACTTTGTGTAACAACTATCAATGCAGGTAGATGATTCGCTCACTGTATTATGGAGTAACAAAAAGAACAACGAGATTTTTCTTGAAAAGATTTCAGGGGAAGGCTCATTGGAAGAAGGGGACACCACCTGCATACCGCACCGGGTGTAACCCACCCTGGCGACACTTCTGTATAGCAGACAAATGTTTTTTTCATAAATAGCAAAAATTGTCCATTAGAAAGAGTTTGTAATATTTAGCTTGGACATTTTATTTTTCTTACAATTGTAGAATGAAGATCAATATAATGTTTGCCGTTTCGAACAAAGGATTTTTTTTTCCTCTAAAAGAGTAGTATATATGGTATATATATATATATATATGTACAAATGTTGTTCTTTTTCTATCTTTCAGACAGCGTCCTTGATAAGTGGACTTAATGAAGGGTTTTCGATAGGTGTATTTGCAATTAAAGAAACAGGATTATATCCCTTAGTTAATAGAACTGAGTCACTTGTTTTCTTGGTAGATTTAAGAATTGTTGCCCAATTTGCGTTATCGAGAGATGAGTTTGAAAGTAAAGTAATAGGTACATTCTTTAACACAACTGTACACTTGGACTACAGTTTAAACGGCTCCTTGAAGCTACAGTCGTGTTACAGATTTAAAACATGGGAGAAGTCACAGGTTAAAATTTTAGAAAATAGATTTTTCTCTAGATTTGACAAAATGAAATTTTCTGATTACCAAGATCAGTGGAAAGATGCATTAAAGATCACGCATTTATTATTATGTCCGCATGTTAGATTTAATAGGTCCCAGTATGAACTCATCTACAATACATCTTCACCTGCATATAACATTACGTTAAAGATAGACTTAAACATTGTCCAACTATACATCAACGACTATAACGAATTCAGCAAAATCGGAATTGATGAGAATGATGTATTGAAGGTGTGCAGAGATCTGTTGGAGATTAAACTGTCATATATATATCAAGATTTGAGGAACAGCGAGGCTTATAAAGAAATTCCCAGGCCTCAAAATATATTAACAATAGCATGCGTGACAGCCTCAATAACTTGTCTGAGTCTGACTCTACTGACGTACTGCATGTTTGGTGAACTAAGAACAGAGGCAGGGGTGAATAACATGTTTCTGAGTAGCAGCGTCTTTATGGCACAGTTGTCTCTTCTTGCTGCAGCCAATGCGTAAGTTTGTACAAGTGTTCGCTTTTAGCTAAATAATAATATTATTTTTAATGATCTTCATTATCACCTGTTCTTTAGTCTGTTAAATGGTTGGGGGCCTCACATACATAATCTTTTCACCGCCTGTCTCTCTTTCTCCCCCCCCCTCTCCACCTCTCTCTATCTCAGTCTATCTCTGTTAACTTCACGGATTACATTTTTCTTTTATTACGAGGTGTTAAGAGCAGTCAAGACTATTGATCATAAACCAACATAGAAAAACAAGTCATATGATGAGAAGTTTAATCCTGTTCAACGAATAATAATTTTAATTTTTATAATAATAATAATAGTGTGCTACATCGACTACAAAAAAAAAAGCATTTGATTCAGTATAGCATGATTTGCTGTTGAATGAACCCAAGAAAAATAGAACTACTGAAAGTCTGTATGGATAATTGGAAGATAAGTCTACACTTTAATCGTGATAAAATAGGTTCTGTGCACATAAGAAGGGGTATATACCAGGGTGATTCAATATCTCCGCTCTGGTTCTGCCTAGCTATTAACCCACCATCTAAATTACTCCATGGTACTACAAACGGTTTTAGGGCTGACACTAAATGTACAAAGTCTGTGTCTCACCTGTTACACATGGGTGATTTAAAGCTATACGCAGAGAACAAGAAAAAATTACACAACTTAATCAAAACGATAAAACGCTTAGTGACGATATCTGCATATCTTTTGGCTTGGATAAGTGTGGTGTCATAACCATAAAAAAGAGCAAGGCGGCCAACATCAACATTGCATTTGAAAGCATCGAAGAATTGTACTCTGCCTCCCTCTATAAATATCTTGGAATAAACCAGAATACCATGATAAACCATACAAAATTAAAATACAAGCAGAGAGTAAATAAAAGCCTCAACACATAACTGCCTGGCAGTAACCTCATCACTGCAATAAACAGCTGGGCCGTTCAGTGTCATCTAATGGACTAATACTGACTCACGAGGAAATTATTAACCAAATTTCGATGTTTGCACCCCAAGTCCTCCACAATAAGGTTATACCTGCCTAGGAAAGATGGAGGCTGTGGATTGCAGAACATATTCAAGACTCAAGTTTCAAAAATACGATCAAAACTTCTCACCTCCAGCAATGGACTAGACTCCGATGCGACCCCTTTGAACCTACACAATGTTGATGTTAATGTCAGTTTAGACGACGTAGGGTACGATATTGGCCAGTGGGAAAAAAAAAAACTCCACGGAAAATTCCCGCCTTATTAGATGGGGACAACATTGATAAGGCTGCTTCCTTAGCATGGCTCAAAGCAGGTCATCTCTACCCTGAAACTGAAGGCTTTGTTACAGCAATACAGGACAGAGTAATCAGGACAAAAAATTACCAGAAACATATCATAAAACTCAATATTGTTGACAAATGCTGAAAATGTGGAAATGAGTCAAATGAACACATAATGTCAGGATGTTCATCCCTATCGGAATCTGCCCACCTAAGTTGCCATAACTTAGTTGCAAAGCTAATACACCAGCTTTTGGCTTTGACACATAATTTAATCGGTAAGGATACTCCTCCTAATTACAAATACTCACCACAAAATGTTCCCAAGTCTACTGATCATCTGCTGTACTAGGATAGGCCTATTTTGACCGACAAAATGGGAGAAACATGGTCAACCTACTCATGGCAGGAAAAAAAGCTGAATGTTTTCCACCTCCGATGCCTAAGGCGGATCTTTAAAATAAGGTGGCAAGATAAAATAACCAATAAGTAAGTGCTATGAAGAGCAGGGTTCAAATACATCCGCTCTGTTATCAGCAGCAGACGCCTTAGCTGGCTTGGACACGTTCGTAGAATGCCAGTAGGTCGACTTCCACAAGACATCATATATTGCGATCTAATAGAAAGCAGAAAAATCTCTGGTAGGCCACTTTAATGGTATACGGATGTATGCAAACGCGACACGAAGCTCTTCAAAATCGACACAAGCAAATGGGAAAAGATGCACTTGATAGGTGCACATAGAGAGAGAATATAAAGGAAGGGTCTCGGATTGCAGAGGCCATACACAACAGTAGCAGAAAAAGGGTGAAAATGCAACGGCGCCTGGTGATTACATATGCCCAACCTGTAATTGCAGCTGTGTATTAAGAATCGGCCTCTTAAATTACACAAAAAGTTCCAAAGGGAAAACATAAAATGCCTCAAGATATACCCCATAGCCTATGGGGATAATGATAACTGCTTTTTTCTTTTTTTCAAAATGTATTTTGGACTTTTCTAACACTATGTTTATTATAATTTGTTTGTTTTGCTCTTTACAGCTTACGATAAAAAATGATTTTAATTTTTAATTTGAAATACACAAGTCCACATGTTTGTTTAATTGTCAATTCAATTGTACTTAGAAAAGTAAGCTTCTAATTTTTTTTTTTTTTTGCTAAAAGTTAATGGGTTTTCATGTGTCTGGGGATTTTATTATTTTAATGATTTCATTCGAGCCTCGCCAATTTCAAATATAAAACTACCATTCGGCCTCCATTCCCCTTGCGAAGTTTAAATGTTTATAACAAATATCCACATGTCCATTTAAAGTGGAATCTGACTATTGCTTTAATTCTTCTTGAAGACATTTTTTTATCTGAAATTCCAAAAAAATATTAACAATCACACTATTTCTTTATAGACCTGAATCCAGCGCTCTGTGTAAAGCTCTCGGCATGATCACTCATTTTCTTTGGTTGTGGATGTTTTCATGGAGCTTCATCTGTAGCTACCACATGTTTAAAGTATTCGCAGCCAAAACAAGACCTCCGCCTTTAACAAATAGTTTCCCAGGACTGTGGAAGAGAATTCTCATGTCACTGGCTGTTCCATCTACTGTCATCTCCTCAACAGCAGTGTTTAGTTACCTCAAGTCAAACGGGAAAGAAATTGGCTATGGAAATTTCGAGTGTTTTTTAAACTCCGTTTACCTTGTAGGTAGGTTGATGCTCTAAGGCTGTGATGCCCAAAATACGTCCCGCGGGCCTAATCCGGCCCGTGTCGTGATTTTGTCCTACACGCTAAAACGTCGGCACAAAGTGAAAAAAAAAATGTTTGAAAAAAATATCCTTAGGTTTAATGGAAAAGTAACGGTAGTAAGCGATACTATTTGGTTTATAAAGTAAGAGTGACTCTTTTCAAAGAACATAACATTAAACAGCTTTATGAAAAACAGACACATAAATAAAATTCGTATTATTCAGATTAATTTTATTTCAGGCTTGACGGTAGTCGGTCCTCTGTCAGTTGTTACTCTCTGTAACATTGTGTTTTTTGCTATTACTGTCTACAACATCTATGTAGTTCGTAGTCTACAATCTTCACTCAATCAAGTCCGCCAACAAAACGATTGGTTTGTCTACGCCAGACTCTCTTCAGTCACTGGAGCTTTCTGGGCAGTCGCTATTGTATCTGAAGCCTTAGACAATAACGTGCTTAGGTAAGGAATACAATGATCAAGCTGAAACGCAATGAATACTTATCAAAATTGAACACCATAATACTAATTACAGTTTTAGAAATTTTAGTATCATTGTCACACAGACACAAATTATGCAAAGATCAATGACTATTCCGAGCCAGTGTCATACAAACCTCAAAATATGAAAACGGGTGTGTTTTTTTTTTCATTGTTCCAGTTAGGTTAATTTCATTTGTTATACAATATGAGAGTAGCAACGTCTGTCATTCTTTATTTCTTTTCGATACCTACATTTACATTTTATATATGTTTATTATAAATTAACATAATCGCTGTTACTTCGCATTTTCCACTTAATATACCGATTATGAAAAGAATGTTTAACGCTGCATCTTCATTGGATATAAAATACATTACGGCGGTTTATTTGTTTTTCCATAAGCGCAATAATTGAGACTTAAAGCTCTACTTAAGACTAAAATTTTAGTGTCATTTCATAAAGGCTAGCCAAGGCGTTTCTTAAGAGAAAAGTCCCAGGAAAAGAGAAAGAGTCAAAAAGAGAAAGCTATAAGAAGAAATATAAGAGTTGATCAGTAAAAAGTTTCTACTCAAGGAAAAAGACATAGAGGAATGAATAAAAGAGAGGGATGGATAAAAGAGATGAATGAATAAAAGAGATGAATGAATAAAAAAAATGAATGTATATAAGATATAAATTATAAAAAGAAATGAATGAATAAAAGAGAGGAATGAATATAATAAATGTATGAATAAAAGAGAGGAATGAATATAAGAGATGAATAAATAAAGACAGTCGACAACGCCTTGAAGATTTAATTATCTAAAAGATGTAAGTAATGATAAGGAAATCTAATATATAAAGCAGAATGTAAGGCGTATGTATGTATGTATGTATACATGTACGTATGTCCCGCATAGAAATCAAAACCGTTAGACCAATTTTTATAAAACATTGCAAATTTCATTGCATAAATGTTCCTTAGATCATGGCGGAAACCGTAGAGTATGTTCAGTGTCCTCCACCCAACTGGGAGGGGGGAGGGCTAATAATAACAAAAAATACCTTAATTTATGTCTGTCAAAGAGGGAAACTAATTTACAAATCGGGTAAACCCGCACGAAGCAAGTCAGATTCGATAAGTACTTCAATAAAAAACAAACAAACATGAATAGTCAGATCAATATGAATTACTTAAACCAAAAAAATAAGTACCTAAATGTGTTAATGAGAACTAGACCTATGAGTTTGAAGGAAAGAAGTCTGTAATCAAATGTGTCTCGCTGTTTACATTTTGGTCCGTAAGCAAGTATTGTTATTAGAAATGAGAACTATGTTTTGTGTTATGTCCTTCAGTGTTGTAAAGACATAGAATGTTGACATCGTTCTCCACTCTCAGTGTTTCATTTTATTTATAACAAGTATTTACAGAAGAAATGTTTCCTATGAAATTCGAGAAGGTACTTTACTTACAAACTGCCGACATTTGCAGTAAGTTAAAGATTAGTTCACCGCCCATTGCTTACTTGCGCTTATTTTTAAGCGAATGTTCTAACAACCCAATATCTTTGACTCAGCCTACAAGTTCTTATTCATTGTTATTATTATTTTTTTAATTGACCTAGGGTGGCTGAGCGATAAAGAACTTGGCTTGGGGACCGGGGATCGAATCCTGGTGAAGACTGGGATTTTTAATTTTGGGATCTTCGGGCGCCTCTGAGTCCACCCAGCTCTAATGGGTACCTGACATTAGTTAGGGAAAAGTAAAGGCGGTTGCTTGCCACATAACACCCTTGTTAACCGTAGGCCACAGAAACAGATGACCTTTACATCATCTGCCCTATAGACCACAAGGTCTGAAAGAGGAACTTTACTTTACTTTTTTACTATTAACCTTTATTTCTTTTTAAAATATGTTTGAATTAATAAAATACATAGCTGGAGGCGAGGTAGCTGAGTAGTAATCAGCTTGGGGCTCTGGATATGATTTCTGGTAAAGACTGCGAATGTTTTTTCGGGATCTTCTGAGTACACCCAGCCTTTATTGGTATTTGACATTAGTTGAGGAAATGTAAAGGTGGCTGGTGATTCTGCTAGCTACATGACACCGTGGGCGTTAGAAACAGATGTACTTAACATTATATAGATTGGAAGGTTTCATTGGGGTAATTACTTTTAGATGCATGTATAGTTAATTTTCACACAATCTAAGCACTTAACACTGTGATTCTTTGACAGGTTTATCTATATCGTCCTTAATGGTCTGCAAGGTGTCGCCATATTTCTGTCTTTTGTATGTAACACCAGAGTACTGAGACTCTACAGAGATTTGTGCAAGCCAAAATAAAATAGATCAACTACTGGACAAAGCTAAGAATATTTTAACAGAAGATTTGATGTATGGAATATTTGACCATAATTTTTTTTATCAATCTATCTATCTATCTACCTAATATATCTATCTATCTATCTATCTATCTATCTATCTATCTATCTATCTATCTACCTAATATATCTATCTATCTATCTAATATATCTATATATCTATATATCTATCTGTATGTCTGATTGCTTGTCCAACTGTCTGTCTGTCTGACTGTTTATCTATCTGTTTCTCTGTCTGTCAGTCTATCTGACGGTCTTTATGTCTGACAGTTTTATTAGGTTAATTTTATGTATGTATTATTTTTGTTAAATATTTTATATCAAAGTTATTATCAATTTCGTTATTTTATATATGATTTTCTCTCATCTCTTCATGTGGTCCCTTCTGGGCCATATGTCTACCAACCAGCTTCTTTTAGGCATCTCGTTTTTGGGCGTTGTCTCCAACCGTCCCAATGTCTTGTCCATCTGCTTGGTACTGCTTCCAAATTGCGGCGCCATGTATTCCTGGGCCCTCCCCTCTTGGGTGTTGCAGGTTAGGGCTTGCCTTGTTATGTTGGTTGCAGGCTTGCAAAGGGTGTGACCTATCCATCTCCAGCGTCTCAGAATAATATCTACTTCAATGGGCTACCGCTTTGTTTTTTTGCCACAGTTCCTCATAAGAATTTTCCCTCCTGCAGGTATTGATGAATTCCTTGATTTTGTATGGTGGTGATAGTGGTTTAATAGACATATGTGATTTTAATCTAGTCAAATGTTCATATTCGTTTGTTATATTTGTCACGGTTCTATTTTGTGTCTGTTCTAGTTTCTTGATTTGATGAGTCCCACATTGAGGAGAAATACGTTAACAATGGTATAATGAAGGTTATACAGCATTTAATAATTTTGGATTGTTTCTTGATTTGTTTACATTTCATTGAACAAAATGATTTGCTTTATTTGGTTTTCAAATACGTTTGTTAATATAAAAACTAATGATGACTTTCCTTTTGTACAAATACCATTTATGAACGCCAAGTTCGGCGCTCCCTGGTTGTGAGTTTGTATTCGTCTTTTGTGTTCATTACGCTTGTTTATTATTTCTGCCTTGGAGTGCCATGATGGTTTTCGTGTGGACTGAGCCTCTTGATACTTAGACTAACGCTCAACAGTGATGCAGTGCGTTTTACGCCATTTACAAGAGTTTAGTTATTGCCAATGCAGTTTTTGAAACTATTGTTAAGATAATAGTAAGATCGTTAATCTTCAGGTAAAGCCACCTGGCTCCTTAATGATCGTATAATGTAGGGGATACTATTTCTGTGTGCAGATTTTGTATTAATAAATACATGTATTAGTTTTTTTTGTTGATATGTATTGTCCTGCAATGTCAAATTATGTATTATTTATTGAATATTGATTATTGATTATCATTCATTGTGTGCAACCTTATCGTATTAAAAGCCAGAAGTAGTCTCACCTGTTTAAGTTAATCATTGGTAGTTACTAATGTATCTAGCTGTCCGTTTTTGTAACAACATGTCATTAGTAAGGGATGTGTGAGTTGTGAGTTGGGATGAATGTATTTCTACAGTTCCTTGATGTTTGGTTGTACAGCTATGGTGTACATATGCGAGTACGAAGAGGGAGTATACATCGTCACAAGAAGGATCAATGCACAGTAACTAAGTTCACTTGTGATGAAATAGACTAACAAACTTAAATACAGACTGGCCCATAGTCGAGTCAGTCACTAAATGTGATGTTATCCATTCGAGATCCTAGCGGCAACAGTACTAAAAGCATACATCAACCATCTCTAACCCAAAACCTATGACGTCACTAAAACGTTGCGTTCAAAGTATGTCATGCGTCTCTAAACTAAACTAGGTGTCTAACACAGTACAGTAAAAGAAATCATTGCATAGAGTACGCGCTTCGACCAATCTTAGTGGTCAGAAAAAACTTTTCTAGCCTAAATGCAAGAGTTATGTTTGTGTTTATGTTTATAACAAAATGGCCCATTTCCAATTTAAATAAAAGCTGATAGTAGTAACTGTAAAGTTCGTCAAAAAAGGTAATAGAAATCTCTCCTCTAAGATGGCAAGTAAAAGAGACTTGGTACTTAGATTCTCCCGTGCCGTTCGGCGCTTTGGGTAAAAGTTTACAAATTCTGTAGCAATGAGGTTTTACATGGTGGGGTCGCTAGCCCCACTTAATAACGTCCTCCTTTCTCACCCTTGCTTGCGACCAGCAAAAAAAGACTGTGTAAAAATTCTCAAGAGACAAATAGTCAAATAGTAATAGTTATTGAAGAATGACTTCGCTGTCACTTGAGCTCATATAAAAACATAGAGCATTTTTATATGTGATGACTCATTTTTTTAGGTCAATTATTCGCCTCGGGACAAAAAAGAACATGATATTAAACTTTGCAATAAAATATTGGAACATTTTGAAAGCTACAAAATATGTGTAAACATCTTTTGTCTCAGCGCAGTCACTCTGACTAACGACATCTGATCCACAGCGTTCTCTCATGTCATAGACACATTAATCAGTTCTGACAATATATAATTTCGACTACATACTTAAAGACTGTCATTCAAAAGAAATTAGACAACTATAGAAGTTTAAAGAATACAAAAAAAAATAATTTAAAAAAAGCAAAATGTATAGTGAATGTAGTTGTTATCCATTATTTTGCATAAGTGATGTAATTAAATGTGTTCTAGATCTAGACAAACAATAATAAATCTGTACTATTAGAAAGACCGAGAAAGCGATGGGAAGGCAACAGAAAAGAATGGAAAGGCCTGTCCGTGAATGAAATTCTATCAAATGAAAAGGCTAGAGACGAATGGAGAAAGACCGTAAACAGATCATTTGTGGTGCCCCAATGGTCCAAAAGACAAACAAATAGGGAAGATGAAGGTGAAGTTATATATCAACTTGACCTAACTGATTGTATTGCATTATCTAATTGATCTAATAGTTCTGTAAAAGGCCAATTTCTCAACAAATAAAACTTTATATATATATATATATATATATATATATATATATATATATATATATATATATATATATACAGTTTGTCCAGCGTGATTTTATGATGACCACTTTTGTTATCCAGGGGGGTGAGGGCTTTGCACTGGGGTTTTGTGCCTCCTCATGTGGCTGGGGAGACCTATGTGAGCCCAGAAATGTTCGGCTGCACACCGGGCAGGTTATTCCAGCTGGAGCTAGTGTCGTTGGCTTTGCTTTTCTTCTGCTAGCACTGTTCTCTTGTCCTCTAGTGCATAATATATAGAACAATAAAAACAACACAAGATACAGAAATTTTACAAAGAGAATTAGATGAATTACAGAAATGGGAATCTAATTAGAGCATGTATTTCCACCCAGAAAATTGTCAGTTATTAGGAGTAACAAAAAAAAAAAAAGCTAAAACAAATTAATTCCACTTATCTTATTCATGGCAAACCGGTAACACAGACTAAAACGCAAAATACATAGGTGTTAAAATAAATGAAAAACTGTCATGGAATCCACATATTGATGAAACTATTAAAAAATCAAACAAAGCATTAAGGCTTATTAAACAAAATCTATAAATAAAAAAAGAACATAAACTAAAATGTTATTTGACCTTGGTTAAGCCAATAATAGAATATGCATCCTCCGTTTGGGACCCCTCAACTTAGATAACATTAAAAGAAACTGGAACAGACACATAATAGAGCTGTGAGATTCATAACAAACGAATATTCTCATTTGATTAGACTAACACCTTTAGTAAAATCACTAACTTTAGAAAGCCTTCAGGATAGAAGACTTAAAAGTAAAGTAGCAATTATACATAAGAAACTTAACCATAATCTTCAAATACAAAAACAAAATTTAATTAAATACTCTGAAAAACACAAAGATAAAGGCACACTCTTCGTTCCATATGCTAGGACAAATTTGTACAAATACTCCTTCTTCCCTAGTGCTATTAGAGCATGGAATGGGTTGCCTGAGCTAGCCAGGAAAACATGTGACTTGGCAAAATTAAGGTCATCGATTTATATGCATGACTAAATGCATGACAAGTAGGACGTAATCATCCTTTTTAAAGTAACGTCTGTATTTTATATGATAAGAAGATTAGATGCATACTAAATAGATTGCTTCTCTTAAAAAAAATGTAGGTAGTAAGCACGACAGAAATAAAAATTAGAAATACAATTTTTGTCATTAAAGTTTTTGATAAACAAATCTAAAACCATTGCATTAGAAAAAAAATAGTCATTGCAGCAAAACAGTGAAAGGTCTAAAATATCATGATGTCGGATTTTTAATGTAAACAGGACTGCACACGGCCTGACAGACCACACAAAACCAACAGCAGCTATTACCTTTTAGGGGTCTGATAAAAATAAACCAAACAGTACAGTGGCCACTGGTAATATAAATTATTTTGTTTGGTATCTCAAACAAGGGAGAGAAATAGTACTTTGTAGTTCTTTCTTCTATAGCACTTTATCGTACTAAATAAGCAGAAAATGTGTCCGCAGTTCATAATGATTTTATTTTGGTTTATTTTGCGTTGGCTGGGCTCCTAAGACGTGTGTAGAAAACAGGGCCAGATTTAAACTTGATAAGACCCTAAGCTAGACAGAAAGACTGATAGAGTAAATTGATATAAGCTTTGTAAAACAACACTTTATTGAAGGCTAATGTCAAGCTCAGATAACAACTGTGACAAACTCTCTTTTGAAAGGGATCTACATTTATATTCTAATTATGTAAACACACAAAAAAATTCATGAGAGAGAAAAAATATATCATCTAGTTATGACAGAAAGCAGAGGCTCATCAATTTTTAACTAGATAGATCATTCTTTATTTTAAGTATTCTATATTGACATGTCGAGAAATGAGCTAGCTTTCAAATAGTTCCACTACTGTAGTCGCACCAAGCTGTCTTATGTAAGTTAAACTCTAATTACTGTTATTCATTTTTTTTTGTTTACCTCTCAGTGTGTCTATAAGAATCATTTAAAACTGCACGAGTACTCTGCTCTCTGCAGCAGATCGGGAATTCACCCAAATCTATTTCATCTCCGAGATATCCAATTATTACTTATCTGATATACGTAAGAAGGAAAGTATTTTCGCGGAAAACAAGGACTATGCTAAGCACTCGCACCCAAAGCACCACAGCATAGGTGAGACCGTGAGTGGATGTTTATGTGTGAGTGTTGCGTTTAAAGGTAATTATCTCGTAAGTTTATTTTACGTTATGATTTGACGTTAGGGTTAGAGTTAGGGTTTCGTTATGTGTCACGCAGAACTGTTATCACTTACTGGAGACATAATCAGTTGTCCTGAAATATATGGTAACCAGCAGTAGACTCCGGCTACGTAAATTTGTTTCCAGGCTTTAAATTGTTTTTTTATGGCCGAAACAATCCTTTTTATTTCTTTGTTGTTTTTTTTTTTTTGTTGTTTTTTTGGAATTCTTTAAAGGGGGTCACATTTGAAGGATGTACCTAAATACTTTTTAGCCCGTAATTTAGTGTATCTGTCGCAATGAAATTTCACGGCCCGCTCTCTCTCTCTCTCTCTTTCTCTCTATCTCTCTTTGTCTGTCTGTCACTCCTTCTCTCTCTCTCCCTCCTTTCGCTCTCTGGAACCACATTTTGTTGTTTTTTAATCTGCTTATCTTAATTTCTACGACATAGACTTTTGACTTGATTGAGAAAGACCCTATTCATATTTCGCTACCCCCTCCCCTTGCCAACTACAAAACGTTAGCACTTCCCCCTTGCCCTTCCCCTTTCAAGATTGATCTTGGTATTTTGTTCGCTTTAAATTCGGTTTTACTAGATGCAATAAAATATTTGACCCTTTTTAAGTGTAGGGAAATGGCAATAGATCTAGATTTATCTATTCAATGCTTTTAGATAAGGTTTAGTTGTTTTTTTGTTTTGTTTGTGTTGACAGTGTTACAAAGTAGGCCCTACCATTCCTTGCTGTCCTTCTTTCTCTCGGAATAAAAAAAAGACTTTAGATTTACCTTATTGAACCATTAGGATAGGTTGTTGTTTGTTTGTTTTTTGACCTTGTTATACTACCTCCCCCATTTTCTAATGATCCCCACTTGTGAATGGAGCATGGTAAGATCAAGAAATTGCGCTCAACAAAAACATATGGTAAACATCGCTGAGATTTATTACTGTTAGTCTATTATTGTTAGTCTATTTTTATTAGTCTTTTATTGTTAGTCTAGACCTATTACAAATTAATTGCAGGAATGAGACAAACTATTGATGTAATCTCATCTAATATAAGGTTGTTTTTTTTTTGTTTAAATTATATTTTATTGACGTTGTGTTTTTTTTTTATTTATTTATTGGATAATAATTAAATCCTAAAAGTAAGCTTGCGCAATTCTAGTCGAGAATAATATGAGACTTAAAATCCATTTGTTTTCACAGTTGTACAATCCTTTTTCTAAGGGCACAACTGACAAAAGAAAAGCAGTTACTATAATCCGTCTTGTCATATGGAATAATAAAGTCACATTTTCTGTGTGTCTTTCTGAATCGTTTATTATGTTAAGTATTTTTGGATTTTCATGCTTTGGTTCAGTGTTTTATGCTTTTTTGCTATTTTACTATTAAGTCTTCTTTCCTGGAGAACTTGTAAGTTACGATATTATGCTGTGCTAGTCTAGTTTAAATGTGAATATTAATTTGCAATAAAGCTCAATTTTTTTTTTATTTTAATGCGTCGAGGTGTCCAATACAATCTTATATATGGGATTGAGGTGTCCAATACATCTTATATATGTGATTGAGGTGTCCAATACAATCTTATATATGTGATTGAGGTGTCCAATACAATCTTATATTGGTCAAGGGGCTACAAAACATCGTTAAGAAAAAACAGGTTTAACAACCATTCAAACACTAATTGCCTGGGTCATGAGATATGCTAAATAAACTGATGTCTAATGGTCTCGGGATTGAGCTTATCCTACCGTCATTTTCCACCGGGGGCTTTGGGCTGTGATGTAGTCAACTAAAATCTAATGGAACTTTCGAAACATGAAAAACGAAAAAAAAAAGGTTCATCCGGCAATCGTAAATAAACACATTTAGCCACGTCATAATATTGATAAAACGATGAAAAATACGTATCACGTGACGGCCACTATGGATTACATAATTTGTATAGAAGATATATAGAATCAAGTGGCTAAATGTTGTTTGTTCACGATTGGTGAGGTCCATTGGTTCTCCCTAAAATAAGTCATTCCAATAATAAAAAAAAAAGGTTGTGGAGCCTTTTGGTCTAACCAGTTTTGAATAGCAATTTACATTTTGGTTTGCATGCCACTCGCGTCACTAAAGGGAGTGCGAGGGGTGCTGTTCGCACAGGGTGACACCTATTAAGTGAAGTTGACACCCAGAGCTAATTGCACCGTTTGACACCAACCTTAGTGATGCCACTGCTGCACGTTATACTTACCTTACTTATATGGGAAGCGTGGTCAAGAGGCCAAGTGCGCTTGAACTTGGCTTGGCTTGGCTACCTAGAAGGGGGCTCGAGGTTCGACACCCGAGCGCCTAAAGGCCCACTGGTCCGCAAATAAGATTGGACCAAAAGCGCTCGGAGCATGCTTTAAGCTTGAAAGTAGCGCTATATAAAAGCTATAATAATAATATGCATACATAGTCGCTTGATCAACAATATACTTTTCAATTTTCATTCTTATTCAGACAGAGACCCTCACACTTGAAAAACTCAGAAAGTGGCCCGGAAATTTCCCAGCAGTCTTCGAAGTTCTCTACTTTAAAAAAATAATATGAAAATGTAGCTTTTAAAGAAAAACAGAAACATATGTTTTTTTATTGACAAGTAATAAGTAATATAAGGTAAGAGTTGTTGTTTTTTTTAATGTGATTGTCCTTACAAAGTATTAGCTATAAAGTAATTATTAATCGATCTTTGTAACTAATAAACATAAAAAAAATAATAATAATAAATTCAAATGTATGTTTAATACGAAAAGAAACGATTTTTTTTCTTTATTATTTATATGAACTTGTGTATTAAGAGTGTCTTGTGTCTTTGTAATCGTGATTTCAAATTTTTTTCTATATGGTTGGCTTGATTTTATTTTACGATGCCAAATAAAAGTGGGTTAAGTCCTAGTAATAGAACCTAGTACACCTCCCCCAACCGCCCACTTATATATTTAAATCCAGTCCGAGGCTTCTGGCAACCCTTACGCCTGTATACGATTTTAATGTGGAAATAAGGTTGGAAAGTAGATTGCTCATAAACAATAAATTTATAAGTTCAGTTGAACAAATATCTTCCGTGGCCTTTGAAAAACAGACTCTTGGATTTCTTGACTGCTAGCACATCGGGTATTCCCCAGTTATTCCGTCACTGTAATTTCCGCTCATTACGTAGCATCATTTCTAAGGAAAACTATTTACAGTCGAAATCGATGTTATGCTAATTAGTTGCTCCTTGTAGCATCCAGGCTAGTCGCTTGATCTTTTCTCAAAATTTTAGAAGGATTCTGTCTCAAGGTGAGTATTGTTCTAAAATGACACGTTCGTTTTTTTGTATTTGTAGATCTCAGGTTTACATTTTGTTTTCCTTTTTTATACCAGGCTTATAGCAACTCACTCTGTTTGGCAGTCATTTTAAAGCGTTATTTCTCTCACTTTTCATGCTCGGATCAAGTGGAAAGATCGAGCAAGTGTCCCTAACAAAACGTAAATGAATCGAAAAACTAACCAATGTTTCTACAAGTTAGTCAGAATTAATTAATTTCATTTGATGTAGAAACACTAAAAAAACTAAGACTAGTGTTAATTGTTAGGTTATCACCTAAAAATGTGCAAACAATTAAATGATAACTATAAAAACTTCTATTTCCATTAACACTCCTCAACGATGAGGCTAGATAACTAAATTCAGGTCCCAAAAATCAAAATTCCACTCTTCACCGAGATTCGAACCCATGACCCCAGGTTGGAAGCCAATCGCTTAGCCAGTCAATTAGAAAAATATTTGTTTGTCTCTTTAAAACATTATATATATATATTAGATAGATTGATAGATAGATAGATAGATAGATAGATAGATAGATAGATATATAGATAGATAGATAGATAGATAGATAGATAGATAGATAGATAGATAGATAGATAGATAGATAGATAGAAATATTTTCTCGCATTTTCGTCGCCCATAAGAGATACGTGCCCTGCCCAAAGTTACTGTCGGACCATAAGAAGTCCCTCTATACTGTCCATACCGGCGTTCGCAAGGACATCGCTGTTTGTAGTCTAGGACTAGGTGCAGTGCATATGTTTCCTTTTGAAAATGAACATTGTCATTTTATTAATGTTATATTTTTCCCTTTTATACGAACTCAGACCTAGATGCTTTAAACTTGACTTCAAAATCGTCTTCCTTGAAGCCACAAACGAATTATTGACTTAAATCGAAAACTATGTATCACATGGAGACGAAAGAATAACGTTTTAATATATGGACAACTCGTCAGTTTCATAAGGTAATTTTATTTATCTTATTTCTAAACTATCTAAAGAGAATTTCTTTTTGAATGCTTCAAGAATCAACACCATGATAAGTTCTTGAATGTGAAATTTCGTATTATAAAGAACAAAGCATTACAGATACTTTAAAAAAAAAAGAACAACACCATCCTTATGCAACTTATAGAGCGATTGTTTTTCACTTAACAACTAATGAACTCGAGGTTAGAAAACATTGGAACATTTCTTTTACTCTGCCTCTGTTCCCCTCCCCCCCCTCCTCCCAGAAACAACGTCTAGATCTACCACACTCTATCAACTCTAATGATAGCCCTTTAAGAGCTAGACTAATAAGACAATGCGCAAATGGTTCATGAACATACTTTATTAAACTCTTGGATTCTCATCTAGACCTAGTTCTCTAACCTAATTAAAAAATTTTTTTTTACTTTGAAAAATTATAACGGTAAAACTAGAGTTGTTTTTTTCCAGTGCGGCGACCGAGAAATCGTTTTTCCCAACGATAAAACCAATAATCAAATTTCAAGAAAAATGTTCGATATTCGCGTCCACCCACCAAGAATTTTCCATTGATGGTTTTGATTCTATTAAGATACAAAATGTATAGAGATATTGTGAAAAAACAAAATAGATTCAAATGAGCGTGCCAAGATGTATAGCGGGTTTTATTAGATACTCGGGTTCCAGAGTTCTAGGTTTAAACGTAATGACGCACTGCCCTAGGCGTCTGCACTTGTTAATAAAGACGAGCTTTAGTGACATCAATGGGTTATATTGCTGTAAGTGTAGATGTGGATGTCAAACGTCAATCTTGACCAAATGTCCTGAATTGAAGCTATGAAAGAAATTTATGAGAAGATATATCTATAGAAAGGTGGGCTCACGTATGTATATGTATATAATAATTGATGGCCGCTTCGTGACTGAAGAAGATTATTCATACAATTCTAACAAACATTCTAATAAAAATATTTTTTTTTTTATGGTAGAGCTTTTAGAAAATAACATTTCAAGATTCCCTGTTACTAGGTAGATCAATATCTAGATTTATTAAAACCTAGATATAATTTGTCTAAGATCTGTTGTTTGGTTTCAGCAATACCGCAGTGAATCTCTATTAGTGGAGAAATAATTGAGAAAGAATAAAGTTTTTATCTAAAATCAAATCCATTTTTACAATACCTCTATTCAAGTCATACTTTCATGGAACCTGGAACCTCCTTTGTGAGTGGGTGGAACTTGGACACGGATCTCGAAAATGGCTCTAACTTTTTTCTTAGAAATATTTTAGACAGCTTAACTCATGTGGCGGCCTAGTATATAATTATTCCAGTAATGAAACACCTATTCAGGCCTAGGGGAACACTAGGGTTCCGCTAAAAATAGGTTGGGAAACACTGCCATATACGTTCCAGAACATTTTGCGCAATGTCTTCTAAGTTAATCATTAGGATTGACGCTGAGTAGATTTATACGCAATCTGAACTAGGAGGAGGAGGGATGAGGGCTGAGTAAAAATGGTCCATTTTTGTTTAAAGTAGCAAACCTCTCTAATTTTCACGAAAAACTATGAAATTTCACATTTAAAAAAAAAATAGTATATTTTAAAACTAGAACATTAAATCTATATGTTTCACTTGTTATTTAATACTAATTTGCTGTAAATATTTGTCTGTGAGCATTTATAAACACCCACCCCTTAACAATTTTCCTTAGCAACCATTGTTTATTCATCGTTTCTTAAGCTATAACATAATTGTAATTAATAATGTACAAGTAGAAAAATGCGAAATAATGAAAGGCTAAGTAAATCCAGTCATTTCATCCCCTGGTCATTTCATCCCCTGATCATATCATCCACTGGTCATTTCATCCCCTGATCATATCATCCCCTGGTCATTTCATCCCCTGATCATATCATCCACTGGTCATTTCATCCCCTGGTCATTTCATTCCTTTTGCATTTCATTCCTTGGCCATTTCATCCCTTGGTCATTTCATTCCCTGATCATCTCATCCCCTGGTCATTTCATCCCCTGGTCATTTCATCCCCTGGTCATTTCATCCCATGGTCATTTCATTCTCTGATTCAAGAAAAAATAATGTTTAAATGTATCAGTATTTCGGGGTGGAAGTGAGTGAGGATGAAGTGACCGGGATGAAGAGACCGGTCAGCATCATCATCTGTACTTCATTTTTGTCAATGGGGCTTTGTTACAGTTAGCGTAATCCTATCCCACCACTATTGTAAGCAGCTGTTCCTAGCAGAGCCTCCAGGAAATGACACTTCTTTACAGACAAGAAGAAAACGTGTGAGTATCCAAAATAAAGTCAATAGCATTGTGATACTGTTCGGACCACAGAATCAGAGGCGTTGTGGGCAAAACGTGCGCCCCAGGGGCACTTTACTTTTGTTGTCGGCTAATATCATCAGCTTCACTTCTCACTAATTGGGAGAGGCTAAGTGCGCTTGTCTTGGCTACCTAGATGGGGGCTCGAGGCTCGACACCCGACTCGGGCAGAGTTGTGTTTACTGAGCGCCTAAAGGCAGCAAGGAAAACCAACTCCTAGATACCCCCTCCCTCCCACAGGTCCACAAATGAGATTGAACCAAAGCGCTCTGAGCATGCTATAAGCATGAAAGTAGCGCTATATAAAAGCTATAATAATAAAATAATAATTATTAATTCACATTAGCCACAGAACATTACAAAATAGAAATATACTTAGTAACTAGTTTCACTTGTAAACAATGGCACTTCTATTTCTCACTGGGAAATCCGTCCAGTCTTCCTAAAACGTCGCTATCTTTAACTACTATTCAAAACAGCCTACTTCTAGATGAACGCCATGTTGGTCTCTTGTTCGCCTAAGTCTACTACGTCATTAGTCTGTCTTACTACGTCACTACTTTCACCGTCGCTAAAACAATACACTATATATTCGTCTAACAAAACTAACCTACTCTCTAATCTAGTGCATTACAATTTATTCGTGCCCCCCCCCCCCCCAATCAGTTTCCATCAAATATAGAATTATAAATAAAATGATAATAAAATAATAATGATAATGCAATACAAAAAATTTTAGATCACTTAACTAAAAAATCTAAAATATTTTTTTTTTTTGCGCCACTCTGCAGATGAGGATCGCGCCAGGGGCATCGTGCTACCCTTGTGCAGAGGCGTAGTGACTACGCCTCTGCACAGGGTAGATATATATTTTTGGATTAGCTTTGCACATTCACATACACATCGACTCATTTTATAAAGCTTTGCTAATGTTTCATTTGTTATCTTTTTAAATAAGAAACAAAGACGTAACACTTTTTGTTGTATTTTCTGTTTCCCAGAGAATATAGTGCCCCTGTGTCATCTACAGCTTACAACAATCCCATGACTACATGCGTCAATCAAGAAACAAAATGAAACATTCAAGCAACAATTAGTTCTAATAAGTGCGAAAGAAAGACATTCGTTTAAGAGGCTTTTATTATTTACAAGACAAAAATAATTCACTTTAACATTTGTTTGATGATTAAAACATATATGTATAACGACTTATTGTGAAATGTCTAGCATTGTTAAGCATATAGTAAAAAATGCATAAAAGCGCCAGAATCATGAATTTCTGGAACATTTTGTATGAACATAAGTCATTCTGTGCCATGCAATTGAAGATCATGATCTTTTTAGATAAAGAGAGAGTTATAAATGGAAGGTTTTCATATTCAAATTGGACGCCTCTCACATTTTGTTCACTTTTTGGACATGAGAGGTGTGTTCGTGTTTTACTTCAAGCAGACGCGAGGACAGAAGATGAAGATAGATTCGGAGACACAGCGCTTTTGGCTGCAACCAGATCAAATCATTCAAACATTGTAAGCCTGCTGTTAAAGTTTGATGCTGACGTCCGTCATAGAAACACTTTTGGTAGGACAGCACTTATGGAAGCGTCATGCCAAGGCCACGGACGTATTGTAAAGATTTTACTGGACAGAAATGCTGAGCTTGTCAACGACGTAGACACTGACCAAAATAGTTCCTTAATGCTTGCTTTGGTAGAAAGTAGCACAAAAAAGCATGCGGAGGTGATGAAACTTCTTTTGGACAAGGGGGCCAATGTGAATTTGAAAAATAAATATGGCCAAACTGCTTTAATGCTATTGTCATTTAACGAAGTGCCAGAGTTGACAAAAACAGTAGTCGAGAGGGTTTTTGATGTAGATGATACGGATGGAGATGGCAACTCCGCTTTATCTTGGGCAGCAAAGAAGGGAAACGTTACTATGATAGAGATATTGTCTCAAAACAATGCAAATGTAAACATTAGGAATGCCAAGGGAATAACACCGCTAATGTTATCTTCTTTACATGGTAAGGAAAAGGCTGCTTTCTGCTTAATAAAATGCGGTGCACTTGTCAATGAGGAAGACAAGAAGAAGAAAACAGCTTTGCTTTGCGCAGTAAAGAGTGGATCCGCAGAAACTGTTAAGACGTTGATCCTCAATGGCGCTGACGTCCATACGCAGCATAAGAACGGTGTGACTGCATTGATGTTGGCTTCAGAGTTAGGGCATCAGAACATTATCACGCTGCTAATCGATTACAAGGCATGGATAAATGGCATAGATGACAAAGGACATACGCCATTAATAAAAGCAGCATGTAAAGGGCATGCTCAGACTGTACAACTTCTTCTGGAGAAAGGAGCCTTTTTAGATGAAACGTGTTCTCAGGGTAAAAGTGCCTTTATGTGGTCGCTGGAAAAAGGTCAACAATCTGTTGCCCAATTGTTGTTAGAATACGGCACCGACTGTAATATAGCCGACATTACCGGAAAAACAGCACTTCACATAGCCGCCTCATGTGGAGCAACACGCTTTTGTAAATTAATGTTACGACAAACAGATCCAACCAAAAAAGACCAACATGGAATGACGCCACTTTTGTATGCCGCATCAAAGGGAAATCTGGAGATTTGTACTTATCTCTATGACAACGGTTCAGAAATCAATGCTAGAAACAAAGATGGCGACACAGCGCTAACACTAGCATCCTTGAATGGACACAATAAGGTCATCTTATTCCTTCTCTCCAAAAGGATCGATCCCAACGAGTGCGATAACAAAAGGGTCACGGCACTGATGAAAGCATCAAAAGCGGGGCACCTGAAAACTGTTCAATTATTAGTGAAGAAAAATGCAAACATTAAGGCTACAGACGAGCTAGGAAACACAGCAACATCAATGGCGTCGAAGGAAGGAAAAACCCAGGTTAAGTCTTTTTTGATCGAACAATTTTGAGCTGCAATTCTCTTTGGTACAGATTCTCAATAATTTTGTGCAAGGGTGCAGTAATTATTTTCCCACGCTTGGATGGAATTCTCATGACTATTTCACTACCCTGTTAAGATTAAACATCAAAAGCTTTGTCGTTTGTTCTAGGAACATATTTTATTTGGTATAGAACTAAAGGAGAATTCATGCTTTTTTTATAGAACACAAAATAAAATTGATAAAATTAAACCTTAATTTAATTCAATGAAGTCAAATCAACGATGGTATCGTCAATCAGGAGAGAAAGAGTTAATCATCTAAGTAGTAGATGCGTGTTTTTTTTTCAGAAGCTTAATCGAATTAAGGTTAACTTAAACCATTAAAATGTATATAAATATAAATATACAAAATTATATATATATATATATATATATATATATATATATATATATATATATATATATATATATATACACATATGCATATATAAATATGCACATATACACATGCACATATGCATATACATTGTTTTGTTTGATTGGTGTTGTTTTTTACATTATAAACCATATGTACTTGCGACCTCGTTAGACAGCTTTCGGGGTCCATGTTAAGCTGTTCCTGTATTAAGGTCTTGCCTTCTGCATTCATTTTATATTTGCTTATGACTGAATTATGCAATAGAGATTAGCAAATTAATGAAAGAATGTAATATGTAACATACATAACTTAAATGTGTAATTGATTTTAAAATATATTTTTTAGACAATGCTTCCACTATTAAACTTCAAATATTATAAAATAATTTAAAAAATTGGATCTATTTGGGTATCGAATCCGTCAGCTTCACGAACTTCCGCAGTTTTGTATCCGGCCTGCAAGCAAGGTATACTTTTATGATTCTTTATTGGTATGTTCATTGTATGGACATCTAGATCTAACCTAGACATGAATTTCTGATTTACAACTCTTAAGATCTAGATGTATTTCTAGATCTAGAGTGTAGATGTAGTCTATATTAGATTTATAAATCCTGAAGTGGCAAATATAAATTTTGTGAAGTTTGTGGGTGAGGTGGCATTTTTACAATCCCTTTATTCAACTCAGATAGATAAATAGAATACAATTAGAATAAGAGGATACCTTTTCAGAAAAAAAGATTAAATATTTAATGCAGCAAAGAAAAAAAATAATTATAATGTACGAATCGCTGTGTATGTATGGTTAATACAAAGTTTTATTTGTTTATTGTTTTTGTGTGTGACATTGACAGTCTTTTATAGCATTTGTGCTTTGTAAAAAATCAAAATAAAATCATTCAAAATTTTTGTTTAAGTATTAATCTGAAACTCGACAAGAGCGGCACAGACTTTGAAAATCACCTGAAGAATGCCATGGAAACCTTATCAAAGAATTAAAGCCGCTCAATAGTGAAGCAAATTTTATAAATATTTTTATTGATTTGCATATATACATATATGTAAATGAATGTTGAATGGTGTAACGTTGCAGAATGCGAATGTCGTGTAATGCTGGGTTCTTGCTTTCTGAAGTACTTTTGACACGTACAAGACAAATACTATAAACTGACCTAAGCCCATTTCAGCAGACAAATATGAAGTTTATTTTACAACACAATAATAATACTGCACTCCTTGTTAGAGCTACAAGTCAAGAAATAATAAACAATCCTATCCGCATAACAGCGGTATCAAATGTATCCAATATATGTTAGTTACAAATCACGTCCGCATCTCAGCGGGTAACACTGTGCAGAAATATAGATCAACTAATACATGTCTCAAAAAGACCACTTGCAACAACTGCCCACAAGGTGCTTTCTAACTGAAATTACTACACACTTTTCTAAGTCGCTGCTGTCCATCACGGACCAAATTTATACTTGAATACTCGGTCCAAAGAATACCACTTGACTTAACTAACTTGACTTCACTTGTCTGCTTGACTTGACTGACTGAACTCAAAGTCATTTTTATTCATTCTACTTCCTGTTTTCTACATCAGGAATTCCACGTGTCTTTTAAGCTCTTAACATGACGTGAACATTAGATCATGCAATGTCAACTAAGACTGTGACAATATATATACATATATATATATTTTTTAAGAGACACTTCCATTTGTACAAATTGCATACTAATAATTATAATAAATGTCACATACATGGTAGGGCTAAGTTGGTTCTACTGCATATATGCCTGTTTCTTGTCTCTATATACTCTACATACTTCCTTGCTGGCCTTTCTCTTAGCATCGTGTCTTGAGACTCACGGTTAATTAGATATGGCTTTGAAGAGACTGGATATAAAAGTTAGTCACAGTATTACGAAGAGTGGTGCTAGAGTTAGTCACAGTATTGCGAAGAGTGGTGCTAGAGTTAGTCACAGTATTGCGAAGAGTGGTGCTAGAGTTAGTCACAGTATTGCGAAGAGTGGTGCTAGAGTTAGTCACAGTTTTGCGAAGATTAGTGCTAGAGTTAGTCACAGTATTGCAAAGATTTGTACTAGAGTTAGTTACAAAAAATGTTTCTGCATTACTGAAGATCCATTTGAAGTTAAATTAATAGCTTTCACGAACTACCGCATGTCTCATGAACCAGAATGAAATTGTTATGAAATATTACACATTATACAATATCTATAGATAGATAGATGGATAGATTAGCCCAAGTATTATTATTATTATAATATATATATATATATATATATATATATATATATATATATATATATCAATGGCCGACCGCAGGATTTTTTTGCAGGGGGGTGCAAGTCACCTTTCATGCAGCTTTTTCATTACAAGGAATACTGAAAAATGAAATAGTAAACCACGCCACCTATACCTATGAAATATTAAGTTCACAGTAAATGCTTGTTTCATGAAATAAATAAAAACAATAACACTGTAACAAACTATTTACTGTACGCTTTTGTAAATATCCGTGCGGTCCGTGCATCCCGACGGTTGATCAAACAAAAAATGCAAATGCTGCCAAAACTGTCAATAACTTTACGACTGAATTTCTTCTCTTTGAATTGACAAGCCGGCGATGAACTTTAACCGCAGTGCTAATATTCTACATAATGTTTAGACATTTGCAGCTGTGACCTAGAATTAGGATAGGTCATAAGACCAGTGACTTCAGCTGTACTGGCAAGTTAGTCTAGTGGTATTTTGTGGTCCCAAATTATATTACCTAGGCTATTAATTATAACCTCTAGATATATAACTTACTAAGACATACAAGTAATAACTTTGAGATTTCAGTTACAACTACTAAAGAGTTTATTAAGGAACAAAAGAAACAGATCATTACAAGAAAATGGGCAAAAGGGCCAACAAAGGCAAGTCAAATAATGAAGAAAAAAATCAAACTAGTAGGGCCGGTTTCAGTTCAACATAATCATAGAACTGCCGTCACAGAGGCACAATAGTCTCTCAGCTCAAAACAAACAATGGATTACAATAATATAATACAGGAATCAAAATATTCCATGAGACACACAACTGTCTCTTCTCAAGACAAACAATAAATTACAATACATGTAATATAATACAGGAATCAAAATAGACCATTAGACACACAACTGTCTCTTCTCAAGACAAAAGTTTGTCTTTTACATACTGGTCTTTATATCTGGTCTTTATAAAAAAAAAACATGTACAGGAAAGGATAAGAGACTAAGTAGACATAATATTCACATTAACCAACTTATTAACAACAAATAAATACAGTCTACTTAGCTCGTTAGTGAAAGATACATTTCTAAAAAGTGGCACACTCCTCTTGATTAACACAGTCAGAGCAGAACATCAAAACTATCATATAAACATTATGGAGATTTAGTTCACAATAATGTACAGTGGTCAGCTCAAAGACTGAAGAGGAAGTGGCAATTGTACACAGTTGACAGGGACTTAAATCAAGTAATAAAGGGGAGTAACTCTAATAAAAAAATAAAGTAGCCACCCTTATTGTCCCTCTTGTTACAGCAGCATTTAAGGATGTAGACAAAACAAGTTGAACTGAACATTATTATTGCTTGAAAAGCGAGACGTTCATGAAGAAACTAACGAACCAAGTGACGTCATGTAAGGTCACGTGTTCTGTAATAACTCCCGAAATCCAAAAATGATTTTTCTCGGTGTGTCTGTCGACTACAACTTCTCGGTAGCACCAACTCTGTACCCCGTTTGCCTGCCAGCAGTCTCGCCTTCCTCAAGATGCCATCCTTGAAGTGTTCCTCAACATGGCCAAGTTTGTATTTATGGCATTAATGTGACTGCTGATGTGCTGTTAAGTGGCCACTTTTGCTAAGATGGACAGACTGCAACATCACGAAAATTGATTCATGAAAAGATGAATAATTGGCAATTAAAAGACGAATCAGAAACACATGAGACGCAGGCACAGATTACACCTATGCAGTTTGTCAGTTCCACGTAATTACATTTACCAAGAGGACTGCGCTCTTCAATCTTGTTCAAAGAAACTTTCCCATATATCAAATCGAAAGATAGCTGGCTAGGTTTTTTACTCCAAGACAAAAAAAAATAATTTTATCATATTCTAGGTCTTTACTAAATGCTATAGAATATTGAACATTGAATTGCAAGCATACATGGTCGGACATTAACTACAGATAAGCTTGTTACAGTTTATTACAAAAATAGCTTATCCTTATTAACTATTGAATATAATTTAATGGAAGCACTAGATGTTAAGTTGCTTCTTAGAAGAAGTTAAATGATTTGAAGGTGTAAAAAATTGGCTACCCAGAAATGAGAAGGGTGCACGTGAATGGTAAGTCATTATTTCCTGATTATTTTATAGGCTAGCGGACTACAACTGTCGCCAATGAAAGCACAACTTGTTCAGTTTCTACTTAGATTTTTATTGATCTGATGGTGCAAAAACGAGGATAGAAATTGGATACTCAGAATCCAGGGGGGATGCAAGTGCCGATGTATATATATATATATATATATATATATATATATATATATATATATATATATATATATATATATATATATATATATATATATATATATATATATATATATGGCATTTTACATCTCGAGAGAAGATCCACTTGCAACCTCTTGTGTGGCATTTAAGTATATTTATAATTGAAATTAAAAATTGTATGTACATACAAGATATGCTCGTTTAAGAGTATTAGATAATCTGGGGTTTTTCCATTGGAAGCTTTTCGGAAATTCCCCCAATTATGCCATGGCTGATGTCCCCCATATGATTACATAGCATCTTTTTGTGAAAAAAAACATGCACAGGAAATGATGATTATTTAATTCTAATCCGTAGCATCACATCAATGAACTTATAGATTCTATGTTAACATCAATTGTTATTCGATAATTTTTAAGGCAAGTATTCGTTTAATTTAAAGTTTAAAAAATCACCGACGTTTTTTTTTTGATAACATCATTAAGAAATGTAATATAAACTTAATGACTAGGCCTACATGAATGATAACAAGAAGAAAATACATTATTTATTTAATTAAAGATTAAACGACTTCTTCTGCAATAAACACTTTTTAAAATATATATATTATTTGTATATAATATAAGAGAGCTACACCGTTGTGTGTCCGGTAAAATTAAATTAATATACAAAGACTTCCTTCGTTTGGCATGCACGTCACATGTTTGGTTACGAGTTTGAACAATTTCTGTACAATATTAATCTTATCTTAATCTTAATCTGATAACAAACAAAAAAAGTTATTGAAGTTTAATCATAACAGGATAGTGAAGTACAAATGAGCAAGATAAAATAATTCTGTCGGAACGAGGAAAGCAATTACGCAGAGAAAGAGTTAATTTTAGACCGTGGCGCTATTGAGTTACATCATTTCGCAAGGAAACTATTTGAACAATTTAATATATAATGATGTGTCAGGAGTGGAGTATACATGTTAAAGTAATGTTATGACTTAATTCTTTTATAACAAAGATATGACTTCTTAAAAGTTGCCTATCACCAAATACTATATATACTTACAAAGCTTATAATCTAATCACTCTTTCTCCCCTTTAACACCTTTATTTAACTTAAAAAAAATAATTAAAAATTAAAAATTAAATTAATTACTGGTAATGAATTTTTTATACCAAAATGATAAATTAATCCTTCAGTATTTAACATACATGGCTAAATAAGTGGGGTTTTGTCCCCTTCAATATTTGTACACATTATTTCTTGGATCATTTGTGTGAAGTGAAAAGTAAAAAGTAAAGTTCCCCATTCAGACCTTGTGGTCTATAGGGCAGTAGAAGTAAAGGCCATCTGTTTCTGTGGCCTACCGTTACCAGGACAAGCACAACGACCAACCACCATAAAGTAAAAAATTGTAAACTTAATGTTTGAAATCATTTTATTTAATTCAATATTTGTAAAAGGAAATACATCTCATTGCATTCATGTCTAGAATTGTGTTCACCTTCTTGGTGACAACATTTGAGACCTACTGCCGACTTGGAACGGTGTTTTAGAAAAGTTTGTTTACTCATGAAACCTAGAGCAGGGAACATGGAACCTGAAAGGATGATCTGAAAAACGGCTCTAAAAACGATTTTTCTCAACATTTTACAGTCACGATGGTTCAGTAAATCTACAGTCACGATGGTTCAGTAAATCTTTTGGTAGGGCGAGAAATCAGTATTGTATGGTTTTAACTCTTCACCTTTTAGGTTTTAAAATTAAGAAACGTTTACTTACCCTCTTCTAAAAAAGTTAAAGTTTTTAACTCGGACTTTGTGATCTATGGGGCAGATAATATTTCTGCCGCCGACGGTTAACGATGTTGTCATATGGCTAGCACAATGACCAACCGCTTTACTTTTCCCTAACTAATGTCTGGTTTCCATTAGAGCTGGTAAGACTCAGATGCGCCCTAAAGATTCCGAAAGTAAAAATTCCAGTCGACCCAAGATATAGAAGCGAAGCACTGTACCACTAAGCCACCAGGCCTCCCGTCTTCTTAGTGTATATCTATAGGCTTATTATAAAAATATTATATACTTTAAATAGATTTATACATTTGCTTAACCATGATTTTTTTCGTAGATATTGGAATTTTTTATTTTGTTTTGTAATCTTTCATTCATCAGTAATTAAGTAATTAAGTAATCGCTCTAATGGTTATCAGCCTCAAAAAAAAAAAAAAAATATATAAGAAAGATTTTCACGATAAATAAGACATGCAAAGTCACTGTCACCAAAAAGGATTGAGTTATAATTTGAATAAAATCTCAATCCCTATTTGTGTTATGAGCAACCTGGCTAGACACACACGCAATTGTAACATCAATGGTTCCTCTATATTGAAATTATTTTGTGTTTCGTAATTTAATTGTGCATTGCTAAAAATTGCCTTTGATGAATGACCTTTTGAAAAAAAAGAAATAGTTTACAAACACTTCACATAAGCTTTACACCTGAAATGACAATCTCGAATAGTAAAAGAAAAATAAATATGTTATAGAAGCCCACTTATTTGAATACCTTATGACATTTTCATCGCCGACCCTTAAAAAGTAAAATAGTTACAAAAATATATACTTGTTCTTTCCAAGCCCAAAGTATGAATCAGGAGCATATCCCCAATATGCTCTGCAGAGCAAGACCGTTGAGTAATTTGTTTTATGGCCCAAGTGTGATATAAATGTTTCTTTGTTAAATGAATATTACTTTTCTTATTAACATTATATTTCATGAATTTTTTTCCCCAGAATTAAGAACTGAGATAAGGCGTCCGAAAATTCGAAACAGTTCTAACATTTTCTTTTAAAGAAAAGTAGCTGGAAACTAATAATTAAAGATGTAGACTACAATGGTCCATTTTCTTTTAATTAGAAAAACAACCATAGCTTCCATATGGTCTGAGAACAAGAATTATGTGGTGAGTATATTTATCAATGGCAATGTCTTCGATAACGAAGATTATGGTTGATATCAGTGCTTTACATGGTTACGGAAACCCAGTTGCGATCTGCATATTTTCCATATCTGATGTAGATAATACCATTGACAAATAGGGGTCTAATTTAATTATTTTTTACATCTACTGCGCCTGTCTTCTACAGTGGCTTTCCACTGACCTCAAATGTGTTTCTGGCAGCCTTCTTGAGAGCTCTCCAATTCTGTCTTTTAAAGGACATCTTTTGACACCTACTTTCCTATATGTTAGTCAGGGCAAAATTGCGTCAAAGTTGATTTTCTTAGCGCTTACTATGTTACGCCGTCCTCCTTGAAAGCTAGAAAAAAAAACACTATTTTTTTGCATCCTGGTGGCCCCTATGTCGGGTAAGTGTCCGAACAATAGCTAATATCAAACGGTGTTTCGATATTGTCTTCGCCAGCTTCAAGCATGGCGTGATTATTTGTTATGTAGTCACTATCCTTTTTTATTATACTTAACAGCTTAATAGTTTTAAAAAATCCAAAATTAAACCGAGAAAAAACAATGTTACAAAGACAGTTTGTGTGGAAATACAAACTCAAAATCGATCTCGAAGTGGTCCACCTAGAGTCTTCACCAGGATTCGAACACGGGACTTTCGGTTCCAAGTGTTTTACCCCTCAGCTACAATTTCTCCATATATTCATTTAGCGTACACTTATTTTTTTTTTGTTTAAATAATAATTATTACGTTATTGATGCATTGAAAATGAATAACATGTTACATGTAGTAAAGAGAAACTAAAAAAAGAATTATACTTCAAACAAAATGAAATAAAATGGCAACAGAAAACAAATTCTTGACCTACTTTAAGCTACAATTGTGTACGAATGACTTAACAAGAATTTCCCCTCGCAAAAAAAAAATTAATATTTACATTGTCATTTGTCATACAAACTAGACATAGATCTAGCTAGATTAAGACCTAGTTTTAGATCAAAATTTAGATTCAAGATCTAAATTTTGGCACTAGCGGATCCATAACTTTGGAGTGGGGGGGAGGATTTTTTTTCCAAATCCTAACCCTAACGCCCAGTAAACCCTAACCCTATACATAAACGTGTGTACAGCATATATATATATATATTATATATATGACAATTTTAAAAAAAGCAGTGTTTCTTAACCTTTGGCGAGAAAAAAGAACGGTCATTTTAAGGCCTTCCTCTTGCAAGCTTGGGGGTCTGGGAGAGCGCAGCAAGCGTCCCCAGTGCAGAAACGCATTCTCCTAACATCTACAGCTCATTACTCATTAGTTGGGTTCGGGGCATAGCCCCGTCGTCAAAAGCGTTTTCTTGCATTCTTCACTGCAGAAACGCATTCTCCTGACATCTAAAGCTTATTATTCATCAGTCAAGTTCGGGGTAAAGCGTTTTCTTGCATTCTTCACTGAAGACACGCATTCTCCTGACCTAAAGCTCATTATTCATCCTATTAAAAAAAGAGCTTTTGAATAATATTGAAAAATATTCTAATACGAATTTATATTCCTTTAATACATTGCAAATAAAACCGATTTGTTCCTTGAAAAGATAAGATACCCCACATATTCAGATTAAGGCTTTGAGTATCGCCGCCCAAAAAAATAAATTATTCGATAAAAAATGTTCAATAAAGTTCAACCATAAATTGTGAGTTTTAGTCCCAAATTTATTTAACTACAAAAATAGATTGAGTAAAGGTTGGAAAAAAGCGACTAGGAAATTGTCGTCTGTGTTTATAATTCATCTCAATCGTTACTCTTATACTGAAAAAATTTCGTTTGAATTCTAACTTTTCAAAAGCAAAAGTCTTTCTTAAAATAATTATGATAAATTCATGTGAAATTACATAAACTCTGTCTGGAAAGGGGAGGGGGTGGTAGAGTGAAAATAATTAATCCTCGCTCCTTTTTATCATTTTTCAGCTAATTGCATTCAAGAATAGGGGGTGGGGCGATTTGACAAAAGAGTTTAATTTATATCATATATAAATTATATTAGTGACAGATTTTATTTATTTTGTAATTTAACTATAATACAAAAGAAAAATTATTGGTTTGTCCGATGGGGGGGGGGGGTTGAGGCGATTGCATGTATCGCCCTTCCCACCTGGTACAAACCTTTTTCATTTTATATTTTCTAATCATACAATTTGAGATTAGAGTATGGTGCGACATAATACACAAAGGGTTCACATATCAATAATATTATATAGATATTCAACTAATTTTGTTCACAAACTATGATTTCTCCATAAAAATAGGACCGCCTCCCCCCCACTCAGTGGATTTAGGTGGAAAGGGCAGAAGAGGTATTGCCCCCCCCCCAACGGTTAACAGGTGATTGACAAAATATAAACTCTTTCTCTCCTAATCGACGATACCATCGTTGATTTTTACCTCAATAAATTAAATTAATGTTTGATTTCATAAACTTTACCTTGTGTTATATAAAGGAGCATGCCTTCCACTTTAATTCTATACAAATAAAAACAATTTCTGATAACAAACAAAAAAGTTATTCAAACTTAATCATAACAGGGTAGAAAAATACTAATGAGCAAAATGAAGAATTCCGTTGATACGTGGAAAATAATTACGGAGAGAAAGAGTTAAAATATCAATAGCAAGTTTTAATCATATAGATATTTAATTGATTCTGTTAGCAAGCTGTGATTTCTACAAATAAATTGAACCACCCCCCCCAATCGAAAGTTTATGGGATGGATTGATGCCATCGCCCCCTCCCGATTCCACCAAATAGGATAACATACTAGAGGGGGGGGACGAAAAATCTAAAAACAGGTTGAAATATAAATAATTAGTATATATTATTAACATAAGTAATACATTCGTATACAAATTGGGTCGGCCAAGTGGGGGAGGGGGCGATTGCCCCCCCCCTGGATCCGCCAGTGAATATAAAAATCAATATTTAACAAGAAGTGGTTCTCTCAACCCTTCTATATGGATCTAAGACATGAGTATTATGCAGAAAACAACCAAGATTACTTCAACGCTTTCTACGAAGATGCTTGCGCTCCATCATGGATATACGGTGACAAACAGCGATGTCCTTGCGAACGCAGGTATGGACAGTGTTGGTGCAGCTCTGCCTTGTTGATAAAAAGACTGTGGATATCAATCAAAGTTTAAAAAGATAACATAACGTCTTGTGCTAGAGCTTGGCTTAAGAACATTTACCATGCTGCAAGGTGAGAAGCGGTGTAGATGATCTCTTTTAATAGAATCCAATAAAACAGATGAATTCTGAAGACCGAGATTGTTTCCTACGCTTTTTTTGTTTTGATATCACCTATGAATAAACAATCATCATCTTCGTACGGAACTCGTGACAGGTTTTATACTCATCAAGACACTGTTTACTGTTTCTGTGTCCAATTGACAGTGTCGGTTTTAACCCATCACTAGGTAAGCACCGATTCGGCAATACCCCGAAATGGTCCGTGTCAAACAGCCGGGCTGAAATGGATATGCAAAACGTCATGTCACACATAACACTCGGCAATTGATTCATTCAGATTAATAATAAATGTATTCCACTGGTGTAAAATATTTGTGTATTTTTGTTGTCATTTCAGGGTATACTCTGGAAGAAGAAAATCTGTATTCAAACCTCTGTTTCCTTTTTGACTATACACCAAATGGGCATGACTTACAGAGTCATCCCTGAAAAAAAGTTCAGGAACCGTTGACCCTTATTTGAGGCACACAACCTGACATATCCCAAACTGTAAGAGTACATACTTTTTTGTTTGTTTAGGACACAGCAGCTGTGTGGAGAAGGGGGAACTGCTGTATCGACGACACCCTTTCGACCATATCAAATGCCTAGGCATTTATCTTATTTCTATGAGATGATCAAGAGATGCTTAGCGACTCCGCCTTTTTAGTTTCGTTTAGCTTTAAAAAAAATATTAGCGAGTTAGCAAATACATCCCATTAAAAGATGTAATCATTCAAAGAAATGCTTTATTTTTATGTATAATTTTTGTAAGTTGGACAAATAGTCATACACGCCCGTTAAACTAACTTTAGATATTGATATATCGATATACATGTATAAAGAATTTTGTGTTGAAAATGAGAATGCTATAAATTTTTCTAATATAACACTAGTAATTGTAAAGTTAAACGTCTTTAGATAGATTGATAGATAGAAATATAGATAGATAGATACATAGATAGATACATTGTTAGATATAGATAGGTAGCTAAATAGGAAGGTAGATAGATAGATAGATAGATAGATAGATAAGATAGGTAGATAAGATAGGTAGATAGATAGACATAGGTAGATTGTAAGTTTAAACAACAGCCACATTAGTAATGACTCACAAAATAAAATCCTTCATATGAGCATACATTTCTATAAAAGTATGCATACTGAGTATGTATTAAAGAAGAGATTTGCGATTAGATACATTTCAATTTACGTAACATATTGACGTGTATCCTGAAGTTTACAATGACGACTCTAGTTAAAGATGCAGTGACTGGTGCCGCCTTAAGTGCTGCATCTAGTATTGCAAAATCAGCAGGCTCTTACATTGTAAGTAAAGCAGCCAATTCGTCAGCTATAAATGGCCTCTATGGATCAGCATTCATATTGTTTTTAGGTTGCAAAGACAACCACTTTAAAAAGTATTTTGAAAAACATGGCGAAACACTTCTCATGCAAGCTGCTAGAAATGGGCACCCCAAAACAGTGAAAGTCTTATTAGAAAAGGGTGATCTTTTAAAAGCCGTTAACGAACGAGGTGAGAATGCGCTTTTTCTTGCTGTCTCCGAAAATCAAACCGAAGTTGTAGAAATTTTGTTAGATCTCGGTTTAGATGTAAATGAAAAAAATAAAATACAGGAAAGTTCACTGTTGAATGCTGCCTCAATTGGATCCGTCGACATCTTGCGAATTCTGTTGGCTAGATCTGCTAAGATAGACGATGTAGATGAGAATTCTAACACTGGTTTGATGCTGGCCTGTGCACAATGCCACAAGGATCCTGTTGAGTTTCTCTTGACTAACGGTGCCGACTCCAATCTTAAGAACATAAACAATGAGACGGCTCTGATGTTCGCGTCATTCCACGATTGCCCTGAGATACTTTCAATGTTGATCAGTAAATGTAAAACACTCGATGAACAAAATATTGATGGCAACACTGCACTGATAATTTCCGCCTCACTCGGTCACCTGGGCAACGTCAGAGAACTATGTTCAAGTAAAGCAAACATTGACATTTGTAACACGTTAGGCCTTAACGCAACCATGTGTAGTGCCCAAAGGGGACACCATGAAGTTGTCGACTATTTACTACGCTCTAATGCAAAGCCAAATCAGCAAGATCTAAATGGGCAGACTGCTTTGAGTTTAGCAATCCCTTCTTCATCTCTATCTACAGTAGAAAATTTGATAAGGTATGGGGCTAATATCAACTCAGCGGACAAAGAAGGTGTTACCCCATTAATGATTGCATCCACGAATGGAAGCAATGATAAAACGAGGTTATTGATAACAAAGGGAGCCTTCGTTGATGCCAAAGATATACATGGGAAAACAGCCTTACTGATGGCAGCTGAGAACGGCAAAAAGACTATAGTTGAATCATTATGCAAATGTGGGGCAAATCTTAACGAAGTGGATGAACAGGGGTACAATTCTTTGATGCTAGCGGCTAGGAATGGACATTGTGAACTTGTTGAATATTTGGTGTCAAAAAAGGGATTCAATACCGACAGCAGGTGCAACGATGGCAAGACGGCTTTACTCATCAGTATTCTGCACGGCCAGTTGGATGTAGCTGTATTATTATCGCATTTTAATGCAGACATTACTGTTCAAAATAAAGAAGGCATCAACGCTTTGATGCTAGCAGCTTCTCGTGGCCAAATCAACTTAGTCAAGTTTCTCTTAAATAAGAAGCCAAATATCGATGCCATTAACAACGAAGGACAAACGGCCCTCATGTTGACCCAGTTTCACAAACAAAAGGATGTGATGATTCTTCTGATAAAGAATAGTGCAAATATAAACATCAAAGACAAATGGGGAGACACTGCACTCCACATCGCTTCGTCACAGGGATTTTCTTTGGGAGTTCATCATTTGTTAAAAGCTGGTGCAACTAATCTTGAGGTGTGTAACAACAATGGTGAGACTCCCCTAATGAAAGCTGCTTTAAGTAGCAATTTAGAGACTGTAGACATGTTACTAAAACATGGTGCAAAACTAGAAGCTACGGACTCAAATGGGTGGTCTGCATTGATGAAAGTGGCTCAAAAAGATGATTTTCAGATGGCTATATATTTAATTGAAAAAGGAGCCAGTGTTAAAGCACGTAGCCAGACTGGAGAGACTGCTTTACATATAGTTGCGAAACATGGTTGCAGTCGATTTATACATCTTCTAGTGGAAAGCGGTGCGGACATCAACGCCAAAGACGATCTTGGAGAGACGGGCCTTATCAAGGCTGTAATACATGAGCATTATGACACAGCCATAGCGTTGTTGCATAATGAACCCAACATCATGCTAACAGACAATAAATTGGAAACGGCTATAATGAAAGCAAGAAAATCTGGTCAAAAAGCTTTGGAAGAAGATTTACTTAAGTATAGTAGAAAATTTTCTGAGGCCGAAACAAATGATTCTCAAAACAGTGACACACAAGCGATCCCTGCAGATGATTTACAAATGTCATGTTTGATTCAAGAGACTATAAATGGAAATTTAGAAAAAGTAAAATATCTCATTAGTCAAAAGGCAGACCTGGATAGTAAGGATATCTATGGTAATACCCCATTAATGTTGGCGCTACAGTATAAGTATATTGATCTAGCGATTTTATACTTGGAGTGCAAGGCTAATGTAAAGCTAAAAAATGTCAACGGGGAAACAGCCCTCATGATCGCTTGCAAAAACGGAATCGTTTGCGTCATTTACTTTTTAGTAGCAGATGGAGCTGAGTTGAATGATCAGTTCAAGGAAGGCGACACTTGCCTAATGAGAGCGATAAGTCTGGGAAATAAGGATATGGTCGTAGCTTTAATCACCAATGGTGTTGACATCAATGGGAGAGATAAGAAAGAAAGAACTGCCCTAATGATGGCGTGTTCCATTCAGGATTTTAAGATGATCGAAGTGTTAATACAGAATAAGGCAGATGTGGACTGCTTGAATAAGGACGGTGAGACGGCATTGGACATTGGAGGACGAACATTTAACACCGACTCGTTTCGCGAAGTACAAAGGATTATTAGTGAGTGTAAAACTTATTCGAGGTCAGAGAGTGTGCCTAGAAAACGGTCTCAATTATTAAGAGAATCAAAAAAATGTACAATTTTATAAATCCTTCCATACATTGACAATTAGTCATATTGAAGTGAAAAAAGTAAAACCTGGGTTTTCACATCAATGATCTGTTAATATTAACTTCATGCATCCGTTAAAGTTTTCCTGTGTATTTGCAGAGTAGATCTCTCCCGTCTGAATGATCTGAAAATTTATTTCGAAATGTTTTTTTTAAAATCCCGCTGAAGAGTCTATGTAGAATATTGTAGATCTACGTGCAAATAGTAATAAAAAGCACTATGCTTATTAAACAATTACTATTCATTGGACATCCGACTAAAACAGATACACGCATACAAAAACACACATAAGGCTTGTCCAAAGATTAATGAGGAGTGCAGTACTTCTGTGGCTACGTAGCTATACAAACGCGCACACATACACACACATAAACATATATATATATATTAAAAGAGTTTATGAAATATTTGTATTAAAGAATGGTAGAAGAAAAGGCAATATCTTGGAGGATATAAGTAACAATATATATTAAGGAAGGGGGATGGATGGGACTATATTTTACGAGCTGATTCAATACTAAGTAGAATAGGAGACTAGAATTAACACTTTCTCTCCTAACTGACGATACCAGCGTTGATTCCACCAGAATGATGTAAATAATTACGGAGAGAAAGAGTTAATGAGCCAAAATGGTATGCGGACGCGTTCAGTATAGCCCTTCTATTTTAGTTAGACCTAAGGAAAAAAAAACTAAGGGGTCCTTAGCAAAATAAACATAATATAGGTGGTGAAAATATCAATGAGCGTAGCAGGTGTGTTATCTATCTATCTATCTATCTATGTGTGTGTGTGTGAAAGAGAGATAGAGATTGTGAGATAGATAGATAGATAGATAGATAGATAGATAGATCGATAGATAGATCGATCGATAGATAGCTTTATGTTTTTTTTTCCTAGATATGAATTGATAGAATATAAATCTGAAGGTATACGAGAAGGGATTCATTATATTTTAAACACTTTTATTAGATAAAACACTTTTGTATTTTATTTATCACATGAGATTCATGAAGCACATCAAATAATCAAATAGACATATATAAAGTTGTTTTTTTTATGGAATCACTCAGTACATACGGACCTATCGCTGCATTTACATGTATTAATCTAGTGTTGATCATTTTGAGTTCCTACACTGGAACATATTTTTAATCGAAACTTATTTTTAAAATATATGTACTTAATCATCGTATTGATGTTATTCATCATTATTTTGATAATTTATTACATTGCTACTTTTGTTTTTCCGTGTCCCTTACCCTCATAATCAATGATCAAATTGTTGCCTGTACAGTATTTCTTCTTTTCTACTAGGAATATTGTTTATCCTATCTTGAATCTGGATACTGTATTCCTGCACACTCTGAAAACGTCGCAGACAGAATGACTAGTGTCGCATTGTCTCTCACTGTCGTAAATAATGTCTCTACCTCTCTCTTTTACACCACAGTACGACAAGGTTCAGATAATGTGGTCTGATTTAATTACATTTCATGCATGTACACTATAATTATTGATTTTTATTGTTTTTATTATTTTAATAATACAACGTTTGGATAATACGTAACAATACGTAACAACTAACAAAGGGGATGGCGTGGGAAGGGAGTATAAAATGTCTTACGATTTGTTACAAAAGGTCGGGGAGGATTTGTTACGCAGCGAAAAAAAATCTTGAAATTATACAACAAATGCAGTGGTCCCGGGGTTACATCTCCGCTAGGGCTACAAGAGGGTTCTCAAACAAAAAAATAATCCAACAAATATTCCGCTGACACCAGACGTTTATGTTACAGAATTGGGGAAGATGAATACTTCATAGAAGCACCGATGCAAGTCGACACAAGGTCCATCATTTCTATTTACTATGATAAAAAAATTATTTGGGGAAAATTTAAAATTAGAAAGTTTCATATTATGTTACTCTCAGGGGAAGTGGGTGGGTGGGTAATTGCGTTTTGCTACCATTTGTTTCAAGGGGGAGGGAACTGGGGGATAAAATGGTCATTTTTTTATCTTTACATACTATCTAAGCATACCATAAGTTTAATAATTTTGGAGCTTTTATCATGAATCCTTAATGGCCTTTGCGAATGTATTTTTTTCTCTGATGTCAGGTTGTAGATCAAGCAGAGATTTGTCGTATTCCCCCCTTCCCATTTTCTGTCGAAGATTTCCAGACGGTAAAGGGTCAAACAGTTAGCGACTTTCATTCCTGGACTTATTGGACGCTAACCATTTATAATATTTTTTTTTTTGGAGGATTGCAAATTTATTTTTATTAAAACTGTTAACTACCTTCGCCATGTTCCCAGTGTGGAACTGATTGATCTAGTTTGATTAGAGTCTTCAGTTTTAACGGCAGAGATGTTTCTCTCTGAGAGACAGTTTTGGATTTCTATGTTGGCCTATCTAAAGTCACTGATTAATCAAATTAATCCAGCATACCTTGATTTATGTACATTTATATATTGAAAGTGTTTTTACTTGACTACTTGGGTTTTGGTTTAATTGAATTAAATAAATATAAATGAACTTGTACTATGCTTTTGAAATCTGATATTCTTTTATGTACAGTGTTTATAAACCCTAATAAACAAAATTTAATAAATTTATTTTTTTGTTTGCTTACTTTCAACTTTCAACTTTGTTAATAATAATGATAATAATAATAATCATCCTCATTATTTAAAAAGATGTTCCTCTTTCAGACCTTGTGGTCTATAGGGCAGATGAAGTAAAGGTAATATGTTTCTGTAGCCTAAGGTTTACGAGGGTACCATGTGGCCAGCACAACGACCAACCGCCTTTACTTTTCCCCAACTAATGTCAGGTACCCATTAGAGATGGGTGCACTCAGAGTCGCCATAATATCATCATTATTATTATTATCATCATTATTATTAAATTCCATTTAACATGAAAGGCTCTCTTGCAAGAACCCTGGTCTGAAACCCTGCTGTTTTGTGTAGTGCTTGTATGTGACCATACAGGTCAATACTTTGCAGTTTCGAAACCTGTCGGGGCACTCAAAAAGAATTTGAGACACTGTTTCCTCTTCTTCCCCCCAGCGGGGTCAATAATTAATAAGTAATTGTTGCTGTAATTATAAAATAAAGTTTTAACATGTCCGAATAATATGTTATTACTGGTGCATGTACACCAGCTTTAGTACCAAGCATAAAGAGTTAACAATGTACACACTTTGAACAAGGAATTATATTCACTTAAAATAACAGAGTAGAGCATTTTTATTTTGGAAGTAAACTTTGCTTTTCAGTAATATACTTATTAAATAATAGGTCAATAGTAGCCTAATATAACATAACGTAGTCATATGTCATAGCCTACAGTACCTACGTATAGAACTATGTTGTGTCAAAATAATAAGACCTACTGCAACATTATAGGCAGATGAGCCCGTAGGCGTGAAGTCGTACGGTATAATTCGGCTCACGTGCCCACATATGACATTCGCTCAAGGCCCCTGGTACTGCTAAGGCAGCCTCTGCAGCTATATGGAGTCAAAATGTGTTAAAACATCTTCCGAAATCCCTTGTGTAGTGCAGACACTAAATATGCATTTTTTAAAGGGAAGATCTTTACTCAGATGTTGTACATCACTGGAGTTATCACACAGAACTAACTGGTGCAGTAAAGCGCTTGAAAGTAACACAAGTGTCACTATTTAACTTCCTCAATGTTAACCTTTCGTATATGCTTAATTTTTTACAAAGATTTCTTTTTAAAAATAAAATCAAGAGCTACTTATATTGTTTGTTTGTTTTGTTGTCATTTTGAAATAGAATACTTGTACTTTTTTAATGTAACAAAACAATTCTAAAAATATTACAATGATTTTTTAATACTTTAATATTATAAAACAAGTCAATTTAAATCGGCGTTACAGCACTAAAGAGCTAATTTCAAACAATTAAGTAATAGATATGGCAAACAACTAGTATTTCTGTTATGAACAGGGGCGTACTGTGGTGCAGGTCGCGTGGGTGGAAAAAAACTAATGGCCATCCACCACCCAACAGTACGCTATTTATATTTCAATAAGATTAGTCACCAGAAAGCAAAACAAAGTGAACTTATAACGTAGATGAAGTCAACAGAAATATATGATCTGTTTAATTATGTTGTGTTGCATAAGGCTTCAGAATGAGACAGCTGGAGGTCACTTACAAAGGCCCCTGGATACACACTTGAGACCAAAAGAACATTCGGTATTAGTTTACGTGACTAGAAACGCTAAATCAGGTTTCTCTTATATTTTAAGAATATGCAGAAAAAAATGCAGATTACAATAATGTAATTTGATTTTCTTGGGGATAAATAGATTTTAAAATATATATTTTTAAGTTTTATTTCTTATTACCATATATTGTCATTGGAAATACACCATTTTGGTTTTAAGGCTTAATAGACTATAAGGTTTTAAGGCTTAATAGACTATCTCCCTTGAAATACTTGCCAACGTTTTTCTGTTGCTTTTTTGTCTTTCTTTCTAGCAGCTATTAGATCTAGATATAATATTAAAATTCCTTTAAAATGATAGCATAAGAACAAAATACTCTCTTTTAAAAAAATTATTGAAAAAAATAAGAAACAACAAGTTTATCAATTTATTATTAACATTTTATTTAGACCTTCATTTCAGTAAATACACTTAAAAAGTCATAAGTTGACAGCTTAAGAACAAAAAACAAAGACTCCCTTTAAAAACAGTTTAATATAGGTAAGGGATATAAATATGCTTAAAAACAACATGGTGGTCAGTAAAGGTATCTGGGCATCTAAACTATTAGGGAAAATTCGCTGCAGAGGAGAGACGCAGACAGTGAAAAGAAAATCTTAATCGACCACCTGCGTACAATGGTTCTGTTTGCTTTGGTTGTGGCAAAATATGTAGGCAACAGATGGGGATGCGAAGACATGGGGAATACTGTAATCCTCTTTAATCTTAGGACTCGAAGACACGTCTTATTAATTAAATCTGCAGTGTTATGATATTCTACGCTCCAGTTCCCTGGGCTCAGTCTGTGGGTTGTCCACTGAATGTATTTTTTTTTCGTACATTAGTCTCACCGTGTTTCAACCTCTTCCTAAAAACAATACAGTCAATTCAAAAATGTTAGAAGTTCTTCAACTACACTCTGTCTTTGTTTTCAGTAGTTACAGAAACCATCTTTAGAGGACACTTACAAACCAAATAAGTCATTGATTTGCATTTGAATTGAAAACGTTAGATAGGGCCGGGTTTAGGTATAGGCAAACTAGGCAGCCGCCCAGGGCCTCCGATTGCTGGGGGGCCTAGTGCACAAAACTCGTAACAACCTTTTTGTTTAGATAAGAAATTAGCGAAACGTATGCCCAATATTATTCTTGGAGTCTTTAATAAATTTACTTTTTTTTTTCTCTGTTTATTTTTCTTTTGTCTATTTCATATGGGCCCACCAAATTCACTTCTCAAATTCTCCTCAAATTATCTAAGACAGGGCCTGGGTATACCAGAAGAGTTCAGGAAAATAATATCAACCAAAGGGCATCAGGAAACGCAGGCAGAGACCTTCACCGACGCTAAACAAACTAGACAGCGTGAATCTCCTCCACCGTGAAGAGAGACACATCTCTTTACATTGTTACCTTAGCAGAGTGATCCCACAAATCCATTCTCTGTAGACACTGTGTCCCCGTCAAATACACCCTATTTGTATGGCCCATTATAGTTCTCATCAGACAGATCATATTACCACAACTTAACATATCAACTCAAGAATACATTAAGAAACTTAAACAGACACAAAAACAGAGATTTGGGATTTACAACAAACAAATATTCACATTTGATTAGAGTAACATCTTTTGTAAAATCACTAAATTTAGAAAGCCTTCAGGATAGAAAACTTATAAGTAAATTAGCAATTATACACAAAACACTGAGCCATAATTTTCAAATTCAAAACCTAATAAAATGCTCAGAAAGACACACAGATAGAGACAAAGTCTTTGTTCCATATGCTAGAATGGATCCATACAAATACTACTTCTGGAATGTGTTGCCTAAGCCAGCCAGGAAAAACAATGACTTGGTATAGTTTAAGTCAGTGATGGACATGCAAAACTAGATTGACCTAGGGGCACGCAAAGGATGTAATCTTCTTTTTGAAGTAAGATAGAACAGGCCCCATGCACACCAGTGAGGAACAGCAAACATAAACAGCAAAGCTACCTTCATTCACAAAGTTTGCAATAGAGAAAACAGCTCAAAAGAGTAAACTTCCTAAGGAAGAATTCGAATTAATGATTTTTAGCGACCCCCGAAAGGGGCAAAGACGCTATTAGTTTTGTGTGAATGTCTGTCCGTCCGTCCCGTTTAGACCTCGTAAACTAGAAAAGATAGTGAAAATCCGACATCACAATATTTTAGACCATTCAAAGTTCTGATGCAACGGCTACTTTTTTTTTCTGAAAGCGAAAAATATAATTTTTAAAATCACTTATGCAAGCAGGTTTTTAAAGAGAAAAAGCTAATTAGTATGCATTATAACTTTGACCTAATTTAAAACGAATAGTAATCTTGTAAACTGCATTTTCTTTTCGTAATAGTAACTACCCATCCGATGATTTTTTTTTTTTTATTTTTTTTTTATTTTTTTTTTTAGGTTTCGAATAAGAGATTGCGCCTTTTGAAAACAATTACACGCATTATAAGACTGCAGTTAGGCCAGGAGAGGCGCGGTAGCTGAGCGGTAAAGCGCTTGGATTCCGAACCGGGGGTCCCGGGTTCGAATCCTGGTGAAGACTGGGATTTTCAACTTCGGAATCCTTGGGCGCCTCTGAGTCCACCCAGCTCTAATGGGTACCTGACATTAGTTGGGGAAAAGTAAAGGCGGTTGGTCGTTTTGCTGGCTACATGACACCCTCGTTAACCGTAGACCACAAAAACAGATGAACTTTACATCATCTGCTCTATAGACCACAAGGTCTGAAATGAGAACTAGTTAGGCCATGTTAACTTCTAACTTTGCATTCACTTGCACCTATCCTTTGATCTGCTGGACCGTTGGGGCACTACACAAGATCTCTTAACCTTCTTTCTCCATTCTTATCTCTCATTTGTCTTTGATATAATTTCATTCTGATGTTCTTTCTGAAAATATTGAAGCCTGCCTGGGTGGACCACTTCGGGGGCCGATTTTAAGTTTGTGTTTCCACACAAACTGTCTTTGTAATCTTGTTTTATTCAAGTGTTTAAACACCAAAATATTAAATTAGTCATTAACACATTTAAACGGGAACCAAAAGGTAGGGAACTGTGTCATACTCTCATTGGAGATTAATTAAGCGTGGTCGAGAGGCTAAGTACACCTGAACTTGGCTTGGCTTGACCAACTATAAAGGGATCTCGAGGTTCGACACCCGACAAGAGCAGAGTTATGTTTACTGAACGCCTGAAGCAGCACGGAATACCCCCTTCCCTCACCTGTCCATACATGAGATTGGACCATAGCGCTCTGAGCATGCTATAAGCATGAAAATAGAGCTATCTAATAGTTATTATTTATTTATTTTATTTAATATTGTAGATCATCACTGAATGGATCCTGCCATTATTTAACTCTTTCACTCCTAACTTACGATACCAGCGTTGATTCCACCGGAATGTGGTAAATAATTACGGAGAGAAAGAGTTAATACACTATTTAGGCAGGTCGGTCAGTGTTCTGGTGAACAATGTTCGGATTGAGACTACATAGTGAGACTACCTGTTTAAATAATGCTTGAAATTGAAATCTTTATCTAGGTTTCAAAGGGAAATCACCTGTTTAAACACGTCTAGCAGTAAAAGGTAACTCTTGCTTTTCTTTTAGTTTTTAAATGCCCACCGTAGGGAGACCACACGACTCTTAACGAAAGAGAGTTCACTTGCCTTTCTGTACCTTTTTGAATACCCCTTAATGTAGTTATGTAGAATTTAAAAAAATTTAGCATAATGTAGTGCAATAATTGGAAACTATGTCTCGTATTGGTCGTTGGATGAGCTGCTGATCAGTAGATTGCATTGTTCTGTGTTTGCAGTACATTATTATAAGTATAAATTTGTATTAATCAACTGAAGAACATCCTGTATGACTAGATTGAAACATAAAATGCGTAGAACGTCATTATCTTCTCTTTTGAAGTCACGTCTGTAATATATAATATAAGGTATGACAACTTAATATATAAGATAAGGAAAGGTAACTTAATATATAAGATAAGGTAAGACAACTTAATATATAAGATAAGGTAAGACAACTTAATATATAAGATAAGGTAAGACAACTTAATATATCAGATAAGGTAAGACAACTTAATATATCAGATAAGGTAAGACAACTTAATATATCAGATAAGGTAAGACAACTTAATATATCAGATAAGGTAAGACAACTTAATATATAAGATAAGGTAAGACAACTTAATATATAAGATAAGGTAAGACAACTTAATATATAAAAGAAGGTAAGACAACTTAATATATAAGATAAGGTAAGACAACTTAATATATAAGATAAGGTAAGACAACTTAATATATAAGATAAGGTAAGACAACTTAATATATAAGATAAGGTAAGACAACTTAATATATAAGATAAGGTAAGACAACTTAATATATAAGATAAGGTAAGACAACTTAATATATAAGATAAGGTAAGACAAATTAATATATAAAATAAGGTAAGACAACTTAATATATAAGATAAGGTAAGACAACTTAATATATAAGACAAGACATATACCAGATTGGAGCAATGGCAAACATTCTGCTTACTTGAAAAGCTTCAATATAATGATTTAGTTCAGAACGTAAACGGTCTACTCGAAGTCACTAAAGTTACCTCCATGAAATGTTTGCTATCACACCTTGCGATCATTCGGGCAGATGATTAAAACGTCATCTGGAACATAATCTGTACAAAATGTTTTACATGCTTCGGATGTTAGTTCAGAGTTGAAGAAAGTTTACTTCCTAGTACGGGGGGATGGGAGTGGGCAGGGTTTGAAGTCGGGACCATCAATAAATCCAAACGACAGTCCAGCGTGCAAATCGCACAACCAGACAGCCATATTTCATGAAGAAGGTTTAAAATAAATTAGCAATTTGCATGATTTGTGTGTGTGTATGAGAGAGCTAGTGAGAGAGAAAGAAAGACTTAGAGAGAGAGAGACAGACGTAGAGAAAGAGACAGACGTAGAGAGAGAGACAGACGTAGAGAGATAGACAGACGTCGAGAGAGAGACAGACGTAAAGAGAGAGACAGACGTAGAGAGAGAGACAGACGTAGAGAGAGAGACAGACGAAGAGAGAGAGACAGACATAGAGAGAGAGAGACAGAGGTAGAGATAGAGACAGATGTAGAGAGAGAGAAAGAGATAGAGAGAGAGAGACGTAGAGAAAGAGAGACAGACATAGAAAGATAGACAGACGTAGAGAGAGAGACAGACGTAGAGAAAGAGACAGACGTAGAGAGAGAGACAGACGTAGAGAGAGAGACAGACGTAGAGAGAGACAGACGTAGAGAGAGAGACAGACGTAGAGAGAGAGACAGACGTAGTGAGAGAGGTAGACGTAGAGAGAGAGAAAGAGATAGAGATAGAGACAGACGTAGAGAGAGAGACAGACGTAGAGAGAGAGACAGACGTAGAGAGAGAGAGACAGACGTAGAGAGAGAGAGACAGACGTAGAGAGAGAGAGACAGACGTAGAGAGAGAGACAGACGTAGAGAGAGAGACAGTCGTAAAGAGAGAGAGAGACGGACGTAGAGAGAGAGACGGACGTAGAGAGAGACGTAGAGAGAGAGACAGACGTAGAGAGAGAGACAGACGTAGAGAGAGAGACAGACGTAGAGAAAGAGAGAGGGACAGACGTAGAGAGAGAGACAGACGTAGAGAGAGAGACAGACGTAGAGAAAGAGACAGACGTAGTGAGAGAGGCAGACGTAGAGAGAGAGACAGACGTAGAGAGAGAGACAGACTTAGAGAGAGAGAGACAGACGTAGAGAGAGAGACAGACGTAGAGAGAGAGAGACAGACGTAGAAAGAGAGAGACAGACGTAGAGAGAGAGACGGACGTAGAGAGAGAGAGAGACGGACGTAGAGAGAGAGACGTAGAGAGAGACGTAGAGAGAGAGACAGACGTAGAGAGAGAGACGTAGAGAGAGAGACAGACGTAGAGAGAGAGACAGGCGTCGAGAGAGAGACGTAGAGAGAGAGACAGGCGTAGAGAGAGAGACGTAGAGAGAGAGACAGGCGTCGAGAGAGAGACGTAGAGAGAGACAGACGTAGAGAGAGAGACAGACGTAGAGAGAGAGACAGACGTAGAGAGAGAGACGTAGAGAGAGAGAGAGACGTAGAGAGAGAGACAGGCGTCGAGAGAGAGACAGACGTAGAGAGAGAGACGTAGAGAGAGAGACGGACGTAGAGAGAGAGACAGACGTAGTGAGAGAGGCAGACTTAGAGAGAGAGAAAGAGATAGAGATAGAGACAGACATTGAGAGAGAGACAGACGTAGAGAGAGAGACGTAGAGAGAGAGACAGACATAGAGAGAGAGACGTAGAGAGAGACAGACGTAGAGAGAGAGACGTACAGAGAGAGACGTAGAGAGAGAGAGAGAGAGACGTAGAGAGAGAGACGTAGAGAGAGAGACGTAGAGAGAGAGAGAGACGTAGAGAGAGAGACGTAGAGAGAGAGACGTAGAGAGAGAGACGTAGAGAGAGAGACGTAGAGAGAGAGACGTAGAGAGAGAGAGACGTAGAGAGTGAGACAGACGTAGAGAGAGAGACAGGCGTCGAGAGAGAGACGTAGAGAGAGAGACAGACGTAGAGAGAGAGACGTAGAGAGAGAGACGTAGAGAGACAGACGTAGAGAGACAGACGTAGAGAGACAGACGTAGAGAGAGAGACAGACGTAGAGAGAGAGACGTAGAGAGAGAGACAGACGTAGAGAGAGAGACGTAGAGAGAGAGACAGACGTACAGAGAGAGACTTAGAGAGAGAGAGACAGACGTAGAGAGAGAGACAGACGTAGAGAGAGAGAGAGATCTATTCAAAGTAATGGAAAAAATGCTGAATAATATTCTATTGCAGTAAACAAAATGGTAAGAGCCGGGCATTTCATCATTGAGGCCAACGCCCGCTGGACGAGGAGCACGACTCCAAAAAAAAAAGGCGGGCATATCCTCCTTTTGGCAAACATCTTACAACCCTATTTATTAGTAAAAATTCTTGACATGTAGGAGTCTCTTAAGAGACACACTTTTTCGGACCACATATTTAATGCAGAAAACCAGACTCTAGGCTAAAATACTCAGACTGAATAAGTTTATTGAATTTCCCCTTTTTATGTCATCACTGAGATACCCAATTAATACTTAGAATCTTAATTTTTTGTTCAGGCGATTATTTTTACACACGGCACCATGATTATGGTAATTAGATGTATCTCCTTTGTTTCCCAGTGTTAAGTTTCAAACTCTGTGGATTTTTTTTACGATATTTATAAAACTCTACACTGCTTACAGGTAAAGTTTAAAATCTTGCGTGTTGGAATTTGTCAGACAGAAAATGGTTGGTACTTCATACTAATTTTAGCTTTATCAATTCAACTAAATGTGATTTGAATTTTAATACATGCAGAAAGCCATTCAGTTGTTCTAATAATAGTTTTCCTTTGTATTTGATGTTCTACAGGGAGACTCCCGCAATAGAAACAAATGTGCGACTATGCAGTATTGACCTGGGTGTAGAACCTCTTTACAGGCCAGTGTTGACACAGATGGTCACTCATTCTCAGAAGTAATAATTGATTTTTGTTTAATTATAGCGCCTTGAGTCCAGCCAACGTTAATGCGTTCCTTTAATTATAAATGGCTTTTGGTCGTGATGATGCCTCCTATTCCCTTCACATCATCTGCTCTATAGACCGCGATATAGAAACAGGATCATTTTCTTGACATTACAAAGATATGAAATAAATGACGAAACGTAGTACACAATCTTGACATTACGAACATTTTATCGTGAAATATTTTCTATATATCGAGACAACTCTGCATGAGATGCACATACCGTCGGTTGTTAATATATATTAAGTTGTCTCCCTATAAGAAACCTTTCGCGTGCTTGGCGTGTTTCACTGAAAAATGCAGATCCATTCGCGCTTTCAGTCACAAACTTTCAGAAGATCTTTGTTTTTAACTATAGATCAGATAATTTATTAAGAAACTTTAACATCACTGTTGTTTAGCTAGAAAAGTCTACAATAGTTTAGAGCTTGATTTTATTATTTTATTTTTATTCCTCATTTAATACTAAGGCTTGTCTTCGAGTCCTAAGATTAGTTAGGAGTGCAGTATTTCCCGTGGCTGCGAAGCCCCAGCAGTGACCTATATATTTTACCACACCAGAGCAAGCATAACCATTGTCCGCACGTGGTCGATTTAGATTTTCTTTTCGCCTTCTGCGTTTGTCCTCTGCAGCGGATTTTCTTTTGGTCTCAAATGTTTATCCCGCGGCCTTTGTGAGCGACCTTTAGCTGTCTCGTTCTGAGGCCGCATGCAACAAGGTGCTCTCTTCTATGTCAGCCAAGGAAAGTTGGTGCCTGATCTGGTCTTTGAAGCGTTTCCGTGGGGCGCATCTGTTTCATCGTCCACCTTTGAGCTCACCAAAAAAAAGACTGCCTTTGGCATACGTTCGTCTCCCATACGGGATACGTGCCCTACCCAGCGTAACTGTCGGACCATAAAAAGTCCCTCTATATAGTCCATACCAGCGTTCGCAAGGACATCGCTGTTTGTAGTGCGGTCTTGCCACCGTATGTCTATGATGGAGCGCAAGCATCTTTGGTGGAAGCGTTCAAGAAGTCTTAGTTGTTTTATGTATAGTGTCCATGTCTCAAAGCCATATAGAAGGGTTGAGAGAACTATCGCCTGGTAGACATTGATTTTTGTAGGCAGTCGGAGCGATTTATTTCACCAAACTCTCGCCTGAAGGCGTCCAAAAGCGCTACTGGCCCTCGCCAGACGGTTATCAACTTCCCTTGAAAGTGAGGCGTCATTTGACACTATACTACCTAGATATGTGAAGTGGTCTGCCTCGTTAAGGGGCTGCCCGTTTACGGCTATTCTTGGGGCTGAATATGTATTATCGGGTGACTTCTGGAAAATGACTTCTGTTTTCCCGAGGTTTATAGATAGACCGAAAGGGGCGGCAGCGTATGCAAATTCGTTTACCGCGTTCTGGAGATCATGTTCATTGTAAGCTAGCAGGGCGCAATCATCGGCATAGAGAAGCTCCGTTATGATCATCTCCTTTGTTTTTGTATAGGATAGTAGACTTCGAAGACTGAATTACATCGCCAATGTGGTTTTAGAGCCGGTAGAGGTACATCTGACATGATATTTGTTCTGCGACAATTACAAGAAAAATGCAAAGAGCAGAACTTAAACCTATACGCTGCTTTTGTGGACCTCACCAAGGCTTTCGACACGGTCAGTCGCGATGGTTTATGGAAAATTCTGGCTAGGCTGGGATGCCCACCTACGTTCCTATCCATTCTCAAGCAGTTTCATGTGGGACAAAATCAGACACAATGGTGCCCTTTCTATATTTAGTGTTATTGTTTTTAATATTATCACTACGATTATTTACAATAATAAATAATCAGCATTTCAACTAATTTTTGACATTTTACGTAGCACTGTCCTTTACACTTCTGCCCTTACGCCTTACAAACACACACACACACACACAAAATGTTAAAGTACATTGAGGTAAGATTGACAAAAGTTACTATGCTTATGGCACAGTAGAAGTTAGTGAATACGGGGTTGACACTGAAACTCATTGTGACAGTCCTAGTGTTCAATTCGATCTCCCTTTGAAAGAGAGCTTTTTTTAGGCACACATACAGAAATTATTGACAACTTGTCGAATAGTTTACTAATACACTATTTATTTCTGAATTTGCCTACCCTGCCCCTTTCCATTTTACTCCTTAAAAGAAAAAAAAATCTATTACGGTATTAGAGTCTTTAGTGTCGGCAACTCTAAAATGCTCTTGTCTCAGGTCAAATATTCTATAACATTGCTTCCCTTTTACAGAGTAAAATTTATTATATTGCCATTTAAAAGATTTAAAAAAGAAATTAAAAAGGAAAAAACGTTTTAAACAATAGCTGACTCACTTGTAATTAGGTGAAGATTTGTTAGTACGGATTAAACAAATTTAGTTAGTAGGTTTCCATACTGCATCAAATAATAGACACTGTTACGATTACAAAGAATTATCCTTTTTTATAGAGGAGGCGTGGTGGCCGAGCGGTCAAGCGCTTGGCTTCTGAACCGGGTCCCGGGTTCGAATCCTGGTGAAGACTGGTTTTTAATTTCGGGATCCTTGACGCCTCCGAACCACCCAGCTCTAATGGGTACCTGACATTAGTTGGGGAAAAGTAATGGCTGTTGGTCGTTGTACTGGCCACATGACACCCTCGTTAACCGTGGGCCACAGAATTAGATGAACTTTACATCATCTGCCCTATAGACCATAAGGTCTGAAAGGGGAAACTTTACTTCTTTTTTTTGTCTATGCCTTTTTACTTAACAAACAGTTCATATAATTATCCTTTATTTTATTAAAATAATTTTGTCTCTCCTTCCAATATTATCATTATATATCTATTTTTAAATCTTGGTCACAAAGAAGCGCTTGCCAAATCAAAGGTAGATAACTCCTAAGAAAATGAAGAAGCTGATAGAACGTTACAGGAATATTTACCTCCCTTGTATGAAGCTATGCTTAAAAAGGAATAGAGAGGTCAAGAAATTACAACAACACAGGAGGTCACGAGCATTTCAAGGCCTAAAAGGATCCGTTTTTTTTTTGTAAATTAAGTAATGCTCAATGAATATGTAACACCAAGACATTGTGTTTATTAAAAGGTTCTCATCCTGTGAAACAGAGAATCAAAAGACTTCTAAATATGAAGAAGCCTATACCAGTATGTTGCAATTCTTGCGGATTACTCAATGAGAATAAGGTTCCCTTCTCGTGTAGCAATTCTAGGAAAAAGACTATTTGAATATCTTGTTCAGTTTTGGAGCAGCTTGCTTCTTTATTTCCCTCTCTATGCGTAAAGCTACAAGGTATAAGCTTCGTCCCTTTATTTGAACTTTAACATTTCTATATCTATCTATGCCTTAGTATCATGTTTTGACTTTCTTTTATGTTTTTTGTTCATGTAATTCTTTTATTATTTCTTTTTTGGTTAAAAACATTATTAAAGAATTAGATTCATTTTACAAGTATGCTCTGTAGAGCGCAGTCTTTATGTCCGAGAGTCATTTTTTTCATTCTCGCTAATACCGAGGTGCGCAAAGAATCCGAAGTCTTTGTTTTCGCAAATTTATTGTCCACAAACAGCTGAAACAGCTTGGTAGGCAATTCAGGTCCTAAGTCTAGGGGTTAGCAACCTTATAATCCTAAAAGAAGTTTGTAAATGGTTGGCCCAGGAGTATCAGAAGGATTGATGTTTTTTTTTTAAACTCAAAACAACATCCCTGATTGATTGTTGAAATTCACATTCACCCATCCCTTAGTCTGTTGGAACTTTGGTGGACTGTCTAAGTCTCGGTTGACATTGCCTGCTATATGCTCACGTGAAACTCCTAATATAGAAACAGGAAGTAAGAATGGCTAAATTGACTCATAGTAGTAACCTTAAGGGTCGAGAGTGGTCACTAACAGTCGATAGTATCTTTTGGTCACTTGAAGCGCGGCAATTCCAGATCCCACCTCATCGTGGTTGTCGCGTAAACACCCCATGTGGGGGTGGCTAAGTGGAACTGGTTTTTGATTATAGGTTTTCAAGGCCAGGTAATCAATATAAAATTCAAACAGCCACACGTCTCCGCCTCCCACCGATTGGGGGAGCATGGCTAACTTAGTAGTCACTGTATTCGGCTCACAAGGCTGAGTACGGGGAGGAAAAGATCTAAGTCCAACGTGCTACGATACGGCGCGCCATAGACGTTGGGGGACCTCGGGGCCAGTGTTTCCGGAGACGGTGGCCAGACAATTCCCCACATCAGTCAATTCCCCACATTCCCAACTCCCCACAATTACAATTCCCCACATCACAATTCCCCACATTGCAATTCCCCAAATTCACAATTCCCCACGTTTACAACTCCCCACATTGGGATAATATAAATTGCACTAAATTAATAATATAATGAAGGAATTCTAAAATGCAAATAGTATTAATTAATCTCCAAAAGTTAATATCATGACAATTTATTGAAATGCATTACTGATTACAAAATACAAGTAACTGATATACACAAATGAACAAATGAGTTTAATACAAAATATGCTTGGTACAAAATAATGAATTAGATAAGGTCCTATTATCTAATAAAAGAAAAATCATTAAACTAAATGTACAGTACAAAAACTATTAATAATTGACAAGAATGACGCGGAGCACGTAGATACGTTGTAAGGCGCGAAAAGAATTTTATTTGATTTATTTCGTGTTTTTATTTTTACACCATAAGTAGAGTCTATTATTTTTGAGAACTTTAATTTTGGTAATTTAAAAAAAAATAAAAATCAAAAATGTTACGTTTTAGCATGTTTTAAGAAAGATTCAAAAAATAATAGAATTTAACTTACCTGTTTCAAATTTTTAAAAGGCAAATTGTATATAAAAATGCATGCTTGGATAATGTATTTTTACATATTTATTAACAAGTAGCGTTTTTAAATAAAATAATGCTCGATGTGGGGAAACGGAGGGCACGCTTTTGTATCATTATATGGACTGTCTTATATAGTACATTAGTCTATGGTTATAATAAATATTATCCCAATGTGGGGAGTTGTAAACGTGTGGAATTGTGAATTTGGGGAATTGCAATGTGGGGAATTGTGATGTGGGGAATTGTAATTGTGGGGAGTTGGGAATGTGGGGAATTGACTGATGTGGGGAATTGTCATGGAACCTCCGGAGACATCGGCATCGCACTAAGCCGCCACGCCGACGGCATTGGTAACGAACGTTGAAAAAGACGGTCTCCAAAATTTCCCCTCTCTCGAGGGCAAGCTCGCAGTGCCGACAATGGGTTCAGCGGTCTTGGGCCCCAGTCCAAGACATTCAGCTACTGTCTCAACAATGGGGACAGCTTATGTGTCTAACATGCAACCAGTCCGCCCCCCCACCCCTTGGGCAAATTCCTCTCTATCTATGCAAAAGTCAATAATCGAAAACGCGGGTACGAGCATTACCGGTCAAACAGGCTCCGGCAACGATAGGTTTGTGGTCGAAAAATGTGCTACTATCGGATAAGTTAACACGGGAGGAAACGGTTTCCTCTGGATGTGAGTCAGGTGGCCAGCATCCCTCGGGTGTGACGCCCGAGCCCAGCCCACTATCACAGAGCGAGGGAGCGTGGTGCACTCCCACCCGGTTACGACCGAAGCAAACAGCTTCGGATTATCCACCTCAGTCTGAATCGGCAGTTCTCACTGAAACGGATCGAGGTCTATACGATAGCAAAGCAATACGAGGCAGATGTCCTACTGTGCCAAGAAACTCTACGCTCAGACGAGGGGCCACCTCTTCTTTACGGCTTCACAGCTTACCGGTGTTCCTGCTCGAGGTGCCAGGTATTAGTAACGTTCGTACGAAATAAGCTTATGGCCCGAGTAGTGGAATCCAGCGCCCCTGCGGGACCCGGTGGGACTGACACTTTGACAGTGGAGGTGTACAAATATGATCAGCGATTCACATGCGTAAACCTCTACAATCCACCTAAGTCTGAGTTGCAATTCAAACTGCGTGAGCCATTTGGTACAAGGGGATGATCCCCAGCGTGGGGATGCCAGGATACAGACATCCGAGGGCGCCGACTACTTGAGATAGTGACGAAACAAACCTGGTTGTTTTGCAGGGCAAAGACAGCTCCCCGACCTTTATGCACACCGGGCATGGGGGCATGTCGCGACCAGATTTGTCACTGGTGTCAACTGACTTAAGGTCACAGTCGAGAGTGGACGTGCTCAACGACGTCGGTAGCGATCACCTGCCGGTATTGGTCACAATCGAACTCGAAAGCTCAACGTGAGTACCCCATACACAGAACCAAAATGGGTGTATAATCATGCTAACTGGGATCTGTTCAGGAGTGCATCGGATGTAGCTCTGAACGGATTGGATATCCAAGCAGATTGCATTAACCGGACTTACGGACTCTTTGTCAAAGCCATCTTAGGTGCTGCTCGAAAAGCGCATCCCGAGGTCCTACGGGGGGCGCAAGTTTTTGCACTTTTGGTATCCCGATTTGGCACGCCTAATCCGACTGAGGCGGGCTGCACGTAGGCAGCACAGTCGTCGAAAAACCGATGAAACCAGTAGAGCTTACGACAAGCTTACGGCGGAGGTAAAGGAAGCCATTGCGGAGGGTACGAGACAAAAATGGGCCAGGACATGTGCTAACCTGGATCTTGCGGACAAACGACAGGCATGGAAACTTCCCAACAACCTAACCAGGGCAAAAGAACCAAAAGCAGCTGCGCCCCTGCAAACGGCTCAAGGCTTGGTGGTCACTGACTCTAAACGGTCGTACGCTCTAAACCATGCTTTTGCGGCCATCTCTAGGACGGATGAGAGGAGCGAAGTGTCGAAAGCTCTAGACGGCATCGGGAAGGCTAAAACGAAACGCAGTTACGTCTATGGTGAGGACGAGACGAGCAAATTCATTAACTCTTTTACCTACGAAGAGCTAGATATTGCACTTCGGAAGTGTAAGTTACGCAAAGCACCGGGGCCAGATGGGATCAGCAACGAAATGCTGAAACATCTCGGTCCTATTGGCAGAAGGAAACTGTTGGATTTGATCAATCGTACTTGGACTAAGGGGGATTTCCCTAAGGCTCGGCGCGTGGCAACGATAGTTCCCCTACTCAAAAAGGGAAGGTCCCAGATCGTGTAGAAAGTTACCGACCCGTTTCGTTGATGTCCAACGTCGGGAAGGCGGCTGAACGCATGGTCAACAGAAGGCTCACATGGTTTCTAGAAACGAAGGGTCTCGTTGCTCCTGAACAGGGCGGGTTCAGGATGCAACGAAGTGCGATCGATCAAGTGACGTTATTCATGCAGAAAGTGGCGGATGGCTTCCAGTGGGGCAACACAAATCGACCTGGTCAGTCGACGCTAGCGGTATTTATCGATCTCAAGCAGGCCTATGACAGGGTATGGAGGCCCGGTTTGTTGTTGAAACTGATGTCGGTTCATGTATGCTTAAGTGGATCCAAATTTTTCTCACTGAAAGAACGGTACAGACTCGTGTTGGTAAGCAATTGTCGAGGAAACTTCCACTCGAGCAGGGGGTGCCACAGGGATCGGCACTCAGCTGTACGCTATTTTTGGTCTATATCAACGACTTACCGGCCCTTTTGCAATGTCAGAAGCTGTTGTTTGCAGATGATATCGTGTTGTGGGAGTCAGGGAGGGATCGCCAAAAGCTCATTGGCACTCTCAAGCAGGCATTAACAACTCTATCCTGCTACGCCAGAATGTGGAACCTTGAGGTAAACCACTCGAAGTCGGTTTACTCATGGTTTACGCTGGGCCGTGTAATATTGAAGGAACCTGTCGAGCTACGAATGAATGGCAAGATTCTGGAAAGGGATAAAAAGCCCAAGTACCTTGGAGTAATGCTGTTCAGAACAAGGCCATAAGACTAATCTGTGGAACCTTTAGGACAACGCCAATTGCTGCTGGCGAGATTATGGCAAACATTCCACCGTTAAAATTGCGCAGAGAGCGAGCCGTCATACTAGCTCACGAGAGATACATGCAGCTGGAAGATGGATGCCCACTCAGAAGTCAGTTCGACAACTGGGAGGGTAAAAGACGCCTCAAAAAACCGGCCCTGCTTCATGCATGTGGTGCGTGGGTTGGTCAGAGAGGCGAATCTGCCGGTAGAGCGGGCTGCTCTTTCCCCGTCCGGTTCTATCCACCCGATGGAGGCCCTCGGCATGCCGACGATTCGGAAGGGCCTACTTGACCCAGTGGTGACGAGGCAGAGTCACCCCACATGGCTATACAATCAACCAGAGAGACTATACCTTAATATCCAGCCGGAGTAGCCACCATCTACACAGACGGCTCTGTGCAGACGCTCGAGGGAACTGTGAAAGCTGGGTTCGGGGCGGTAGTCCGACTCTCTGGCAAGCCCGAAAGTGACGAGCTCAAGGGATCCTGTCAGCAGAAAAGCAGCCTCGAGGCCGAACTCGAATCAATGTTCCAGACACTGGACTGGGTGGCAACGAAAGTACGTAACGGGACTGCGTCAGCGAACGACATAGTCCTTTTCACGGATTCGATGGCCGCGCTAGAGGCCTTAGAAGGGCGAGATGAAGGTGTCAGAAGGGTATGGGACGTCCTAACAGTCGGAGGGCGTCTCCTACAATTCGGTGTGAACGTTACTTTGCAACGGGTGCCCGCCCATTGTGAGGTGGTCAGCCACGACTTGGCTGACCAGCTCGCGAAAACCGCGGTCGCAACGGCGCTCGAACATGATGAACCGTGCACTTATCAAAGTGTACGAGCCCTAGTCGACAAACGCATGTTGACACTTTGGCACGATGGCTGAGATTCTTCGGACAAGGGACGTGAGCTTCACCGGGCAATGAGTAGACCAGACAAAAGAGATGCATGGTGGCAACTAAATCGTGCTTAACAGGCAGTCCTAGCCCAGTTGCGGGTCGGACACTGTCCATTTGGTGTTTACTTTAGACGGTGGAGGGAAAACTACGACACACTGTGTCGCCATTGCATGGAGGACGACGAAACAATAGAACACATTCCTTAGGAATGCAAAGTTCTGCACGAAGGACGATTGGGACAAGGATTAGATAGAGAGATAACTGGTTCATGGCCGACACAGAGGCTGTCCTTGTAAGGGTATAAGGCAACCTTAAGACTCACTGCTTGCTTCCTCTCACGTGCTCTAAGGGAGTAATTCTCAGCTTGTTTTTCATTGTCAATGGGGTTTCTGACTCAGTCACTTGAAGAGAGTAGTATCCTTTGGGACAGTCGAAGCCAATGGTCACTTGGGACAGTACATATATTCTTAGTAGTTAGTTTTCTGTACTGAGGAGTCGTTATTGTTATCCGCTGTAATGCGGACATTATTTAATAAGTAAAGTTATATGTATTTCTTCTATTCCTGAGGACTTAGTATATTGGAGATATTAGATACCACTGTTATACGGACGTAACTATATTTCTATGCGTTGAATCATTTTTTGTAACTACTATGAAGTGCAGCATATTGTTTAATTGAATACACGTTATATTTGTCTGCTGAAGATTGACTCAAATTCTGTATTCTATTCATTTCCTTTATGTGCTAAGTGGACAAACCCCGCATTCAACATTATTCACATTCACGATGTGACATGGACCACGCATGATCTGTCGAGTGTTTCTCCCCATTCCCTTCGTTTCATTTATAATATCGTCCATCGCTCCAGCTGCCTGCCTCTCCTCCTTTGCCCGGGTACTGTTTCCTACAGGATGGTTAATACAAAACCTGTGGATATCGTGAAGTTGCCGTAATGTCTTTGTTTGCGATTTTAATGAACAGAGTCATCTTTAGGTTAGATCGGCATTGTTTAAGATCTCTTCATTTATATTTGTAAGGGATAACTAAATAAGCCAGATATCAAACACATTATTATTTGAAAACAAAGCTTTTATAAGGGAAAGAGCTGCTTAATTACTGCCATATTTGTCAGTATTGCAATATTTATTTCCCCTTTTCTATATAAAAAATAAATTAAATATTTCTAATTAAATAACCAACTATATATTTTTTTATTGATTGAAAGGACTTCGGGTGAAGACTATTGTAAATTTATGTTGCCCTAAGCTGTGATACAATCAAATTATTTCCCTACAGTCGATGTAGAACGGCTGTGTGACATCTAGAACATAATGATGAAACGTTCATTTTAGGGAAGAACATTTTTTGAAAGGGTCAAGATGTTGTCCAAACTTCTCTTTCTCTAATGGTCTAACCTAATACTTGTTACGTCGTTTAGTCGAAAAGTCCAGAAGGGAATCGGTATTGGAAGCACAATTCTCCCAATGACCGTTGAAAATCATTTTATAAAACAGCTAGACCTGGACCAGAAGTTCATCACCCCAAGTTAATTCTGGAGGTTCCACAATGTCAGCGTCCACTAACACGATTGGATCGTGTTATAGACTAGCAAATAGTAACCGTTTCTGGAAACCGCTCGCTACATACAGCTGGAGGCATCGCTGATCACAGGGAATTTCTTCATATTAATAGGCTGTAACCGTCACAATACCCTCCAGTGACCGCCACTCTAGCCACGAATCTCTTATGACGGACCTTTTAAATGATTAGACTAACTTATCGGACTGGGTTGTCAGGTCACTGCTCCATTCTCATTCTGGAGGTGTTTTTTTTTTTTAAAAAAAGCTCAACCAGGGAAATCCAACGAAGCTGAGTTTGCTATTTGTCACTGGCTTATCTAGGCTCCGCTACTAGACGTTTTCATCGACGCGCCAATTTTAGGCTATGAGAGCAGAAATCATTACATTACGTCATCTGATTCTTTCCTAAAGATAACAATTTATAATTTAAATAAATTGATCTATATCCAAATAATTGTAATAAGCCCTGAGAACTGTTTTCAAAATTTCTAATGTCCATTCTACTGTCACTGATCCTCTAACTTTCTCTGATTCTTTCTTTCTTTACGCATCTCTTTCTCTAACTCATTATTCATATGTCTTTTTCTGACACTTTTCCTGCCTAATTATTCAAATTTTATGGGTTTTTTTCCCCTCAATATTTATATTTATCTCAATGCCACTCTGTTTCTGTCTCACTCCAGATTCTGTCACGTCTCAAGACGAAACCAAAACCAGTGACTCATTTGGGCACAACACGTCTTTCGAGACAGAATGAGCCTATATATATATATATATATATATATATATATATATATATATATATATATATATATATATATATATATATATATTAGGGTGGCCCTTACTTACAGGCAAAAAATAAAATTAAAAAAAACTAAGCTCTGACCCTCTTATTATCTTACATATGGTACAAAAACATTACACATAAAATTTCAGAAAGAAATTCTAACAATTAGTGGTAGCTCAAGCGATCTAAAGTTTACCTCACTGTCCACGTTTCTAATACAGTCCATACAAAATGTTAGCAGATGCTTGAAATTAACAGATTTTTTTATTTCACTTCTAGTATGTAATACAAAGTAAATTGCAACGATAAAGTAGCTTACAATGTCAAGCGTCTATCACCAACTGTCACTGGTGATCCATTAATGAGCGTTTCAGTGCGTTGGGGTACCGCTTGCGATTGTCAGAGACCAGCTGCATTAGGAACTGTAGTTGTTCTTCATTCTTGGTGAGGCGTCCGGAAAACTGTTCCACTAGAGCGACTCCCCTTTCAGCATGATCATTAATGACTGTAAGATGGTGAACACGTTTGGCTGCAGCCTGGTAGTCTTCACTCTGAGCCCACTGTTCGGCGGGTAAATGAAGGAATCCCTGTGGAAGATCCAGCGTGATGAACAAAGATCTGGTATTTTTCGTCACAAAGTCAGCTGTTGACATACGTTCTAGGTCGGCAGAGGAAACTTGATGTAATTGTATGCGCTTAGGAGGATCAGCTGCTCCATCAACTTCATTCATTGCTTGAACCATTCTGTCTTTGATCTCGTTGCTGATTGCATTATCAAAGAATGCCAAGCCAACCAAGTTCTCTGATAGGTACCACAAGTGATCCATCATCTTGTGGGATGTTACCTTTGAAATAGCACTGTTTGTAGAACTGTACTTTAATAGGCATTTCAGAAGCTGAAGATCATTGTTTGCTGCAGCACTTGCAAGAGGAGCTGTATACCAAGCCTTGACATAGACTGTCGCAAAAAATATGCTCAGTTGACGCAGACCTGTCTCCTCACGTGTGGACAGTTGAAACTGTGAACGGAACAGCCACACCTTGAAGGTGTAGATAATTTTTGACATCCACCTGGCTTGATGCATAGCCCCAGGCGCTCTGAAGTGTATTCCACGTTGTGGAGTTATGCCAAGATAGATCAGCGTTACTTCTGCTAACTCGCGGTAATCATCACGAGGTTGGTTTTCAGCCACAGCAGACATGAGCATCGTTCCAAGAGCCTCCTTGATGCTAGCAATGACAAGGGCACTTTCCTGATCAGAAGATGAATCTTGAAATTGACTCTTATCGATGAACTGCCAGTGTGCTTTAAATCTCTTGAAGAGAAGAACTTCTGGTGCTGATGAGGAACCCATAACTTGTGTGAATGCTGCACTGGCCACAAGTTCGAGCATATGATGACGGCAAGCAAGGTACAGAAGATCCCTACCAATCAGCTGTTGAAGCAAAACACAGGCTCCATTTTTTCGGCCAGTATTAGAGCTGGTGGTGTCAAAGCACAATCCTTGGACATTACTGGTTATTCCCCACTCATTCAGTGCATCAAAGACTGCACGGGCTTGCGCAGACCCTGTTCCTGCAGGAATTTTTGGAACGGCCAATAACTGTACATCCCCATCGGTAGAAGACACCAGTATAGGCAAGCGGTCCACCATTTTCTGACCACTGAGATCAGGTAGAAGCTTGCCATCCCAGTGAACGACCAGTACACCACCAGGTTGAAAGCTTTGTTGAATCTTCTCTGCACATTCTGCTCGGCAGTGCTGTCTCTGGCGCTGAATACTACTCCTGTTGAGAGTCAGTGTACTAATGTCCTGCCCGAGTGATTTCGCTGTCTCACCAACAATCATTACAGCAGCCCGATCGGATACCTTGTTGCGATCTAGGAAGGCTGCCAGGTCGGGTGTCATAATAGTTTGTCGACCACGTTTTGCTGCAGGTGGTAACTCGGAACTGGTAACACCACTGGCCAAATGATATGAAACATCTTTATCAGTGTCGTCATCACTACTGCTACTGCTGCTACAGTCAATACTAACTTGTTCCTGCAAACTGTCCTGTTCAGAAGCAGATTTATATCGACGTTCCTGCTCCTTAATTAACTTCTGATGCTGTTTTGTTTCTTTCTTCGCTAATACAGTATCCACTGATGACATGCCGCCTCTACGCCCCTTTTCTCTCTGTGCAATTAGAAATTCTTTATCCTCATAAATTTTTATCATACTCATTGCCTCACCATGGGCTATATCAAACAGATCATCAAACAATTCTGTGAATTGCTCTTCATTCCTTTGCTGTGTATCTGTTCGTCTCGAGGCATTTTTCTTGAGAGATCGCCATTGATCAAACAATACTTCAATCTTCTTGATTGAATCCTGCTTATGACGAACCGGAATTCGTGCACGGTTCCAGAATTGTTCAATTTCATCAACAGTAAGCGTTGATGATTCGCGGACAGTCTTCTTCTGTTGTAGGTGCAGAAAGAGGAAGTGTCCAAGAGCCTGCCGGTTTGAGGGCAACTTCTGACCTCTGATTTCTTCTGTAAACTTCTCCAATAAGTACACAGGTTTTCTGCTTTTGGTGGTGGTACTTACAGAAGCCATAATAACACTAAAAAGATGAGTGTTCACTGAAGTGTTCACTGTTCAACTAATTAAACAAAAATGCTTTACATCACTGACAGTGTGAAAGAGACCACTTAACAATGACAGTCTGTCATGTAATCGCATGCTTGCTTAGGTAATACACAACACTGCAGGCTGACGCAATATTACATCAGACATATTAAATAGATGATGCAATGTTGCATCACCTAGAGTTGTTACTTAGATGATGCAATGTTGCATCACACATATTAATTACATGATGATGATGCAATATTGCTTCACATGTCATGCTGCTGAGTAATGAGTGCCTATTGTAAACTTCAATGTTATTGAGCTACCCCTAAATGATTAAATATCTGCGTAAAATTTTGCAAACAATGTTTTCTTATCATAAGGACACTTTCTGGAGGGTCAGAGGTTAGAAAATAAAAAGTTCAAAAATAAGGGCCACCCTAATATATATATATATATATATATATATATTGTTACGAATCTCACTATCCAGGCTCTCTGCAAACTGCACCATACACCACCGACTTGAAGAAATAGACAACTCAGGGCTCCAAAGTAACGTAACACTTTAATAGTTGAATAAATAACAGCCAATACTGTACAATTGGCAACACGTCCACTTTACAAATATCTCTCCGATAACACCGTACCGCCGTATCAGCTCTTGTACTGGCCTCTCCGTCTCGTTCAGGGCTTGCACTGGGTTCAACAGTTCAAGACTGACTTTACACACTGGGCTCGTTGTGTCGGACTCGATCACAGACCAAGATCAAGACGCCAGTCGTCTCAACTGTACTTGACAGTACTCCGCACTGAACCGTCGTAATGCTCCGTACAGAACCACACCGTTGAACTGTGCTGTAGTCGACCGTGTTCTGAGCCCTGTCGTGAACCTTCTCTCGTGAACCTTCTCTCGTGAACCTTGCTGTATTGAGCCCCTTTTCTCAACCGTCTTGACTGCGACACTTCCGCTCTCATATAGGGTCCCTACTGGCCTTCTCGAACCGGACAGAACGCCGCTCGACGTTTCTAGGTGGTCAGATGACTACAACTCTCGTGACTCTCCTTAGCTCTGTTCACGACGTCCATCCTTCCCGAACCATCATGTTGACACTCGTCTCGGCTGACCGTCGTAACTCTCGTCACGGTTGACCGCTCCTCTAGCGCTGGCCTGGGGCAATTTGCGTCGGCTGACTACACTCACACCACTACCCCCATTTGTGCCACCACCAGGTTTATAACAATTTATATATATATATATATATATATATATATTTTTTTTTTTTATTTTTTTTTTTTTCTGCTACTCTTTCTCTGCCTCCATATTCGTATGTCTCTTTCGCTCTGTCTAAATATTAATAATTCTTTGTCACTCTTTTCTGCATCAGTGCTTCACAATGCCGCTGCTATAATGTTCGCTGATCTGTGCTAGGATAAAAGCAGCCTGAAACCTACCTTAACACAGCGATCAGCTTGACTGACTTTGAATGTCTAAAAAATGTCATTTTTAAATGTTAAGATTACAAAAAAAAAAATACAATAAAAAGAGAGAAGTAGTTTACTGTTGAAAAGTTCCATTATACTTAAATAAAGTTAACTTAAGGTCACATAGGCTTTTGTAAGTTATGTTATTTATGTTTATGTTATTAGCAGGCCTATACATGTTTCACTTATAGGTTCAAAATGTCAAGGCTAATAAAAGAACGTTACTTCGATAGGTTTCCAATGTAAATCAAATTATTATGTTGTTACGTACACTTCTGTTTTTTTATTTAGATTGTAGTAGAAATGTCAAACAAGGTCTCTCTACATCATTTTTTTTTTAAATTTTTTATTGCTACGATGTGTATGGCACTGCTGTATTTCCTCAATTTCGTTCTCTTTATAACGGCATTTTATGGTTTAAAAAATGGTTACCGGATCCTACAAATCGAAATGCCAACAAAGTGAATAAAAATTCATAATCGCCTTGTTTTGACATTGACAGTATCCTCATTTTTGCCAACTGCAGTTTATCTTAGATGCAGATGTTCTAAATAAAATGTATTGGTTTGCATACCGTTACTAAAGACATTTGTTATGTACACATAAATTGGTTATCGATGTATCACTATATTTAAGTACATTTTCCTTTCAGATCTTGCGATCTACAGGGCAGATGATGTAAATTTATGTTTAGGTTGCCCAAGGTTAACGAGTGTGTCAAGTGGCCAGGACAACAACCAACCGCTTTTACTTTTACCCGTTAGAGCTGGGTGGACACTGATACGACTTAAAGATCCCGAAATTAAAAATCAGTTTTTACTAGGATTCGAAGCCGGGACCTCGGATGACAAGCGCCTTACCACTCACTTACCGCACCAAATATTTATCATGTACTAATATATCAATACACTTATGATTTATCACTATATTTATAATGTATTAATAGAGAAATATTTTTATGATGTATCACTATTCTGTAGCATCAAGAAATACTATTTTCCCATTACAACATCTCATGAGAGTAAAGAGGCCAACCCTTATTACATAACGGCAGATATACCATGATATTTATCGTGGATCAATATAGTTCTTATTTATCAGTATAGTTATTCGTTTATCATCAATATACCTATGCAAAATCTCACACATGAAAATTCCAAACTAACACGCACACACTTATTCTAAAACATTTATATACATACAAAACACTAGCTTTCCTAAATAAAAACGTATTTGTATGTTTTAATAAAGTCTTTAGCAATATAAAAAAAATAATGTATGTAAATACTGTTAAGATTAGAAAATGTTCTAATGTATAAAAATACAAGCAGTGAAACATAAAAAATAAAAAATACATTAGGAAATGCAGAAAAGCAAATTAATGAAAAGATCAATTTAATCAGCACATAGGGACATTACTTTATAGTTCTTATTTATCAGTATAGTTATTCGATTATCATCAATATACCTATGCAAAATCTCACACATGAAAATTCCAAACTAACACTCACACACTTATTCTAAAACATTTATATACATACAAAACACTAGCTTTCCTAAATGAAAACGTATTTGTATGTTTTAATAAAGTCTTTAGCAATATAAAAAAAAAAATGTATGTAAATACTGTTAAGATTAGAAAATGTTCTAATGTATAAAAATACAAGCAGTGAAACATAAAAAATAAAAAATACATTAGGAAATGCAGAAAAGCAAATTAATGAAAAGATCAATTTAATCAGCACATAGGGACATTACTTTGGGACATCATGAGGGTGGAGGGGGGGAGTCATATTACAGATTTGATAACAGAAATATATTAATAAATACAATATCTTATTTACATTTATCACAATGGTGATGCTTGCCCTGGACGTGCGGAGATATGTAGGTCACAACTGGGGCTGTGCATCCACGGGAAATACTGCATTCCTCATTAATCTTCGAACTCGAAGACAATCCTTATTATGTGCCTATCAAGAGATCCTTTATACTATTAAACGTATTCCTGTAAAATTTCATACATAGTTTCCTGTTACCTCTTAGATACCCACTATAACTCGGTTTTGACAGATTCTTAATCTAAACGCGACGATTCCCAAGAAACCTCAAGCTTTCTATTAAACCTTTGAATTTCATTTTTGGTATTGACCTAAAAAGCCACAGTTTAGCTAAATAGGAAAAAAAACAACTTTCTAGATTTTTAAAGAATATTTTCGTTCTTTTTCCCTAAGCTAATTTATTGTTTTACTCACCTTACGTCATTTCCGCTTCCGTATTGACGCGGTTGATGAAAAACAACACTGACAGTGTAAAACAGATCTTTTTTTTTTGCTTTTAAAGAGACATCTACGACATCTCGATTTATCTCGTGTAGCTAAGACTAGCAGTATTTTACTCTACACATAGATCTTTAAGCTGACAGAATCGTCAGAGTGAATGTAAGGGTTTATTCACAGACCTGTTGGATAATTAAATGTGTTTCCGGGGATAGGAGTTATTTATATACTCAAAAGTTCTAAAATTAACTTGTTTATGTTGTGTGTAAGCGTGGATTGGGGGAGCATATAAAATGGGTTAAATAAACATTTACAATTTATAATAAGCAAAATACAAAAAGTACTTTAAAAAAAAAACACAGCTCATATTAAGTATTAGATCTAGACTAACAATGAAAAATCAGTGCGATATGACTACTTGGAAAAGGGGAGATAGAACGGGGCATCTGACTGTTCATTTTTTAAATGTATTTTAAAAAAAAGGGAACTACTTGATTTAGATCTTGTGGGCTAAAACTTTCTCATGCTTATCAAGCTAAAGCGGTAACCACTCTGCTAGCGAAGCGTCTAGGAACATGGAAGATTGTATAGTTATCTATTGTTTCTATTTCATGTTTGGGTTTACTCAGACAAGCTAATATAAAGGGGACTAAATAAGCTTATACCACCACTTCAGTCAAGTAGTATTTATTTCCTTGTATTAGATACCCAAAAGAAAACTAAGTAACAACTAATTGGTTAATATTTGTGTAAAGATTCTTGTATAATCAGGTAAAAGAAATAATTGGGCGAAATTTCAGCTTGATCCGAGATTGGGTGTCGTAGAAATAACGTGTACAAACTTTTGACCAGACAGACAGACATAGTCAGTTGATATAAGCCAAAAAATTATGTTGGGAACAGGAAGAGGACATTCGATTCGTCATTAATGCTTTCGGGGAATACTTTTTTTTTTGTATCTTTGCATATTTGAAAGCGAAATAGTTTTGTGGTATTAAAGGACGCTTTGCTATTTCATATTAGACTTTATTGACTCTAGCCAAATCCGGCCCTCGACGTGCTTCCATCCGGTCCGCCGAAACTTCGGCACAAAAGATAGAAAATTCCCCCCCCCCCCAAAAAAAAAATGTTCATTTTGTATCTTTACCTACGTACGGGTCCTCACCTTTTTCTAATGGATTACTACCAAGACATTTAACATTTGTGCTTTCATGAAATAGGACTATAGAATATATTATGAAAAATGAACGTATCTTCACTTTTTGTAGAAAATGATACCATTGCTAGCCAACATGTTTGTTTTATGAAGAATGTGAGGCTGTTTTTAAAAAAACAAGAATAACAAAATATAAACAGAACTTTTGCCATTTTTTTGAAGTGTAAAGAGAAAATTCAGATATCCGAATAATTCAATGTAAGTACTGGATCCTCGGTTTGAAATAAAAACAGTTTCAGGTCAATATTATTAAGTTTTGGTATCATGTGGCCCGCGACACTAGTGTTGGTAATAAAAATGACCCGCAGATAGAGTTAGGTTGGGCATCACTGAATTAGTAAATTCAATGTGTTCTGGACTTGTCTCAAACTATCCATCTTTTTGTTATACCTAGTGCTTTGGACGTAGTGTCACAGAAAAAAAAAAAGAACAGAGATGTCTCTCTTCAAAGAAAGACCAGCTCAGCGTGCCGTAACTTAAAGTCTAGCATAGAAGAAATTTCCTGACCGTAGGTGGCTTCAGAAAAATACAGCTGGACGGCCCTTATTAAAGCAGCGGGATACACTTTTTGACGAAGAATGGCGTAGACCAACAACAGATCTTAGGTTAGAATTATCCTGGATGTGGCCAAACACGTAGATTACAGCTGCAAAGCGACATGGAATACTGCTCTGCTTTTGAGTCTACTGACTCGAAAAGAAGTTTTGTAATTCTAGGAACAGAACGGTCTTTGATTAGTGTCTCACAAAAGTGTATAGTTAAGAAACAAGAACTATTTTTCCCAATCAATAATATCTAGTTACATTTGGTTGTGTTGTCGTAAAGTTCTTTATGAATACGTTCTATCTCCATGGCTGTGTATCTGTGACCTGAGATTTGGTTCTGAAATGAACACCCTGATGGTTCTCGTTTATCATAGTAGAATAAATTATTGTGCATGACCTCGACATTGGCTTTTCTAGCACAGAGTCCAGTGACGTAGACATCCTCCAACCAAAAGACAGGAACTTCTAGAGATGCCTTATACAGCAGTTTGGCAGCAGAAGTAGTCATGGCGTATGACGTTCCGGAAGTGTATTTGGGATATACAGTCTCGTTAAAAACATTAACCGGCGTGTACCATTTTGAGCTGGTGCTTCTGATTGGATTAGCACCGTGAAACACGTGACCAACGACAAATGGATAATCTTTCCCTTTAGACTTGGAAATGTCATCCAAGGACTTTATAAGCACTGGGACATTGATGTACATATCATCGTCAACTTTGAGAAGAAATTGGCTTTCTGGACATTTCAAACTGACCCATTTGAGAATTGAAACAGATTTAAGACTTAAGTTGTTATAATGATCTACATAATCTTCTTGAAGTATGTCTCCGTAAAGCTCTGCTTCTTTATCAATGAAATGTTGCACAGATTGAGAACCATTGGTTGATGAATGTTCAGATCCAAGAAAGAAAATCAACGTTGCATTGTTGCTGCTGACATTAGCATAGCTTCCCCAGGTCTGTCTTATAGTCTGTCTTGTCTTGTTATTTCCTCTACTGCCCACGGCACAAAGGACCAGTTTAGAAGTAGAGCAATCAACTTTTGGAACTATTTTATATAGAAAACTGTGACTATTTATAGGGTCCATCTCTTGCTGAACTTTGACGGATTCCTGGGTTGAAGATATTGATTGGTCTTTCAAAGATGTAGTTAATTTTAGTTCTGTTTCTTTGGTTCCAGTTAAATTCATTAAAGGTTTCAACTTTGAATGAGACTTCTGCTCAAAGTCAGCGACTACTACCACACTTGTGGATTTCGAGTTGGCAACTATGATAACATTTACAAACCTGTATACTATGAAGTTGATGATCACCATCAGTATTGCCAATACGACTATGAGAAGCGTCACTCTTTTCCAGCAATTCTGAGACATTTCTCTAAGTATAAGAAAAAAAAAATAGTTTGATACACGACGTAATTTTCAAAAAAGCTTTTATTAGTGTACAAGAAAAAAAATTGTTCCCCCTTTCAGACCTTCTGGTCTATAGGGCAGATGGTGTAAAGGGCATTTGTTTCTGTGGCCTACGGTTACCAGGGCCAGCACAATGACCAACCACTTTAACTTTCCTCCATCTAATGTCAGGTACCCATTACAGCTGGGTGGACTCAAAGGAGCCCGAAATAAAATTTCGAAAAAATTCAGACTAACAAAAATAAATCTGTGCTATTAGAAATATCTTACTAGCTGTTTATGTTTAGTGCAATTTCAAGCTTTTAGCTTTCTCAATGCACTATGATCCTTGCTTAGGCCAATAATAGAATATGCATCCTTCGTTTGGGACCCCTCAACTCAAGAAAACATTAAGAAACTGGAACAGACAAAATAGAGCAGTGAGATTCATAACAAACGAATATTCACATTTGACTAGAGTAACAACTTTAGTAAAATCACTAAATTTAGAAAGCCTTCAGGACAGAAGACTCAAAAGTAAAGTAGCAATTATACATAAACACTGAACCATAATCTTCAAATACAGAAACACAATTTAAAAAATTCTCTGAAAGACACAAAGATAAAGGCACATTCCTCGTCCCATATGCTAGGACAAATTAGTACAAATACTCCTTCTTCCCTAGTGCTATTAGAGCATGGAATGGGTTGCCTGAGCTAGCCAGAAAAACCAGTGACTTGGCAGAATTTAAGTCATTGGTTAATATGCATGACTAAATGCATGACGCGTAGGACGTAATCATGTTTTTTTTAAGTTACGTCTGTATTATATAAGATAAGAAGATCCTATCCCTTGTCTGGGCCAGTTTAGGTGGGGGTGGGGGGAGGGCCTACCATTGACAGAGGTTGTAAACAAGCTAAAGACAGGGAGAAATGAAGAAAGACGGTCGACAAATCTTGCTTCGTGCCCCAACGGTCCAACAGACTAAGGGATAGGTAAAGGTAAAGGACGGGAGAAGAAGGGTATATCTTGTTAAGGTTACCGTGATAGCTTTTTAAATGTATTTTTATAAAATAAACAATAAAAGTTATCGGAATGAATTCGAACTTGAGGGCTTAAGCCTCAAAAAGCCAATATACTAGCCACTGTACCAGCGAAGTGCTTATGAACATTGAAGGTTTCATAGCTATCTAATGTTAGTTTCAAACTTTAAAGCGACTACCCGAGAAACAAGATATAAAGGGGACATATTCAGCTTACACCTTCACATCTGCGAAGTACAATTTCTTTCCCTTGTTCAATACAAAATAATTCATGGACTTATTGGTTAATTTTTAGTTTATTGATTCTTGTTTTGTCAGGTATATGAAATAAGTGTGGAACGATTTCAACTTGATCCGAGATTGTTTGTCGGGGAAATAACGTGTGCTAAAAATGTACAAGACAGACAGACAGAGTGAGTTGATATAAGCTTTATAAACAAGAATGTCGTAGTCCTGCTAAAAACTAGAATTGAAGCTAGAACGTAAAGATTTTCTTCTTTGTACACCTACAAATTAATCAAAATGTCTTTTTTAAAAAAAAACACAAGATAGAAGAAAAAAAAACTTTAAAAGAGAGAGAGAGATTGAGAAAGAGAGAGAAACAGAAAGAAAGGGGAAGAAATGCATATTTACAGTCTTATATCTCAAATCTGTAAGTATTGTTTCGAAATAAAAAAAATAATGATTAATAGTCACTGATGAATCAATTGATTGGTTAACTTTTGGACTGATTATTTATGTTTTGCTCATGTTAATGAATAAGTAGGCCAAGTGTTAACTTGATACCAGGATGGGAAGTGGGAGAAATGACGTGTTTGTAATTAACAGACAGATGGAGTGAGTTTATATTCGTTAGAGTATTTCATAATTTTTTAAAATAGAAAATTCGCTCTTTTGCAGGAGCGTAGCTTGGAATTTTCAATCCTTTGGGGCGCCCGGTGAACTCTTTGGGGGCCCCTGCAATTTGCGTAATATTTAATTTTTTCTCGTAAAAGTTACTTATTTGCCCCCCCCCCTCAAGTGGGGGCCCGGGTGATTTTCAAATTCTCCCCTCCTCCCCCCACCCTAGCTACGCCACTGATCTTTTGTTTCTAGAATAAGTGATTCGACTATAGGAAATCAAGTGGTTCATGGCTGCTTTAAACTGTAGAAGCTGTGTTCACGGAATAGTCTATTTTAAGCTAACAGAATATGACTTGCAACACAGGTCAATAGATACAAACACAAAATATTCCCCAACACAGTGTCATAGCTAGGAGGGGAGAATTTGAAAATCCCCCCTGGCCCCCACTTGAAGGGGGCCCAAATGAGTGGGTTTTTTTTTACATTAAATATTACGCACATTGTAGTGGCCTCCAAAGAGGTCAAGCCACCCCAGCCCCCCAAATAATGGAAAATTCCTCGCTACGCCCCTGGTTCAAGAAACACAATCTGTCATGATAGAATAATAAAACCCCAGTCGCATGCATTATACATCCGCAGTGTACACATCATCGAGCTAAACGCAGAGGTTAGACAAGACAGTGCAAGAAATCATTCGAGCATTAACATGGGTACATCCTGATTGGGACGTATTCCTGGATGTGCTGAGTGGGAGAGCTGTTCCCGAGGAACTTCCCTAACATAGCAATCCGATTTGCTCCGGGGCATTCTGTTATTCAAATAAAATACGCACTTTGCGATGTCACAAACTAGATTCCACAGCTAAACGCATTAGAAAAGCCAGTTCTACTATTTACATCTGGTGGAATTACACAAAACGAAATCTAGCTTCTAATAAAAGATACTTATCAAGTAAATATCACATCCGGTGTGCGACTTTAAAATTCGGTACAATATCAATACACGGTGCAAATTACATGATTATTTCCAGGTTGTATCTATCACCATAAAATCTATATTTAATGGAACAATACGTTACGATATTGTTATTGCTAAAAATTTTATAATATTGTATTATTATTAATAAATTGCAATATATTTATGTTTATATAATCATCCATTATATTTATATTTTTTTGAATATGCTATGAAGTGATCTGTAGTATGAAATAGTGCACATATTGAAATGTTATATATAGGTTTCACATGATTAACAATTTTAAAAAAAAAGTAATTTAAAAATATAAACAATGAAAATGAAAAAAAATATGATGAATAATAATACTGAAGTAATAATATATATTCAAAGAGAAGTGCCCATAGTTAATTCCATTAATAATAATTATTCAAAAGATCTATAACTCAGATATTAAATAAAACAGCCACTGTAGTAATACATAAAAACCAATGTATAAACAGTTTGCACATTGATGTAAATCTGTTTCACCTCATGTTATACATGAACGAACATCAAATAATCCTCAAATGTAGCAACTGTCCTTGCACTAATAACGACGCTTCAAACCAGCATCGACACCTGCAAAAGACACTCTGGCAAAAACAATTCTAAACCAGTGATGCAACACCAACACTGACAAGACCACTTCGACAATGAATGGGTAACGCTGACACTGAAAAAGGCATTCGAAACAATTGCAAGGGTAATTCCAACACTGACGCCATTTAGAAAATGAACATCTAATCTTATATATAATCTAATAATAAGAAATACGAACAAATCTACACATAGATTTATAATACAGATGTTAAAGAAAGCTCACCCTAAAATAGGGGTCCAAGAGTCTTACCAAGAATAGGTCCACATCAATATGGCGTAGGCTGTCCAGTAGTATTAAACAAAAAATATTCAGGACCCAAACGCAAGCCACGATGGCGAAAGGAAACCAAAACTAAAAGATGTCAACTGACGTCACAAGAAATCATGACATAGCGACATGGAAATAAAACACAAATAACACCATGTTCCAATGACGTCATAGAAAGTTACGACGTATCACCTAGAAAAAATGGCGCGCTATAACTGAAGATCAAGAAATAGTAAAGTGGCGCTCTAATTTTGTATACAAATTACAAACTACAAAGAATAGTATAGAAAGCTGCCCTGTCAGCTAGCCCTGAAACAGATGCATATACATGTACGAAGTGTGACAAACTCTGCATCTCTAAAATTGGCTTGATCAGTCACTCCAGTTTCTCAAGAGGAACCCACAACCCATGAGTCATCTGAGGACATTCATTGTCTTCCGAGACCATACGTTATTCTCGTCTGGCCTTGTTCTTACTGTGATCTTACCGTATACTTATAGCTAATAAAACTAATTTTTAAAATTCTAGATTTAGATCTACAATGACTATATAGATCTAGATCTAGTTTGAGTCTATATGATCTAGTAGAAGACGATGGATTGATAACTACATCTGTGTGGTAACATAAGAACACCATACAGTGTCTCTCAAACGTTTTGTCTTAAAATTATTACATGACCAAGACTACTATCGGGACTTATATGGATTATATATTTTCCAGTTCACGTTATTTCAAGTTCTTATTCATTTCATCCTACCATAGACTTATAGTTCACAAATCTGCTTCCCATGGCTATCAGGAGCTAAGCTATTACTTAATTATTTATAGATAAATTACTTTACATTATTTGCGAGTTAAAATTTTTTTATTTTTTTTTATTTTTAAAGAATTCCAACTAAAGCAAAATTCTAATTTAAAAACAATTAAATAAAACAATATTTGAATGAGTATTTTATTCGATAAGATAGTTAATAAATAGATGGAATATTTCATAATGAACCATTAATACTTTTTCCATTGCGTCTTCGCAAGTACATTTTTTTTTACCAATGCGCTTATATATGAATGAAGCCGAAGTTATTAATAAAGAAGTCTTTGACAATGATGATGACAGCAATGTTCACGGTAATACCAGAACCAATAGTATTAATATGCAACGCAAACACTGAAACCAATTAACAGGGGTCAATTAGTACTACCAAAAATAGATCCAAGGCCATGGCTAAGGCTGTCCAGATACGTAAAGCAAAGGAACACTTCAGGACCACAAAAAGTACACTTGTGTCTGTCACTACTCACATGGCATGAAATCACCAAACGTGAAAGAAGAGAGAATGACGTCACGTCTAAATCATGACGAAGGAACAAATACTGAACAAATTAAAATGTCACAAATGACGACATCGCCTATAGAAGAAAGCGGCGCTATTTGATTGTGTACATTTTTACAAATATACCCCACAACAAAACTAGCTCCTTCCGGTACACCGGCCCCCAAATGTAGTAAAATAGATGCTGGAAATAGTCCTTGTAATTCTCATACGCAGTCTGTAGTTGTCATCAGTGTTTCTCAAATTTTTATTTGTGACCTAACGTTTGATCCTCTCGTTGCTAAGAGAACTGAAGTTGTCCACGGAAAAGAGTAGTTCTGAATTCTGAGCTCAGAATATATATCACTTGACACTTACAACCACGCGGTGACTGAGCGGTAAAACGCTTGGCTTTCGAACCGGGAACCGGGGTTGGAATTCTGGTGAAATCTGGGATTTTTAATTTCGGGATCTTCGGGCGCCTCTGAGTCTACCCAGCTCTAATGGGTACCTGACATTAGTAAGGGAAAAGTAAACGAGGTTGGTCGTTATGCTGGCCACATGGCACCCTTGTTAACCGTAGGCAACAGAAACAGATGATCTTTACATCACCTGCCCTATAGACCACAAGGTCTGAAAGGGGAACTTTACTTTTTTTTTACTTTTAACCACTAACTCCTCCTAGTGAATTTAAAGAATCGGTAGAGTGGGCCGTGTTAGAGATATGTCTGTCACACGCAATTTTTTTTTAGCCTTTCCAGAAATCGGAGCGAAATAAAATTTCGTTATTAAATTTTTATTTCAACCATAGGTATGAGATGATCTTACTTAATTAAAATTAAATAAAATGGATTTATAATTAATTCAATACATCAGATTTTTTTGGGCCTGACTCACGGGTTGAAAAACACTGACACAGTTTAAGTGGATAGACTACGAACTTTTTAAAACCATGTGTTTGATTTTTTGGTCGCCTGTACTTCGCCATGAATTCCAAACATTGTTGCATTATTAGATTCCTGAGCTCGTCACATCAACCTCTTATTACAAAGCTTATATCAACTTATTATGTCTGTCTGTCTGGTAAAAAGTTTCAAAATGGTGTTTTTTTCACATTCTCATATATATATATATTAGGCGTGCACCGGATAGTACTTTTTGATATCCGGCCGGACCCGAATATGACCGTATAGTAAAATTTGATATTCGGCCGGTGCCGGAGCCGGAGCCGAATACCTAAATGTTTTGTAAATAGCTTGTATTGCTGAGAATTTTACAAAACTGTTAAATAACATACCTATATTTGTTGGTATTATTTTTTTTTCCTTTTATATACCTTGTTGTTTTGAAACTCTTTTGCTGATTGATTTATTAAAGATTAACAATATTTATAAACATAAATTAATCTGTGTAGCATGAGCGTGTCTGTGTGTATGTATGAGGCCACCAACTATAAAGGCTGTGTGTTGGAGGATCAATGTAGAATATGTTAGTATATATTTAACTAGTTACTAATGTAAATCTCTCATCTGGCTTGTATGGTGGTTGGATGTATGTGTTCAATAATTTCTGACCAACAACTGGTCATCTGTCTTGTAATTTTAAGTCCAAAGACTGCTTCTGGTTCTGGCTTCAAGGCTTAATACTGATAGCTGTTAGTTAATAGTTGGAATCACAAGCGTAGTAGGTCATATATTTATTAATCCATTTGCGGCAAACGATATTTTATTAACAGCAGGAACATCTATTTTACCTACTCAAAGCCTGAGCTTCAAATGTTGCGAAGCATAGATTTAATTGTAGTCTGTAGGCCTATTATTGTTATCAATGTTTAGATCTACTGTTATATAGATCTAAGAGAATTAGGAAAACCAACTATAAAAGAAACAAAATCACCCACACCCTCCCTACCAAAAAAAACCAACATAAATAGACTTTGTGTTCGACTGATTGTAACAACCTGGTCAGATAGACTTAGTGAGCCTACACATGTAGTCCTAGTGTAGTGTGTATAGTTGATGGTGTTGACCTTCACGCGTTTTTTTTCCTTGGGCATACGCAATAGTGTTTAGTGTGCAGGCGAAAAAAGATAACACATTGGCATGATCAGTCAAGCATATAGATAAATTATCTCTGTACCTTAGTTACAGAGGTCAAGTGTTTCTTAACATTCCAGCATTTTTTTCTTTGTTTGCTAGATCTAATTGTGGTGCTTTATATCAATTTATTTTCTGCGATGTTAAATTTAACTGTAAGGTTTTCCTTTATATATTAAGTCAATAGAATTAAACAATGAAATTAGTTTTCTTTCTGAAGGTTTTAATACAAGGGGAAAAATACATACACGCACACATGCACATATTTGTTTTATTTTATTGTGCAACGAACGTGTGTTCAGCGCCCTAAATGACATTTCTCTCCAAGTAAACAAACTTAGTGTCAACATCTAGTGACCTCTAGACAGTCTCAATATGTCTTAACAATTTGCGTTAATCCATTCTGGCTTAAGAATGGTCAATGTCTATATTCTCTATCAATACATTGTCATGGATTAAACAAATAAGAAGTTGGGGGTGTTAAGTCTCTTGAGCCCTCCCTTTAAAGATACCCTTGGTCAGTGTCTGTTTGGCTTGTAGTCCTGACTCATACGTGAGACTTAACTCAAAGTAAACAAACTTATTACCCGTCCAATGGTATAAAAGGTGTGGTTTGTGGTCCAGACCCTAGATTGATAACCTATCTCATAATAAACTAACTCATACCAAATTAACCTTATAGAGATTTGGCTTGTAGTCCCGCCTCTAATAAAAATTCTAATCCAAGTAAACAAACTCAGTTCCCTCATAAGATGTGACCTCTAGACAGTGTCGACACGTTGACATCTGGCTTAATGTGGTCAGCTGCCTATTTGTGAACTCAATGTTATAGACTAAACAAACAAAAGGAGGTGGGGGTAGCTCATCTCCACCTCTGGAGATACACCCGCACATCTTGACAGATTATCAGCGTGACGAAGTTAAGGAATATGACATGTTTACTAGACCACTCAAAGGTCAAGACAAGCCAGTGTGCCAGACATCGCTGCTACGTATGTAATACGAATTTATAATGTAAAGTCTAGTCCCTCCCCCCCCCCCCAATAACAAACCTAGTTCCCTCGTGTGACCTCTAGAGAGTGCTTACGTCCATCGTATCTTACTTGGGGTCACCTGTCAATCAATGAAATCAATGTGATGGGTCAAACAAATAAAAGGGGGAGGGAGTTGTTCATCTAGAAATAAACCTGGTTACCTTAGAGGTGTGGCTCTTGTAGTCCAGCCCCCCCCCCCCAATAAAGATAAACTACTAAGTAAACAAACTCAGTTCCCTCGAATGGTGTGACCACTAGAGAGTGTCTATACGCTGACATTAAACCTACGTCCATCGTATTTAACTTGTGGTTACCTGCCTCAATGTGATGGACTAAACAAATAAAAGGGGGTGGGAGTTGTTCATCTCTACCTCTGGAGATATACCCGCACAGCTAGACATACGTCTGGTCAGCATGACGTAGTCAAGGAATGTAACATTTTAACATGTTAACTAACTTACTCAAAGGTCAAGACAAATTGAAAAAAGTGCCAGCCATTGCATCTCTGTATGTAAAGCGCATTTATGATGTAAAGTTTCATCTCTATTTATATTAAGTTATTAACATGCCTTGTCTTTATAATAAACGATGTTTGGTGCATATTTATAATGGCTCTATTTTTAAGCACATTATTTTGTTTTCATATAAACATTAATACATTCTATAACAGACAGTAATGGAACGAGATCCACTTTAGGCATATTAAATAGGTGTATTTTTACTATCCGGTTTACTATCCGGTAGTGATATCCGCCAGAAGCCGGAGCCGGAGGGACTATCCGGTGCACCCCTAATATATATATATATATATATATATATATATATTATAAGTCGTTAATAATATACCAGGATGAGTAATTTATTAATTTACTGAAATATTTTTTTCTACAAATTATTTGGATATGGTGTTCATATTATTCTGTGTTGCAAATTTACAATACTACACATTAATTTTAGTTTTATTATATTAAAATTTCGTTTCTTTCTTCTGATCAAGAAAGTGTATACACAATAGAGAAGTAATGTATACCACGTTATTCATTTAATATGTTAAAGCCTAACAGTACAGATAGCATAATAATAATAATAATAATAATCTTTATATAGTTTTGGAGCTACGAGTTTTAATTTCTCCTTAATCCATTACAAGAAAATGATATCCTTGTTTGAACCAGGAACTTAAAGAAACCATCAAATGTACTTCGAGGTTTGATTACAGTAAAAAAAGATAAAATTGATTTCTAAAGGAATCAAATCAAAAGCTAATTAAAACGTACTTCAAAAGCATTACCTTTTTCAAAATTATAATCCTTAAATTGGAGAATTAAAGTAAATCATTTAACTTTTGTTAGTCTTAAAATCATCACTTCTTAAAATGCATATATTAAAACACTGGCATCCTTAAGCTGAGTGCTATACAGCGGAGATTCAGTAACAACCAAGTCGCGGTAGCTGACAAACTGGTTCCGGTACAATACAAGAGGGTTATGGATCATTGCTTTCCAGTGGTTCTACATTGTTTGGAAATCGAACATAATAAAAATGCTTTACAGTGACCTTTTTTTCTCGATATATCCAATTGCAGAGGCATAAACATGCAAGAACTGTGGCTAACTCTGCTTGATCAGTCACTCCAAATTCTGCCATGTCTCAAGACGAAACCAAAGCCATTGACTCATCTGGACACATCAATTTTCATCCGAGACATAAGTAGCCATATCTAACATATAAAGGAGAAAGCAAGGGGTATATAAGTATGTCCCGAAATAAAAATAAAAAGCGTTTAATCTTGATAGAACTAAACAAAAAAATCCTTAGATCGGAGACCGTACTGTATATTTAATGTCCCTCCCACAACCAGAGGGCCCTAACAATAGACAAAAATACCCAATAGTATCTCTATTAAAGAACGAAAATTTTTTAACAAAACGAATAAACCCGTTTTCACAGTATTTATGTTGGATATGAATATGCTGGCTAAACGGGTAAACCTATGATCACACGCTACTTTTATTTAAGATGATAGAAACATGTGAAGAGAACATTCTCCAAGTTTGACATAGTTTTAAATTCAATCCACAAGATCAGTTATACCTAAACTAAGGCCCACAGGCCCCGGGTCATATTCGGCTAGTACGTTTATACATATTTTATATTAGAATTTTTAATTTTTGTTACAGTCAGTACATCACACGTGATTCTCTTAAAATACAATACACCAAGTGTACAATGCAACATCTAGATGCTTGTATTCATTTTTAAACTAATCATTTTTTAAATTAAGGTTTTAAGAATACTTGTTCTTAACAAGTCAATAAAAATTTTACTTCCTACGATATTTACATATGATAATTATTGTTTCGTAAGGTTGTTATTGCTTTGTGGTAACGGGTATTAGCAGGCTATTACTCATTAAAGCTTTCAATGGCATGCGTCCCAAAAAGAGTCTGACAACCAGTCCAACTCCTGTTCTACATCTACGACTTCGGTAGTGGGCCCAGGTGAACTATCACTAATAGAAGAATGAGACATAGGCTAAGAAACCAGTAGGCTTCGGGTAGTTTTTTACGACTTATGTAGGGCCCGGGGAACTTTTATCACTAATAGAAGAATGAGACATAGGCTAAGAAACCAGTAGGCCTCGGGTAGCCTTGCACATGCACCCAAACATAAGAAAGGATTTGGGAGTCAACTCTTAACACATATCAGTAGCCGTAGAGGAGGGGGAGGTTTTAATTTATCTAATGTCTAATCTATATCTAATCTCTCAATATTTCAATGCCTCATCGATCACTGCCACAGTACTCCATATCCTGTTCTTTTATTTTTCTATGTTACTGTATTGTATTGCTAAGCTAATGTAAACCTGCTTTTATAAATAAACAAAACAGAAAATAGAATAAAAAATATTGTGTCTAAATTTATACTGAAATTTCCCTATATAGTTCATGTATGTGTATACTTTAATCATTATGTATATTCAGGAAGAGGTAGACCAAAAGAGAGAGGGGTGGGTGGGCGAGGAAAAACTTTCTATATTTAAACACACAGGTGTGGTGTGTTCATTCAAATAGCGCCGTAAGGTCTAATCGTTGTGATAGTGATTTGAGATATGCCTCAGTGACTTTCCTTTGATATTGAAGTCAAACTTTAAATGTTTCCCCTGAGAAATTTTGATTACTTATTTTATGTTGATAAATGTATTTCACACACACACACACACACACACACATACACAACTTGGTGTCCCTATTAACACACACACACACACACACACATACACAACTTGGTGTCCCTATTAACACACACACACACACACACATACACAACTTGGTGTCCCTATTAACACACAGACATATACATATAAAGAAATTCTTCCATTCCGATGGTACTTTTTTTTCTCTTTTAAATCCCTTGATCTGAAATAGTAACTCTAGTTTGCAATCTTAATGAGGAATTTCTGTAAACATCTGCAGACATGTACTGTATTGCAAGACATGCTACGTAATATGTTATTAACGCCGCCCAGAAATAGTATTCCTTTGTTTAATACAGAATCAAGCATTGCGAAGTTCTTATTCTGTCAATTTGTTTTACTGTTGAAGGCCAAGAGGGAAGAGGCGTTTATCATTTATAATGTATAAAAATCAAAACAATCTAGACAGACAAAGGCATAGCCCTCAACACTAATATCAGACTGATGCGCTCCTTGGTCGAGGCCACATTCTTATATGCATCCAAATTTTGGACGCTGACTTCAGATCTCGAGAGGATGATCCTAGCAATGGAACTAAGATGCTACAGAAAAAATGGTGTCACTTACAAAGAGCGCATCACGAATGAAGATATTAGAAACAGGATTAATTCAGCAATGGAACCACACAGTAACCTGCTAACTACTGTCAAAAAACGGAAACTCAGAAACTAAGGTCACATCATAAAGTCCGCAGGGCTCGCAAAGACCTTCCTTCAGGGAACAGTACCAGGAAGAAGAAGAGGAAGACAATGGAAATGATTGAAAGACAACATTAAAGAATGAACAAGCCTGTCATTGAATAAAATTATATCCAAGGCAAGGACAGAGATGAATGGAGAAAGACGGTTTACAGATCTTGTGTGGTGACCCGACTGACTAAGGGATAGGTAAAGGTGACGATGAAAAATCTACTGGTATTGAGAATTAGGACAATATCTGTAATAGAAATGAAAACAGACGTACCCGTCAAATTTGGCCCGCGGGCCGTATTTTCGGCATCACTGCTCTAGCGCTTCAAAGCTTTACAAGTTTATCGACTAACCCGTCTTCCAAATGTATGTCTGAGTCGATTGACTTAGCAGCACTATAGAATCAGACGCTTTTATTTCTTGACTCCGAGTTTAGAGGCCAGAATCCCTATACTATTATTGATTTACTTGTGCGCTAATGTTCTCTATCCGTACGAAATTAAAAATGAACGAAGTCCAACTTTTAGATTTTTTTATGTGCCACGTAGATTTAATTTGACAATATAGAAAGCACCTAAAAGTTAGGCATAATATAATAATAACTAAACCCCTAGACACTCCAGGGCAGAAGAATAAAAGGTAAAGTAGCTATAATGCATGAAACACTAAACCATAACTTACAAATAGTAACACATTACCTAATGAAATACTCATAAAGACACAGAGATTGAGGCGCATTTCTTATTCCATACGCTAGAACACATTCGTACAAGTGCTCCTTCTTCTCTAGTACCATTAGAGAATGGAATGGGCTGCCGGAATCTGCTAGGAAAACCAACGACTTAACAGAGTTTAAGTCATTGGTTAAAATGCATGACTAGATTGACATGAAATATATAGGAAGTAATTGTCTTTCTTTTTTATTAAGGCTGTAATGTATAAAATAAGATAAGCGTTTTATGTTTTTCCTAATACATCAAAATAGATACACTTTTCCTTCTTGCGTGAAAAAAACAAAGAAAAACTGAAATATTAACGATTTAAAAGCGAATATTTTCTCTTAATTCTAGGTTACTTTTTGTTATTTATTATTTATTGTTTTTTTATGTCCAAAACCGAATCAATAGTTTACTTTTGTCACGTTAGAAATCAATTGCGCCATCGATCTGTCGTCTGCATAAGTGGAGGCGTCATGGCAACATGTAATGCAGCTTTATGCATCTCACAGTTACTCTAGTCAAGACATATTTTAGTTCAGCCACAGAGGTAAGCTTTATAGAGCAATTGTAAGTAAGATTAATTTCTAAACCGGAAGTAATATTTTCAGGGAACTTTATTTCTAGTCTGATGTACAATAATTATTTTTCATGGGGAGTGTTGATAGAAATATGTTTTGGGTTGTAGCTACAGACCCCTAGTCCAACTAGCCCTTGAAGGCGTATCAATGAACTTGTAACAAATACGCCAATAAAGCTCAGAAAAAACGTATTTTTAAAACAAAATAAACTTAACTCCTCTTTACAGATAAGTAAAGATGTCTATTTCAAAGTAGAAATAGACGAACATACACATGAAGTCGCAAGATGGTAAACGATTTAAAACCTAATTTAAATTCACTTATGCTTTTTAGCTGCCCCCGAAAAGGGGAAAAGACGCTATACGTTTTGTCTGTCCGTCTGTCCGTCCGTCCGTCAGTTCATCCGTTCCTTTTAGATCTCAGAAACTAGAAAAGGAAATGAAAATAGGAAATCATGATATTTTAGATCATACAAAGTTTTGATGCAACGGCTACTTTTTTTCTTTTCCGAAAGTGAACAATCTAATTTTTTAAATGATTTTTCAAAATATTACACCACTTTTCAATGAGAAACTTCAGGAGAGATAACTTTTTTTGAAAAGGTCTCGGACTTCTTTGTTAATAACTCAAGCTTCATTCATAGATTTGCGCATTGGTACAAAAAAAATTGTGACAATGGTAAAAGTGTCAATGGATCATAATAAAATTATATTTTCCATTTACTAACTCATTGAAAAGAATACTGATTCAAATGTTGTTTTTAAAATAGAATTTCGATACGAACTTCGTTTTAGTTATAATTTAAAAAAAAAAAACGAACTACTATTAGAGCGCGCAGTTTTGACATATCCTCCTAATTGGGGCCTACACTTGACAGTCTAAGTAAGACTAAATAGAGCCCAGATCAAGGTATATTTATAATAGGTATATATATATATATATATATATATATATATATATATATATATATATATATATATATTATAAATGTATTGACAATTTGAACAGAATTTTAATTATTAAGGCAATAACTTATCTTCAGACAGCTTAGGGGTGCAGATTTATTTACTATTTAAACAATAGTATCACATTAAAGTGTAAATTCATAAGAGTTCAAGTCTAGATATAGTAGCTTCTATATCAAGATTATATATCTAGTTCTAGATAAACTTAGATAGATCTAACTCTAGATCTAGACTTAGATCTAGTTCTAGACCTAGACTTAGATCTTGAATCTAGATTTAGGTCTAGATCTATGCCTAGTTTTTATGACAAATGGCAATGGAGATATTAATTTTTATTTGCGAAGGGAAAGTCTTAATGTTAAGTCATTTGTACACAAATGTAGTTTAAAGATATCAAGAATTATTATTTTTGGTGTTACCGCTGTATTTAATTTTGTAAGAAGAATAAATCTTTTGTAGTTTCTCTTTATTTCATGTAACATGTTATTATTTTTGAATTTATGGATAATGTTACGTATTTCTGAATCATCTGGCTAAATGTATTAGTAGGCACACAAATAAAAACACTGCAAAGAACTTGACGACTCAACTTTCAGTTTCATATAACTTTAATGACTATTAACCCTAACAATTCGTCACTGTAACATGAAGCGTAGAAGACTGTACAATATCTGTCAGTTTACAGTTAGCTATACTTCGTTGCATTTCATCTCTTCATTTCGTTGCAATTCATCTCTTCTCAACTTGCATCGAGCCGTATTCCACAGAACAGACCAACGACACACTTCCCAGTGTCGCTCCAGGTCTCCCAAAGCTGAACCAAGTCGTACTCAAGTCTACCGAATCAGAGCCGCACACGTCTTACATCGACTGTAACGGCTCAAGTCCACTGTAGTTTGCTGTATAGACTTTAACGACAGTAGTCCACTCCAGTTAACTCTACCCTAGTTAACTTGTATCGAGTCGTACACATTTCTCTTCCACTAGAGCCGCACACGTCTTACATCGTCTGTATCGACTGTAAGGGCTCACTCACGACTGACTTTCACATTAACTCTCTGGCTTATATAGAGTCCCTAACCGCTTGTCCATTGTTGCAAAAACACTGCAAGTATCCTCTGGAACAACACGGGAGGAAACATCACATCCTGTCGTTGTTTATACATGTCGATTCCAGAGAACACCTGCTGCAGTATCATCTCGCCGAGGTCACACGTAGTGACCTCTAACTGTCACTGTTCATTTGTAACACTGCCCCCTTCGTAGATCAGTACGTCCTCTGGAACAACACGTGAGGGCACGTCACATCGTGTCATTGTTTATACGCGTAGATTCCAGAGAACACTCGCTGCTGTGTCATCTCGCTGGGGTTACACGTTGACCTCTACTTGTCACTGTTCATTTGTAACAATAAGATTAATATTTTTTTTTATATAAGTGTACGCTAAATCAATATATGGAGATGCCGTGGCTGAAGGGTAAATCACATGAAACCGGAAGTTCCCAGTTCGAATCGCTAGGTGGACCACTTCCGGTGCTGATTTTTAGTTTGTGTTTCCACACAAACTGTGTTTGTAACCTTGTTATACAATAATGTCTGGAGGTCGTTTTTAGTCTCTTGACTTTTTTTTTTTTTCAATTTTCACTCCTTTTTATTATTCGTTCATCGCCTGCTTCCTCAACCAATGTTCCCAAAATGTAGCAATCAATAGATAGTCCCCTTTCTACAAGTATCTTAACTCTTTCTCTGCTAATTGACGACATCAACGTCGATTCGACCCCAATAAATTAAATTAATTTTTTGATTTAATGAACATTAATTTGTGTTGTGTAGAAAGAGCATGCAACCCTCTTTCATTCTTTACCAAAGATAACAATTTCTCAAAGCAAACAAATAAGTTATTGAAGTTTAATCAAAACAGGATAATAGTGAAATACTAGTGAGCAAAATGTGTAATTCTGTTGGAACGTGGAAAATAATTACGGAGTGAAAGAGTTGATGATGCAGTTTTGTTTCACAAGCGCCTATGTCTATCTTACAAGTGAACACATTCAGGTCTCATGCACATTAAAATCGTTACGGTTGACTTCAGTTGACTATGCTCTGGCTTTTGTATTGCGTTTCCTCTTTGCTCTGGAGAATAAAAAATAGCAAGGCCAATGACTCTAGCTCTTGTTGGAATAACCCGCCAAGTATGAAGCCGAGCATTTCAGGGTCACATAGGTCTCACCAAACACAATGCTATGTCTTGGCAGATATTACGTAAATGGTTAACATGCATGACTAGATGCATAACGCGCAGCACGTAATCATCTTCTTATTTAAAGTAACGTCTGTGTTTTATAAGATAAGAGGAGGCACATACTCCAGTGCAAAGCCCTCAGCCACTTGGATGACAAAAGTGGTCATCATGGAACCATTGGGCTGGATTTATCAATACGCAACACAGGCTATTATAGCGAGTATAGCCTATAGTGCACAAATAGTTATTATCTAGCTCTAAATAAGCACAGCGTGGCGTCTTAGTTGATCAAGATAAGGTACACACACAAAAACAACAACAGTGAATAGGAAATACAGGTATACGCCCTTTGTAATACAAAAGTAATAAGATTAAGGATAACAATTTAAACATGTAGGTAATATGATAATACAACTGTAAGTGGACCGAGATGGTTGCATTGTGTTATGATTGTCTAACAAAGCGTTGACATTTGACACCACTCTGGAGCAGAACTCAGACACGCAGGGCATATATTTTTCCAAGCATGTGTGACACAGTCTTGTATAGATCCAGTGGCGTAGCAAGGTACCAGTGGGCCCGGGTTTAAAAATATGTTAGTGGGTCCCCCTCCCCCAATAAGATGAATGTAAAGTGAGGCAAATCATGGTGTAATATGAATGTATCAATACATTTACCAAAAAATATTACAATGCAAGAAGTGTAAATTTTTTATAAGTAATTAGTAACAATGTCATTACGTTTGATTTAGTTAGGACTGACAAGTAAAAGTGTCTTAAAAGTCAATATTTGTACAATTTCTTAACAGAATAAAGCGACTTAAAGGTCTTTAAAAGTAATAATGAAATTTTTTATGAGTTCCACATTCTACACATTTACATTCCTAAACATTTCTCTGTGAACACTTTTAAATATTAATACAAACTATAATCTAATTCTACTTCCGTTATTTAACAGAAAATAGATGCGACATTTTTCTGGCCTTCTAAGTAGAAAAGTCAATAACCAGTGCATCTAGTTCTAAACTTTTGGCTGTTTCTCTACACTAGTCTACAAGAGAAGAACTTGTAAGTTATAATTAACAAATTGAATATATACGTATGATTATAAAGTACATTGATTTTGCTTTGATATATCAGTAATTAAAGTTGATTATTAATTGGAGTTAGTGATTGATAACTCTTGGCATTCTTGGGGCCATATTTTCATTCATTTTTTCTAAGTGTTTTTTAAGGGTGGCTGGAGAGGGACTATTTTGTGATCTATCATAATAATAGGATCTATTAGGGAACATCCTATCTGTTCTTTTACCTTCAATAAGACCCAACGCGTTTGAGGTCATCCTTGTTGGTAGGGAAGTACTAGATCATATTGGGACTTATTTATTAGCTGTTTTAGTCTTGTTTGTGTATTTTTTCAGAGTATTCTGTTTGTATTTATATTGTTGTTTGTGTAAAGCCTTGTATTTACATATTTGTAACTCTTCTGTCTCATTTCTTCTTTTTATTAATCTCTTTTATAGCAGACTGTGTCATCATTCATATTGTTTCTGTATTTGTCCTTTTTGATACATTTGTGTATATAATTTTTTACTTCTTATTAATTTAATTTTTTTTTATTTTTTCTATTATAACTGGCATAAACAATAGCCATACATACTTAACATTGAGAAATGTTTAAGCTCAAATTGTTCCTACATTAAAACATACTTGAGCTAACAAATTTGTGATTAATATTGCTTTGACATATATGCAATTGATTAAATTTGAGTACATGACTATTAAGAGAGTTCATTGATCTTATATTTATTTTGTAAAAAATATATTGCATCATAACATACACATTCTTCCAGTGTAATATTTGTAACATATCTCTTTTTTTTTGGCAACTATATACTTTGATTAATTTACTTCCTTAACTTCTCATTAATCATAAATTAATACATTAACAAATAACCATGGCATCATATGATAAAATTCTAGAACTTCTGAAAGTGATGGAACTAGAAGGTGATAAAAAGAGACAATTTATAGAAAAAGAATTAGAAAAAGCAGAAAAGAAAGAAAGGGAAGAAAGGGAAGGAAAGAGACAAAAAGAAAAAGAAGATAGAGATAGGGCTGAAAAGGAAAAAGATAGAATAGAAAAGGATGAAGATAGGGAAGAAAGAGCTGCGGAAAGAGCTCATCAGAAAGAAATAAAAGAACTAGACACTAAACAAAAAGAATTAGAGGCAACACAAAAAGAAAGTCAGGACAAAGTAAAGTTAGCCAAATTGGAAGCAGCTAAAATTAATCCCAACATTATTACCCAGCAAACTAGTAACAAACCATTCATCTCTAAATTTCATAATTTCAACATTAAGGAGGAAACATTAGAAAATTACCTAGTTCAGTTTGATCATATTTCATCCACCTACAATTTAAACAATGAGGAAATGGCAAAACATCTTTTAGCCAATTTATCTGGAGAACCCCTAAACATAATAAGCACACTTACAACTGAACAAAAAAAAAGACTACCTTGCTGTTAAAACTAGACTTTTGGAACATTTTGGAAAAAGTGAAGACTATTACAGAAAACTCTTTAAAAAAATTAAACTAAACAAGGATGGAGACTTCAACAAGATTATCTTTGACATGAAGGCAAATATGCTTAAGTGGTTAGAACTAGCTAAATGTTACATAAAAGATCCAATTCAAATTTTAGACATGATCCTAATTGACAATGTACTGTCCAATGTAACAGATTTAGTGTTCAATTTTCTTAAAGAAAAGAAAGTAAAAACAGAAACTGATCTCATTACTAATTTAAACCTTTTAAAGATAGGCATCCTGGTCATACCATGGATAAAAGAGACCTACATCTATTAGCCCCAACAGTCAGTACATCAAACAGTAATATTAATGATAGATTTAAATTTTCTAACTCAAAAACTTGCTTTAATTCTGGCAAGAAGGGCCATGTTAAAAGCCAATGCAGACAAACTAATACTAGCAACTTTAGATAAAGAAGTTACACTAATTACCATAACCCTAGCAACTACAATCAAAATAATTACAACAATCCTAGTAACTATAACAACCAATATAGAAACTACAGATCAAACCAGAGTGCAAGCCCTAGAGAAAGAAGGAGCCTTAGAGATAACAACTTCTATTACAATAACTATAATACTAATAGTCAATCAAGGAGGGACACATACAACCATCAGTCTAACTACAATACTAACTATCAAAACAGAAACAGAAATAGAGGCAATAACAATAACAACAATGTCCAAAGAGAAGAGAATGTTGCTTACTTACAAGCAGACATGTCTAAAGTAAATGTCTTTACATCCTATGTAAATTCAGTAGAAATTAAAGCAATAAGAGATTCTGGTGCAACAACATCAATAGTAAGATCCAATCTAGTCAAACCAGAACAATATTTAAAAGAAACTGTTATGGTGATCTATGCCAATGTACACAAATTTGACATATGTAAAACTGCCAAAGTCTGGATTGAATCTCCTTGGATTACAGGTGAGATAAAGGTAGTTGTAATGGATACCCCTGCCCAAGACCTCATAATAGGGAACTCACATGGTGTTAGAGATTGGACAATAACTCAACTAGATTCATGGATAAAATATAGACAAAAAAAATGTATCTACATCAACATCAAATAGCAGCTGTACAAACTAGATCACACAAAAAATAGTACCAGAGATTGAATTGCCAAATATTCTATTCAATGAATTAGGAACCAACAGACAAGAATTAATTAAAATGCAAAACAGTGACCCTATATACAAGATTTGTTAAGTAAAGACTATAACAAAATAAATTTAAACAACCATCATATCTTAGCCAACAATCTAGCCATAAGATGTAATAGAAGCAAGAATTCAAATAATAATTCCACAAAGCCTAACACCCAAAATACTTAAAATGGCCCATGATGATCCAACAGCAGGCCACTTTGGCAAAAAGAAAACATATGCCAAAATTTCAGAAAAATTATTTTGGCTCAAGATGAAGACTCAAATAAAAGACTATATAGATTCTTGTCCAGAATGTTCTAAACAAAAGTCATACTTAAAGCATCTCTACAAAAATTAGATAAAGCCCATTGCTTATAGGATAAAATAGCCATTGATATTATGGGCCCATTAAATACAAGTACCAAGGGAAATAAATATATATTGGGAATCATAGATATAGCAACCAGATGGGCAGAAGCTTTTCCTCTTAGGGATATTAGGGCAAAAGATATGTGCACCTCACTAAGAACAATATTCCTAAAGTTTGGATTCCCAAACAAAATTCTATCAGATAATGCATCCAACTTTAAATCAAATTTAAATAAAGCCTTCGCAGAAATGACCAACATTAAACTGGTACACAGTACAATTTATTCGCCACAATCCAACGGTGTAATTGAAAGATGGAACAAGACAATTTATAAATTAGAAACAGAAGCAATGAATACTTGGGATCAGACTTTAAACTATGCCATCTTTGCTTACAACACTACTACTCATGAAACAACAAAATTCAGTCCATATGAATTAGTTTTTGATAGGAAACCTAAAGGTCCACTAGAACTATGGGCTGATAATATATTAGACCCAAAGACCTATGAAGAATTCCATCCATGGATAACACAAACAAAACAAAATTTAAGGCAAGGAATAAAGTTAGCTGATATAAACATGGATAAAAACTTAAACAGACTTAGAGATATAAAAAAAAGAACAGAAAATTAATGACATTAAACATAGGAGATCAAGTATATGTCAAGATAGAAAATAAGTATAGTAAAAACAAAAATGAAGGTCCATATAAGATAGTAGGCAAAATAAACAACAAAGTGTACAAAGTAGACAGAGATGGCAAAGAATGTAAACTGAGCATAGATAAATTAGTAAAATTTCCTAAAAGAAAATTTGAAGAGATAGAAGTAATTGATAGGGATACAGATTCAATAGGAACTATACAAGAATATGCTGCAAACACTATAACTATTCATGCTACCACCCAAGACTCATGTAATGATAGGACCAATATAGATAACTTGATAGGGAAATACAATGATGTCATTACATTGAAACTAGGCTGCACTGATCTAATTCAGCATTCAATACACTTAAATAAGACACTACCATCTAAAACAAAGGCATATAACATCCCAAAGGCCTATGAGGAATTAGTAAAGGTAGAACTAAAGAAATTACTAAGTGAAAACAAGATAGAAAAATCAGATGTATGCTCTTATGCATCACCTATGGTAATTGTTAAGAAAAAAGATAATAGTGTAAGAATCTGTTGTGACTATAGAGAGCTAAACAATTGTACTATTATAGATCCTTAACCTTTACCTGATACAGACACTATAATTAATATGCTAAGTAGAGCCTCACTGTTTACCACCATGGATCTAAATAGAGGATTCTGGCAAATAAAAATGGAAGAAATGTCTAAACAATATACAGCTTTCAAATGTATTTTACCTGGGTTTGAAGGGATATATGTATGGAAGGTCATGACATTTGGGTTAGTTAACAGCACAGCCACTTTCCAAAAATGTATGAGTAAACTAGACAATGTAATTTCATATGTGGATGACATTTGTGTTTTCACTAAGTCAGAAAAGGAACATCTAGACACACTTAAACAAATATTTTCTCATCTAAAACAACATAAGATGACAATTGCTCCCAATAAATATAAATCTTGTAAAGGATAAAATTCAATTTTTAGGCTATAACATTACTAACAGAATAACTCCTACCAAAGCAAACATAAGTAAAATAAAAAATATTAAGGAACCTAAAACAAAAAGGAATGTCAGAGCACTATTAGGCTTGTGCAACTTTTATAGAAAATTCATACCAAACTATGCCCAACTAATTTAGCCCTTAGTAGAGTTTACTAAGAAGAAACATTCAAACATAATAACATTAGATGATAGCAGCAGAGAAGCACTAACCAGACTAAAGGATAAGTTTAATGAGAAACTAGAATTAGGGAGTATTGATCCTATTTCACAACTCCTACTGTACACTGATGCATCTAATAATGGTATAGGAGCATGCCTACTGCAACAGAAAGAGTCATATCTGAAACCTATAGTTCATAAGTAGAACATTATCTAAAGCAGAAAGAAATATTCCATAATAGAAAAAGAACTATAAGCTATAGTATGGAGCATGGTCAAACTGAAACACTATTTATTAGGAAGATTTTTTACAATTAAATGTGACCATAAACCATTGTTAGCACTTAAAAGAAAAGAACTAAAGAATAACAGAATAAATAGATGGTCACTAATTTTATCTGATTACAAGTTTGACCTACAAAGTATACCTGGTCATGAAAATGTATTAGACGATTTTTTGTCAAGACAGGTAGATCATGAAACAGATACAAATGAGGACAATGATATTGTACATATCAATCAAAGAATTTTAACTGAGTAACTTAATAATACAATTAGAAACAACTTGACATTTTTCAATCAGGTCAAGCTGACATTTTTTCTTATTTTCATGTCACTAGGTCATAACATATTTTTGTTACACTTGTATCATTTTATTGGGTCTTGATGACATTTTTTCTTTTATTGGTGCTATTGTACTATCATTTTTTAATTAATTGTACATTACATATTTACTTATCACAATTTGACAATAACATAGAGTATCACAATAACTAGATGTGCTAGTAATTTATATGGTTAGTAAACACAGTAATGTAAACAAACATATTGTAAACAACAGTGAACTACTTGAACTGTTGACCTGACATTTTTTTTTTTTGAAAAACAACTCACAAATGTAAATATTGAAGGCTATCATTTTTTATGCTATTGTACTTTAAATACCACATTTGTGTGCTATTAATAACAATTATAGACAATGTCAAGGGTAACCTTGTATAATGGTGACAGAACTTAGAGTGATATAATGAATACTGAACACAAATATACTTGTATAGATGTATGTAAACTTTATTGGGAACTTCTTCAATAAATTCACTTAGTTTGTCAGATGATACACATTGGGTGTGTTATATTATAGAAATAATTTAATGTAAAATAACTTAAAAAATTTTTTTCTCTTCTCATGATTGAGATGTCAATGTATGTTAACAGAATGAGCACATAGCAATTTAACATGCTCATGTAAAATATTTCACTATACTTGTAAATAGATATATTATTATTTAACTAGATTTCATGAGACTAAAGCCTCAAATTGTATTGATATTTTTTCAATAACATACTTGTACAGTAGATGCAATCATACTAATGTATATTTTTCTAAGCAAACATTTTGAGAATTGAACAATGCATTAGTCAATTAGTATATGGAACCATTCATAGTTAAAATAAATGACATGTCATTAATACTTATGTATAATTGAGCAAGCAGTATTGAAGTGATTAATTAGATCAGCTTGACATGAGTGATTAAGCTACTAGATATATATATATATAGAGAACATTACTATCATATGTACTTTTGTAAAATATTTTTTTCAAAAATCTTTTCTAAGGGAAGGGGCGTATGTAACATACAAGTTTTAGAACCCCTGTAATATTTGGTGACTAGTAATCACTGAACCATTCCGTGCAATCGCACGAGATTTTGTTTGGTCGAAGCTGACCACGAGGTGTGGACACGGCAGTTGATTTTAGACTCTTGTAGAGAGAAGAGTGTTATGGATATTTTTGACAAGTAGAGTTATGTACAAGTATTGAAGTTATTATAGTTGATTTGTATTCAGGACTTATTTTCTTGGATGTATTTTGTGATGGCTGAAGTCGCCAATATCTTTTGTGATTTATTATTTGTGTGTAATAAAAACCATGTCTGCTACCAGTGAGTCTATTAATTATTGTAAATATCGTGGTCAAAGAGTTCAGCATGTTAGTGTTCTCACGCACTAGCAAATCTAGTGCGCGAGTGAAAGTATTTAACTAAGAATACAAAGGAATATTATATCATCTACAAGATCTACATACCACGACATTCGCGTTATCACGCCTACAACGAAAACCAGGCTGTGACACCCGCCCCTTTCATTATTTTTCTGTACAACACATTGATATTTTCTAAACCAAATTCTCTTTCTCTCTCTCTCTCTCTCTTCCCCTTCACATTACAACTAATACCATCAAATAGTTTATGAACATACATGGATTCACAGAATGGGACTTTCTGGCAGCCATAGTCTCCTCAAACGTATAATTAAGGCTAGCTACCTCTAAATAAACCTGATGGAGAGCAGAACCTTACTTTTAAGTAATCCAAGCCGCTAACTTAAAACTTAAAACACGGGTTAATGTTTTAAAACTAATATAAAGTTAAGGATTTTTTGAGGGAGCTTTTCAGAGTTATCTTAGCCTATATTACTTTTTACAAAAGTATTTTTTTCATTTAGTGTTATCCCTATTACAAGTTCTCACGTGGGCCCCAACTGGTCAAGAGGTATGGAACCAAGTGCAATCAACCCCCTGACCCATTGTTGCTACGCCACAGGCTGTGGGGCATTAATAGTCGTGGGCCCGGGTTCATTGAACCCCTTCGCGCCATGGATGCTACGCCACTGTATAGATCCATCCACAGACAATACCATTACCCTTTGCCTTCGAAACAGGAAGTGGAATTATTATAAAATCAGTCAATCTGGGTATACCCCTCCAGTACAACACTTTGCTCAAAAAAAAACCTACTTTGACTTTCTTTACATAATTTTGGCCGACCCGTTCATTCATTGTAATTCTCCAACTTTGAGGGCGGGAGCAAAAATAAATCTCACTATTTATTATTTATTATTAGATAGTATTGGTATAGTGTGTCCGATGGGCAAAGTACGCTTGAATATGGCTTGACTACCAATCAAGAGAGCACGTGGTTTGACACCCGACGCAAAGTGCTTTGTGTTTACTGAACTCCTAAAGGAAGCACGGAGAACCTTCTTCCAGATACCCACTCCGTCCAGTGGTCCACAAATGAGATTGGACCATAGCACTCTGAGAATGTATAATCGTAAAAGAAGCGGTATATAAAAGCTATTTAAAATTATTATTATTCCCAATTCAAGTTTAATTAGATTAAGACAAAATATCTTCTAAATTACTGACGTCTCGTCTTAACATAAGATAATTAGATCCTACGCGTATCTAGGTACCAATCTAGTCGTCTCGACAAATATAATTATACAAATATTATTTTGCTTTAACGAATGTGTTATATATATAAACAGAAATAAACGTATTTGGCAAATTGCTAACCGAAAACACTTTATTGGGAAATAAAATGTGTGCACATGTTATACAATACACTACAAAGCCAATTTAAAATACAGCCATCTGTGTTTTTGTTTTCTATCTATAGTTTAGAGTTCCCAAGGCTCGTATCTAATCGGGAAATGGAACAATTGCTTGTATTTTTTTGTTATGAAGAAAACGGTTCATTATTCAAAAGATAGTTGTTTTTTTTTAGATTTTTAAACTTGACAGACGGGTGGACGGACTGACAGTCGGATCACACAAATCTAATGTAGACAATTTTTGGAGGAGGCGGGCACTACCTATTGAAGGAAAACTCTATTGAATATGGAATAATTTTTAAGTGTTCCTAGTTTTTACTGTAGGAATAATTAGGCTATTTTATTTATTTTATTCAACTCACCATTACAAGGTAGTTGCCTCCACAAAAATTATTCCTTGTACTTATACTTACTTGCCCAAACGAGAGAAAAAAATAAACTCGTTTCACTTGCGCTGCCTTCGAAGGATCTGAAAAATAACATAGAAAGAAAGAGTGTGTAATACTAAGATCTTCGCGAGAACAGGCCAGCACTGGCTCGGACATGTTCGCGGATGGAGGACAATCATATCCCGAAGATCATTCTGTAAAGGGCTACTTGCGTTTGACTCAAGAAAACTTTGTCGCCCCCACCTCCGTTACGTGGATATGATAAAGCTGGATTTAAAATCAGTGAACATTGATACTGACCATTGGGAAGACATAGCCTTAGACCGCACTAGTTGGAGAGAGAGACGGTGACCAAGAAAGCTACAGACAGCGAGAAAACATGGGCCTCAGCTCTTGAAGAAAAGAGTTCCACACTGAAAATGGCCAGCTCCTCTAGCACCAAACGAAAGCCACCTTGACCTGCAATATATGTGGACGGGAGTGTCTCTCCAAAATTGGGCTCCACAGCCATATGAAAAAGTGTTCGAGATGAGCCATAATCGTTTCGCGACTGAAGGAGGCCAATGATGGTCCTGTAGCTAGCACAACGATTTATCAGCTTTACATTTATTTTTGATAGACGATTTTTTTTTTATTTTGAAGTTCAATAGCCCAGTCTTCACTGGTACTCGAACGCAACACCCCTAGCAATGTAGTTCTCGACCACCACGTCACAGAGTCTAAACACACAACAGATCATTAATGTTCAAGTTTTTGAGTCCAAATGAATACAGAACACTGCTTATATATTTTAAAACAAATTTTATAATGTCTCAATTTCTGGTAGCTATATATAATCTAATTCAATTCACTCAGTCCCAAAAGTAAATAAAATCAAATAAATTAGAGCTTTTATAGAGCGCTACTTTCATGCTTATAGCATGCTCGGTGCGCTAAGGTCCAATCTCATTTGTAGACCAGTGGGGGTAAGGGGTATCTGGGAGAAAGTTTTCCGTGCTGCCTTTAGGTAGCTCAGTAAACACAGCTCTGCTCTAGTCGGGTGTCGAACCTTCATTGGTAGCCAAGCCAAACCAAGTTCAAGCTTACTTAGCCTCTTGACCACTGTTCCGTATACGAAAAGCATGTCTATGTCTCTCAAGAACCCCAGAGTGCAATTTAACTTTTATTGTGCTGTTAGATTTTCATGTCTCCATACGCATGAACCGTTTGATTGTCAAAAGAGTTGAGCCGAAGGCTCTACGAACTCTAGGCGTGTAAGCCTGCTTGAACAAACCGCTCTGTGTGGAAGAGGTCCAAGGCAATGCCTATGTAAGAAATTGCTAATTCCAACGTTATCTGGCACTCCGAGCTCATGGAATAGAATACATGGCCGAAGGCCTAGCACTCTGGAAACCCCCGCCATTTTCCTACGTGTTACCAAGCTAACCGTGCACGACACGCATTTAGTGAAGAACGGCGGATGGATTATCAACAGGGACGAGGAAGCTCTCTTTAACTCAGAACTTTGCAATGGGAAAGCTCTCACATTCCCTTCGACGCTCCAACTGGAGTTTTGTTTTGCTATTCATTTTGCCTAATCACTTCCTCTAGCGATCGTTTCCACCCGAGTGCCACGTTGATGCAGAATAGCGTACTAGGGTAGGCATGTTATATGCTGTCATAGTGAGCCTCGTCTCCCGGTGAATTAAAAAAATTGGTGTCTTTTTGTCACTACATATTCATATAACATCCAATTTCACTGAAATTAATATTACACGATGGATATATTAAAAATAAAGTTGGGATAACATTTCAAGTGACAAGGATTATGGAAAAAAAATATAGAACCTTAATGGGTCTTATGTCTTCGTGAGTCAAGGCACTAAATGGAGTTTAATAGGCTAACATTGAAAACGTTGAAATCAATCTCAATGAGAATATACTAAGTTGTTATTAGCTAAAAGCTGTTCAAAAACTTATTTTGTAAATGAGAACAGGGGAAGGATCAATCAGTAGCTTGTAGTAAAATTGTGTACAAAGTTGAACATAATAAAAGTATGGATTTAAGACCTTGCTATATTCTCTAGGTATCTTAGAAAAAACACCAGCTGCTAAGTGGGATAAATAGAGGGATTTAGCTACGCGAACTGTCATAGACGAAAGATATATATGATTGATTAGTTCATTTAGTGACAGTCAAGAAATCTTAGGCAGGAGCTATACTACATACTACAAAACTGTGCGATATAGAGCCAGGGAATGTAAGGGTGTTATTGTTCTAGTTATTAAATAAAGTTTAAAACAGAAATAAGTAAGAAAAGACAATCAACTTCCTCTTGAAAGTGTAATTCGTTCAATTGAATGTTGGACAAAGCGGTTCTCTTCTTGTTAGCTCAGCATGTATGGTATATTTTGAAACGTCACTTGATTGTCTGTCTGTCATTTGGTCTGTTCAGTCAAGTTTTTATATCCAGATTGAGGGCAAAAAAAAAGTTACAAAGGTACTAAAAAAAGAAATTAATCTACGCTGATTATGAAGCTATTGTTGCTTAATCTGCTGTTCAGCTTCAGACCCTGGTTGACAGCCTAGCTAAATAGGTCAAAGCAAGACCAAAATAATAGTTCAAAACGCAAACACAGCACCTCACGTGATCATTAATGGCCAACAACTGGAAATTGTTGACCACCTCCGTTCTTTTGCCTCAACATGTCTAACGATGGATAAAGACATTAACAACATGATAGCCAAGGCAATGGTCAACACGTTTACAGGCTGCAGAAAGAAGTGTGACACAATACTTTATTGACTACCAATTCCAAAGCCCTAGTCTAACGCATCTGTGTAATGAACATTCTGCTAAACAGTAGTTAAACATGGTCACGCTGAATATCTTCCACTTCTGATACTTAAGGCGGATTTTTTAAAAATAAGGTGGCAAGATAAAATAACCAATTAGAAAGCTACGAAAAGCAGGATGCCAGGACATTCGCGCTGTTATCAGCAGCACATTCACATGCCAAAAGGTCAACTTCCACAAGACAATTTTATGGCGATGTAACAGAACGTAAAATAGACGCTAGTTGCCCACTTTGAAGTTAGACTGTCAGGTATGAAAACTCGACATGAAGCTTTTCAAAATCGACACTAACAGTTGTGGAAAAAGAGGTTCTGGGATGAACCACATGGAGAGAGAGCATAAAGGAAAGGTCGCGAACTGCAGAGGGCATACACACCAGAAGCCGAAAGAAGGATGAAAGTACAACAGCGTCTGGTGATTACAAAGGACCTGTGACCGCAGCTGTGTTTCCAGGATTGGTCTTTATAGTTACATGCGCATTTGCAAAGGGGAAGGAGTATAATAATTAATACAAGAAAGAAAACAACATGGAAATATAGGTACACACACCTAGAAAAAGACTGTTTTCCAACCAAAGCTTCGAATCGCCAGGCCATTTGCGTATCAAATATTGATATTTGGCTTTCAGTACTTATTTCATACAAACTGACAGGATCATTTTCATTATATTAAATTTAAAAAGGGCGATCGTCTGACATTGTCTTAAATTGAATCAGCTTGCTTCATTTTGTTAGATCCCCCTTGAAGGTTTCCTTTACGTTCATTTAGCAAAAACAACATTTAGTAACAAAGACAAAGTAGTGAAGTGAAATGAGGAAATGCGGTGGCTATATAATGGGGAAATTAAAGAAAATGAAAAGAAAAAAAAATTGGGAGAGATGTCAATTGAGATGTAAAATAAAGAAACAGACAAAACTTTGCAACAGGACGCCACATTGAAAGATAACAGTTTGTAACTATATTTGAAATATTACTTGATCTTATAATTGAACCAGAGTAGTAATGTTTTTGAATGGAAAAGTGAACATAAATTGTTGTAGTTTTTAAAAATACTTGCTTATCTACACTTCCGTATTCGTATCAGGAACCGGATACACCAAGGAGCTTGAGAATGTATGGATTAGATGACATGTCTGTAAATCTCCAATAATAAAGCTTGACACATGATCGTTAATTTTTAAGCGTATAAATCTGGGCACGATGAAGAATGTACACACTTACCCGGGCTTATGACAGATAGTGAATGTTTAAACGCAGGAGTGTTTAATATAGTGAATACTTTATTTTAAAATAGATTTCTGCCCCGGAGCATAAAAAAAAAAGAAAAAGACAATAATAATTCAGGAAGCTACTAAAACTCAAAACGTTCTTTTGAGAAGTGTCAGGAAATGGAGACGGCCGTGTCCTCCAATGATACATGCTTGATCGATGTGCCCGAACAATATACAGACCATTAATTACAATTTTGAAGGGCAAATTGTACGGAGAGCCTTGTTCCGGAAACCCCCGAGTAGTTCATCTCAGATATAGGACTAGTCACATGAACCCTCCATGAACCCTCCAACATGATGATGAGCATGAAGAAGAAGAAGAAGAAAGAAAGAAACAGAAAGTAATCTTACAATCTCATTTCATTTATACCTCGATAGGAGAAACATAAACATTGCCAGAGAGTAAATCTACAAATATAATTTTATTGATCCTCTCCTGTAATTTCACATGTATGTAAATAAATGTTTTAGTTATTGATATTTAGTTAGGCACTTAGTACATGGCTATTGACCACAGATGTAGGCTACACAATGGGAAATAACATTATATGTTCACCGCTGTGTTTCTGTAACTATTCAATTAATATCGTTTGATATAACGTGAGTAATATTCTTCTCCAAGTTATTCACTACGAAACACTTTCCCAGCGTTTATATGTGTATGTTATATTCAGTTCTTTATGTAATGCCTACTTACAGGCGTCGTCCACATTTTGGTTTTAACTGTACTGACACCATTAAGAAAGGTATGTACTGACACCATTAAGAAAGGGATGTACTGACACAATTAAGAAAGGGATGTACTGAAACCATAAAGAAAGGGATGTACTGACACTATTAAGAAAGGGATGTACTGTCACTATTTAGAAAGGGATGTACTGACACCATTAAGAAAGGGATGTACTGTCACTATTTAGAAAGGGATGTACTGACACTATTAAGAAAGGGATGTACTGACACCATTAAGAAAGGTATGTACTGACACCATTAAGAAAGGGATGTACTGACACTATTTAGAAAGGGATGTACTGACACTATTAAGAAAGGGATGTACTGACACTATTAAGAAAGGGATGTACTGACACCATTAAGAAAGGTATGTACTGACACCATTAAGAATAGGATGTACTGACACTATTTAGAAAGGAATGTACTGACACCATTAAGAAAGGGATGTACTGACACTATTTAGAAAGGGATGTACTGACACTATTAAGAAAGGGATGTACTGACACCATTAAGAAAGGTATGTACTGACACCATTAAGAAAGGGATGTACTGACACTATTAAGAAAGGGATGTACTGACACCATTAAGAAAGGTATGTACTGACACTATTTAGAAAGGGATGTACTGACACTATTTAGCAAGGTCTACATTGCACTATATTCCCGCCACATCAAAAAGCTAAACTCCTTCCACCAACGCTAAGAAAGATTCACCAGGTGAACTAGTTTGATTGCATATCAGATATTGAATTCTTCAGTTGTCACATAGAAACATTTACAGTATCCACGCCTCAGTGTTTTATGTATAATTGCTACTTTACTTTAGAGTCTTCTCTCCTGAGGGATTTCTAAATTTAGTGATTTTACCATGGGAAGCTGTGTGCAGGAAGGCGTTCCCATGGGAGGGGGTCAACATAAGCGATGCAAAGACACCATTAAGAGCTCCCCCAGGGAGTGTGATATTGACATCAACGACTGGGAAACACTAGCTCTCGATCGCTCCTCATGGCGTGAAGTCGTGAGTGTCGGAGTCTCATGATACAAGGCAGAGCTAGCAAAAGGCTGAGAAAAGATAATCATGCTTATCTGGAGTAGACCCAACTAACCTATGCCTTGTGTGTGGCTGGCTTTTTAAATTGAGGATTGGACTTTACAGATATCTTTGAGTTTATAGGAAATGAGAAAAGGGATCATCTATATATATATTATCTCCGAGAATTGTCTCTCTTTACACCCAATCTTCCAAATGACTCATATTAATTTTAAATTTTATTTCATGCTTTGACACATTGACTACACAAAGCCTGGGAGTCAGACCATTAGAGATTACGAGATGTTAAGTGGCATGCCTCCACTTCCTATTTGTCATTATATAAGCAGCTACGCTTCGCTAGTACGTGCTATTTGACCGACCGCTCTTTTATAATTTTGTTATTTCCCCATATCCTAAAAATCAGTTAACTCTTGAAAATGAATGGCTTCGTTAGCTCCCCATCCTCTTATCATTATGTAAACAAGTATTTTACTTAAGTATGAGAACGGACTCATTCTGCCACCACCCCCCTTTTTATCTGCAGCTGTGTGACCTCGCATGAGAAAGAATAGTTCTGATTGGAGCATAGCACTTGTTATCCCCCTTCTCCCTTTTTTTCGTCCTAACAGACACTGTTAGCATTGAGATGTTCCTTCGAATCCTGGTGAAGACTGGGATTTTTAATTTCGGGATCTTTGGGCGCCCCCGAGTCCACCCAACTCTATTGGGTACCTGACATTAGTTGGGGGAAAGTAAAGGCGGATGGTGATTGTGCTGGCCACATGGCACCCTGTTAACCGTAGGCCTCAGAAACCTTTACATCATCTACCCTATAGGCCTCAGAAACTTTACATCATCTTCCCTATAGACCACAACGTCTGAAAGGGATACTTTTTCTTTTTTTTTTTTAAAATACTTTTCATTACATTGTCACGTCTCCTGTCATCCTAACCTTTATATTTCGTACGTGTGATTACCTCTTACCTCTAATGTATGTATGTGACCTCTTACCTGTAATGTATATATGTGACCTCTTACCTGTAATATATGCATGTGACCTCTTACCTGTAATATATGTATGTGACCTCTAATCTCTAATGTATGTTTGCTTGTAGGCTATTTTATTCAGTTGATATTAGGACATAAGGTGCCAACATCAATTACTGACAGAAAGGTTCGACTGAGGCCCATTTGAATTAAACTCTGTTCAAATTGTTCAATTCTGTTTTTGTTATGATTTGTCTTGTGGGAATTAAAAATACGCTCGACAGGACACCTTAACATCTCATGAGTAATGTCAAAGTCAAACATATACGCACGACAGCACGCAAACCACCATTACACTAGGCGCCATATTTTGAAGTTCTGATATTATACACAGGGCCGGCCTTAGATAACTGAAGGCCCTAGGCGAAGTAATTTGGTGGGTCGAAATGAAATAGAAAAATATATTTAAAAAAACAAAAACAGCAACAAAAAAAAAAAAAAATACAATAAAATTCCGAAATGTATCCTACAAATGGTGTACTCAAACTATAAGTTTGAGGACAAGTTTAACTATTTCTTCTCTAAATCCCCCACCTATCGTAGTTACTAGTTGACCTATGCCATCAAAAGAGATGGTAATTCCATCCAAAGCGTATTCACGTGTTGATTGCACGGTAATTACAGACTTAGACTAAGTTCTGGATGACTACTGGGCATATGAGAAAAACATCTTATCTTACTTTAAAGTAAAGAGTATAGTTCCCCTTGCAGACCATGTGGTCTATAGGGCAGATGAAGTAAAGGTCATATGTTCTAACGAGGGTACCTTGTGGCCAGCACAACGACCAACAGCCTTTACTTTTCCCCAACTAATGTCAGATTCCCATTAGAGCTGGGTGGACTCAGAGGCGCCCAAAGATCCCGAAATTTAAAAATCATAGTCTTCACTAGGTTTCGAACCCAGGACCCCCGGTTCAGAAGCCAAGCGCATCTTAATTTGGCGACAAAAAAAAATTTGACCCGTTGTTAAGGTTCATGGCTCAGTGGCTGAATCTGTACATCTGTAATTTTTTTGCAATAATATAGAGTTTATACCTACAGTCTGAGTTTCTTATTATACGTAGAAAGATACAACCTACGTCAATGATTTTAGACTTATTTGAAAAGTTCCCCTTTTACACCACAGATTTCTAGGGCAAAAATATGTAAATGTCACCTGGCCCACGGTTAACGGTATCATGTGGCCAGCACAAAGACCTATCGCTTTTACATTTCCCTAACTAACGTCAGGCACCCTTAGATCTTGGTGATTTCAGAATCGCCCCAAAGATACCGAAATAAAAAAATCCAAGTCTTCACCAGGATTCGAATCTCGATGGAAGCTAAGCGCTTCACATTCAGCCACCACACCTCCCTTATTTAACAACAGGGAGCTTTATTATTATTGTTGATAACAAACTCACTCTGGCACTTTTTTCTTGGTGGCCCTAAGATATAGCTTGTGTAGCCTATACGGTCGACAAATCTTGAATAGTCCCCCAACGGTCCAACAGACTAAGGGATAGGTATAGGTAAAGGTTAAGCCTATACTTCTATCCTGCACTGGTATTAATAGTGACCAATGCTGACCTTTTAAAACACCTTAACACATTGTAAAGGCTTGAAAAGCTTAAGAATTCTCTCTTCAATTAAAATATTGTTCAACAAAGGTATTTTATTTAATCACAAAACAAGAAATCCGGAGGATATGTTCTCTAAATATATAATAAATAGCAAAAAAAAAATGTGGAAAATTATACAGGTAACAACTGGCTTTGCGTAGCCTTGTGAACATTGCACTCATTCGTAATCTTTGGGATTGAAGACTTTACCATTAGTATTTTTGATTCAAACTTGATGACGTAATTACAATCTATCTTCTTTTTTTAAAAAATACCCTTATATCGTCATCAATATATGCTCCAGTAATTTCCAGATTTTCAATTTCCGGTTCCGAAAAAGAATAAAATGAAAGACAACACAGATCGTAAGTAGATCTGGATTTTTCTTATATTCTAGCTAGTAGATCTAATATAAAGGTGTACATCTAGATGCTAAGTCCTGATACTCTTTAAATAATGGGATAGCATATTAGGGTGAATATAGTGATACTTTGTAAACCTCAGTTATGTTTTTGTGAGGGAAAAAAAGGTTTAACATGGTTCAAAAATATAAAATCTCTACATAAATCAAATCAATAAAAAGTGGTCTTTTAAGAAAGTCGTTCTCAAACTGTGGTCCGCGGATTCCAGGTTTGCGCGAAACGGTCGTAGAGCGTCTGAAGAACAAATAAGAATTGTATACAATTAAAATAATGTTTTCGCTAAAAGCTAGTTAATCATATCGGATAATTTGAATAACAATCAACTCGTCCCTTAATAATAATTAATTTCTCTTTAACGAACTATTCTATGACAACCTAAACCAAAGATTTTAAGACATTCTAGGCTTGGATATTCCCAACTGGGTGTTCATCGCTTTTGCGCGTAGAGAAACTGAATCCATACTAATAAATGGGTAAGGGTAAAATGGAGCACGTACGTATGGTGTATGAAATGATTTCTCAGTATAATATAAAGTAATTTAATTATAGTCTTGTGCTTGTGTGAGATTCTTCTTCTTCTAGCCAGCTTTATGGCTGCTGAGCTGTTTTGCAGACTGTGCCAAGGAAAAAAAGTGTGCTGTTTTCTTCAGTTGTTCAGCACTGCCGTACAGGGTGTTGGCTATGTTGGGGCGTAGTGGAAGTAGGGTTTGCCTAAGGTGGATTAGGGAGGGGCATTCAAAGAGGATATGGTTTAGAGCTCCATGAGGTCGGATACATAGGGGGAGTTGTGTGGAGTTTATTTTGTTCAGGTGGTAACTTAATAGTGGTGTGTGTGAGAGATAAATGAAAACTTTAAATGTACTTGTAATTCGAGTTATTATTATTATTATTATTATTATTATATTAGAAAAGAACGAGTATTCATTCTCTGGCGCAGACAGGGTCGAGTTTCGTTAAAGGGAAACAAAATTCATCATATAGTCCCTTTACTAGGCTCCACCGAGGAATTTTCTGGTTATGTGGCAGGTGTGCAGAAGTACCGCCCTCTGAGAGGCAACGAGAATGTTCCTAGGAATGCTAAGGGCCTTGAACGTATCTGTGAGGTCAGTTGTTATTATCCCCTCGGTTGATATAACAATGGGGTATATTGCTGTTATAGAAAATGTCCATAAAAGCTTAATCTCCAAGCCCAGGTTCCCATATTTTCGTTTTTTTTCCAGCTCAGTTTTTGTTTTAATTATAAGATAGTGGTACGGCGATGTCAATAATGGTAGCGGCTTTTTATTTTTAATCGATGAGCAGCAAATCAGAGCGATTAGAATCTACCGTTTTGTCAGTCAAAATAGGCCTATCCCTGTACAGTAGATGATCCGTAGACTCGAGAACCTGTTGTGGTATTTGTATTAAGGAAGAGAATCCTTACCGATCAAATTGTGTGTCAATTCCAAGTGCTGGTTTATTAGCTTTGCAACTTGGTTATTGCGGCATAGATAGGCAGACTACTATAGGACTGAACATCTTGCCATTATATGTTCAATTGACTTGCGTAGGAAGGAAACTAGTTTATTGCTGGAGACGTGCAGTTTTTATCGTATTTTTGAAACTTGCGTCTTACACAGTTTGAAGATGTGCTGCAATCCACGGCCTCCCTTTTTCCTGGGCAGGTATAACCTTATGGTGGAGGACTTGGGATGCAAGCATCGAGTTTTGGTTAATAATTTCCTCGTGAGCCTGTCTAGGTCATGTAGGTTGGTGTCAGGCCATTTGATGACATCTATTGTGCATAGTTTCACTGGGACGGCCCAGCTGTTTATTGCAGTGATGAGGTTACTTCCAGACAGTTTTGTGTTGAGAATTTTATTTACTCTCTGCTTTTATTTGCCAAGAAGGTCCTCCTTTGGCATTCTGGTTTATTCCAAAATATTTATAAAGGGAGGCAGAGTTCAGTTCTTCGATGCCTTCAAATGCAATGTTGGTGTTGGCTGCCTTGCCCTTTTTTATGCTCCTGATACCACACTTATCTAAGTTATAAAATACGCAGATATCGTTACTAAAGGGTTCTATCGTCTGTCCATCTATATGTTATGTTTCCTCGTTCTCAACATATAACTGTCAATCATCCATGTATAACAGGTGAGACACAGACTTTGTACATTTAGTGTCAACACTAAAACCGTTTGTATTATTATTATTATTAGTTGAAAAGCAGGAATCATTTTAAATGTATTATTATATTTATAATTATTATTATTTTAAGAAGCATGAATCATTTAAAAATGCAAGAATGATAATCATATTTTTTTTTCCTACTAGTTATTTGTGGATAAGTAGTCTCCTTTTAACTTTTCTTTTTTTAAATATTATTTTATGATTTATCTTCCACAGGGTTGATATGTGGATTACATATGTGGAAAACCACCACTGTGGTCGTGGTCCTGGCTGTTATAACGTTGTTAACGAACATCATCATGTACAACGTGTCCAATCTGATCATCATCTCTAGCTCCGAGAGGTCCCAAATGATTCTCATCGCGGACTTTGGGGACAACACTAAAAATAACGTTGCACAAACTGCGCACAAATATTCCACGGACCAAAACAGTGTCAACTCGGCCAAGGTTCCTGTATTTCACAGAGCTGGATCAGACTATCCTAGCCCAAGTACTGATTTTAACTTAGTGTCCGCAGACCTTATACAGATCCTTGTGAATGGTTCCAGCAGCCAAGACGACCAGTATGTTATCACACCCGAGCAGCGTTGTTTGGACGTAGAGCTGGTCATGTGTGTCATGTCCAGCAGAGATAACTTCGTCCAGAGGCAGGCCATTCGGCAGACGTGGGGGAGGTATGCCAAAGACAAGGGAAACAGTGCCAGACTTTTTTTTTTCCTCGGCTCAGAAGACCCTTCCACTGAGCCGTTTGAATCGACGCAGTCACTTGTTGAGAATGAGGCCAAAATATTCGGCGATGTTCTCCAGGCGAACTTCGTAGACAACTACCGAAACCTAACGCTGAAGTCAATCTCAATTCTGCAATGGGTCAGCCAGCATTGTCGCCGGAGCAGATTTCTCCTCAAGTCAGACGATGATGTCTACGTCAATGTTCCGTTTTTAGTCAGAACTTTAAAGGATATGCAAAAGATAGAAGATCTGAAAGGCATTTTTCTGACAGGGTTTGTATACAGTGCTGCTAGTCCGATAAGGGATGGTACTTCAAAATGGTACACACCTTACAACTTGTACAAGGAAAGTGAATATCCCATGTACGTCTCCGGGACAGCGTACGCCATGACCGTCGATGCTGCCAGGCTGTTGTTCAAGGCCTCTAACGAGGTTCCGTTTTTCTGGCTTGAAGACGTGTTCATAACGGGTCTTTGTGCCAAAAAAGCTGGTGTCAGAATCGTCAACTCTAAGCTATTTGTGTACCATAGGCTTGAACCCAAAGGGTGCTCCCTCAAGTCAGTGATATCAGGCCACAAGTACACGAGCTCAGAGTTAGCGAAGATACACAACGAGTTATATGATGACACAGCGACTTGTTGATTTAAAAGTATTGATCTCTTGAAATCAGACTTTATTTATAATGATTCTAATCTCTGCTGCCCAGGAGGGAGAACAAGACTAGATCCATTTGTAGCTACTGTGTAGTCTCCTATATTAAACAATTCTAAAGAGTATTAAATAATGTTACACAGTACTTACTTATAGCTAATTACATATTTTAACTGATCAACTAAATATACGTGTTAAAACATAATGCGATGTATTCAATTATTACATACTTATTAGTCTACCAAGACTTTTCATAATATATCAGTTTTAATAACACACAAAATATTTTTTTTTTTTTTTTGATTTCATTTGTGGATTTTTAGTTAAAATCACTCGTTGTTTTTGCCTCGTTTCAGGAGTGTTTAAATACCGGTACATGAGTTTTAAGTTGTTCTACTGTTTTACATTGTCATTGCGACGAAATTAGGTCAACAATATCTCTAAGTTTAGTATAAAATATGATTATCACACTGACTTGGTTTGCTCCTTATGTATTCTAACGGTCACCTAACTCGAGGCCAATCGTTATAGAAAGCCTGAACGCTGACCTACGACGTCGCAGCATGTGGTCAGTATAGACCAATAGCTCGTTTCGATGTCACAGATCGTGATGTCAGACCTGACATGTGACGTGGCAACGAACTATTGTTCTAAACTGCTCACAGGTTGCGACGTCGTAGGTCAGTGTTCAGCCTTAGAAGGCTCCAGTTTTTACTTTCAATTGAGGTTGACATTGGAACAATGGTCTTATGGAAGTACCAGTATTAATGTTTAGATCTCACTAAATTCTGAAAAGTTTAAACAGAAAATAATTGTGAAGCTGAAATATAGTTTCCCATTTCAGGGAATATAGTTGTTTGATTTCATTTGAGCTTCAACTTCATTCTGCAGTCTTTGAGAAAATGAAAAATTTCACCAGACCAATGTGTATCGAAGTTATTATATGGCTACACAACGACAAAATACAGACATGAAATCAATGATAAACTAGTTATGACAATATCTAGTGATGAAATTATGTGGATAGCACAACGACAAACTGCCTTTACCTTCCCAAAAAACGACAAGTAATCAGAAGAGGAGGTTTGAAGCTTTGTCTGAAATCACAACATGTTTCCATCTTCTTATCTTATCTTATATAATACAGACGTTACTTCAAAAAAGAAGATGATTACGTCCTACGCGTCATGCATTTAGTCATGCATATTAACCAATGACTTAAATTCTGCCAAGTCACTGGTTTTTCTGGCTAGCTCAGGCAACCCATTCCATGCTCTAATAGCACTAGGGAAGAAGGAGTATTTGTACAAATTTGTCCTAGCGTATGGGACGAGGAATGTGCCTTTATTTTTGTGTCTTTCAGAGTATTTTATTAAATTTTGTTTTTGTATTTGAAGATTATGGTTCAGTGTTTTATGTATAATTGCTTCTTTACTTTTGAGTCTTCTGTCCTGAAGGCTTTCTAAATTTAGTGATTTTACTAATGGTGTTACCCTAGTCAAATGTGAATATTCGTTTGTTATGAATCTCACTGCTCTATTTTGTGTTTGTTCCAGTTTCTTAATGTTTTCTTGAGTTGAGGGGTCCCACACGGTGGATGCATATTCTATTATTGGCCTAACCAAGGTTAAATAACATTTTAGTTTTATGTTCTTATTTGATTTATAAAAATTTCTTTTAATAAACCCTAACTCTTTCACTCCGTAATTATTTTCTACGTTTTACGTTTCACTACCCTGTTATGATTAAGCTTGAATAACTTTTATGCTATATTAGGTATATAATTATAGAATAATACGTGATCTTTTATATCACACAAATTAAAGTTTATAAAACCAAAAATTTATTTTATTTAATAGGATCAAATCAACGTTGATATCAAACTCGCAAATCCGCATATAAATTATCTACATTCTAAGGCACGGCTTGCACGGAATAAACTTTCAAGGTCCTTATAAGTAAAAGTTGTTATAGGATTTGTGTTGTTTGTCCGTCTGATGGTCTGCTGTCGCGCGGAAATCCCAGAAACTAGAACCGCATTGAATATCTGATTGCCCTTTCGCTTGCATCGTCCTCAAAACTTATTTAGATGTTTGTGATACAGCTAAATGTGTACTTCTGCTTTTGTTAATAAAAATCGAATATGCACATTTTTTGTTTAAGTACAGATACAATATTTTAAAAGAGACTTTAAAGCCGAATGTATTTAATATACTTTATTCATCAGACTTTGACATGCTTAGGGGGAAATAATTAAACTGTTTCTTTAACTGAATTTAATGCGTATGTATGTATATACTGACTAGAAATTAAGACCAGTTGACCAATCTTGATGAATATTGAATCTTGACCACGGCCGAGACCATAGTTTATGTTAATATGCCTCCTACAATCGGGGGAGCTTTAAATAACACAAAATAAAAGTTACAATGTTAATGTTTTAAAGGAATTAAAGCAAAACTTATATAAACGACATGATATCCCGAGGATGGGTGAAGTCAGCTTTTTAAAAAAAAAAACGTTTATTTTAAGGCTAAAAAAAGAGCGAATGAAAAATATAATAAAGTTAAAGATGGTCGTCAGGAGTTATCAGCGGTATGATCATTAGTATTCAAATCGTTCTCATCTCTTAAATGATTTCCACTACTTCCACCACACCTTGGCATTTGATCATTACGTCATGCATAAGATAATAGTAAAATATTACACCCCACCAACACATATATATCTATTAGAAGCGCTAAAGCTAAGTGCACACCCAGGTTTACAATATATTATATAAGATCTCTCATCAAGAATGCGAAGTGGAAGGGGAAACACTATAAACGCATTAATAAATGTAAAAAAAATTGTACATCATCATATTTATATACTAGATGAAATGAAGGCTTAAAAACAATTTAACAATGAATAAGAAAAAATATTTAATTGGGGATGAAATGACCGGTCACATGTTAAAAAGTTTCGTTATTTAATAGAGATACAATTAAGTAGTTTTTGTCTATTTTAGGGCCATCCCGTTGTGGCAAGGATATTAAACATACACTACGGTCTCCGCCATGATCTAAGGGACAGTTATACCAAGTTGTATTAAGATTAGTCAAACAGCTTTAATTTGTTTTTCGGGACTTACTTACATACATACATACGCCTTACTTTCTGCTTTATATGTTAGGTATACAAATAGTAAAACAAACCCTAATAAGAAATACTGAGAAAGACACTAAGATAAAGACACCTTTCTTATTTCATATTCTGAGAGAGTGTCACGTGTCGAGTCTGTGACCTATTTCGACCAGTTTCTAGAAGCTCGAGGTCAAACTAGTGCAAGTGTCCAGCGTAAACAAGTTAATTTTAGATATCCAATCGAAGAAAGAGGTTAAGGGAAAAAAATAGCACACGTCAGCTTCTAGAAGGTCAAAGTTAATAAAATAATATCGGAGAAGGTTCCAGGATTCTGGAAAGTATAAATTAAGGGAAAGTCAGTCAGACGGGGTCCTTGCATAGTAGTAGTTCTTGTAGAGCGTTGGTCCTCGCTCAGTCCTCGATTAGCAATAAGTTTCTTGATATTAGCGGGTCCATTAGTTAAAGTTTTATTAGTTGAAGTTGAAGTTATACTAAGTGAAGTTATACTAAGTGAAGTTTCATGTATCATTTAAGTTTTATTTATGAAGTATCAAGTCAAGTTGTTATTGAATTAAGAAGTTAATTTGATGTGAAAGTTGAAGAAGTTATTAAAGAAGTTTGAAGAAAATACAGAGATGTTTCTTTCTTCATTTCATTGAATTGTCAAGTTTGATAATATAATCCCCGGCAAGTGTGATCGTCACAGAGAGACCCGAGTCAATGCCTATGTAAAGCATTGCTGTTTCCAATGCCTTTGGCCCCCGACGCATGCTTGGCTGCACATGGCCGAAGGCCGAGGACACCGGGAGCCTCCGCCATTTTCCTTCGTTGTACCAAGGTAACTGTGCGGGACCCGCCATTTATGTAACGGTCCCTTTGGGGAACAGCGCATGGATGTGGGACGTGTTCGTGGGGACTTTTTTACAACCCCTCCCGTGCAAGGGGTAAACTCTCGTCTACCCGTGGGCATCCCCACGGGAGTTATGTTTCGCCATTCATTTAGCCTAGCTACCCCCTCAAGTAGCCGTTTCCACCCAGGTGCCACGATGAGGCAGAACAGCGTACCCGGGGATGTTGAACCCTCAATTTCCTCAAGGTAAAGGTAAGAGATAAAAAAGAAGTACTTTTGAGTTTTGAATGTAGGCCTACGTGTTTACTTTAAAGTTTTTAGTCATTGAAAACAGTGGCTTAAATATTTCTTAGATTCTAGATCTATAAGGTTTAACAAGAAAAGCAATTTTTCATTCACTTTCATTTTAATATTTAAAAATCTCTTTTTTTTTTTTACAACTACAGTATAAACATAAGGGATTTTATGCCAAGTTATACCAAGATTGGTCAAACGATTTAGCTTTTCGTTCGGGACATACGTACATACATACATACATTCATACACATACATACATACATACATACATACATACATACATACATACATACATACATACATACATACATACATACAAACATACATAATACTTACATACATACATACATACATACATTCATACATATATACATACATACATACATACATACACACATACATACATACATAATACTTACATACACACTAATGCCTTACTTTATGCTATATATATTCGATTTTGTGACTTGGCAAGGGACTATAACTTCGAGGCCAAATTTAAAGTTGTATTTTTAAATGTAAGCCTACAATTCTACCCATTAAACCACTGGTACATCAGATCTGAACGAAGTTATCGTCTACTTTCCATTAGGACTAAAACAGAAAGATTTGTTAAAAAACTCCTTTATCCCACTTTCGGTCTGAGTGTTACAAGGTCTTCTGTCGTCATCGATAGTGCATAGAGGTCTAATTTATAACGCGCTGATTGTGAGTGTGGATGTGTTTCGTGTGTGAATGTTGTTTGAATTTGCATCTCTATTGTCATTGTTACAGCAGTTGCGCTGAGGTGGTCAATTATAGTCAGACTGATTACCATTTGAATTGACCAATAAAACATTACCTTATCTCATCTTGGTCGAATTTTCTTAAGATTCTAGATTTACACTTCATATATTTAAAATGAAATAATTACGTCTTTCTTTTGCTTTTAATTTGTTTAGCTTAGAATTGCTATGAGTAGCCATGTACTGTCTACTGGGCGTAATTCTAATATGTGCAAGCAAACGTCTTGTGATGCCGATTTGACCGAGACCTATCGTAATAGTAGGCCTGAACACTGACCTGCAACGTCGCAAACTCTGGGCAGTTCAGCCCAATAACCTATTGCCACGTCACATGTCTGTTCAACGTGGGTACGAGCTATTGGTCTGCATTGCCCACAGGTTGCGACGTAGCAGATCAGTGTTCAGGCCTTGTATAACGAACGGTCTCGATTTGACATAAAACTGTGACATAAAACACTGTTAATGAGCTTTAGAACATGATAACATGTGTAAGGTTTATTTTCTCACTGTATAGTCACATAAAGCGATGAAATTTTGTTACAGAAATGGAATAGAACTGTAATATAAAGTTATGTGGTGGCGATATAATTAATAAAACCAAAAGATCACAAAAGAAAGGCGCAAAAAAACAAACAAATAACACATTGTTGTCAGAATTTAAAATAAATTGATAAAATATTTGTAAGGAGACCATATTGAATTATTATGGTTACCTACTAAATAATAACAAGCAATAGTAAAAGGAAAACTTTAAAAAAAACAGAGGTTTATCTCCTTTTCTTCTATATAAAACAAAATTTATTAATTAGTACAATGTGATTAGCTGATTGGTTAATTTTTGTATAATCATGCAATATGTCAGCTTGACCCTATGAAGGGAAGGGGAATTAAAACGTGTCAAAACGTAGTAAGGGGGTTCACGATCTTTAGTAGTGCTAATGTCACGTTGAAGATTATCTTGATATATATCGCACTATCAATAATTGTGATTGCCGAGGATTCAGAAATCGTCAGTTGATAAGATGATCATCTAGAAGTTGCTAGTTGATAAGAGGATCATCTTGAAGTTACTAGTTGACAAGACGATCTAAATATTATTATATATTCAATGAAGAAACTTCTTTTCGTCTAAAACAATTACTTTAATTCAAAACTTGGAAAAGCTATTCACAAAAAATGACAATGGTTAAATGTACTTGAATAGAATAAATGATCTATACAACAATATAATTATGTCTTCTTTCTAGACTCTAGTACTTTTTCTGTCTAACACGTTCCGTACGAGACTGGCGGTAATATCTCCAAGCTTCTAGATCTTTGGGCGTTACCACGTCACTAATATTTCTCCGTCGCATGGCCAACCAATAAAATACAACTTAACATACAATAGTTAACATTTCTGACCAATTACAATTATTCTAATAAAAGGTTTCTGTCTGCTTGTATTTCCACGAGGTAGCTTAAATTCTGCAGACAAGCTAAATATAGACTAAAAAAAAAAATAAAGTTCCCCTTTCAGACCTTGTGGGAAGAGTGGTCGAGAAGCTAGTACGCTTGAATTTGGCTTCTCTTAGCTGGGCTACCTATGAAGGGGGTTGGAGGTTCGACACCCGACTCGAGCGCATAACGGCAGCACTGAAAAACCTTCTCCCAGATACCCCCTTCCCCACTGGTCCACAAATGGGATTGGACCATAGCACTCTGAGCATGCCATAAGCATGAAAGTAGCTAAATATAAAAGCAATAATAATAATGGGGCAGTTAATGTAAAGATCATCTGTTTCTGTGACCAATGGTAAACGAGATCGTCATGTTGCCAGCACAACGACCAACCGCCTTTACTTTTCCCCAACTAATGTCAGGTACCCATTAGAGCTGTGTGGAGGCTGTGGACTCAGAAGCGCCCAAAGATTCTGAAATTAAAAATCCAAGTTTTCCACAGGATTGGAACAAGAGATCCCAACATACAGGAGGAATGTACTTTAAAACAACAAATGACTTTTTATATTTATTATCATAATTATCATTTGTGTCTTGTGTTTCGTCGTTTGGGATCTTTGACGGTTCGCGTAACTAACTGTCTCTATTTTTTCACGGTCAGCAGCTGTTCTTAGCAAGATATTAAGAGAGAGGCCAGTCCATTGTTTTACATTGTCCAGACAGCTTTTCTTTGGACGACCCTCTCTTCGTGCTGACTACACTGTACCTTGAAAGATGACTTAGGTCAGTGAGTCATGTCTTACGATATGACCAAACCAGCTAAACGTTTTTCTTTCTTTATATAAAGTACTTCTCGTCTAATAACCAATTTTGCCTAAAGTATTTCTGTACAGTTTTGTTGTTGTCTTAGAGTTGACTTGAAAGAGGAATCGATTTAATTTAAAAAAAAAAGATTTTTTAAAATTGTAGTATAGCTTTTTCCGCCCAACCTATATGTGTACAGTCTTTATTTCCACTTATTCTGCTTATCTAGTGTTATCAGTATTATTGTGATTTTTTTCACATTGAGGACAAAAGTTCATTTACATATCTGTTTAGCTGCGTTATCGTTGTGAAAAGTTAAGTGCTTAAGTCAACAGTTTTTTTCGCAGTAATTGGATTTTTTTTTGCGATCAACTCATTATCTCTGCATTCTAATGATAAACATGTTTAGTTCTGAATAAAATTTGATACAATATGTAGCTCCCAGTCCGTCTGAGCAGTAAATAAAATACTTGTACTGAACTCTTCACAAATTTTCAGTAAAAATATAACGTTGAAGGACTTTTGAAATTCGTGTGATGAGTTTTGAAATACTATGGAAACTAACGGGAGGCGCAGTGGCTGAGTGGTAAAGCGTTTAACTTCCAAACCGGGGGTCCTGGATTCGAATCCAGGTTTAGACTGGAATTTTTTTTAATTTCGGGATTTGCGTGCATCTCTGAGTCCACCCAGCTCTAATGGGTACCTGACTTTATTCGGGGAAAATATAGGCGGTTGGTCGTTGTGCTGGCCACATGACTCCCTGCTCGTTAACCGTTGGCCATAGAAACAGATGACCTTAACATCATCTGCCCCATAGATGGTAAGGTCTGAAAGGGGAACTTTTATTTTTTTTTACTGTTATGGAAACTGACAGGGAAGATGCAGACAGAGAAAGAGATGGGAAGATAACCTCAAAGAATGGACAGGACTCTGGATAAAAGAAATTCTGTTCAAGGCAAAAAGCCAGAGAGGAATGGAGAAAGACGGTCGCCGGATCATGTATGATGCCCCATTGGATCAACATATTAAAGGATATGCGAAGGTAGAGGAAGATGATCTAATGGTGTAATGTTCTTAATTATTTGCTTAGTTCTTGAAATTAACCGAGTTCATTATGTTTTATTTTTTTTCGATAAACACAAAAGCTCCATTACTTGGATTAAATGGACATGTCAGCCTATAGTGAGTAATCACTTGATAGGAATGTTGTAAAAACATTTCATAAACAGAGAAAATCCCAGCTGGGCTCATTCTTTTTTTTTTAAACAAAAAAAAAATGAAATTAGCTGCATACACCATCGGAAGGCAAACAACAAACAATTAGCTTTTAGTTTCAGATGACTCCATTAATTGGATTTAGTTGAAAGCAGTGTTTCACAAAATAGTACAATTACGACTCCCTAAACCAAAACAAGTAATTACCACAACCACCACCCTCCCCCTCACACACACAAGAACACACTCTTTCCCCCTGTCAGTCTTCTATGGAGTCTGATGGAACGCTGTACTATTTTTTTCCAGCAGGGTACAGGGCGGAACCAAACATTTTTTCCTGTATTCTAAGATTTCAAAATTCATTCTCCTGGAGTCTACACTATTACTCTAATAGAAAAACAGCGTTACCCTGATTAATAGTTCAAAGGTTAAATAATTAGTCCAAAGTAAACGGATTCATTATCTTAGAGGCTACACTATTATTTTATAGAAAAAGAGCGTTACCCCGATTAATAGTTTAAAAGTTAAGTAATTAGTTACATAGTAAATGGACGGGCTGAAACTGATATGTAAGAGACATTAGAGGCAGTATAGGATAGTGATTGGTTGTGAGCTTGATCATTGTAATATCATTGACGTGTTCACGCAAGACTTATTGTCTGTTTATGTCCACGAACAAACTGTTGGCTAGTCACTCGCAAGAATCTGAGAAAGACGACAAGTTTTAAACATTTCTTTGTCCTAAACAGGTATGGGAGTCACTCCCCAGTTTTGGAAACGCCGATTTAAAACATGTATTTAATATAAACAATGTTCAATTTACGTCGTTTGTTGAACTTATCAGTATAGAAAGAAGATGGCCGCTTGGCTATGTCTTCTTCACCTTTACCTTCCCTTGGTCTGTTGGACCTTTGTGACACCACACAAGATCTGTCGACCGTCTTTCTCCATTCCTCTCTTCTGTCTTATGCCTTGGAAAGAATCTCTGTCGATGGCAGGCCCGTCCATTCTCTTACGTTGTCTCCCCATCGCTTTCCTCTTCTGCCTACTCCTCTTTTTCCTGGTACTGTTTCCTGAAGGAATGTCTTTGCAAGCTCTAAGGACCTTGTCATATGGCCATAGAGTTTTAGTTTGCGTTTTTTGACAGTAGTTAACAGATCATCGTGTGGTCCAATCTCTTAACCAATTTTGTCTTCAACCTCTTCGTTTGTGATCCGATCTTTGTATAAGATCCCCAGGACTCGACTATGTTATGTATATTAATACAAGAAACTGTTTTAATGAAGAACTGGAGAAAGTGAAAAGCAGAAAGATCCTATATTGATGTAAAAAGGTAAAAAAAAACAACAACTGTCTGTAGTACTAAAAACGAGAGATAATCTCCCATTTCTAAGAGGCCAATCCTTGATACACAGCTGCGTTCAAAGGTTGGGCATTTAAGAGCTGCCATTGCAGTCTTCCTATTACATAATATATTTCAACCTAATCTAATGACAGGTTTTATATTTAATGACATTTACAGTTAGTCATTTCATTTCGTTTACTTATACATCAAATGAATCTAACTTAGTAAATTTTACTGTGTCATTGCATATTTAAACCACATAGCTGTAAGCTTAATAATTTATGCATATTTAATTTCATAAGTCAATCACAAACTGTATGCTATGTAACACAGTAACACATTTTGACTTGATAATGCCTTAAATTATTTGAGATTTTGGGTCAATTGTAATCAACATAAGACAATGTATTCCCTTAAAATTTCTTCAAAACAATTTTTGTTAGCCCCATGTGAAGCGATGCCTTAAGCCATGGCTTATGTTTCCAATAGGTAAGTCCAGTACCGTTTTTCAGTCGTATATAGAAAAAGAGGATAAGAAAGCACAAAAAAAAAAATATGTCCTACGATTGAATGTGCAGATATAATAATCAAACTTACCTGAAATATTAATATGTAGAATGTAAATTTGTTAATTGGTAAAAAACGACTGTGGTTAGATTCAATAAAATGTAATTGTTTTAAAGAGCTTAAAATTCCTGAGCAATGTATGTAAGAATGAGCTATTAAAAGAAATGGAAGGTATGTAACAAAGCAGTTGGGATATCTGGGCGGAGATTAGAGCCATATTAGTAAAACAGCACTTCATAATCATGTTTTGCCAGAATAAAACATGTGATTGGATAAATGCCAAGCATGGTAGTGGGCGTGCCCAAAGATAAGACAGGTCAATGTTTCCAAGAGTGGTAAAAAACTGAAACTTGTTGCATCTGGAAAGTTCTGTATAATAAAGGAAAAAAAAAACTATTACAGTTATTAGATTTGTATGTATCACAGTATGTGTTTGTAAATTGTGTGTGTGTGTGTGTGTGTGTGTGTGTGTGTACGTATTCAATTTAAAAAAAAAATTTTTTAACTCAAATTTATCGTTTTGTTTTTTCTTTGCAAAATGTTGTCCTTTTTTGAAACATAATATTTGTGTTAGAGTGTAATCCTTCATTGATTTTTAGCGGTCCCAGAAAATTGAAAAGCCGAAATGAGTTTTAGTTGGTAGGTCTATACATCCATGCGTTTACATCTCAGATACTAGAAAAGATATTGAAAATAAGATCTCATGATATATTGCAGCTCGCAGAGTTCTGTTGCAACTGCTACTTGTTTATCTTTTGAAACAGAGCCCTTTGATTTTTTAATTGAATATACTGTAAATGTCAGGACTTTGGTTGTTTATTATGAGATATTTAAATGTCTATGTAGTATAGTATAATTTTAAATACAATGTGTGTGTGTGTACGTATTAAAGAATACTTATGTTGTTTTTTTTCGCTTTTTAATTATACTAGTCCTGAAGTTCAGCATAACAGGCATACTAAACAAATTCAGTTGTACATAAATTAATTAGCCACTTGCTGCCAGTGCATAAATCTTTGGTGAAAAACTTTAAGGAGCAATCCATGCTCCCTGCAGTGCACCCATGTTTCCTGGGAACAGACTCAGGGATTCTGAAGTTCAAGACTAATCCCTAAAACATGCGCATTGGGAGACGAACGAAATCAAAACGAGTCCCGTTAGTCCATGTTTATGCGTAAGATGTGGTAAATTGTTAAGATCGTAACTGGGTCTAGGATAGCAAGTAAAAAAAGAAAATTGCACTCATTCTTAATCTTTCGACTTAAGGAGAATGCCTAATCTATGTTTATGCACCGAATAACAGTTTTAATTAAAGATAGTTTAACAAACAAACGACTGTTCCAAAATATTAGCCACTGTAAGGTATTTCTTATACTGTCTGTGAACAAGGAACTAGACTAAATGGAACCCCCCCCCCCCAAAAAAAAAAGTCTGATTTATTGCAACTCTGTTATTAATAATACATTGTTATAACTTGTCATCAAGATTTACAAGATTGATAAAGCTATTATTTGTCCTTATGTTGCATTCTATTTGTTTTGAAAGTGCCACACAAAAAAGCTTTGTACAAGTCACCTTTCTTTTCTAGTAAATTAAAAGCTTTGCTGGTGGAAAAAAATATTTATATGTAGATTTTTGGTGTCAGCAAAAAGTAAATAATAAGCCGTTTTCATATAGCGCTGGTTAGCAACATTTGTGTTTGTTTATATATATATATATATATATATATATATATATATATATATACGTTAATGTTGTTCATGCTTGCATCTTTATTGTTATTGTTATAGTAATAATACTAAGGTGGACAATTGTAGTGAAGCTGAATTTACATTTGTTTGGACCCATACAAGTATATGTATATATATGGCTCCGCCTGTCTCGGAATACAATGGATGTGCCACTGGCTTTGGTTTTGTCTTGAGACGGGGAAGAAGCTGATCAAGCCAATTCTGGAGCGGCAGAGTTTGCCACAGTTCTTGCATGTTTACGCATCTGTCCTAGGGCTGGCTGGCGGGGGCAGCTTTCTTCTTCTTTCTCTTGACTGAAGCAGGCTCGTTTCTTTTGCATTCGGCGAAGTTTGTACCAGCACGTACAGACCGTCTCAGGGGCAGACTGGCTATATGGGCATTTGGGCAAATGCCCGGTGGGCCGGTACCTAAATGGGCCTATAGGGCATCATAAATATCACTATAGAACGTATTAAATTGTTTAAGGCTTTATAATATCGTCCTGTAAAAGGGGCCCTCTGAGCGTCGTGTTTAAAAAAAAAAATCAGTGTAATACTATTTTTAATCTAACATCTAAATAATGCAGTAGTCTACATCCGTAGACAGTGCTACCTTTTTTAGGGCGCCTTTGAGTCCACCGAATTCTAATGGGTTGAGTTGTGGAAAGTAAAGGTGGTTGGTCGTTGTGCTGACCACATCACACCCTGCTTATTAACCGTTGGCCATAGAAAAGATGACCTTTAACATAGATCTTCCATAGATCTCAAGGTCTGAAAGGGAAACTTTTTTTTTACTATTTCTGTCTTCTGTTAGCTCATGAATCAACGTTAGTTTTTACAATCTTTTTTGTATGATTATGTGTGTGTGTTACTTTGACAATGTCTGTTTTTTTTTCTAGCCTATTCAGTTATTTAGTAATTTAAGATAGAAATATCGATTTTTTAAATTTTATATTTCAAACATAACATAACATAGCAAAAATACATAAAACACTGTATCCTAACACACACACACACAAAAACAAACGACTGAAATGCTCAGAATGACAGAAAAATAGTAGTACGCCACTTTTCCACATGTTAGGGTACATTCACTTCAACAGTCCTTCTTCCCTATTGCCATTAGAGAATGGAAAGAGTTGCCTGAATCGGTCAGCAAAACCAACGACTATAAGAGTCTAAGAATCTGATTAACATGCTTGACTGGATTGACATATAAATACGCGGAGGACGTAATGATCTTGTCCTTTAAAGTAACGTCTTTAAATTATAAGATATGATAAAATAGCGAGCAAACTTTGCCCACCCTTACAAAACTGTGGACCAGATCTTATTTGAATGGCCCTTTATGATCCACCTCAGGCAGACCTTACTACCAGCCAATATATCTAACACTATGTGTGACAGTGCTGAACATTGAAGAAAAAAATCACACTACTTTTCTTTGGCACAGTCTGCAAAAGAGCTTACTTCTTAGCAACAAAAAAGTGGCTTGAAAAAGAGGACGACATATTATACACAGTAAAACAAAGTCCAGCTTTAAACTTTGCTATTTATAGGGCAGATGAAATAAAGGCCATCTGTTTCTTTGGCCCAAGGTTAACAAGGGTGTCATGTGACCAGCAATAACGACCAACCACCGTTGCTTTACCCAACTAATGTTAGGTATCCATTAGAGCTGGGTGGACTCAGAGGCTGCGATATCCCGAAATGATAAATTCCAGCCTTCACCAGGATATGAAGCCGGGACCTCGGTTCTGAACCCAAAGCGCAGTACCGCTCATCTACCGCGCATTACACTGTATTTATTGGATGATTTTATTTTCTAAAGCTTTTATTCTTAATTCAATGGTTACGATATTTTTACTATTTCTACTCTATAATTGCATTCAAATATAGAAAAATCAAAAACAGAATTTATAAACGCAAGTCGAGTATAGCATGGAACAGCCACTCCTAGGAACATTTCAACAATAAATCGTATCAGGCAGCTTTTATGATCCATGCGTTTTTTTAAATATAATTTCTCTTATCTGACCCAGAAAAACCCAAAGTCTGCTTGTGATAGAGTCCCTGACATAATTTCCTGAGCTCCTCCCTGTTCTTTGAAATCGAAACAGAAAATACATTGGGATAGATTAGAAACTGTTACGTGACGTGGACCTATTTACCTTCATTCCTTAGTGCTGAGAGACAAGCTCGGGCAAAACAATAAAGTTTTAAAGTCAGATCTTGTACCCTTATCAGCATCTTCGTCATTTGTATATGTGGTTTATTCAGATTTTATTGTCACTTCCAATAACACCCAAGACAAACTAAGACTAAGACTAAGACTAAGACTAAGACTGCTTTATTGATCCTTACGGAAATTTGTTGTGATTACAAGGACTCTTTTCTCATTTAAAGACAACACAACAGAAAAATACACACAAATACAACAGACAACATAAAGAGTTCATTCAGCGACTACACAGGCATCTTGGTGCATTTCATGTTCCCTAATCAAACATGTTAACGCATCCACGTCCAGAACATGTAATACTGTTGAGCAGTCAAGGTTATTGAGAAGTTGTATATAGTTCATGATGATTTAATACTGTTCATTGTAATATACCCGCTTGAGTTCATCAATTATAAATTTAAAGTCACAGATATAGGAGCATAAGCGAGTTGTCAAAACCAGATCAGTTTTTGATGTTCATAACAAAGAACGAAGATGTAAAACTGTTCATAGTTATTGATTCACAGACATTTTCTAAACTTGACGATCATTAGGTTGACTATTTCTCCTGTTGTAGACACATGTACCTACACAATCGAGGTCCTTTATATTGAGATTCTTTCGAACAAATTCTAATATCAACTATTTATCAACTGTAGGTATTTTATATTTATAGAATGCAACTTTAAATATTTCTAGCGTTTCATTCTTAATATGCTCCAGAAATTTGTTTAAAAAGAGCTGGAGAGAGAGGAATGCATTCCTTGCCGCACTCCTATGGATGTCATAAATTTTCTCCAGTTTCGTTGTTCAGAAGTATTGAGCTATTTGCATGTTGGTATAGGGCTTTGATAGCATTAATAATGTTTTTATCTATGTTTTTTCATATGGATGAAGATTTGTTTTAAAATAAGTAAAACAGTTATTGTTAAATATTTTTTTTGTAATTGTTAATTGGTATTGAATTATTTAGGCAACTAATGTCGAAGTTGGGACATACACTTTTATTTATTCATCATACGCCGCCGTTTTGGGCAGAACTGCTTGTTCATAACAAAGTACACATAACTAACAATGACTAAGGACTATAACTCAAATATACCAAGTATTAACAGTAATGCATTGTAAATGTCAGTCCATTGTTCTAGAAACAAGAAAAAAACATAAAAATTAAGAAACAAAGCTTATATAAAATGTAATAGTATCAATTAGTTTGGATCAGTCGTGTAACTCAATGCACCATTGGACTAGACATAATAAATTAATCTGTTACGTGACAAATTGTTACGTATTTTTATCTTAAAACAAATTTCAAAAATATCGACAATAGGTTGTTCAGGTTTAAAAAAAAAAGAAAATAATTTACTAGAAACGATTATTGAAAATCACTTTTTAGACTTATTTTACATTTAATTTTTTGGCTGAAACATAACAAAAGTTTTTTTTTAATCGATAAAGAATGTTTTGCATTTTGCTTTGCAAAGAGATCGACCTAAATTACATACTTTGCACTTTTGCGATGTTTCGAAGGGAAAATTAAAGGTTAATCAAATTTCAATAACTTTTAGTTATTTTTTTTTTATTAGCATGACGGAGAGAAAGACAGACATACAAAACGCACAAAAATGCACCTTTAATCCTCTTTAAATAAATTCTATTAGAACTCATTGCACAAATGTCTAAATGTCGTTAAATATCTCGTGTTAATAAAGACATTTTTTGGTACTATCACATTGTGAAGTAATGGAATTTCTTTTCCTTTGAAGTCATATGAATGCATTCTTGAAAATTAATGCTAAAAAAAACTTGGTACACCAATGTTTATGAACCCTCAAAAAATTGCTTGTGTTGATGAAGGCATTTTTTAGTCTTACTAGGCCGTGTGACGTAGTGGCATTTTTTTTCCTTTGACGTCATGTGGAATTAATTCTTTAAATGAAATGCGAAATCAACTCAGTATAGTAATGTTTATTTAACCTCGTTATCTGACTCATATTTTAAAAAGACATAAAGCTAGATTAAGATATTATCTAGATTTTTTAAAGTAGATCTAGATTTCGTACAGTATATCTAGATTTTTTACAGTATATCTGGATTTTTAAAACTAGATCTATATTTATATTCTAATTAAAATCATTCTAGGATAGTTTAAATTGATATAGACTAGATCAAGATATAGAATTTCAATTTCTAGATTAAAGTGTAGATTTTGATTTCCAAACGTCTAGATCAATATTGCAATGCTATAGCCTAATATACTAAAACGAATCTACTATTTTTAAATTTAATGTTGCATTCAGTCTTTTGATAGATTAACTAGGCTTTTTACTTTCATAAATCTAATTACATCTAAATTATTCCAAATTTATATTTTAGATCTAGATCTACTCTATCATCTAGTAGAAATAGATCTTAAGAGTGCTAAATCAGAAGTTTAGTTTAGGTAGAGCTACATTCTCAGTTTCATTTTTTTTTTTTTAAATGCCAATAGCTCTGTTGTTGACTGTGCTGAGACATCGATGTAGGCATGCAAGCAAGATATCTATTCTTTTCTTCTTTTTTTTAATTACAAATCAATGCTGAAAGATTATCTAAAATCCCTCGTCTGACATAATGTACATATCCGGCAGTTGTCATGCGTAATGTGTAATATATCTCTATACCAATAATAGGCTATTAGTTTGTAACAAGTTTGTTATTAAGTTTACAGCAATGCCTTGTCGTGCGGTTAGCGTGCTGGACTGATTATCTCAACGGTCCCGGGTTTATACCTAGCTCGCAGCCATCCCCCGTCGTCCAGCGGGAGGTTTGGACAAGGAAGATAATATCTATAATTTTGAAAGAACTTCCGAAACATGTAAGACAGAAAAAAAAAGATTTACAACGGCAAATAAATCTTTGAAACATTATTACTTTTGACAATCAAATTAAAATGATGTCTTGAATATTCCTTGCGAATAGGCGGATCCGACAGGGATCCGACAGGGGACGCCTCTGAGCTAGTGTGATAACACAAACTCTCTTTGTAATCTTGTTATGCTTGTGTTGTCAGGTAAAAGAAATAAATGTGCACAATTTTAGATTAGTCCGAGATTGGGTGTGGGAGAAATAGCGTATAAATTTTTATTTACCATACAGACAGAAATAGAGTACACAAAGGACCGAACGCGTGTGAGCATGTGTGCTTTAGGTTGAGTTCTTTTATACTTCTTTACAATTCCTACTATTTGCTTAGGGATATCCTCTTGTTTAAGTACTCCCAAGTTATGAATGTGAATAGTCTTGCACATGTTATGAACTGAATGATTTATTCTTCGTTGAATGTGCGAGAGAGTCTGTTAGTTAGTGAGGTCTCGTTCCCGGTCCAGGAAGGAGTGACGATTGCTTCCTGGACTGGTGTTTGTGTATTAAATAATTACTGAAGTGCTCTATCGGATATTATTAAAGTAATAAAGTATTATTTGTGTTATCCATATATACTTGGAGTTTGTTTAGTGATAATTGTTAGTATTTAAGCATTTGTATGAGGCTCGAGAAGCTTCTTTTACCAGATTACACAATGTCGGCTAATGCATAATGCCTTTTTTTATTTATCGCCCGTCGGACTGGCGTTTTCCATATTCAATGACACCCTAAAATGATAATTTTTGTGTATATATTTCGTATATTTTAAGGACTTTTTGGTAACTTTTTCAATTTCGGGAGATTTTCAGGAGCTCCTGGTAAATCGACAGGAGGTTGCGGGAAATCTGTCTTTAAAATGGTTTGAATTAGCTAGGGTCCTATGAAAGTGTGGGTCCTTTGAAAGTGCGGGGCCCACTGCGGTCGCACAGGTTGCAGTGGCCTAAGGCCGGCCCTGCAAAATATCTGCGTATGCAAGGCCACAGGTCGACTAGTATTTATTTCTTGTTATATTACATGTGTTTCAATAGTCTATCCTTTGTTAGACTCCAGGGTCATTAACTTCCGACAAGTACATACAAGAGTCTATAAAATCTTCATTTGCCACGTCTTATACCTGTCGTAATGAGACCACTTTCACTTCAAACTTCCATATGGTTCTTATCATTGCATTCAGTCTTTCCGTGAGATCTATTAATAATTAGGCGGATGTGACCCTGGCCTGCCGGTCTCAGTTTGAGTACTAAGACCTAGTGGATTGGATTTAAGACTTTGTTAAACATGGCGAATGTTCTTTAAACATTTTTTTCTATATTTGCCACGAAATAAAAGTATAGTCTGATATGGTGACTCGCCAATTTAGCCGATATATTGATTAATATCAAATATAAAATACTGTGAAAAAAAGAGGTTTAACAGATTTGTTAACAAGTTCCATTGTTTAATATAGATAACTTTAGTTATACTCCTTACATTCTACTTTATATATCAGATGTCATTCTTCCTCCTCCCACCCCGGTTATTATTCACTATATAAATTTTCAAATAAAAATCTGTCTATCGTTGGAGTTAAACATATGACATGGAGTTAAGTCCCCTACATTTTTTGTTAAATTGATATACAGCCGTAAGACACGCTCTTTTCTTAGAGCTACATGGAACTTCCTCCTATTCAGATCATTTTCATCCATCTTGAAAATTTCTCAAGCACTCCCTTTATTACCGCTACGTCGGTGAGTGTGGCAGAAAAGAGCCCCCCCCCCCATTTTTTTTTATTTTATCATTCTCTTCCATTTCGAAACCAATTTCATTTCTACCACGGTTTCTAAAAGGGAGACTATCGTAAATAATGGACTTTTTCCACGGACAAGAAAAAAAACACATTGTCTCCCTTTGATAGGGATCGTCGGCGTCCTTACTATAAAAACTGGTAATCTCAATCTTCTCCAGCTTTCAATCATAAGCCTCAAGTTTGAAAGTCCAGCTGAATTTTTTGTTTATTCTTGAAGTTATTTGCTTGTAATTCTTTTTAGATAAGATAAGATAATTTTTATTCATCCAATCAAATGGAAATTCAGTTTGACTACAATTGACCACCTCAGCGTAACTACTGTACAATGACAATATAGAAGCAAATACGAACATTCACACATAAAACGCATCCACACTCACAACCAGCGCATTATAAATTAGACTTATGTGTACTTCTCGATGACGGCAGCTGATCTTGTAACATTTTGACTGAAAGTGAGACAAAGGAATTTTTAAATCTTTCTGTTTCAGTCCTAATGAAAGGAGACGACCACTTCGTTCAGATCTGATGTAACAGTGGTTTAATGGGTGCAGGTTATCTATACGAATAGTATGTGTTTTGGAAAGGCATCTTTCATGTAAAAGCTCTTCAAGAGATGGTAAGTTCGTTCGAGTGACATAGGATGCTTTTTTAATTAGTCTATTTAGTCTAAGTCTTTGTGCCAGTGGAGTGTTACTATACCAGCAGGTGATGGCAAAGTTAATTAGACAGCTGATGGTTGCTGTATACAAAAGTTTAATGATTGTTTTGTCGATGTTTTCTTGATTTATTTTAAAACACAACTGAATATTTTTATGTCAGTCTCATCTTTCTTCTAAGTGAAGAGAGCCACAACCAATGTAAAGATTGACAACTTGGGTTTAAACATGGCGTGATAACTTACTATAAGCAATTCTACGACACTTGCAACACACAATCATTGTAAAGATTGACAACTTGGGTTTAAACATGGCGTGATAACTTACTATAAGCAATTCTACGATACTCGCAACACACAATCATTGTAAAGATTGACAACTTGGGTTTAAACATGGCGTGATTACTTACTATAAGCAATTCTACGACACTTGCAACACACTATCAGTGTTTCTCAAACTGTGGTTTGCGTACAACCAGGTCCACAGAAAGACGAAAATCGCATACAGTTTAAATAACTTCTTCGCTAAAGGTCAATTTAATCCGATCAGATAATTTGAATATTAATCAACTGGCCCTTAACTACTGTTTAATTTGACTATTACGAGCTAAACATTGACTATTGTTGACGCAGCTTGGAAAAACAACTTTGATGAATACCAGACTTGTGACAGAAATATATTTTGCACATGAATATCAAATGTACTAATTTTACAAACTAATTAACGTCGTTCTATCAATTTCTCTGTTTTATCACACCATTAGAAGAAGCAGGCCAAGCTTTGTTTTCAAGTTTTTAGCCGACAACCCAGAGACTCAACGAACACCTACATCAGTCTAAAAGTAAAAAAAAAAGTAAAGTTTTCCTTTCAGACCTTGCGATCTATAGGGCAGATGATGTTAAGGTCATCTGTTTCTTTGGCCAACGGTTATCAAGCAGGGTGTTATGTGGCCAGCACAACGACCAACCGCCTTTCCTTTCCCCAACTAAAGTCAGGTAACCATTAGAGTTAAGTGGACTAAGGGGAGCCCTAAAAATCCCGAAATTCCAAATCCCAGCCTTCACCGCGATTCGAACCCAGGACCCCAGGTTCGGAAGCCGAGCGCTTAACCACTCGAACATCAGTCTGGTATTTAGTTTAGTGTTTATTCATGGTTGTAATTTTTTTTTTTTTGCAAGCCCATTTGATTCTTGATAAATATTTGAAGCGTAAGCAGCTATCTAAAAAACAGCAAGAATGTAATATAAATAAACCACAATGAACTAAGACATGGATGCGTAAGAGAGCCTGCAAGGCAATACACGTAAATATGCTCATGAATATGTTCAAATCGGAATTCAACTTTACAAACGGAAAAAATTGATTCACCACAATGTGTCATGTTTCAATGAATTATCGAACGTTTGAGACCTGCTAAAGTGAAGCGTCATCGTGAAACAAATAATAATAAACTAAAAGAAAAAACTCGTAGATTTCTGTTTAACATCATACAATGATATATACAAATAAGTATTTCATTCATAGCAATGTGACAACAATGAATACAGAAGCTTTAGAGACTTTATTGCAAATAACGCAGAACAACAAAATACACACGTTTGGGTTTTTTATGCAAGCTGTTTAAGAACTAATGGGATTTGGGCTTAAAATCAGGCTCAGTCTGGGGTCCGCTCGGTTCTCACGACTGCAAAAGAAGTTCCAGAACTGCGAAAGTATAAGAACCTCTGCGACATGTATAGTCAGCTACTGTTCCAAGGCGGAGTAAAGATATTTCTACTTGCTAAGAGAAATAATAAATCACATTTTGGAATTCATCATTGTAATATACTATATCAATTCATAACCTTAGAAACAAGGCTTTATTTCAATAAAACACGACTGATACACACAATAACACAGTACAGACTGGTCACGATTCACAGACTACGATAATGCGAACACGATTACAAATACTAGCACGATTACAAGCACGAAAGTAAAAGTGTATTTGCTACTTAGAAGGTAAAGCTGCTTGGATATGAAATATCCAAAGGACATTTGAAGCCGGGCCCTGATAGATTTCAAGCTCTGCGGCTACCAAGACATTTAAGTCTTTTGTGCACATAATGATAAGCACGCTTCGAACTAATGCAGCGGTTCTCAACTTTTTTTGCTTCGCGACCCCCTAATACAATTTTTTACTAGGAGGTGACCCCCAACCATATATATTTCGTCATAGGTCTAGGTAAATGTGGAGGCGCGGTGGCTGAGCGGTAAAGCGCTTGGCTTTTGAACAGGGAAGACTGGGATTTTCACTTTCGGGATCTTTGGGCTCCTTTGAGGCCTCCCAGCTGTAATGGGTAGGCCTACCTGACATTAGTTGGGGAAAAGTAAAGTAATGCGGTTGATCGTTGTACCGGTCACATTACATCCTCGTACAACCCTCAGAAACAGTTGACCTTTACATCATCTGACCTATAGACCACATCAACATGTATACAACTAATACACATGATGTTAACTTCATTGTTAGACACGTATTATTTTTATTTAGTGTCAACAAAATGTGTGCTTTAATTTTCTGTAAAAAGTAGATTTTATGATTTTTATTAAATTACTTTTTCATTTCGTGTTTATAATACGGTGAATACATATTTTACAATTTAGAAAATATTACTAATCATGGAAAACGTTGCGACAGAATTTTCAAACACGCCAAAGTTAGTGCCAAGGTTGAGCTTGATTTTAGTTCACTAGATTAGGAATTCACATCGAGTTTATTTTTGTATTAAAACTTGATAACTGACAGGCAGAAACAAAAAACCAACAATGTTTTTACAAAGATATTGTGTTGGAAATGGAAGAGGACGTCTAGAAAATATCTCATAGAACAACAGAAAGACTGCAAACAGTTGATCCAAATTTGTGTCACTAACATTGAATAGAAATATTTAGATGCATTGCTATTGGCGTTGCTAACATATATATGGCTCCTTCTAACTCGTAAGACAATGGATCAGCCCAGATGAGTCACCGGCTTTGGTTACCTCTTGAGACGGGGCAGAATCTGGAGTGACTGATCAAGCCAATTCTGGATCGCAGAGTTTGCCACAGTTTGAGCATTTATATTCATCTGTCCTAGGGCTCACTGACAGGGCAGCTTTCTTTGTCTTTCTCTTGACCGATGCAGCTTCATTTCTTTTGCATTCAGCAAAGTTCGTACCAGCACGTACACTCTGTCTCCATGCTGTCCGGACTTGGGCTATATCTTCCCACATACTTTGGTTGATACCCATGGCTCTCATGTCTCGCTTGAAGACATCTCTGTAAGTTAGTCTTGGTCGGCCCTTGGGTCTGGCTCGCTCTGCTAGCTCAGCGTACAGGATGTCTTTAGGGATTCTTCTATCTGGCATGCGAGTGACATGACCGAGCCAGCGTAGTCTTCTCTGTTGAAGGAGAGCATAGATACTGTGTATGTTGGCCCGTGTCAAAACTTCCTGGTTGGTGACACGATCCCTCCAGGAGATGCACAGTATGCGTCGCAGGCAGCGTAAGTGGAAGCTATTTAATCTGTGCTCTTGACGCATGTAAGTTGCCCAGCTCTCACTGCCTTATAGAAGTGTGCTCAGAATGCAGGCATTGTAGACAAGGATTTTTGTTGTCGTGGTCAATTTGGTATTTTTCCACACACGCTTAGAGAGTTTTGCCATTGCTGCAGAAGCCTTCCCTATTCTTTTGGTCAACTCAGTGTCTAAGTTTAGGTCGCTGGCTATTGTTGCTCCCAAGTATGTGAACTCCTGCACCACCGTAAGTGTGTGATTTCCAATGTGTATCACTGGTATTTCTGCAACATCTTGTGCCATGATTTCAGTCTTAGAGAGGCTAATTGTGAGTCCAAACTCTTGACAAGCAGCTGCCAGTGCACTCACAAGCCTATGTAATCCTTCTTGTAAATGAGATATTAGTGCGGCATCATCTGCGAACAGCAGTTCTCTAATCAAGATACGCCGTCTCTTTGTTTTGGCTTTAAGGCGTGCCAGATTAAATAGCTTTCCATCGGATCTACTGTGGATGTATATTCCATCTTCCAGGGATTTGAATGCGCTGGTGAGTACAACTGAAAAGAAGATGCCGAATAGTGTTGGAGCCAGAACACATCCTTGTTTTACTCCGCTCTTGATGGAGAATGGCCTAGAGGCGGAGCTGTCAAACTGTACGGTGCCCTGCATGTTTTCATGAAAAGCTGACACTAGTTTCCGTAGCTTGTTTGGACAGCCGATTCTCTCTAATACGGCAAACAAGCCGGTTCTGCTGACAAGGTAAACGCCTTGGTCAAGTCAATAAAAGCTATAAAGAGGGGCTGCCTTTTTTCTTTGCTTTTCTCCTGTAGCTGTCGCAGGGAGAAGATCATATCTGTTGTGGATCTACCGGCCCTAAAGCCACACTGCGATTCTGGGTAAACTCGTTCTGCCAAGATCTGTAGTCGCTTCAGTACTACTCTGGTATAAGCCTTCCCAACTATGCTAAGAAGTGAAATGCCTCTATAACTGTTACAATCCGTGCGGTCACCCTTATTTTTGTAAATCGTAACTATGTTGGCATCCTTCAATTCTTGGGGGACTATTCCTTGCTCCCAGCATAGACTTAGCAGTTCATGGAGTGGCTTGATTAGGCCATGCTTTCCAGCCTGAATGACTTCAGCAGGAATACCATCTCCTCCGGGTGCTTTCCCGTGTGCAAGCATGTCAATGGCTGTGCTCAGTTCCTTTACATAAGGTGTTTCATCTAATTCGCTCAAAACTGAAAGTGGTGGGAAGTTAGACAAAGCAGTAGTCGAGATGGCATTTTCAATCTGGTAAAGTTCTGCATAGTGTTCTACCCATCGTTCCATTTGCAGTGCACGATCAGTGATGATTGAGCCATCTTTTGACTTAAGTAGGGCACACTTGCTGGTGGAAGGTCCAAAGGCTTTTTTCATGCCCTCGTATAGTCCTCTGATGTTACCACAGTCGGCACAAGATTGGATGTTTTCACATAGGTCCTGCCAGTATTTGTTTGCGCACTGTCTTTCTATTCTTTGGGCATCATTTCGAGTAGATTTGAGAGCTTGTAAGTTGCTAGGGGTGGGCTCCTTCTTGTAGTTTAGCATGGCTACTCTCTTGCTTTTAGTGGCAGTTTCCATTTCTTGCAGACTTGCTTCAAACCAGTCTTCATTTTTCTTTGTTTTGTCACCAAAGACCAGTGATGATGTTTGGTACATAGTATCACGTATGAGCGTCCAGGTTTTTTCTATCTCAGTCACTGAGAAGTTTTTGAAAGCTTCTTCTAATTTCTTTGTGAATTCGATGCTAAGATCAGCATTGTTAGTGTTTGCAGTATTTAGGCGTGCTTTTCTTTTTCCCTGTGATGAGTGGATCTTAGTAGGCAGCAGTCTTGTCCGGCAGGACACTAAAGTGTGATCAGTATCACAGTCTGCACTTGGAAAGCTACGTGTGAGCAGTATGTTTCCAATGTCCCTTTTCCGTGTCAGTATCATATTCAGCTGGTGCCAGTGTCCAGACCTAGGATGTCTCCATGAGACACAATGCTGTGGTTTTGTCTTGAAGTATGTGTTCGTAATGCAGAGCTTATGGTATGCGCAGAATTCAAGAAGTCTTTGTCCGTTCTCATTCATCCTGCCGATTCCAAAAAGCCCGAGGCAGTCTGGCCAGGTAGTGTGGTCAGCTCCTACTCTTGCATTGAAGTCACCTAGACTTATATATATCGATAAATCAATCATACAATGAGTTACAATGGATTCTAATGGTGACTTATTCTGTACCAAACATTAACATCCAGACCGACATTCATATTTAGAGCACCATCTGTGCAGACACTACAGATATTTTTTCCAAGAAGTCTTTTACTTTTGAAATGTAACCAACTTTGTCAGTTACATCATTAACTGTAGAGGCCGTTTATAGATGTTTGCATAGGAACTAATCTTTAAAATCGCCTTTATGTATATATTGTAAGTATACCGGAACTAGTAATTGTGAACAATCTACAAAACCTATGGATTCGTCAAGCTTGTAAAAGAAGCAAATATCATTCCCTTAGTATCAGAAGACACGTCAACTAATATCTTGTGAATAGTGTCATTAGGTATGCAAATTGCACAACATTTATTTACAAAATTTGCTCCAATCATAGCGAGCAATGTCTTTGGACGCTGACAATAACTCCTTGGTAATGGTGTGAGGTTTCAGAACTCTGGCGATTCCGAGAGCCACCAAAAATAAGAATCCTCATAGGCTGATATGTTTTAATTATGATATTTTCCATCTGAGTCAAGTCTGAGTTTCATCAGGATTCAAAATTAAACTAATGTATGTCGTTATCCGCAAAGCTCGGACGTATGTTCGGCCTTAATACATACGGCAGAAAGAAATTCGTTACAAATGTTGCATCGGGGTCTCTGAACTTTGAACTATTAAAGTAAAACTATACCGCAAAATGATTGTCATTCTCTTTTCTTTCATTAACTTTGTTTTGTTCAAAGTCCGTGTTCACGAGTTGTTCCATAATGAATTTATTTCCATTGACGATGGCGTATTTTTGACGTGATTAGATCTTCACCAAAGATCCCGCAATGGTGTTTCGACACATTGATGGACAGTAAATTAATTTGTTGAAAATGTATTCTGCAACAACAGAGATATGGTCTGCAGCATCTAGTTTTGAACAACCATTATTAAAAAAAGAAGAACCAATTAAAAGAACAAACAAGGAAGATACATTTACTAAAAGTGCTCTTTGTATCCTCTGGCAGTATGCCATTGTTTACATTCGTCACCCACACATTTTTTTTTTCATTGAAGATTAAAATTGACGATCGTTTTTATAACTTGTTTGGTAATAATGTAATTGAGTAAAGTCTCATATTATTACAAACACTTATATAAATCTATATCCACTATAGTACAACACATTAGAAGCAAACAAAAAATTCGTATAAAAAAATTCCACTCCCCCCCCCCAATTTTCCGATGGTCTTAGGCGACCCCCGACAAATGGTCATTCGACCCCTATATTTTAATTTGAGTTTTTCATTATAAACTAAAAAATGTCAAAGACACTTACATTTTACACCGGATACACCAAAAACTTAGTATATAAATAGGCTTGCCGCCATGTATAAAAATCTTTCTATTTTTTTTTTTTTTGTTATTTTTTACCATTTTTTACCAATTATGAACTATTAAATTATTATATTATTACGTAGGAATCTTGCTTCTGTTTCGTTAGTTTGTAGTTATTATTTTAAGAATGGCTGTGAAGTTAGAACTACTGGACGTACGGAGAAAAAAAGGACATGTCTTCAATTGTTTAGGTCGCCTCGTCCTCCCGGCTAGCTTTGACCAGAAGGGTGAAAATGTACAGCTTATAATCTGTTGGTCAAACACTTATTTAAAAAAAAAAAACACGTACTTTTGTTTTCTGGATAACCTCTTTTTGGAAAAGTTGTCTCCATATATTTAGGTCAGTGATTTAAAAAAAAAAACTGTCTAAAACGTGTTGTTCTTGTTCAAATTTCGTGTCTCTAAATTTAGCCTGCTTAGCAATCGGGGCATCAACGATAGGAGTCTCTGTATGATTAAAGGCACCAAGGAATCGTTATTATTTTTTTTTTTTAGTAAAGGCCTTAAAGAAAAATGTCCTAACTTAGAATATTGGTTAGAGAATTTGCTCCAAGAATGAATATCACAAAGGTCGTTGTCATTCAAGACGTTTTCCATAGGTGTTTGATATATCAGTATATCAGTGTAATATATAATTCATTTTTTTTTACAATGAATTAGTATATGCATCTTAGTCTAATCTCTTGTGGACTTGGAGAAGGTTTTCATGCGCCTTAAGGCACACAGCAACTACTCAACTCGATCCGACCTCGAGCCTTTCCTATAGGCTCATGCCACTCAGCTTAACATGCAGCAGTCTCCAAACTATTCTCACTTTGTGCAGGCTTATGCCACTCAGCTTGACATGCAGCAGTCTCCAAACAATTCTCACTTTATGCAGGCTCATGCCACTCAGCTTGACATTTGGCAGTCTCCAAACTATTCTCACTTTGTGCAGGCTCATGCCACTCAGCTTGCCATGCAGCAGTCTCCAAACAATTCTCACTTTATGCAGGCTCATGCCACTCAGCTTGACATTTGGCAGTCTCCAAACTATTCTCACTTTGTGCAGGCTCATGCCACTCAGCTTGACATTTGGCAGTCTCCAAACTATTCTCACTTTGTGCAGGCTCATGCCACTCAGCTTGACATGCAGCAGTCTCCAAACAATTCTCACTTTATGCAGGCTCATGCCACTCAGCTTAACATGCAGCAGTCTCCAAACTATTCTCACTTTGTGCAGGCTCATGCCACTCAGCTTGACATTTGGCAGTCTCCAAACTATTCTCACTTTGTGCAGGCTCATGCCACTCAGCTTGACATGCAGCAGTCTCCAAACTATTCTCACTTTATGCAGGCTCATGCCACTCAGCTTGACATTTGGCAGTCTCCAAACTATTCTCACTTTGTGCAGGCTCATGCCACTCAGCTTGACATGCAGCAGTCTCCAAACTATTCTCACTTTGTGCAGGCTCATGCCACTCAGCTTGACATGCAGCAGTCTCCAAACAATTCTCACTTTATGCAGGCTCATGCCACTCAGCTTGACATTTGGCAGTCTCCAAACTATTCTCACTTTGTGCAGGCTCATGCCACTCAGCTTGACATGCAGCAGTCTCCAAACTATTCTCACTTTGTGCAGGCTCATGCCACTCAGCTTGACATGCAGCAGTCTCCAAACAATTCTCACTTTATGCAGGCTCATGCCACTCAGCTTGACATTTGGCAGTCTCCAAACTATTCTCACTTTGTGCAGGCTCATGCCACTCAGCTTGACATGCAGCAGTCTCCAAACTATTCTCACTTTGTGCAGGCTCATGCCACTCAGCTTGACATGCAGCAGTCTCCAAACAATTCTCACTTTATGCAGGCTCATGCCACTCAGCTTAACATGCAGCAGTCTCCAAACTATTCTCACTTTGTGCAGGCTCATGCCACTCAGCTTGACATTTGGCAGTCTCCAAACTATTCTCACTTTGTTCAGGCTCATGCCACTCAGCTTGACATGCAGCAGTCTCCAAACAATTCTCACTTTATGCAGGCTCATGCCACTCAGCTTGACATTTGGCAGTCTCCAAACTATTCTCACTTTGTGCAGGCTCATGCCACTCAGCTTGACATGCAGCAGTCTCCAAACTATTCTCACTTTGTGCAGGCTCATGCCACTCAGCTTGACATGCAGCAGTCTCCAAACAATTCTCACTTTATGCAGGCTCATGCCACTCAGCTTAACATGCAGCAGTCTCCAAACTATTCTCACTTTGTGCAGGCTCATGCCACTCAGCTTGACATGCAGCAGTCTCCAAACAATTCTCACTTTATGCAGGCTCATGCCACTCAGCTTGACATTTGGCAGTCTCCAAACTATTCTCACTTTGTGCAGGCTCATGCCACTCAGCTTGACATGCAGCAGTCTCCAAACTATTCTCACTTTGTGCAGGCTCATGCCACTCAGCTTGACATGCAGCAGTCTCCAAACTATTCTCACTTTATGCAGGCTCATGCCACTCAGCTTGACATGCAGCAGTCTCCAAACTATTTTCACTTTGTGCAGGCTCATGCCACTCAGCTTGACATGCAGCAGTCTCCAAACTATTCTCACTTTGTTCAGGCTCATGCCACTCTGCTTGACATGCAGCAGTCTCCAAACTTTTCTCACTTTATGCAGGCTCATGCCACTCAGCTTGACATGCAGCAGTCTCCAAACTATTCTCACTTTGTGCAGGCTCATGCCACTCAGCTTGACATTTGGCAGTCTCCAAACTATTCTCACTTTGTGCAGGCTCATGCCACTCAGCTTGACATGCAGCAGTCTCCAAACTATTCTCACTTTGTGCCAATGCTTTTCCCCAACATCGATAAACATAGGCGCTGTTTTGTCTTTAGAGAATTTGAGTCGATGTTTAAAGTTTCAATGTTGCCTTTATAACGTAACAATCTTTGAAGACCATTAGAAATAACGAAGATAAATAATTTGAACTTAGTCACAATCTGAATTTGTATCATTAAACTCTTTGTAAATTTTAATAATCTCTTCCGTTGTGAAACCTTCTCCTGAAATCTGTTTTCGAAATAAACAGCCCGAAGCGTCATGCTTGCCCTCTAAAAAATGAGAATCATTCACTAGACTCACGTTTGCCTTTTGTGCACAAATCCCCGTGACGTAAACATCTTCCAAACGAAATAAGGGCAGCTGCAATGTCGTCTGGTACAGGAGCTTTGCAGCCTTGGTGGTCATGGCGTAGGCGGGACCGGCAGTGAATGGCGGAAATTCTTCTTCTTTATAAACGGAATAGGGCGTGTATATTTTAGAGCTCTTGTGCCGATTTGGTTTCTCGTGAGATCTTAAGCTGCCCATGACAAAATGTGACAGACGATGCTCTACTTCTCGAAGTTTCCTTACCAGAAATGGGACATTGATAAACATGTCGTCGTCAGATTTAAGTATGAACTTACTTTTGGGACATTGGAAAGTGATCCATTTCAGAATAGACACAGTTTTCAAACTGAGGTTATTGTAACTGTCTATGTATTCCTCCTGCAGTATGTCACCAAAAATGTTCGATTCCGCGTCAGCCATTGGCTGGTCGCTGTCTAGAAGGGTTGTTGAAGTGATTTCTGACCCAATGAAGAAGATCAGGGATGCGTTGTTACGTCTGTCGTAGGCATAGCTTCCCCATGTTTCACGAATGGTCCGACGAGTGTGAAAATTGTTTCTCTTGGACAGGACACAAATCACAATCTCTGAATGATTGCAAGAAACGTTGGGCTTATTTATCAGTTTAAACGAATGAGGGTTCACGACATTGATCATGTGATCTAGGTGTTCCGATGCTGTGTTGCTGTTTTTATTGCTGAGTTTGTTATTCAGCAGGATAAGTAATGTCTTGTGGTCAACCAGTGACCTGTTGGAAACATCTATGATCGCGATGTATCGGCCCACCATGAACAGCTCTATGACATTCACAGCTGATAGAACGAGTGTAAAGATGACGCATTTATTGACTTTCCTGTGCAGCATGTTCATCTGGAGAAGAAAAGGTGTATCTTGTTAATAAGTAATATGTACCGACAAGCACTAAACAAGCACACATACACACACATATATATATTGTTATAGCTCTGCCGTGCGCACCGCCATCCAGACTAGTGCTAGAAGGTGCGCACTGTGATAAACTAGACTGAGAAGGATGTCAACATTAGGAAGAGAAGTGAGAACGATTTCCGCCCAAGTTGAGAACCGAAGTGAAAAGACTGTGCCTAAGAAAGATGATGTTTTATGAACTTGTGATGTCGTGTAAATAAAGATATATGTGCCTCGTTGAGTTGCCTCCCTTAAGTTATTACAATATATATATATATATATATATATATATATATATATATATATACTAGACATATGTTACCCGCGGGTCTTTATTTGCGCCTTACTGTCGATATAGTCAAAACTAAACGAAAAAATAATGTAATAAGTAAAGCGAATGTGTCAATGTAAAAATAGTGTGAATGAAGTTATCAAATCAGATTAGCTACTAGGCTTAAATCCATTTGTTCAAATTAAAACATTTGATTGTAGGCCTACATTTGATTAAAATTTGAGATGAATAGACTTAATTTTGTATGTTCATGTGTTACAGTATAAGGTAGATCCTTAGGTAGACATAGATCTAAATCTACACTAATCTAGAGTTAAAAATTGGCTTTTATAGAGTTCATTCTGTGTTGCGCATGCGTGACCTTTTTTCATGAATGAATATAGACCTATCTCAACACGGCTACGCAGCTTTATTTAGCGAACAGCGAACGAATGTATTAAAAATGCTTTAGAAAAAACTAATTTGAATGTTAATTTGATTAAAATATGAAATGAATGGACAATAATTAGTATGTTTATGCGTTAAAGCATAAAAATATCTGTGCGAAAAGAAGTTTTATCATCTTAGAGTTCAATAAGAGTTTTAGACCTAGGCCTAGGAATAGACTCAGTAGAGAGATGTGTTAATCACTGTTAATGTGTAACCATTTGGTAATGTCTAATCAAAGGATTTTTGCCAGACATTACCCGCGGCCTGCGGGTCTAAGTTTGTGTTTACTAATCTAGTGGATTGGATTTAGATGTATGTTAAACTTAACTAATGATCCTTTCAAGTTTTTTTCTCTTTCGCTACGAAAATTAGGTTTGCGAAAATGGGACTACCCGAAGCCGATACATTCATATCTATTAAAAACGAAAAGAGCGATAGCTTTGTTAAATGATTGGGATTATAAAGTGAACAATTAAACGAAATAATTTTTAGTACGCGATTCATGAATGAATATAGATCTAGGCCTATCTCAACTCGGCTTTGCAGCTTTTATCTTTTTATCTTATCTTATATAATACAGACGTTACTTCAAAAAAGAAGATGATTACGTCTTACGAGTCAAAATGTTGATTGTAGCTTTAGAAAACCAAATTTAAATGTTTATTTGATCAAAATATGAAATAAAAGGACTTTAATTAATATGTTTATGTGTTAAAGTATAAAACTATCTGTGCGAAGAGAAGTTTTATCATCTTAGAGTTGAATTAGAGTTTTGGATCTAGGGATGGGATTATAAAGTAAACAATTAAACGAATTAATTTTTAATACGCGATTCATTACGGTATTGTCTAATGAGTGTTCGCCAGGAAATCTGTAGTCACAGATATCAGGAACTAATTTATGTAAAAAATGCTTTTGAAACACAAAATTAAAGGTTAATTTTATTACACAATGAAATCAATGAATCTTCTTTTGTATTTTCATGTGTCAAAGTAAAAAACTATCTGCGCAAAGTGTATTTCTTAAAATTAGATCTAGGTCTAAATCCTTTCGATCTTTTCTCATGTCAACATTGTTAACCATGGCCTAGATCCATAAAATACTTTAGCTGTAATAGGGTCTTTCTTATCTTATATAATACAGACGTTACTTCAAAAAAGAAGATGATTACGTCCTACGCGTCATGCATTTAGTCATGCATATTAACCAATGACTTAAATTCTGCCAAGTCACTGGTTTTTCTGGCTAGCTCAGGCAACCCATTCCATGCTCTAATAGCACTAGGGAAGAAGGAGTATTTTTTTTGAGGGTCTTAAGTTTGTTTTAGGGCTACAATACATACACTACGGTCTAAGTTAGTACCCAAGGAACATTCCTGCCTAGTTTTATCAAGATTGGTCAAGCGGTTTTGATGTCTATAAGTAAAATATATACATACATACATACATATCACATTCTACTTGGCCACTTGGCCAACAATATAGCTAGAGAAACATAACCTATTAAAAACGCTATTAACATTTAATTTTTTTTTTAATTTTCTGAATTGAGTTCTCGGAGGACGCTGAACTACATAAATGCCTAAACACCAAAGCATAGGCTAGAAAAGAAAACAAAAGAGGGAAAAAAACTTCGCCAATGAAAATCTGTAGTCAAAACGATTTATAGAATAGCATGATTAAATCGTGTGTGTGTATATATATATTATAAGTCGTTAATAATATACCAGGATGAGTAATTTATTAATGTACTGAAACATTTTTTTCTACAAATTGTTTGGATATGGTGTTCATATTATTCTGTGTTGCAAATTTACGATACTACACATTAATTTTAGTTTTATTATATTAAAATTTTGTTTTTTTCTTCTGATCAAGAAAGTGTATTCACAATAGAGAAGTAATGTATACCACGTTATTCATTTAATATGTTAAAGCCTAACAGTACAGATAGCATACTAATAATAATAATAATAATAATCTATATTGCCTATAAGGAAATTTGTTTTACAATGTGTGCATTACACCAAACAAAACATTATAATTCATATAGTTTTGGAGCTACGAGTTTTAATTTCTCCTTAATCTATTACAAGAAAATGATATCCTTGTTTAAACCAGGAACTTAAAGAAACCATGACAGGTACTTCGAGGTTTGATTACAGTTAAAAAAGATAAAATTGATTTCTAAAGGAATCAAATCAAAAGCTAATTTAAAACGTACTTCAAAAGCATTACCTTTTTCAAAATTATAATCCTTACATTGGAGATTTAGAGTACATCATTTAACTTTTGTTAATCTTAAAATCATCACTTCTTAAAATGCATATATTAAAACATGGCATACTAAAGCTGAGTGCTATACAGCGGAGATTCAGTAACAACCAAGTCGCGGTAACTGACAAACTGGTTCCGGTACAATACAAGAGGGTTATGGTTCATTGCTTTCCAGTGGTTCTACACTGTTTGGAAATCGAACATAATAAAAATGCTTTACAGTGACTTTTTTTCTCGATATATCCAATTGCAGAGGCATAAACATGCAAAAACTGTGGCTAACTCTGCTTGATCAGTCACTCCAAATTCTGCCATGTCTCAAGACGAAACCAAAGCCATTGACTCATCTGGACACATCCATTTTCATCCGAGACATAAGTAGCCAAATCTAATATATAAAGCAGAAAGCAAGGGGTATATAAGTATGTCCCGAAATAAAAAAAAAAAGTTTAATCTTGATAAAACTAAACAAAAAAATCCTTAGATCGGAGACCGTACTGTATATTTAATGTCCCTCCCACAACCAGAGGGCCCTAACAATAGACAAAATACCCAATTGTATCTCTATTAAAGAACGAAACTTTTTTACCAAAACAAATAAACCCGTTTTCACAGTATTTATGTTGGATATGAATATGCTGGCTAAACGGGTAAACCTATAATCACTCTCTACTTGTATTTGAGATGATAGAAACATGTGAAGAAAACATTCTCCATGTTTGACATAGTTTTAAATTCAATCCACAAGATCAGTTATACCTAAACTAAGGCCCACAGGCCCGGGTCATATTCAACTAGTACGTTTATACATATCCAACTCAAAGTTTGTGTTACATTTATTGTATTTTTTTATATTAGAATTTTTAATTTTTGTTACAGTCAGTACATCACACGTGATTCTCTTAAAATACAATACACCAAGTTTACAATGTAACATCTAGATGCTTGTATTCATTTTTAAACTAATCATTTTTTAAATTAAGATTTTAAGAATACTTGTTCTTAACAAGTCAATAAAAATTGTACTTCCTACGATATTTGCATATGATAATTATTGTTTCGTAAGGTTGTTATTGCCTTGTGGTAACGGGTATTAGCAGGCTATTACTGATTTTCCAGTCTCTGCCTCAAACTATCCCAAACTTCACTAGTCCAGCTCAATATACGTCTTCTATGGTGCGTCTCTAAATAACTAATACTATAAACAAGGTGTCTAACAATATATATATATATATATATATATATATATATATATATATTAGGGGTGCACCGGATAGTCCCTCCGGCTCCGGCTTCTGGCGAATATCCGGCATTTTTTACTATCCGGTGCTATCCGGCTCCGGTCGGATATCACTACCGGATAGTAAAAATACACCTATTTAATATGCATAAAATGGACCTCGTTCCATTACTGTCTGTTATAGAATGTATTAATGTTTATATGAAAACAAAATAATGTGCTTAAAAATAGAGCCATTATAAATATGCACCAAACATCGTTTATTATAAAGACAAGGCATGTTAATAACTTAATATAAATAGAGATGAAACTTTACATCATAAATGCGCTTTACATACAGAGATGCAATGGCTGGCACTTTTTTCAATTTGTCTTGACCTTTGAGTAAGTTAGTTAACATGTTAAAATGTTACATTCCTTGACTACGTCATGCTGACCAGACGTCTGTCTAGCTGTGCGGGTATATCTCCAGAGGTAGAGATGAACAACTCCCACCCCCTTTTTTTTGTTTAGTCCATCTCATTGAGTTTTTTTATAGGCAGATAACCACAAGTTAAATACGATGGACGTAGGTTTAATGTCAGCGTATAGACATTCTCTAGTGGTCACACCTTTCGAGGGAACTGAGTTTGTTAACTTAGTAGTTAATCTTTTTTTTTTTTGGGGGGGCTGGACTACAAGAGCCACACCTCTAAGGTAACCAGGTATATTTCTAGATGAACAACTCCCTCCCCCTTTTATTTGTTTAGCCCATCAAATTGAGTTCATTGATTGACAGGTGACCCCAAGTCAGATACGATGGACGTAAGCACTCTCAAGAGGTCACACGAGGGAACTAGGTTTGTTATTGGGGGGGGGGACTAGACTTTACATTATAAATTCGTATTACATACGTAGCAGCGATGTCTGGCACACTGGCTTGTCTTGACCTTTGAGTGGTGTAGTAAACATGTCATATTCCTTAACTACGTCACGCTGATAATCTGTCTAGATGTGCGGGTATATCTCCAGAGGTCAAGATGAGCTACCCCCACCTCCTTTTGTTTGTTTAGTCCATAACATTGAGTTCACAAATAGGCAGCTGACCACATTAAGCCAGATGTCAACGTGTCGACACTGTCTAGAGGTCACATCTTATGAGGGAACTGAGTTTGTTTACTTGGATTAGAATTTTTATTAGAGGCGGGACTACAAGCCAAATCTCTATAAGGTTAATTTGGTATGAATTGGTTTATTATGAGATAGGTTGTCAATCAAGGGTCTGGACCACAAACCACACCTTTTATACTATTGGACGGGTAATAAGTTTGTTTACTTTGAGTTAAGTCTCACGAATGAGTCAGGACTACAAGCCAAACAGACACTGACCAAGGGTATCTTTAAAGGGAGGGCTCAAGAGACTCAACACCCCCAACTTCTTATTTGTTTAATCCATGACAATGTATTGATAGAGAATATAGACATTGACCATTCTTAAGCCAGCATGGATTAACGCAAATCGTTAAGACATATTGAGACTGTCTCTAGAGGTCACTAGATGGTGACACTAAGTTTGTTTACTTGGAGAGAAATGTCATTTAGGGCGCTGAACACACGTTCGTTGCACAATAAAATAAAACAAATATGTGCATGTGTGCGTGTATGTATTTTTCCCCTTGTATTAAAACCTTTAGAAAGAAAACTAATTTCATTGTTTAATTCTATTGACTTAATATATAAAGGAAAACCTTACAGTTAAATTTAACATCGCAGCAAATAAATTGATCTAAAGCACCACAATTAGATCTAGCAAACAAAGAAAAATATGCTGGAATGTTAAGAAACACTTGACCTCGGTAACTAAGGTACAGAGATAATTTATCTATATGCTTGACTGATCATGCCAATGTGTTATCTTTCTTCGCCTGCACACTAAACACTATTGCGTATGCCCAAGGAAAAAAACACGTGAAGGTCAACACCATCAACTATACACACTACACTAGGACTACATGTGTAGGCTCACTACGTCTATCTGATCAGGTTGTTACAATCAGTCGAACACAAAGTCTATTTATGTTGTTTTTTCTTTTTGGTAGGGAGGGTGTGGGTGATTTTGTTTCTTTTATAGTTGGTTTTCCTAATTCTCTTAGATCTATATAACAGTAGATCTAAACATTGTTATCAATAATAGGCCTACAGACTACAATTAAATCTATGATTCGCAACATTAAATCTCAGGCTATGAGTAGGTATAATAGATGTTCCTGCTGTTAATAAAATATCGTTTGCCGCAAATGGATTAATAAATATATGACCTACTACGCTTCAGATTCCAACTATTGACTAACAGCTATCAGTATTAAGCCCTTGAAGCCAGAACCAGAAGCAGTCTTTGGACTTAAAATTACATGTCTGATGACCAGTTGTTGGTCAGAAATTATTGAACACATACATCCAACCACCATACAAGCCAGATAAGAGATTTACATTAGTAACTAGTTAAATATATACTAACATATTTTACATTGATCTTCCAACACACAGCCTTTATAGTTGGTGGCCTCGTACATACACACAGACACGCTCATGCTACAAAGATTAATTTATGTTTATAAATACTGTTAATCTTTAATAAATCAATCAGCAAAAGAGTTTAAAACAATAAAGGAAAAAAATAATACCAACAAATATAGGTATGTTATTTAACAGTTTCGTAAAATGCTCAGCAATACAAGCTATTTACAAAACACTTAGGTATTCGGCTCCGGCTCCTGCACCGGCCGAATATCAAATTTTACTATCCGGTCATATCCGGCTCCGGCCGGATATCAAAAAGTACTATCCGGTGCACCCCTAATATATATATATATAATGATAATCGATTTTCGTATTGAAATGAAGGAAAATGATATTGCTTCTGTAGATGGAGAGACTATTGAAATGGTGCAAAATTTTAAATACCTTGGTACTATCTTAGACAATAAACTCAATTTTACTGCAAATACTGATTACATCAGGAAAAAATAGGCAGCAAAGATTGCGATTACTAAGAAAAATGTCCTCGTTTCATGTTAGAAAAAGACATTGGCGATGTTTAATCATGCTTAAATCTATAATATTTTAAGTTTTGATTTTACTGCCTGGTATGGCAATCTGAACATTAAAAATAAAAATAAACTTCGTAGAATCCTATAGTCATTGGAAAAAAACATTTGGGCAGCTGTTTGAGACAAACGTTCTTAAGAAAACTAACAAGATTTTAGTAATAAAGAATCACCCTTTGGGTCAGGAATTTGTGATTTTACCATCACAAAAGACATACAAGACACTGATAGCAAAGACAAACACAAAAACTCTTTTGTTCCCCTGGCAAGCAAATCATTAAATAAAATGAAGCTATTAGATATAAACTTTTCTCATGTAAATTATGAGTGACTCTAGTGTGAATGTACATTTTGGATTTCTATAGATATAATGTTTTGTTTGGTGAAATGCACACATTTTAACACAAGTTTCCATATGGTTAAAAAAGATTATTATTAGTATAATCTTATAATATAAAGCACAAATTAAGGCGTATGTATGTATCTATGTGTTTATGTCCCGAATAGAAATCAAAACTGTTTGACAATTATTAAAAAAAACTTGGATACTAACTGGAAAAGTAACATATGCAAAGTTGCCTTAAAACAAACATAAGCCCATAAATAAAAGTTGCCTAACTGTATAAAAGTATTACAATTTCATGGATCTACGTCATATAGCCATGTTAACAGGAGACAATAGTAAGAACTACACTTCGCAAATATAGTTTCTTACTTTGACGCATGAAAATAGGCCTACGATATAAAGTCCTTTCTTTTCACTACTTAATTAAATTAACCTACAAATTGTGTTGCAAAAGAGTTTTACATAAAATTCGTTTCTTATAGCTGTTAATGTAGACGTCTAGTAGCATATTTCATTTCATGCTGCCACGTGCTTCTTTCATTAGACAAGACGGTTAGGACACGCATGCGCAGAAATAAAATCTCTAGAAACCTAAATGTAGTCCTGGATATAATTCTAAGATGATAGATCTGCTCTTTGCAAATATAGTTTTATTCTTTTACACATGAGCATACAAAATATTGTCTATTCATTCCAAATTTTAATTAAATAAACATTCGAATTTGTGTTTCAAAACCATATTTACATACATTCGTTCGCTAATGCTACAACTTAGCCCACTAGCTCCACTCATTATAACACGCACTTCTTTCATTAGACTCTACAGAATGGTCACGCAATCGCATAATGGAAACGCTACTATGGCATTCATATTTTATATATTGTAGAGTTAGATCTACATAAAATTAATTAATTTTTTTTTGCCCTAAAACTAAATATATATTATATATATATGTACATAAGCAAATGTTTTGATTAAAAATTGGATAAAGGTAGATAAGCTAATTTAGCTCCACTCATAATACTTTTATATTCACGTATTCGCTTCAATTATAACCGTATTATTTTGTTTGTGTTTTTAATACACTATATCAGTGACTATATCCGTGATACGCAAATTAAGAGTCTCGTAATATCTGGCTAATAAACATATAAAATATTGTTTATTCATTTCATTATTTAATAAAATTAACATTCAAATGTGTGTGTTTCCAAAACTATTAAACATGAATTCTTTATTTATTCACATGTGGCGCACACCTTACATGCGCAACGTAAACACACTATGATTTGACAAGCAAGATGAGTCTCTATATAGGGAACATTACATAAACCAAATGAATAATGAATAACCTTATTGAGCCATTGAATTCACTCATACACTCTGATAGATAAAGAATGCTTAGTGAGCTTCATTGAAAGTAGATGTATTTCACCTAATTTAAACAAATGAATGTAATTCGTATCTAGGTCTAAAACTATATTAGACTAGGTCTAGATTTAATTATATAGAGGCCTAAAAGAAAACGTTTTTATTTAAGAAATGGATTTAGGTGTATAAGCATTTTTAATAGCTTCCTTCAAACTATTTTTACATTCACGCATTCGCTTTACGTATTACATTATTATTTTGTTTAAATATTTCTTATACACTGTGACTATATCAGTGACTACTGAAGGCCCAGCGTGCTGCGGGTAATATACGGCTAGTACATATACCTCTATATATAATTCTCTTAATAGCTCAAGAGTTTGAACATAAAGTAATGGAAAGATTACTCTTTCTGCAAGTTGCCCCACGTAAGAAAGTGCGGGGCCCACAGCGGGCGCATAGGTTGCAGTACCCTTAGACCGAACCTGCAAAATAGCGGCGTATGCTACGCCGTGGGTCGACTAGTTATTGTATATTAAAATTAAGTAATGTTTTTTTATAAGACCATGCTGTAGCCCACGGTTAACGGTTAACGAGGGTGTCATGTAGCCAGCACAACGACCATCCACCTTTAATTTTACCCAACTAATGTCATGTACCTATTCAGAGATGGGTGGACTCATAGGCGTTCTAAAGATCCGTAAACTAAAACTAATTCCTATCGACCAGTCTATAGATTAATATGCTTTTGATTGTATACCAATAGATGGAGAAGAAATTATCCCCTAATTTAATTTGAAATTCATGTTAAAATAATGAAGCAAAATAGGGCTAAATAATTTTCTTCGTTTAATAATTAATTTAAAAAAAAATCATTTCTAGCTTAATTATGAAAATTGAGGTCTGCATAATAAATATCAATGGAGAAAAAAATGGAAAGGCTTTTGTGAAAGTTAAGAATCTTAGTATAAAAAAATGTCACACAAAAAAAAAAAAAATCAACGCGTCAGAATAACACTTACCGACAATTATAACAATATTAGAACTAGAATAATTAGGACTTACTATCCAACATTTCCTCTATCCAGCGTATATCCTCCTGATGCTTCTGTTGTTAAGGAAGGGATTCTCCTTCAAGGAAAAGAAATAAGCAAGTATTACCTACTAGTTACGTCTGTGTCATTGCAGTGGTGCACATATATTTTTTCGATCTATAAGGCATGCGCACGACCTATTCTAGTGGAGTGAACGTTAAATGAACTTGTGTGTTACCCGTGCTTGTAATCGTGCTAGTATTTGTAATCATGTTTGCATTATCGTAGTCTGTGAATCGTGACCAGTCTGTACTGTGTTATTGTGTCTATCAGTCGTGTTTTATTGAAATAAAGCCTTGTTTCTAAGGTTATGAATTGATTCAGTATATTACAATTTATTTCAATACAACCATTCTTAAATGGACAAGTTTTTGCGTCCCAATAGACTGGATGCTGATCCTAGTTCAACTAATGCTTCAGTTACATGGAAACATTGGATTTCTTGTTTTGACAGATTCGCAACGAAGGTAGGGGCTAGTGAAAGCGAACAGTTTGACCTGCTATGCAACTTTGTGTCTCCATCCTTATATTTCTACCTGTTCTAAATACTCAGAAGCAAAATCTATTCTTGAGAATTTATTTGTGAAGGCCCCTAATGAAACATTGGCCAGACATTTGCTTGCAACTTGCATACAAGAAGTCGATCAAAGTCATGATCAATTTGTACACAATCTGAGAGTGATGGCCAGAGATTGTCAGTTCCGAGCTGTTAGTGCTGACAAAAATGAAGAGGACGCCATTTGCGATGCCTTTGTTAGCGGCATGCGTTCGAATGTAATTAGACAGAGGCTACTTGAAAAAAGATCCCTGACTTGAAAATGGCTTTAGATATTGCCAAGACAAAAAAAGAATCCAGTTCGTTTAGTACTCCTTCTCAGTTGGTAGAGTCATCTCTTTCGTCATCGGCAATCTCAACCGAAGAAATGGTGGACTCAGAAACAATCGCAACAGTGAATACTAAATGTTTCTCTTGCGGATGTGGTCGACATCTCAGAGCAAAAGCCCTGCCAAAGACTGCATGTGTCATTCTTGCGGGAAAAATGGACATTTTTCGAAGGTTTGCAGGTCTCGCTACACACATATAACCAAAACAAAAGTCAAAACATCTCCTAGCCACGAGATTAAAAGACAATCCTGAAAAGATTGCAGCTGCATTATGGACTCTACACATCTAACATCGCTAATTTCTACTTCTTCTGTACCTGGTTTAACTAAATCAACAGTACACATCTCTGTAAATGGCGTGAACCTAAAAGCCCTAATTGATACAGGTAGCGGGGAAAGCTACATTTCTTCAAACATACCAAGAGAGTATAATTGGTCAGTGACACGTTCAAAGCACAAAATTTCTATGGTGTCATCTCAACTGTCAAGCGTCACAAGAGGCCACATGTTTGCATCGCTAAAATACAAAGGGAAAGTTTACAATCAATTCAAACTTTCGTTACTAGATGAACTTTGCACTGATGTAGTGCTTGGGTTAGATTTCCTCGCATTACACAAAGAACTGATAATTCCATTCAACGGTGGTCGACCTGCATTTCATGTTTGCTCGCTCAATGCTGTTAAGATAGAGGCACCGCAATTATCCCCTGATTGCAGACCTATTGCTACTAAATCTCGTCGTTACTCCTTCCAAGACACACGATTTATTAAAGCTGAATTTGAGAAATTGATACGAAACGGTATCATTGAACCTTCCAAATCCCCTTGGAGAGCTCAAGTCCTTGTCACGACCAATGAGCGGCACAAAAAGCGAATGGTCGTTGATTATAGCCAAACTATAAATAGATTTACTTACCTGGACGTTTACCCCATGCCAAGAATGGATAAAATGGTGGAGAAAATTTCCAGGTATGAAATCTTTAGCACATTGGATCTGGAGAGTGCTTATCACCAAATACCTATCCAACAGAGCGAAAAGAAATACACAGCTTTCGAAGCTTGCGGTAAACTCTACCAGTTTTGCAGAATACCCTTTGGGGTCACTAACGGTGTAGCTTGCTTCCAGAAAACCATAGACACTATAATAGAAAAAGAAAAGTTGTCTGACACATTTGCCCATGTCGACAATGTAACAATATGTGGTACAGATTTAGACTCTCATAACAAAAATATGTTGCATTTTCAGAAGGTAGCTCTGGACTACGGAATAACTTTCAACGAAAGTAAAAGTGTATTTGCTACTAAGGAGGTAAAGCTGCTTGGATATGAAATATCCAAAGGACATTTGAAGCCGGACCCTGATAGATTTCAAGCTCTGCGAGATTTGCCAGCTCCAAAAGATCTGAAGTCTCAGAAAAGGATTGTAGGACTTTTGGCATATTATGCTCACTTGATACCCAATTTCTCCGACAAAATGTATCCTATAATAAAAAATCAAATTTTTACTGTACCTACAGAAGTAAAAACAGTTGGAAAACTTGAAAGAAGAGTTACAGAAAGCAGCAATTTCACCATAAAGTATGACCATCCTCTAATTGTGGAAACTGACGCTTCTGACATCGCAGAAGCAGCCACTTTAAATCAGGATGGAAGACCTATTGCATTCTTCTCTAGAACTCTTTCACCTAGTGAAAGGCATCAATCTGCCATAGAGAAAGAAGCAACTGCAATAATTGAAGCTATACGAAAATGGAAGCATTATTTGTGTGGCAATCATTTTACCCTTATTACGGACCAGCGGTCTATTTCATACATATTTAAAGACACTCAGAACAAGAAAATTAAAAACGATAAGATACAAAGGTGGAAATTGGAACTGGCAGGCTTCAAGTTTGGCATACAGTATAGACCTGGGAACGCCAACACAGCAGCAGACACCTTGTCTAGAGGGCACTGTGCAACCATGACGAAACAAAGTAGCCTGAAGACGTACCATGACTACCTGTGTCATCCAGGTGTCACTAGACTTCTACATTATGTCAGGTCAAAGAACTTACCCTTCTCGGTTGAAGAGGTCAGACAGACCATTCAACAATATAGAACCTGCAATAGAATTAAACCGCAAATCTATAAGGAATTTGCAGGTACGCTCATAAAGGCCACACAACCGTTTGAAAGAATTAGTGTTGACTTTAAAGGTCCTTTGAAATCAGCTACTCAAAACAATTATTTATTAACAATGATTGACGAATATTCGCGGTTTCCATTCGCTTTTCCCTGTCCTGATATGACATCTAAGACAGTGATAAAGTGCTTCGACCAGTTATTTTTCCTCTTTGGAACACCCAGTTACATCCACTCTGATCGTGGCACATTATTTATGTCCACAGAAACTACAGAATATCTACATTCTAAGGGCATAGCCACTAGCAGAACAACGCCCTACAATGCAAAAGGAAATGGGCGAATAGAAAAGCTGAATAAAACATTGTGGCAGGCTATTTTATTAGCATTGGATTCAGGGAAGTTGGAACTATCACAGTGGGAATCTGTGTTGCCTCAGGCACTTCATTCAATTCGATCATTACTGTGTACTTCTACTAATGAAACTCCACACGAACGGATCTTCAAATTCAACAGAAGATCGCCAACGGGAACATCCTTGCCTACTTGGCTACAGAACCCAGGGAAAGTGTTACTAAAATCACCTGTAAGATCTTCAAGATTAGACGCATTGGTACAAGAGGTTGAACTTATTAGCTGCAACCCACAGTACGCCCGTATACGATTTCCAAACGGCCGGGAAGAGACAGTGTCGCTTAGGCACCTGGCGCCGAAGGAAAGTTTCACGAACGACTATTTTGAACCAGAGAACGGTATTCTGCCTCAAGAGGTCGGTGACTCTTTGGATCTCTCACCAGGGAGTCGCTACGTGCCTGAAACTATCAGTAATTCACAGAGTCCCACCCCAATGATGTACAACCAGCCAGAAGTCATCAGTGACTCACAGGGGAGCCAACCAATGCCAGAGGCCAATATTGACTCGAGTTCCGTACAGGACAGTTACGACTTGCAAGGAGAAAAGTCTACCCCAGAGATTCCTCCGGATCCTTCCCTTCATACGCATGGTTATAACCTAAGACCCAGAAAGAAATAAAGGAGGGGTGAATGGAGTGATAGTTAAATGAACTTGTGTGTTACCCGTGATTGTAATCGTGCTAGTATTTGTAATCGTGTTCGCATTATCGTAGTCTGTGAATCGTGACCAGTCTGTACTGTGTTATTGTGTGTATCAGTCGTGTTTTATTGAAATAAAGCCTTGTTTCTAAGGTTAGGAATTGATTTAGTATATTACATCTAGTCTTACAGACCTCATCGCCTAGAAAAGGGTGGTTGAGGCCTATGAACCCAAACCTCATCGGCTTTGTAATACACAGGGAGGAGGTTTAATGGGATGGGGGGAGGGCAAATAGCACTACGTTGTGAGCTGTGTCATCCTAGTTTTATAGTTTGGGCACCACTGTTGAAATCCAGTTTCGTGAAACAGTTTAATGGTGGCCCGACTCCCTTCCCAGCCCAACGGTGTTAGACGATGTAGACCTGACTCGTTAGGGACGGACATTTTTTATTGGATCTATAGTCACAATATAAAGAATGTTTAGTTCAAAATGTATGCTATTTAAAAATTTATAATTAGAATGGTAAAAAAAAACACAATTACCAGACAGACATACAGACAGTGGAGTTGATATAAGCTTTGTAACTAAAGTGGAGATTACTGTATCGTGAAAACTGTTCGTGATCAGCCCCAATTAAAATGGCCTCTATAACACACTCCCTAAAATATCTCTTAAATTATCTTCTTTTATAATAATGGAACATGGGTTTATCTGGTGTTATAATAACCATTTGGGCGTTCACTACGCCCCGACGCCCAATGCATTTGTTCCACTTGCCAAGCTTTCGTTAATTTACTGACTTTTTTTCTTAATCGATTCCACGAATAAGGCAATCTTACGACCTGAGCATGTGTGTGATTACCCATCCATGTAAAGTTGTTATTAAAAACTAAGCCATTTCAACATCCTGAGACACGAGACCCTATCTGGCTACAAGTGACGCTTCTAGGAAGAAATCTTCTTGGAAAGTAGATCAATAAGTGTTTTGCTTTGCCTCTTAATCGTTTGACACTTCTAAAAATTGTATTTTCTCTTTATAATTTAGTATTCACATTTTTGCTTTGCATTGGATTCAAGATTGTTTTACATTTCATTGAGTTTACTTTGGATATTTACTTGAGAACAAAGTTAATGCTATTTGTTTCCAGGGCGTCCGTATGAAAACTGATTCTTGTTTTGTGCTGTCTAGCTGTCCGTGTGCATGTCAGCCTAGAAACAACAAGAAAATTGTTTAAAGTATTTTTACAAAGCATATATCAACTCACTCTGTCTGTCTGTCCTTCTGTCTGTCTGTCTTGTTAAAAGTGTGTACACGTTATTTATCCCTAACCCATTCTAGGGTCAAGCTGAAACTTCACATAATTATTCATTGACATAGAAAAGACATCAATAAATAAAAAAAGTAACCAATTAGGCAGTTAATAAATGATAACTCAATATTTTGGTTAATAGCAATTTTAAAAAAAGTAATACTCTCGTTTTCAAAGATATGGCTTAATTTGTTGGATTTATTAGTCCCTTTAAATAATGTTAACTCAAGCATTCTCCGATCAATCTGAACAATTATTTATTGTACCAAAAAATAACATCAATAAATAAACAAAATACTCAATTAGAAATGTTATTGTTTGTAATTAATCATCTTGTCTTGATAATGACTTGAAAATTTCAAAATACCTTGCACATTATTGGTAAATATTGTTTTAAGGATTGAGTTCTTCCACTTTAGATAAGCTTTATTAAATACGATTTTGTATTTTGCTTGTTTAAAAACAAAGTTTATTAGTTTGGATCAGTCATGTAATTAAATTTGTAATAGTTATAGATTAACAATTTAAAAAAAATATGTAAAAAGAAAAAGGGGGGAAACGACCTTAATTCGAACTCCTGGCTCAAGCCCTCTCAGGCTTCTCAAGCCAACACATTAACCACACTGCTTGAGGAGGGCTTATGAACATGGAAGATTGTATAGTTATCTATTGTTCCTATAGTCTCTTACTATTTTTCAGGTTTGTCTTCACTAAGACTAAGACGACGACCTGTAAAGGGGACTAATTCAGCCTATACTACCACTTCAGGCATTTACAATTTCTTTCCCTTGTTCGAGATACTAAACAAAATAATTAATCACTAAGAACTTAATAAACTAATTTTTTTCTTTTTTATTGATTCATGTCTTGTCAGGTTCAATGAATGATTGTGCTAAGTTTTAACTTGACCCCAGAATGGGAAATTGGAGAAAAATTAAAAAAAAACATGTTCAAACGTTTTACTAGACAGATTGAGTTAAAAGATTTGTAAAATGCTTATAGAAATTGACCATCATCTCTTTTATGCTCTACTTTGGTATATCAATAAGATTTCATCCTGTATAGGAGAGCGCACCGTAAGTTTGAAACTATGCAAACTTTCTTATGTTTGGTGAAAGAAAACTATGTCTTCTAATTGTTGGATGTACCTGAATGTTAAAGAGCTAAAATGTATTAACAAGGGCGTATTTTGAGATTATCAGCTTGCTAAAAATTGCGATTTCTTATGGTCTTGTAGCCTACCTGCATTTAGAAATACAACTTAGCATTCAAGCCTTCAGTTTTTGTAGCATTATTAAACTTATAACGGAAAGTACCAATACATATCTATCATAATGTACACAATTTTTTTGGGATGGATCGTACGATAATGCCAGAGCCTATTTTGACACACATTTCGCGTCTTGATTGGTGTACCTGTTGATTTGTAGCCCATACGCATAACTTTGTTTTGATCAAGATTTATCAACAACGTGTCTGTGTCGTCATGGGCTCCGATCGCTGTAGTAATCCTGTCTCTGATTTCTTGGTTTATGATGCGGTCTTTGAATGTGATTCCTAGGATCCTTCTGTAGCATCTCAATTCCATTGCTAGGATCCTCCTCTCTAGCTCTGCATTCAACGTCCAAGACTCGCAAGCATATAGAAATGTGGCCATGACCAGGGAGCGCATCAGTCGGAGCCCATGACGACCTGCTAATTATTGTAAAAATACGAAAGCTTAAAACCTATAGCCACATTACAAGATCTACGGGGCTCGCAAAGACCTTTCTTCAGGGAACAGTGCCAGGAAAAAAAGAAGAAGAGGCAGACAGAAAAAGCGATGGGAGGACAACATTAAAGAATGGACGGGCCTGCCATTGAGAGAGGTTCTAAACAAGGCAAAAAAAAAGGAGGAATGGAGAAAGACGGTCAACAAGTCTTGCCTGGTGCCCCAACGGTCCAACAGACCAAGGGATTGGTAAAAGGTAAAAAAAAGGTCTGTGTCTTGTCTCTCCGTTATCTCTTGTTTACATTTGACTGCATTTTTGAAACGTTTTATGTTATGTTAAAATTAGCTCCATCAAAAGTGTCATTATTATGTTAGAAACGAACGAGTATTCATTCTCTGGCGCTGCCAGGGTCGAGTTTTGTTAAAGAGAAACAAAATTCATCGTAGTTCCTTTATCAGTTTCCACTAAGGAATTTTCTGGTGATGTGGCAGGTCTGCAGCAGTACCGCCCTCTGACAGGCACCGAGCGTCCTCTTAGGAATATTAAAGGCCTTAAAGGAATCTTTGAGGTCAATTGTCACTATCCCCTCGGTTGATATAGAAACAGGGTATATGGTTATGTTAGATAGCTTCCATAAATGGTTAATCTTCAAGCTTCGGTTCCTATATTTTGAGAGTTCTTTATTCTGGTTTACTGCAACAACAGCATGTTGATTGACTGGTTACATTTAAAATAGTTGATGTAGCATAAATCAAGCTTAAATTGGACTTAGTATAGTCAACTTTAATCATTTGCACTTGTAGAAAAGAAACAAAAACTTGATGTACTTCACGCTCTTACCGGGGAAAAAATAGTTCCTCCGTGTTCTCGTGTTTTCCAAAATGTAAATAATGTCAAGTTCCTCCGTGTTCTCGTGTGTTACAAAATGTAAATAATGTCAAGTTCCTCCGTGTTCTCGTGTGTTCCAAAATGTAAATAATGTCAAGTTCCTCCGTGTTCTCGTGTGTTCCAAAATGTAAATAATGTCAAGTTCCTCCGTGTTCTCGTGTGTTCCAAAATGTAAATAATGTCAAGTTCCTCCGTGTTCTCGTGTGTTCCAAAATGTAAATAATGTCAAGTTCCTCCGTGTTCTCCAAAATGTAAATAATGTCAATTTCCTCCGTGTTCTCGTGTGTTCCAAAGTGTAAATAATGTCGATTTCCTCCGTGTTCTCGTGTGTTCAAAAATGTAAATAATGTCAATTTCCTCCGTGTTCTCGTGTGTTCCAAAATGTAAATAATGTCAAGTTCCTCCGTGTTCTCGTGTGTTCCAAAATGTAAATAATGTCAATTTCCTCCGTGTTCTCGTGTGTTCCAAAATGTAAATAATGTCAATTTCCTCCGTGTTCTCGTGTGTTCCAAAATGTAAATAATGTCAATTTCCTCCGTGTTCTCGTGTGTTCCAAAATGTAACTAATGTCAAGTTCCTCCGTGTTCTCGTGTGTTCCAAAATGTAAATAATGTCAAGTTCCTCCGTGTTCTCGTGTGTTCCAAAATGTAAATAATGTCAAGTTCCTCCGTGTTCTCCAAAATAAAAATAATGTCAAGTTCCTCCGTGTTCTCGTGTGTTCCAAAATGTAAATAATGTCAAGTTCCTCCGTGTTCTCCAAAATGTAAATAATGTCAATTTCCTCCGTGTTCTCGTGTGTTCCAAAGTGTAAATAATGTCAATTTCCTCCGTGTTCTCGTGTGTTCCAAAATGTAAATAATGTCAATTTCCTCCGTGTTCTCGTGTGTTCCAAAATGTAAATAATGTCAAGTTCCTCCGTGTTCTCGTGTGTTCCAAAATGTAAATAATGTCAATTTCCTCCGTGTTCTCGTGTGTTCCAAAATGTAAATAATGTCAATTTCCTCCGTGTTCTCGTGTGTTCCAAAATGTAAATAATGTCAATTTCCTCCGTGTTCTCGTGTGTTCCAAAATGTAACTAATGTCAAGTTCCTCCGTGTTCTCGTGTGTTCCAAAATGTAACTAATGTCAATTTCCTCCGTGTTCTCGTGTGTTCCAAAATGTAAATAATGTCAATTTCCTCCGTGTTCTCGTGTGTTCCAAAATGTAACTAATGTCAAGTTCCTCCGTGTTCTCGTGTGTTCCAAAATGTAAATAATGTCAATTTCCTCCGTGTTATCGTGTGTTCCAAAATGTAAATAATGTCAATTTCCTCCGTGTTCTCGTGTGTTCCAAAATGTAAATAATGTCAATTTCCTCCGTGTTCTCGTGTGTTCCAAAATGTAAATAATGTCAATTTCCTCCGTGTTCTCGTGTGTTCCAAAATGTAAATAATGTCAATTTCCTCCGTGTTCTCGTGTGTTCCAAAATGTAAATAATGTCAATTTCCTCCGTGTTCTCGTGTGTTACAAAATGTAACTAATGTCAAGTTCCTCCGTGTTCTCGTGTGTTACAAAATTTAAACTATTATTAGGCTACAAACAAATAATACAGATTGCCTTGAATCCAACTTTAGTAAGCAAATGTTAGGTACAAAAGTTACTGTGCCTGACCGGACGAAGCTCAAAATATGTCATATTCTTTTCTGGACTGGCTGATCAAAGTGACGAATGACAGATGACAGGTACAACAGACACGGTACCTGACCGGACGATGCCTTCAAATGTGATTAACTAATTAGATGTCCAATCAAAGTAAGTCATTGACACTACCACCAAAGTGGAAAATAATAGTATCAAGGTAGCAAAAGTTATTAACAATAAACGAAATGCTAATGTTTTGAAGTCTTATTACTAAAGAGCATTTATCAAGACTACTAGTCCAATTCTTCCTTTGAAAAGTGTGATTAACTCTTGCTAACTATATATATACCAAACAACCTAGCAATAAATAGATGTAGAATACAAACACCTATATAACTATATCGGTTCTTTATGCTTACCAATTTGTGTACTAATCGCTTGGGCAGAGTGTTCCACATTTAAAAGACATTTTCTCGCTGTCTTGTGCTTGTGTTAATCAATGTTATTGATCAACGTGTTTTATTTATCGATTAGTACGATGGAGACATCACAAGACAGTTGTAGAGCTTGATAAAATGTTTGATTTTTGTAGTTGTATCGATCACAATGTCGAATAGCACTTTATTGGTGACTAAACCAATATTTTTCAATTACTGCATAGATGCCGATCACCTTATTTCTTGTTAGGTCGATTCATAATATTTTAGTTTAAAATAGTTTAGAAAACAATATACAACTGTTTGAGTCCAATGAAAATGAAATAAATATACAGCTTATTGCATTTAATTTTAAAGTAACTTATACAATTATGTTAGATGTTTTTGAAGTCTGTACATTTACTGAATGATCGTATTTAAAGTAGCATTTTATAGCTATTTTATAGTCATTTTACATTCTATTCACAATGGGTTATCGTCATTAAAACAAATCTTGACAGCATTTTACATTCATCTTACTGTATATTATATTCTTTTTTTATAGTGATTTTTACATTCCTTTTTTATAGTTATGTTACGGTCAGTTTATAGTTGTCATGTTTTAGACATGCAAGTCATATTTTTACTCAATTTAAACAAATGTTTACCTTTGTTAAGATAGTCATACATTTATTTCTCCTCTTTAATTGAAATAATTATTGTGATAAAATAGACAAAAATTGTACTGCATTCGATATTTTTTAGACACAACATTTTAGGATATTTTATGTTACTATGGCCTCCTTCAGTCACGAAGCGACTATGGATCATCTCGGTGAGATGAATGCCTGGGCATTAGCTGTGGTCAGAACGATGTCGCCCACACATCAGTTCCCCCCCTCTCCACGCAGCTGATTTATCCAAAGTTGCCTTGCAGCTATACACAATCATGTAGGATATACAATGTGCATTAAAAACCTAAAAAAAAAAAAGTAGTCGATCAAAACGAAACGTATTACGTCTTTTAGAGTCATGTTTAATATCCTACTGACCTACTGACTTCTTTTGAAAAACAAAAATCTTTTCGACTAGACTTTCCTTTCTGCTCACTGTCGACATTTCATTTATTTAATCTGACAGCTGCACTTCCATAGTGCATTCATTCGATAATAAATTCTGTAAATCTATTTGATCCATTCAAACTCCTTTAAGGTCCCCTAATTCATACTGCCATTGAAGCCGTCTATCATAATACTAACGTGCGTTATTCATTCTATGAATTAACAGTAACATCAAAATTGTTTCTTTTATATTTTTAAAAATTTCTTTTCAATTCACCTGCGATTTCCCAGACACTGCCGACGTGGCATTTCTGGTCCATCAAGCGGTCCTAACCAGCACTTTTTTTTTTAAACATATGTAAATATGTGTTGGAAAAAAAAATACCGCCTCATGACTATGCCAGGTTTATCTAATTTGAAGACTTGAGCAATATTTTTATGAAGGTCTATATAGCCTAGAGCCTTTAAGAAGTAAGTAAAGTTCCCCTTTCAAACCTTGTGGTCTATAGGGCAGATGATGTTGCCTTTACCTTCTTTTTAAAAGAGTGATATGGAAGCTATATTAATTAATTTTAGAATTAAAACACATCTCAGTACTTCCGTATTTAATATCACTTCACTTCTTTTATAATAATAATTCCTCTTATCGGCTTTCGAACTCGTCAAATGTGTGGGACCCCTCAACTCAAGAAAACATTAAGAAACTGGAACAAACACAAAATAGAGCAGTGAGATTCATAACAAACGAATATTCACATTTGACTAGGGTAACACCATTAGTAAAATCACTAAATTTAGAAAGCCTTCAGGACAGAAGACTCAAAAGTAAAGTAGCAATTATACATAAAACACTGAACCATAATCTTCAAATACAAAAACAAAATCTAATAAAATACTCTGAAAGACACAAAAATAAAGGCACATTCCTCGTCCCATATGCTAGGACAAATTTGTACAAATACTCCTTCTTCCCTAGTGCTATTAGAGCATGGAATGGGTTGCCTGAGCTAGCCAGAAAAACCAGTGACTTGGCAGAATTTAAGTCATTGGTTAATATGCATGACTAAATGCATGACGCGTAGGACGTAATCATCTTCTTTTTTGAAGTAACGTCTGTATTATATAAGATAATGTTCAGGAATAAAAAGTTGGAACCTGGACAATAGGCAAGGATCACGAGAAGGGCTTTAACAATGTTTCTAGTGCTTTAACAGATTAGGTATCTCTTAATTAAAAAAATAAGCAAAATATTTTTTAAAAAATCATTTTAAAAAGAAACCAAATCTTGTTTAAAGGAGAAGAACTCCGTCCTGAAAACTATATCTACCAAAAACGTACACATTATTTCCCTTGTTCGATACTAAACAAAATAATTAATTACCAATAATTAATTGCCTAATTGAGTATTTTTGTTGATTGATTCATGGTTTGTTAGATATAATAAATATTTTTTTAAGTATCAACGTGATCGGAGAATGTGTTAAGGACAAACAGCGTTAAGAATTATTTTAGAGGAATAAACCCAACAAATTTAGCTATATGTGTGAATACTGAAGTATTTCCTTTGTAAATTGTTATTTTTAATTATTACTAAATACATGTGGCAGGCCGGATCGAACATTTCTGCGAGTCAAAGTTGGCCCGCGGGACGTATTTTGCACACTGCTCTATACCATGTCTTTAAGTAGATTATAATTACAAAACATGTGGTAGACCGGATTGAGCCTTTCCTCGAGTTGAAGTTGGCAAGTAGCACGTACTTTGCATATTATCTATGCCATGTCTCTAAGTAGAATAGTAGAACCAGTTTTCTACTTTGGTATACTCTATTTCGTTCGTAAGCCTAAGGAAATGTGCTTTTGCTTATTCTATAATAGGTTACTTATATTGTACATACGTAACCATCTTTTGTCTAGTATATATTGTCGATTATAATTAAATTGTACGTAGATGAAAATAAATTTCCATTCATTACTTTTCTATTGCGTATTCACCAAATAACGATTCCAGAAGCCTGCAGGAGCGCGGACAGTGTTCTAATCTAGACAAAAGTAAACCACATCCCTTCAGTATTGCTGCGACATTCTGTCCAAACATGCTCAGTCAGCGCATTTCTTTTTTCACCATATCTGGAATTCTTTGCAATAGGACAGCGAACTTTCTGCACAAAGTCTTTGTCTTTATTTAGACTTGATAACTAACACGCTGGAAGACCATGTTTTACAAAAATATATTATTATATTGCATCCGTGTGATTGCCAAAAGAGCTGAGAAGAAGGCTCTTCGAGCTCTAGGCGTGTAAGCCTGCTTGAACAAACCGCTCTGTCTGGAAGAGATACAAGTTAATGCATATGTAAAACATTGCTATTTCCGATATATCTGGCACTCCGGGCGCATGGACCAGAATGCATGGCCGAAGGCGGAGTACACCGGGAACCCCTCCATTTTCCTATGTTGTACCAAGCTAACCTTGAAGGACTCGCCATTAGTGTAACGGTTCCTTGAGGAACGGTGCATGGATTATCGACAGGGACGTGGAGGCTCTCTTTCAACTCCGCACCGTGCAATGGAAAAGCTCTCGCATTCTCTTGGACACTCCCACAGGAGTTTTGTTTTGCTATTCATTTAACCTAATTACTTCCGCATGTAATCGTTTCCACCCGGGTGCAACATTGAGGCAGAATAGCCTACCTGGGGGCAGCAGGACCTGATGACATTCCAGCAGAAGCCTTAAAAGCAGACCTGGAATGTTCAGTAGAAGTTATCTAAAAACTTTTTGATAGGACATAGGAGTAGGAGGACATACCAGCGAATGGAAAGAAGGATTCATTAAAAAGCTCCCCAAAAAGGGTATTCTGTAATAATTACAAATGAATCACACTTCTTACAGCGCCACCTAAAGTCCTTGACCTTGTCATCTTATAGAGATTTAAAAACCCAGTAGATCTCAAGTTGACGGATGAACAGACCGCTTCTAGAAGATCTCTCTTTAAATAGCATTTATTCTCTCTTTTTAGACATCAAACAAAATAATTTATCGCCAAAAATTATCTTGTGGACACTCAGAGGCTAAGTCTAAGTCTCTTGTCAGGCATATATAAATAATTGTGCAAAGTTTTTAATTGATCCGAAAATGGGAAATAGAAAAAAAAAATCTAACGTTTCATCATACAGACAGATAGACAGACAGTCAGAGTGAGTGGATATAAACACGGTGTGGTGCAATATTTTCAAATCTGTACTTATAGGTCCTTTACTATTTAGAGTTCGTCCTTCATAACTATAGAGCAGTGTTTCCCAAACTTTTGACATTTGTGTACCTCTTTTATAGTTTTTGTAATGCCGACTACCCTTCGGTCCCCCAACCCTGAATTTAGGTGCATAAGAAAAAAAAAGTTTTGCGTTGACATTACAGATCATAGAATTTGGTTTACTGGTTGTTAATTTTAACAGTCTGTTTCTTTATTTTCGACTTAACTACTAAAGCTGAAATTACAATTTTACATACATATGAATATATAACCAGAATGCTGTTATAGTACACGACTTATGTCTATTTTTTAGACTTAGTTTAAACCTATAATTGACACTTTTTTTGGGGCGACGTAGGGGTGAATTGAATAAGTGTCTGAGAAACAAAATCTTGTTCCCGTTGAAAAACATCCTTATTCAATGCTTGATCTCTGTAACATGTCATCTTAGCATGTAAAATAACACCGGTAATTTCTTTAAGTCTAATCAGCACTTCTACATGATTACGAGATTACACTTGCTTTGAGAGTCCAAATGAAAAGTAAGGGGCGTAGTTCAGACTTCACTTTCATAGTTTATCTAAAGGTTAGCTCGAAAAATGCTTTATTTCTTTTAAATTTATAATGCAATTGTTGAAAGGAAAGTGATATAAATAAATATTTTATAGTAATTTATGATAAAAATGCTGACTTATATTAACAAGTTTTCGTTATTTAATTTAATTTCACTAACTTTATTTATTAAAAATAATAATAATAATAAAAACACTTTCATATTTATTATTAATATTCTTCGACTTTATTTTTTCTAAACTAATTTGAAGTTACTTAAAATACAAAATATATAATGACAATTTGTCCCGTCCTAAATTCCAGGTTATGATAGTCTATATTTATAATTTGACTTGTGTTTTGTAAGCCTTATATAAGCTGATAATCAATGTTTCAACGCTCGGCTTTGTTTAATTCCTGAAATGCGTGGGTGTTGGAGGCATCAGTCAATAACCTGACAAAAGGTTGGCACTTTATTTCATTAGTTGTGCCACATTTGTATTTGTTTAGCAGTTGTCGTGAAACAATTGAATTGACTATTATACAATAATTCACCAGTGTCTAACTTTTATCAGTCTCCGGGCCAGAGAAATCTCCAAAATGTCTTGAAGGAAGTCACTTGATAAAAACGTTGAAGTATCTGAATTATACAGATTTTGTAGGTCAGAAGTTAAAAAGTCCAGTTATCTTATTTTATCTTATATAATACAAACCTTACTTCAAAAAAGAAGATGATTACGTCCTACGCGACATACATTTAGTCATGCATATTAACTAATGACTTAAATCCTCCAAGTTACTGGTTTTCCTGGCTAGCTCAGGCAACCCATCCCATACTCTAATAGCGCTAGGGAAGAAGGAGCATTTGTACAAATTTGTCCAAGCATACAGAACTAGATATGTGCTCTTATCTTTGTGTCTTTATGAGTATTTTATTAAAATTTGTTTTTGTATTTGAAGATTATGGTTCAGTTTTTTAATGTATAATTGCTACTTTACTTTTGAGTCTTCTGTCCTAAAGGCTTTCTAAATTTAGTGATTTTACTAAAGGTGTTATTTAAGTCAAATGTGAATATTCGTTTGTTATGAATCTCACTGCTCTATTTTGTGTCTGTTCCAGTTTCTTAATGTTTTCTTGAGTTGAGGGGTCCCAAATAGAGGATGAATATTCTATTATTGGCCTATCCAAGGCTAAATAACATTTTAGTTTTATGTTCTTATTTGGTTTATAGAAATTCCTTTTAATAAACCCTAATGCTTTGTTTGATTTTTTTATAGTTTCATCAATATGGGGATTCCATGACAGTTTTTCATTTATTATAAAACCTAGGTATTTTACGGTTTTAGTCTGCTTTACTGTTTACCATGAATAAGATAAGTGGAATGAAATTGTTTTAGTTTTTTTGTTACTCTTAACAACTGACATTTTTCTAGGTGGAAAGACATGCTCCAATTTGATTCCCATTTCTATAATTTATCTAATTCTCTTTGTAAAATTTCTGTATCTTGAGTTGTTTTTAAATGTTTTATGTATTATGCAATCGTCTGCGAATAATCTGACTTTTGTTCCCGAACTAATGCAATTTGGTAAATCATTTATGTAAATTAAAAATAGTCGTGGACCTAAGACTGTTCCTTGAGGTACGCCTAAGTTTTCTGTTATTGGTGTTGATTTAGAGCCATTTATTATTACAGTTTGTTCTCTCCCTATCAGAAAATCTTCAATCCACTGATGGAATGGACCATCAATGCCAAAATATTGTAATTTTTTAAGCAAACTATGGTGGTGAACTTTGTCAAAAGCTTTGGAAAAATCTAGTAAGATAACATCTATTTTCTCACTGTTTTCTAAATCTTTTGAAAAATCATCAATTAGTCCTATTAGTTGTGTTTCACATGATCTATTCTTCTTTAAGCCATGTTGGTATGGAGTAAGGACATTTTGTTTGTCTAAGTGGCTTATGATGTTACTACATTTTATGTGTTCTAGGATTTTACATGTGAAGTAAAGGTAAGTGATACTGGTCTGTAGTTTTCTGGGTCTGATTTTTCTCCTTTTTTAAATAGAGGGGTGACATTAGCGTCTTTCCAGCCCTTGGTACTCTGCCCTGGCTAAGAGATGCCTGAAAAAGTATTTTGAACACTGGTTCTAGCTTATTGCTTAGTTCTTTGAATAATCTAGCTGGAATACCATCAGGTCCAGAAGCTTTATTCGGTTTGATGTTGGCTAATAGATTTTGGATTCCCTTTTCTTGTACTTTTATATCTCCAATGTTGTCTACTTGGTTCAAATTTAGTAATATGTCTTTGTCTCCTTGGGCTGAGAATGCTGACGCAAAGAATTTGTTTAGGATGTTAGCTTTAGTTTCATTATCATTGTGTGTTAAGTTGTTTCCTCTTTTTAATGGCGCTATACATGTTGTTTCCATTTTCTTAAACTTAATTTATGACCATAGGTTTTTGTTTTTATCTTTAAATATTACAATGTTTCTGTATTCACTCTGCAGCTGTCTGCTTACTTTTTTGGGTTAGGTGTTTAATTTTTATGTACTTTTTATAAACTCATTCTGCCTTAGTTTTTTTTTTAATTTTCTATATATGTTTTTCTTCTGTTTACAAAGCTTCTTTAATTTATTATTAATCAAGCGTTTATTTATTTCATTTGATGTGGGTTTAGTTGGTATTTTTTTTTCTATAATGTTTTAAAGATTTTTTAAAATGAAATTCCAGAGGTCATCGAATGGTTGGTTAATGTTTGTTAAAAGTTTAATGCAGATTGGTGTAGTTGTGTTAAGTTGCATTTATTCCAATGAGTTGTAGACTGTACTTCCAAGCTGGTTCACACAATCTATTCCATTCTCTCTTGACACTTGGCAAGAAGCACTTGCACGAATTTGTATGAGCATATGGAATAAGAAATATGCATTTATCTTTGTGTCTTTCTGGTAATTTTATGTATGTTTTTTTGTATTGTAACTTTTGAGTTTAATGGTCTAGTCTGATACTTTGCATAAGTACTACATGATGATGTCATTCTATAAAACATATTAACATAAATCTGATATATATTCAATATTCGAAATACACAAAAAACACTTTTAAAAAAATGGTTATACTAAAAGTTTCAATTAGTCATGTAATTAAATTTGTAATAAGCCTCAGACGACAATCCTTTATTTTGAACAATAATTTATTAATTCAACTACATTATATAATCCACACATATAACAAAATATTTAAGACAAAAACAGAATACTACTTTGAAACCTGATTTATTATCTCCCTTTTATCACTTAGAAAACAAGAGAAATAAAAAAGGACGTTTTCTAATAAATATACATTTGATTTGAAGGCGATGAACCATGAAACCTGTAGATTAAATAATAATAATAATAATAATAATAATAAGTTCAGGCAAAATAAAAGGCTTCAAATATTACTAGATTGTACAACTTTATTTCACTAAGGTAATCTGACTTGTTTACAATGACAATTAAATCTGTAGACGAGTTTATGATTATCATACTATTACGTAACTCTTTCTGTTCGTAATTATTTCTTACGATGCGGCGGAATTATTTATTAGCTTTTTTATAGTATGGTTCTTTATAGTGATTATAATCTCATAATTTTGTTATAAAATATTTTATGTTATAGAATTAAAGGTGAATGCATGCTATTAAAAAACACATATTTAATGTTTATAAACCAAAATTTAATTTAATAGGGTTAAAGCAACAATGGCATATAATCAATTAGGAGAAAAAGAGTACATGTACTCTGAGAGAGAAAAATAACATAAGTATGTTAAATTACACTCATACAAACTTACAGTACTTTCATACACTTTTTATATTCGATAGCAAACAAAATCACTAATTACCATAGATAAATTGACCACTCTTTTAAAACTCTGATTTATAAATAGAATTTACAATAATTAATTAACTTGAGTTTCAACTTTATTCATAAATGGGAGTGTAACCAATAATGTAAACAATCACATAAGTGGACAAAACCCTACATATTTAGCTATATGTGTGAATACTAAAGGATTACTTCCCAATGTTGGTAGTTGGTATCAAACTAAATAATTAATAACCAGCAATTATTGACTAATTAATATTTTTTTATTGATTCATGTATTGTCTATGCCAATGAATAATTATGCAAAGTTTCAACTTTATCCGAAAAACTGATGTGGATAAAATCGTGTACAATCTTTTTACCAGACAGACAGACAGATTGAGTTGATATAAGCTTTGTTAAAAAAGAAACACCTCTACGGAAACTAAACCATATATAGACACTCTCCTCTGACCTCTCAACCTAAGATGTTGACAGGAACGAAGTCAAAGAAGCTGAGTTTCTGGTCATGGTCAAGATCCAGAGCTGAAAACATCACCAGCAGAGCATTCTTGTAGACATCGTTTGGCTGGAACGGCGCCACGGTTTAAAACGCCGTGAACTCGGCCAGAGATATAGAATAAGCATTCCCTGGGTCTGCACCTATAATGAGAAAATCAATATAAACTATGAAAATCCAGATCGGAGATGTATCTCCAGGTGTCAGAACACCATCGTGGTTAGTATCGATCAGGCTAAAGAAAAAGGAAAGAAACTTCTGTAGCCACGGATCAGCAGCTACACCGATAATGCCGAAACATTGCTGAGAGATGGACCCGCCGGTGAAAAAGGTGACCAACACCGGTGCGAAGATCTTGTAGAACTGGGTAATGGAATCCTTGTCATAGATATATGGTACTGTCGTTACTGTAGTGTTGGCATTGAAGAGAGAAGAGACTGAACCTGCTGCTTGGGTACCGATAACACTCCATGACATGATCTGAAAACGAAGTGAAAGTTCTACCTTGTAATTTATGTAATTTTAGAAAGATAAATAAAAAGTAATTAATAAAAATAATAGAGGATTTTTTAAATATAATTTTTTGTGCAAGTATTGACTCACGTGACTACTTTAGCCTACAAAGTACTCTCTATGCTCCGTGTTGTCCTCTAGCATGCTTAGTGTACACACTTAAACTCTATGTCCATACCACAAGGTCCTCTAGGCCTTCCGCCTTCCTTCAGGGAAAATTACCAGGAAAAGAAGAAGAGGCAGTCAGGGAAAGCGATTGGAAGACAACCTAGGAGAATGGACGGGCCTACCATTGAATGAAAATCTATCGCTCTAAAAAAAACAGAGAGGAATGGAGACAGATGGTCAACAGATCTGTATGCTTCCCCAACGGCTTAACAGACTAAGGGATGGGCCAAGGTGAAGTGTGCTGTGGATCAGTCTGTGTTATGAGTTTTAGAGAAAGTTGCTGTGCTGCCTTGGGCACTCAACAAAGAAAATTTCAATATAACTACAGTCCTTGAATTAGGTTACAACAGTAAATGAGTTTATATTAAGTTCTGATGCATAAAATTATATACCACAATTGTGGTACATTTTCAATACATAAGACAGACAACCCCACTAAATACTTTAGCCGCAATGCGAAGCCATCGTAGATTTTTTTAAAAAGCAAAATAAAGTTCCCCTTTCAGATCTTGCGATCTACAGGTCAGATGATGTAAAGGTCATCTGTTTTCTGTGGCCCACGATTAAAGAGGGTGTCATGTGGCCAGCACAACGACCAACCGCCTTTTCTTTTCCGCAACTAGTGTCAAGTACCCATTAGAGCTGGGTGGACACAGAGCGGCCAAAGATCTCGACAAAATCCTATTCATCACCAGGATTCGAACCCTGATCCCCAGTTCGAAAGGCAAGCTTTTTTTTACCCATCATCCACCGTGCCTCACCGATTTGAATGGGGCTAATCCAACCTTTTGTTGTTTAGTGTATAATGTTACAGAATACGGAAGTATTGTCTATAGAATTTTTGAAACCCTGTTCTATTTTCTGTACTCTCTTTCAACGCTTTAGAATCCAATGAGAAATCAAATGTGCAGACTACTCTGAGAAGCCTTTACTTAAAAGTCCTCATTATTTGTTCACGTTGTTCAAGTGTATAGAGCTAGGGAGAAATAGACGGATAAACATTTCACAAGTCAATTACAATTACTACTTATGAACAAGCTATTCGATAATATGTAGACATGTACTTTTTGCTCAATATACTATGCAGGACGGATATACAGAGAGTATCTAACTTACCAATAGAATATATATATATAAGGTAGTTTACCTGCATCAACCCACCACCCCCACGGGAAAGCGATGTATTAGCTATGTTGTAGGGGTCCTAAGATAATGTTGTTTTTTATTATAGTGACAAAAATACTATATTTTATTTCTATTGCAGTTGTAAATCCATATTTTAGTTTACATCAAGTAAAAAGATATGACAAATGTTTAATAAATTTTATTACTAAAATAAGTGGCTGTGTCTCATCTTACTGTAAGACATCTCGTAATGTTTTCACACGAGGCTAGTCAAGAACAAGAGCGATTGAGAAAGAGCTTTTAGAAATTAGCATTTCAATACGTCCACGCCAGTGCGATCCTACAGCCAACACTTTGCTCTGTCAACATCTTTTTGCGTGAACAGAGGCCTCTTGCTGAACTCGAGGAGGATCTTACGACCATCATGACCGTTACAAACACATTTCATCTTACTGTCTCAAGATTGTCTGCCGTTATCATCTGCCTTAGGACAAATCAGCTTCTATGTCATCATTTCACACCGCACATCCACCTAGCCCAGGGGTTCTCAACCTGTGGGTCGCGACCCCCTCGATTGACGATTTGCCAGGAGTCGCCCAAGACCATCGAAAATATCGATTGTATTTGTTTACTCTTCTATTGCTGTATGTAAGTGTCGGGGGGAAGGGGTCGCGTCAGTGTGGGGGTTGTAAAAAGGGTCGCCGAGAAGAAAAGGTTGAGAACCGCTGCTAGCGTGTCATCATTGTTATCTAGGAAACACACACACATACACAAAATTCATAACACTCATATGTCACGAGACTTCTTTATTTAACTTCAGAGTTGAGAGCGTTGAAAGAGTTGAAAGTATGTATTGTAGCCCTAAAACAAACTTAAGACCCTAAAAAAAAAATAAAGTTGTCCGACTCTATTACAGCTATAGTATTTTATGGATCTAGGCCTTGGTTAACAATGTTGACATGAGAAAAGATCGAAAGGATTTAGGCCTAGATCTAATTTTAAGAAATACACTTTGCGCACATAGTTTTTTACTTTGACACATAAAAATACAAAGAAGATCCATTGATTTCATTATATAATAAAATTAACCTTCAGTTTTGTGTTTCAAAATCATTTTTTTACATAAATTAGTTCCTGATATCTGTGACTACAGATTTCCTGGCAAACACTTTTTCATTAGACATTACCAATTGGTTACACATTGACACATCTCTCTAGAGTCTATTCCTATGTCTATGTCTAAATCTCTTATTGAACTCTAAGATGATAAAACTTCTTTTCGCAAATATAGTTTTGTGCTTTAACACATAAACATACTAATTATTGTCCATTCATTTGATATTTTAATCAATTTAACATTCAAATTTGTTTTTTCTAAGAATTTTTAATACATTCGTTCGCCGTTCGCTAAAGTTGCGTAGCCGTGTTGAGATAGGCCTATATTCATTTATGAAAAAAGGTCACGCATGCGCAACACAGAATAAACTCTATAAAAGCCAATTTTTAACTCTAGATTAGTGTAGATTTAAATCTATTTCTACCTCAAGATTTACTTTATACTGTAACACATGAACATACAAAATTAAGTCTATTCATCTCAAATTTTAATGAAATATAGGTAGGCCTACAAGCAAATGTTTTAATTTGAAAAAAATGGAATTAAGCCTATTAGCTTTTTTTTTTTTTGATAACTTCATTCACACTATTTTTACATTGACACATTCGCTTTACTTATTACATTATTATTTCGTTTAATTGTGACTATATCGACAGTAATGCGCAAATAAAGACCCGCGGGTCGCGGGTAACATATGTATAGTTAAAAATAAATGAAAAAAAATAAACAAGTAGCTCTAACAGAACCGCACACATTTTCTGACTTTTTTTTCTTATTTCTAAGTTAAAGTTACACTGTACTTAAGTTCTAGCGAACCTTTCACGCACTAGTTTGTATTATAAGTTTTCGACATCCCATCAAAATAAAGTTTACTACGCCATTGCCTAGACACCCTTGCCTAGACGCCATTGCCTAGACACCCTTGCCTAGACACCCTTGCCTAGACACCCTTACCTAGACATCCATGCATTGACACCCTTGCCTAGACACCCTTGCCTAGACACCCTTGCCTAGATGCACTGTTTAAACACCCTAGGATAGACCATATTTTTAATCCACTAGAGAGCGGTCTTTGAAGTCAAAGCATTTACTTTATTTCATGAGACAAAGGAAAATGGCATTCCAACTTTGTAAAATTTTACATTATTTTCACTTTGTTGAAAAATTTCAATCTGAAATTTTAATATAAAACTGGTTAGCCAATTTGCTGGACTGTCGATAGGTCGTCTAGAAGGTCGCGGGTTCACACCCTGCCCGCTGCTATCGCTCGTGGTAGATTATCTTCAATCCTAAAGGAACATCCGAAACATGTCAAACATTCTACGAACAATTTTACAATTAATAGTCCTACTCTTATCTTATAAAATACAGACGTTACTTCAAAAAAAAAAGATGATTACATCATATGGTCAATCTAGTCACAAATACTAATCAAGGCGTAAACTCTGCAATGTCGTTGGATTTTCTGGCTGATTCAGGCTACCCATTCCATGCGCTAATAGCGTTACCATTGTACAATTGTAACCATTATCTAAATTGTACGAATATAATTTATACTTCTATTTCACGCCTTTAACTTATAATTACATTTGAAATGTTGAGAATTGCAAACTATGTAGTTTACAGCAGAAAGGCTTGTAAACATATATTTTCGCAGGGTATAAGGTCTTAGTTTCAAAGTACTGTTATACACTCAGTGTTATATGTTCAATAAGTGCTTTTTTTACGGTAGACATTCTTTTTTATCCTTTTGTCTTGATGAATATTACAAGATCCGTTTCCTACAGATATCTAGCTCAATAGCGAGAATCGCCAAATTATTAATCTATCTTTGTGAATTGTTAAACTCATTGGTGGACAGATAAGCTATAATTTGAACCAGGGGTTTGGCGGTATTTGGTATTATATGATTAAAGATGAATTTGTTTTTCTCTTTTTCAGGAGAGATTTTAATAATTTCAGATTTCCAAGAGCTCCTGGAATATCATGAGGCTTCTCATGAGCTATAATTATTTAGTTTAATAATTTACGCCTAGAATTAGCGCGGGCCTATGAAAGTGTGGGGCCCACAGTTTCCGCATAGGTTGCAGTGGTCTCGGGCCGACCCTGACCTCTAAAATTTATAGTTTAGCCGTTATGGACGTCAACATGTTTAATAGTAACTACAAACCAAGAAATAGAACTTTGTGTCAAAATACTGGTGCAATTGTAGGGTTACTTCCCTTGAATGAAGCTATTTTTACATTTTACGTTTTTTTTTTACAAATAATATTTTAAAGCATTATAGATGTTTTAGTGGTGAGTTTTATATTCGACCAAGAAAACAGTATACCCTTCAAATTTATTTTATACACTAATATTAAATCCACGAAATGATTATATAAACTGGATACATAATGTGTTTAATAATAACATAGTGCCATTAGAGCATGGGTTGCCTGAGCTAGCCAGGAAAACCAGTGACTTGGCAGAATTTAAGTCATTGGTTAATATGCATGACTGAATGCATGACGCGTAGGACGTAATCATTTTCTTTTTTTTAAAGTAACGTCTGTATTATATAAGATAAGATACGATAAGATACAATAAACTCTTAACTCTTTCTTTTCTAATTGTATTAACGATACCATCGTTGGTTTGACCTCATTTAATTACATTAATTTCTGTTTTTATACAATTTAATTTGTTTTATATAAGCAGAACATGAATTCTCCTATAAATCTATACCAAAAGTAATGTTTTCTGATTACAAACAAAAATGTTTATTGAAGTTAAATCATAACAGGGTAGGATGTACAAATTATGAAAAAAAACAAAAACCAATTCTGACAGAACATATAAATAAATTTCGTACATAAGGTGTCAGTGACGTTTCAATGATCTATGACACCTCGCTATCTCGAGTAGAGTCACCCGTTAAGACTTTTGAAGAATTTACAATTGTTCTTCACTATTCCTTCGAATATTCTTTGGTAAAAAGTTTTTCTACATATCAGCAATTTTTTTTTACAAGACTATTAACATCATGACCGGAAGTTTTGCTAGACATCCAGAAAGTAGTTTATGAGGCGCGCTGGCTGAGCGGTAAAGAGCTTGGCTTCCGAACGGGGGGCCGGGGTTCGAATCCTGGTGAAGAGTGGGATTTTTAATTTCGGGATCATCGGGCGCCTCTGAGTCCACCCAGCTCTAATGGGTACCTGACATTAGTTAGGGAAAAGTAAAGGCGGTTGGTCGTTGTGCTGGCTACATGACACCCTTGTTAACCGTAAGCCACAGAAACAGATTACCTTTACATCACCAGCCCTATAAACCACAAGGTCTGAAAGGGGAACCTTACTTACCTTACAGAACGTAGTTTACTGTCTAGTCTGACCTAATTAAACAATGGAATATATGCAGTCAAGCGTGACGCCACCACGGCTCAGTTGTCCACCTTGAACAAAAGAATCTGGCTTTTGAATTGGAGAGGGGCAAATCTCTTTTTAATATTACAAACTAATAATTTGAAGTCACTCAGTAGGGTTACGTCTGGGCTGGATGTGGCAAAATATGTACGTCGCAGCTGGGGCTGCGTTGCCACGTGAAATATGGCATTCCACATTAATCTTCGGACTCGAAGACAAGCCTTAGTATTATTATTATTATGTTGAGGTTGTCTAAAGTCTTATATACTTACTTGTGTACTTTGTTACAATGATGACAAAACTGTTATATTAGAATGGAGTCCACTTCAGTACGGGTAATGTGAAAGTATGGCCTAAAGAGAAACTTTGTTGTTTCTTATCTCTTCTACTTTATCAATACAATATCAGCTTCACCTTTATCTATCCCTTAGTCTGTTGGACCGTTGGGGCACTCCACAAGATTTGTCAACCGTCTTACTTCATTCCTCCTTGTCTTTGGACTTGGATAGAACACCTTGAAATGTCCGTCCATTCTTTTGTCTTCCCATCGCTTTCTCCTGTCTCCTTTTTGTTTTCCTGGTACTGTCCCTTGAAGGAATGTCTTTGCGAGCCCCGCAGATCTTGAGATATAGTTATAGATTTTAAGCTTGCGTTGTTGTTTTATTTTTAGTTTTAGTTAGCAGGTCATCGTTGGATCCAATCGATGTAGTAACTCTGTCTCTAATCTCTTCGGTTGTGATGCGGTCTTTGAATATGCTACCTAGGATCTTTCTTAAGCATCTCAACTCCATTGCTAGGATACTCCTCTCTAGTTCTGCAGTCAGCGTTCAGGAATTGCAAGCATATTAGAATGTGGCCATAACCAGGAAGCGCATATTGTTTTAGATTTGCATGTCAGTTAGATCTTTTTCTGTGCCTGCTGGGCCATCTATGTCATCCGCGGAGCACAAGCTAGTAATTCTTCTTCCTCCAATGCTTACAGAACCTTCATAGTTCTCGAGAGCATCTTCCATTATCCTTTCATTAAAAATAAGATATGTCTCCTAAATGGAGTTAATGTCAATTTCTGGGTTTAATTTAACTTAAACATGCGATATCTTATTTTCTTTTCTTATCTTATTAAATGCAGACGTTACTTCAAAGCAGAAGACAATTACGTACATCGCGTATCTCTGTTTTTGTCTAGTTGAGCATGTTAATAAAGCGTTGGTTTTTCTGGCTGATTCACTCAACCCATTTCATGCTATAATTACTCTAGGGGAAAAGGTGTACTTGCACGGCACTGTCATAGCTTATGGAATCAGAAATGTGTATTTATATGTTTGTCTCTGTGAGTATTTTATTAGTTTGTGTTTTTGAATTTCTAGGTTTTGTGTTTTTGAGTCTGTACTTCTACAAGTCAACACTATGGCTGGCAAAAAGGAGAAACAATTTAATACTGTCAAGAGATGAAAGATGATCTGGTTTAGTTATACTGTAAGATATGACTCATTATCAAAAGCCATTCTTCAAGGTACATTGGAGGGAGCACGAAGAAAAGATGGCTGGATAACATAAAGGAATAGACCGGCCTCTCTCTCGCTATCCTGCTAAGAACAGCTGCTGGCCGGGGAAAGTGGAGGGAGTTGGTGAACTGTCACAGCACCACCTAGGACGGATGTCATGGAACAGATGATGATGATTCATATTTATAAGTAACATCATCTATCTATATATCTAGCAAGGATGCAACTGAAAAATAGATTACTCGTCATAGGTTTGGGAACCCTCAAGTCAAGAAAACATTAAGAAACTAGAACACACAAAATAGAACAGTGAGATTCATAACTAACAAATATTCACATTTGACTAGAGTTATACCTTTAGTAAAATGATTAAATTTAGAAACCCTTCAGGATAGAAGACTTCAAAGTAAAAAGCAATTATAGTTAGATTGGTCTTTACTTGTATCAAACTACTTGTCATTATTTTCAATTTGTTCCATTTTCTGTTTTAACTTGAGGATTTCTCACTTTGATATGGTCTGTAATATTCACCTTTCACCTATCCCCTTTAGTTTGTTGGGTCACTGTACAAGATTTGTTGACCGTCATTCGGGGTATTAGAAAGTTAAACTTGCATCTGGTCACAACAATGCGATGGGGTTGGTTCTGAGGTCCAAGGTTTGAGTCCTCCTTGAGACTTATCTATGTATTACTACAGTTTCTTCACCTTTTTCTCCCTAGGTGCTGCCTTTATGTTTGATGTCCTGTTGATTTCATCAATAGTCAAAGGAAGAAATATTTGGGCCTGATATTAATTAGTTCTATACCTAACATTACTTAGTCATAGTAAAAAGTATTTGGACTTAATAGTGTTTAGTTTTGTGTCACTTTGAAATAGAATAGCTTCTTATTCAACTTCATTTGTTAAGGGATGAAAGATTTGAAAAAAAAAACGTGCAAATCTTTTTTTTTTTTTAATGCTTAGATATAGTGCATAGTTCATGCTTCGAGCATACTTAGTGCGCATTGGTCCAATCTCCTTTTGTTGCATTGGTCCAATCTTCTTTTGTTGACTATTGGGGGAACGGAACACACGGGAGGTTTACATGCTGGCTTTGGGCTATCAGAAAACACAACTCTGCTCGAGTCAGGATTCAAAATCCAGCCCCCATATTAAGTGGCTAAGCTGTAGCCAAGCAGTGTAGGCCCGCTTCTGAGCCACACATCCCACAAAGTTTGTGAATAAAATGTGAAAATGGAACCTGCATCTGACAATGTTATCATAGAAACTCTTTTAGAAAATACTTTTTACTATGACTATGGGCGGCTGCCTGGATGTGCGGTATGCACGCTGGACTGTTGTTCGGACTTGTCGATGGTCCTGGATTAATGCCTTGCCTGCTGCAATCTCCCATCATCTTTTGGGACATTTGGACTAGGAATTAAATTATCTTCAACTTTGAAGGAATATCTGAAACATTTTACAAACAAGACCATGCCAATGGTTCAGCATTTCGATTAGCTTTAAAATATGGTTTTGACAGAATGAACACCTGTTGCTAGAGGCTTAGGGTATACAACTCTAGCAATAATATCTAACAATAAAATACTCAGATCAAGTTTATATTTTTGGAACAGAATATGCTAATGTGTTAAATGTAATTTTTTTTTTATTTTAAGAATAACAACTCTGTATGTACAGTAGAGGCATTGTCATTATAATTTTTTTAAAAATTTTATGAAGTGTAACTTCTAATTGAATTGTCTCCCTTTTAAAATAGAAAAAGACTAAATGAAACAAGTTTTGGTAATTCTATCTAAAAGTACTATCAGGACTACCATTGTACCATAGATTTGAACTAATCATTCATTTATGCAGCAGCGTTTAAATGTTATTGTTACATTCCAAAAAGTTGATTGTTAACTTTTAATAAGATGTGCCTCTTATACATTGATTTTATTAACTTATTTTGATATTACTGTATAGCTTGTATTAAAGTGGCCATCATTTAAATTTTTTATTTTAGTGTTAAATATTTTTTGTTCAAATTACTTTTGTATTGCCAATATGGGGAAATGTTATTTTTGGCATTTTTTTGCTCAGCAAAAACAAATCAGTCTGGATTTGAACTCAAGCCCCCTTTATTGTGGTTTATGCCAGATATCAGTTTTCAGGACAGATTTGAAACAGTGCCCCCAGTGCAGGTAGAAACAGGAAACCATGCCTCATTAACTTTTGCTGCTGCAGGTTGCTGATCTCTATCTCAACAGATCTAGGGAGCACTACAGCTGGGTTTCAGTCCACTGCATTGGCTTGAGACGATTTCAGGCTGCCACTCAAATGAAGTCTGATATGATTTTTCTTTGTAAAAGTTGTATGGATGTCTTAGAGCTATATAACTTATATTGTCCAATCACCAAGTACCGGTACTAAAACAAAAATTCAAACCCTGGGTCCATGTTTGGAAGCCAAGTGCTTTACTGCTCCGCCATCTCACCTCCAAGTGAATTCTATAGAAGCTTTTAACTATTTTAATTATGTATTAGTAGATGTCAGTGTGGCAGGGCCCAAGATCAGGTCTAGCCTGGGCTAACAATAAGTTACAGTAGCCAGATAATAAAGCTACTGGGTGGGTTGTATCTGTGCACCTCAGTCCGTAACCAAGTGGCTTAATAAAAAAAAAGTCAAGAAACATAGACAAGAAATGCAAAAAATGATACTTTAATTTCAATGACTAAAGCAACAGTTACAAAACACTTCAGTTAAAGATACTAAAACATAAGGACAAAATCTAGTACATAAACATTAGAAGTGTCCATCATTTTAAAACAAACTTTGAAAAACAAACTGCCAATTATTTTGAAAAATAAAGTACCATATATTAGCAGAATATAAACTAGATTTACATATAGTAAATTTAAAAAAATAAAAATAATTCTGAAATTTATTGGCACTCTCAAGTACAGAATAATTAAAACTGACACACAGACCATTGATCAACATTACAATTATAACAGCATCGCCCTAACCCATATAATAATAGGCGGAATTATAAGCATACAACTTAGCACTAGCCTACAAAAATAGCAAAAATAAAAATACATAAAAATAGCTCTGGGAGCATCAGTTGACAATTATAAAAAATGTTTGCATGACCTGTTAATAAAGTCTAGGTCAACTGTTTGTTTTGTTGGATTAAACGTGTGCTTTATCAGAAATAGAGGATACATCCTAGCCCTAAACTCCAACAGGACAGTGAGTGCTCATACCAGAGACTATGGAGATGACAAAGTGGATACCTTATGATCACCATTAGATAAGACAAAGTGAATTAGTATTTGAAAGTTTTAAATAGACTATGGGAATGAACTCAATGCTTTAGTGAAGTCTGACAATACTAAACAGTAATTTTTTTTTCAGAATGGCGCTGCACTGTGGCCACATGCAATTTGTGCTTTTATTATTATTATTATTATTGATATAATCTTTATTTATGTAACAATTTCTCATCTATGATTTTGGACTAAAACTGAAAACTGCATTAATAGCAAAACATTCATATTTATAACAGCGTAGAAAATGTTAACAGTTTTATTTAAAATATAATATAATATAACATATAATAATTAATCTCAATAATGTAAAGTCACTATTTACACTATAAAAAGCATAGAACAAATTGTGCATGCAGGGTTGTGACACTAATGAACATTAATATGATAGCACACAAAAGCAGGGGAGATAATAAAATTGAATTAAAAGCATAATGTAGCAAGGCTTTGGTGTAGTGACTCCAATAATAATAATATAATATACCACAGCCCCTCCCTCCTCCAAAAACAAAAAAAGATAAAAAACATTTAACTGAAACAACAAGAAGATTGAGGTAAAAAAAGGAAAATATAAAAATATAAATGAACAAATGACTGGACTGATTGTCAAAATATATTTAAATATAGAACAAGATACAACTTAATTATGGTGATTCCAACTAATTAGTTCTTACAAAGTACATCACTTGTACCTGTATTAGAAATGTTTTTTCACATTGTATCTGTTAGGCTTCTGACTTCGCAACCACTTCTGGTAATGTAACCATGTTGTGAGGTTGGGTTACAGGGTTCAGGCTGTATAACTGTGGGTGTAGAAGTATGCCCTGCCACTCTAGTAGGTGAGCATGGGTACTCTTAACCTGAGGTTGGGAAGATTCTTCATTGTTTTCTACTGGGTCCTGTATTGCAGCTTGGTCACTAAGATTGTCTTGAGAAGGTCTGGATTTGAAGTAGCATTGGGAAAATGTTCATTTCTTTCAGACACAGGTTCCCTCAGAGCACAAAGAAGTCCCTAAGTGATGGAAGAAAAGGAAACAATCTCTAATGTATCTACTTGTGTCTGTGTTCTGGCCTCTAGGATTTGTTTTACTTTTCAACGTGTTCACTTTAAAGAGAACCAAAATTGATCAAAACATTATCATAGTGAAACACAAAACTTGGCAAAGATTTCCTTAGGGGTTTAGTATAAAGAAAAAATAAATTGATATACACAGCATTGCTTACCGTTTTATTCCCTACATCTCTTTATCAATATTTTGGTTTACATTTCAACTTCATGTTGGTCTACACCTTCATCATGTTGGTCTACACCTTCATCATGTTGGTCTACACCTTCATCATGTTGGTCTACACCTTCATCATGTTGGTCTACACCTTCATCATGTTGGTCTACATCTTCATCATGTTGGTCTACACCTTCATCATGTTGGTCTACACCTTTATCATGTTGGTCTACACCTTCATCATGTTGGTCTACACCTTCATCATGTTGGTCTACACCTTCATCATGTTGGTCTAAACCTTCATCATGTTGGTCTAAACCTTCATCTTGTTGGTCTACACCTTCATCATGTTGGTCTACATCTTCATCAAGTTGGTCTACATCTTCATCATATTGGCCTACACCTTCATCATGTTGGTCTACATCTTCATCATGTTGGTCTACATCTTCATCATGTTGGTCTACACCTTCATCATGTTGGTCTACATCTTCATCATGTTGGTCTACATTTTCATCATGTTGGTCTACATCTTCATCATGTTGGTCTACATCTTCATCATGTTGGTCTACATCTTCATCATGCTGGTCTACACCTTCATCATGTTGGTCTACATCTTCATCATGTTGGTCTACACCTTCATCATGTTGGTCTACATCTTCATCAAGTTGGTCTACACCTTCATCATGTTGGTCTACACCTTCATCATGTTGGTCTACACCTTCATCATGTTGGTCTACATTTTCATCATGCTGGTCTACATCCTCATCATGTTGGTCTACACCTTCATCATGTTGATCTACACCTTCATCATGTTGGTCTACACCTTCATCATGTTGGTCTACACCTTCATCATGTTGGTCTACACCTTCATCTTGTTGGTCTACACCTTCATCATGTTGGTCTACACCTTCATCATGTTGGTCTACACCTTCATCATGTTGGTCTACACCTTCATCATGTTGGTCTACACCTTTATCTTGTTGGTCTACACCTTTATCATGTTGGTCTACACCTTCATCATGTTGGTCTACACCTTCATCTTGTTGGTCTACACCTTCATCATGTTAGTCTACACCTTCATCATGTTGGTCTACACCTTCATCATGTTGGTCTACACCTTCATCATGTTGGTCTACATCTTCATCTTGTTGGTCTACATCTTCATCTTGTTGGTCTACACCTTCATCTTGCTGGTCTACACCTTCATCATGTTGGTCTACACTTTCATCATGTTGGTCTACACCTTCATCATGTTGGTCTACATCTTCATCATGCTGGTTTGCATCTTCATCATGATGGTCTACATCTTCATCATGTTGGTCTACATCTTCATCATGTTGCTCTACACCTTCTTCATGTTGGTCTACATCTTCATCATGCTGGTCTGCATCTTCATCATGTTGGTCTACATCTTCATCATGTTGGTCTACATCTTCATCATGTTGGTCTACATCTTCATCATGTTGGTCTACATCTTCATCATGTTGGTCTAAACCTTCTTCATGTTGGTCTACATCTTCATAATGTTGGTCTACATCTTCATCTTGTTGGTCTACACCTTTATCATATTGGTCTACATCTTCATCATGTTGGTCTACACCTTCATCATGTTGGTCTACACCTTCATCATGTTGGTCTACACCTTCATCATGTTGGTCTACATCTTCATCAACTTGGTCTACATCTTCATCATGTTGGTCTACATCTTCATCAAGTTGGTCTACACCTTCATCAAGTTGGTCTACACCTTCATCATGTTGGTCTACATCTTCATCATGTTGGTCTACACCTTCATCATGTTGGTCTACACCTTCATCTTGTTAGTCTACACCTTCATCATGTTGGTCTACATCTTCATCATGTTGGTCTACACCTTCATCATGTTGGTCTACACCTTCTTCATGTTGGTCTACATCTTCATCATGTTGGTCTACACCTTCTTCATGTTGGTCTACATCTTCATAATGTTGGTCTACATCTTTATCATGTTGGTCTACATCTTCATCTTGTTGGTCTACACCTTCATCATGTTGGTCTACACCTTCATCATGTTGGTCTACATCTTCATCATGCTGGTCTACATCCTCATCATGTTGGTCTACACCTTCATCATGTTGGTCTACACCTTCATCATGTTGGTCTACACCTTCATCATGTTGGTCTACACCTTCATCATGTTGGTCTACACCTTCATCTTGTTGGTCTACACCTTCATCATGTTGGTCTACACCTTCATCATGTTGGTCTACACCTTCATCTTGTTGGTCTACACCTTCATCATGTTGGTCTACACCTTCATCATGTTGGTCTACACCTTCATCATGTTGGTCTACACCTTCATCATGTTGGTCTACACCTTCATCATGTTGGTCTACATCTTCATCTTGTTGGTCTACACCTTCATCTTGCTGGTCTACACCTTCATCATGTTGGTCTACACCTTCATCATGTTAGTCTACACCTTCATCATGTTGGTCTACATCTTCATCATGCTGGTCTGCATCTTCATCATGATGGTCTACATCTTCATCATGTTGGTCTACATCTTCATCATGTTGCTCTACACCTTCTTCATGTTGGTCTACATCTTCATCATGCTGGTCTGCATCTTCATCGTGTTGGTCTACATCTTCATCATGTTGGTCTACATCTTCAACATGTTGGTCTACATCTTCATCATGTTGGTCTACATCTTCATCATGTTGGTCTACACCTTCTTCATGTTGGTCTACATCTTCATCTTGTTGGTCTACACCTTCATCATATTGGTCTACACCTTCATCATGTTGGTCTACACCTTCATCATGTTGGTCTACACCTTCATCATGTTGGTCTACACCTTCATCATGTTTGTCTAAACATTCATTATGTTGGTCTACACCTTCATCATGTTGGTCTACATCTTCATCAACTTGGTCTACATCTTCATCATGTTGGTCTACATCTTCATCAAGTTGGTCTACATCTTCATCAAGTTGGTCTACACCTTCATCATGTTGGTCTACACCTTCATCATATTGGTCTACACCTTCATCATGTTGGTCTACACCTTCTTTATGTTGGTCTACATCTTGATCATGCTGGTCTACATCTTCATCATGTTGGTCTACACCTTTATCATGTTGGCCTACACCTTCATCATGTTGGTCTACATCTTCATCATGTTGGTCTACACCTTCATCATGTTGGTCTACACCTTCATCTTGTTAGTCTACACCTTCATCATGTTGGTCTACATCTTCATCATGTTGGTCTACACCTTCATCATGTTGGTCTACACCTTCTTCATGTTGGTCTACATCTTCATCATGTTGGTCTACACCTTCTTCATGTTGGTCTACATCTTCATAATGTTGGTCTACATCTTCATCATGTTGGTCTACATCTTCATCTTGTTGGTCTACACCTTCATCATGTTGGTCTGCACCTTCATCATGTTGGTCTACATCTTCATCATGTTGGTCTACACCTTCATCTTGCTGGTCTACACCTTCATCATGTTGGTCTACACATTCATCTTGTTGGTCTACACCTTATCTCGTTGGTCTACACATTCATCTTGTTGGTCTACACCTCATCATGTTGGTCTACATCTTCATCAAGTTGGTCTACATCTTCATCATGTTGGTCTACATCTTCATCATGTTGGTCTACATCTTCATCAAGTTGGTCTACATCTTCATCATGTTGGTCTACATCTTCATCATGTTGGTCTACACCTTCATCATGTTGGTCTACATCTTCATCATGTTGGTCTACACCTTCATCATGTTGGTCTACACCTTTATCATGTTGGTCTACACCTTCATCATGTTGGTCTACACCTTCATCATGTTGGTCTACACGTTCATCATGTTGGTCTACACCTTCATCATGCTGGTCTACAAGTACATGTCTATCTTTTTATCATGTTGGTCTAAATAAGATTAAGAAAATAAATACGAAAAACTTTTGCCTTAAAAATTTAAAAAAAAAACAAAATTCTTCTATTGCTTTTCTTTTCATGTCAAATAAAACTATTATGATTATGCAGCTTTGAATGTATGTTTAACTTAGTATATTATGAATAAACCTTAGAGGAAAAAAATACACCCAGCAGCAAAGAACCCAAATTAAGTGAAAAAACATTGCAAGGTTTATTAAGCCATTATAGTCTAAGGAACTTATTGGAGATTTTCAATTATGCCAGAAAACTAAAAATAGCTAGCTAGTTAGTGGATCTGGTGTACAGAATACAGAAAGCTTGAATATTTAGAGTGAACATTTTGCTCTAAATTTTGTGCATTTCTAGAAAAATTGAATGCTAACTTTCTAAGCTATTTTGCTTGTAGTCCATACTCATTGGTTTTGTTGGCAACAACCATATTTTCAAAGAGCTGCAGAGACTGTTGAGAGAGTTTCAAAATCTCTCTACATATATTCTTTTTACAACACCTTTATTCAGTTCACTCGTTCATGGAACCTGGATCGAGGGAACCCAGACAGCTTATCTTAAACGACTCACGATTTTCCTATAAATTTAACACTTGAGAAAAAGAATTACTAGCTCATTGGCCACATGGGGAAAACTGTAAATTTAATTTTAGCTAGAGATCTATATCTAGGATTCTAGATATAACATTGTTTTTAAAATAATCGTGTACCGGAATTTCTAATGTAAGGCATTATTGATTCAAGAGATGAGTAAATTAATGTTTTTAATTGAAGATTACTCTAAAATTAAACCTCATTGGAACATACTATAAAGTGTATTGGATTTATACATTTGCTTGACCAGGATTCTTTCTCTGGGAGAAGGAGGGAGGGGTAGGTTAAGTAAATGTTCCATTAATTTTTTAATCCAGCATTCATTAATATTAAGAGAAAAAATAAATCGGTCAATAAGTGCATAATGGGAGTTATTGTCTTTTCAAAAACGCTTTTTAATGTTCTTCTTGATATTCTTTTTAAAATTTGATTTCAGTTTCTTTAAATGACTCCTGCCAATCTCCATATTGTTTGCTCTTCTTTTTCTATCCTAATGTATTGTATTTCTTTAAGAATATACTTTAAAAAAATGAAAATGTAAGCAATGAGCAGATTAGTATCAACAGGTTAGTAGCAACAAAATGATGTAGATATAGACATGGCTTTATTTGATTCAGCCTTGCTATCGATAAGTGTCGTTGACTTGTAACACCAAACTGTTGGTGGACAAATTGTTGCAGGCATAATATATCTTAGCTAATAACATTTCACAATAACTTGAACAACTTCCTTGTGAACAAAACTAAATAGAACATTTATAATACTTGTGATCACATGAAATAAATGTAGTAGACTTAAGTAATGAAATTTCTTAAAATCGAACTCACTAAAAAAACACAACCTTTCAGTCTTACATTCTGGAGTTGTCTCTCTGGAGTTGTCTCTCCTAACTAAGACCAAGTGATGATAATGCCACTATTACATTATTCAAATCCAATCGCTAACCTCTTCCCACAGCCACCATAGAAACACACACACACACACACACCATAACACTTATGCTTGTCCAAAATTCGTTCACTGAATCAAACCCGAAGCATCCTACTTGTCACTATGTTAGACTTTACAATCACCATGTTTCTAATTAGTACTAGTTACATTTAGCAGACACTTTGGCAGACATTCATATGTTGCTAATGAAACTGAAAAAAAAACAAAGTGGTTCTAGGAGTACTAAACAGGACTACACATTTGTAAAAACACTGCGGATTATATACTATATAGACTAATGGAAATGATATATATTTATTTATTTATTTATAACGCTTATCAAAACTAACATGTATATATATATATATATATATATATGTATAAATGTATAAATGTATAAATGTATGCAGGGCCGCCGCTATCTATTGTGCAATGTGTGCATTAAACGCAGGCGGCCGACTTTTGGGGGCGGCCAAATCATTATTCTAAGGTTACTTTTTTAAAAAGTTTAGTTAAATAAAAAAATACTTAACATTTTATATAAATACAATTTATAAAAATTCTAATTATTCCATTATCCTTTGAAAATTCGTACATGAGAAATTATTTTGGAAACTAGAACAAAAAATAAAGCAGTGAATGAGGTTTCCATAGGGGCCTACTCATTTCTGAACTTGAATCTTTGCTGATTCTTTGAAATATTTGTTTTGTGTTGAATAGCCCACATTGTAAGTAGATTTATTACCGGTATTTAAAAAGTTATTTTTTTTTAAAGTATTTACATGGGGGGGGGCGCGGGGGCGCTAGTTTTTCTCGAGAGAAAGGGGAGGGTGCAACGTCCAGACCTAGATGTTGGTTGTTATGGAGTGTGTGTGTTTGCTAGGCCGCAGTGAGAAGAGTTTAAGCGATTGATTGCTGGTTATGCAGTGACAATGATGAAATTAGCTTACCTAATGCAAATCTTAAGACATGAAAGAGTAAAGACTTTATTTTTGTTGTGAGCTAGATTTTGTTTTAAATATCAGTTTATTTCATTACTATTAGATCTATATTTCATCTCAAGTTAAATCGTGAATAATAACTATTATATTGAGTTATATTGTTCACAAATAAGTTTGTTCAAGTTATTTAAAGTTTATTTATTAAAAAATATGAAACACCTTCATCGGTTCAGTTGTACTAGCTGTTTGGAACTACAAGCCGACAACTGACCAGCATTGTGGGGTGGGTGGGGGGCGAACAAAAGTTCAGACTCCTTGGACCTTTCCGACTTGAGCGGAAACCTTCTGTATTTTCAATTCTACCTCCAGGAAGAACTTTTTAAAACGCTTAAAAATTATGTAGGCAATGCTATTTTCGAAAAAAAAAACGTTTTAGTGACATTTCATGACGTGAATTAGAATTCTAGACACTTTGTTAAATATAGGCTAAATGAAAATTGTGACTAAGTTTCTTTTCTTTTTTATAAAATTCTTAAAAAAACATAGAGACCTCACTGTGGACGCCTACATCGCTCCTCTGGGCTCCAACTTCTAAAGGGGACTCAACAAAAATATTGTTATATAGGGAGTCGTCACCCGGGAATGTGAGAAACACTGCCTTACTATGTTTTATTTCACGTGATTGTTTAAGTGACTCAAGAAAAATATTCAGCGCTGAGTTGCTTCATTTGTTGGATAAACTTATAGGCTACTCTAAATGCGTGTATGCCAGATGATTGTGGATACAATGCACATCTCTCCAAAATACAATTCTGATAATTTTTTTGAAAGTCTACAGAACGTTGAAAAAGTTCTACTGTCAATGAATCAAGATGTAAGCTTTCTAAATGCAAGTAAATCCTATATTGGTCCTAGTGCATGATTCCTAGATGTACTTAAGGGATACAACAACAGTGCAAAAATGAAAGGAGAAAATGGAATGGTCTATAAAAAAAATGAATTTTAATTAAAGGAAACTTTTGGTACAATGTCTAGCCCAGCCCTGCATGTATGTATACATGTATGTATAAATGTGTACATGTATACATGTATGTATGTATGTATACATGTATGTATACATGTATGTATACATGTATGTATACATGTATGTATGTATACTTGTATACATGTATGTATATATGTATACTTGTATACATGTATGCATACTTATATACATGTATGCATACTTGTATACATGTATGCATACTTGTATGTATATATGTATACTTGTATACATGTATGTATATTTGTATACATTTATGCATTTATGTATATATGTATGCATACTTGTATACATGTATGCATACTTGTATAAATGTATTCATTTTTGTAAACATGTATGCATACTTGTATACATGTATGCATACTTGTATACATGTATGCATACTTGTATACATGTATGCATACTAGTATACATATATGCATGTATGTATACTGGTATACATATATGCATGTATGTATACATGTATGCATGTATGTATACATGTATGCATACTTGTATACATGTATGCATGTATGTATGTATGCATACTTGTATACATGTATTCATGTATGTATGTATGCATGTTTGTATACATGTATGCATGTTTGTATACATGTATGTATGTATGTATACATGTATGCATGTATGTATACATGTATGTATACATGTATGCATGTATGTATACATGTATGCATGTATGTATACATGTATGTATACATGTATGTACACATGTATACATGTATGTACACATGTATACATGTATGTATACATGTATGTACACATGTATGTATATATGTATACATGTATGTATATATGTATACATGCTGGGCCGCCGCTACCTATTGTGCAATGTGTGCATTGCACGCAGGTGGCCGACTTTAGGGGGCGGCCAAATCATTATTCCAAGGTTACTTTTAAAAAAATTAGTGAAATAAAAAATGTTGTTCAATATTTTATATAAAAGAAATTATTCCATTATCCTTTGAAAATATAAACGATATTCGTACATAAGAAATTGTTTTGGAAACTAGAACTAAAAAAACAGAGCAGTGTACGAGGGAATCCCACGGGATTATTTCATAGGCACTTACTCATTTCTGGCCATGAATTTACGCGGTTGTTGTAATATTTGTTTAGTCAAATAGCCCGCACTATAAGTAGATCTATTACCGGTAATTAAAAAGTCAAAAAAGAGGTGTCATGGAGTGTGTGTGTACTTCCTAGGCGGCGGTAAGAAGAGGTGAAGTGATTGATTGGGGGTTATGCAGTGACAATGATAAAATTAGTGCAAATGTGAGACGATCTTATATCATGAAAAAGTAATTACTTTTTTTTTGTGAGCTAGGTTTTTCTTTAAATATCAGTTTATTTTATTACAATTACATCTATATCTTATCTCAAGTTAAATAGGGAATAATAACAGTTATATTGAGTTTTTGTTCACAAAGAAGTTTGTTCAAGTTATTTCTTCTTCTTCTTCTTCGTTCTCATTGATTATGTTGGAGTGTTCAGATGAGTAGACCAATACATGAGATGAAATGCGCAGTGGTTTCCAGATGCGGAGAGCCCGGCCCCCTACCTGCGCGGCGGGATTCCACAGGCAGGACGCCACATCTATTAGAATCGTTACTGAACTCCAACATAGATGAGGTTGCGTGTCAATATGTTTTGCGCCAGGAGGCCCATTGACTCCGACTTCAGCCTGCTTTTCTTTCTGGGTGTGCTCCCATAGCCTTTGATCATCCAAGATCATCTGCAAGGCAGCAGGTGTTTATTTTCGGAGTTTTCTCTCCTAGATGAACTGCTATCCCTAGCTAACGAGTTTCATCTACCCGGGTTAAGGGTTAGAGCGCCCTATACTCGCTTTTTGCAATCATTTCCCTGGATTTCTGAGATGTTTTTAGTAAATATTCTAACCACTGGAATACTTCACCTCATCCTCCATGACTGCAAACCAGTTGGTCCGCGGCTGTTTATTTGCTATTCACAGCTAGCCCTTATATCTAAGGGTCTTTCCCCTATCCGCCACCTGGGGACGCGCTTGGTAGAAGGTGGTAGCTCCCCCAAGTCAAGTTATTTAAAGTTTAGTTATTTACAAATATAAAACGCTTACATCGGTTTAGTTGTACTATCTGTCTTTAGCTACAAGCCAACAACCGACCAACAACCGGAAAAGGGGGAGGGGACGGCGAAAACAATGTTCAGACCCCTCGCCGACTTGAGTGGAAACCTGCCATATCTTCAATTCTACCTTCAGGAGGAACTTTTTACAAGGCTTACAAAGTATGTTAAACAAGACGTCAATTTGGTTTCTATCATTTCTATACCCACAGTGTTTAATTCAAGAAGAGGCTAAATGAAAACTAAAACCTAAATTGTGACTAAGTTTCCTTTTTTTTTTACTACATTCTAAAAAAAAAACTCACGGACCTATATAAACACATTTTGTAGGCGTTTTTCTTGACCTTCATTCACATCTAAAAGTAAAGTTCCCCCTTTCAGACCTTGTGGTAAGGTCATCTGTTTCTATGGCCTACGGTTAACGAGGGTGTTAGGTTGCCAGCACAACGACCAACCGCCTTTACTTTTCTCCAACAAATGTCAGTTACTCATTAAAGTTGGACGGACTCAGATGTGCCCGAAGATCCCGAACTAAAATACCAGTCTTCACCAGAATTCGAACCCCTGTCTCCCTGTCTCACATCTAAATAAGGCTGAAATCTCTTTTGTAAAACAAAATAAACACAAAAAAAAACTTGACTTTTACAATAGAACGTCAATTGTTCTGATTAACTAGGAACAGGGTCTGTTCGGATGCTCGATCATCCTGGTAACTGAATTTGTCCACCCTGGCAAACGTCTTCATGTGAATGTTAATTTTCTTTTGCAGGAATCATATTTATTTTAGTTCACAAACATATTGAAATATAACACGCTATATCGATCTAGAACTATATGCAAAGTTTAATTCGAATGCCTTTGTTAGTTTTGGAACAGCTGTGTTGAAAAAACGACATATTTTTGTGCTGTTTTTTTTTTTGCCTCAAATGATATAAAAAACACATTTCTTTACAAATAAAAACAAATATGTAGGCAAAACATTCTTTTCAAACATTTACATCACTCTCAATAATTTTGAACAGAAAAAAAATCAGTTTAAGTTTTGTATTTCAATTTAGGAATTTAAACTGCTATTTAAACTAAATCGAACCCACAACAAAACACGTCCTAGCACTCTAGCTTCTGTTAATCGTCCCCATTTTAACATAGATTATGACAGAGCCGCTTATCTTGCATCATTCTACAAGACTAACAATGAATGCTCCCTTTCTTCATAATCAAATGTTTGTAAATGTTTTACATGTTTCGGATGTTCCTTCAGAGTTGAAGAGAATTACTTCCTAGTCAAAACCTCCCGCAGGACGACGGGGATGGGAGCGGGCAGGGTTTGAACCCGGGACTATCGAAAAATCCGAACGACAGTCCAGCTAGCAAACCGCACGACCAGGCAGCCATCACGTAGGAAACACATACACACACACCCTTTCCACTTCGACCTAATCCTTTGTTTGGTTCGTTTTTATATGTTTGTCAATAGGATGGATTCCGTTATAACTTTTAATTTATTACAACACTTTTAGGACAAAGAAGAAGAGGAAGACCAAGAAAGCGATGGAAAGACAACATAAAGGAATGGCCTGTCATTAAAAGAAATTCTATCCAAAGCAAAAGATAGAGAGGAATGGAGAAAGACGGTTATCAGATCTTGTGTTTTGCCCCAACGGTCCAGCAGACAATGGATATGTGGAGTGATAATATAGTATTTGAAGTTCTGTGCGTCTTTGTTTAATTCCTATTCTCTGCAGTCTCTTTTTGGTCAATGCTTTCAATAATCACAAATAAGACATGGTTTCTCTTTAACTATCAATATTATGAAATTATTTTTTTAAAAGACTGAAAGATAGAAAAACAAAGACTCAATATTGAACAACGGAAAAAATATCAAGAGTAGGCCTACATTTTTACCAGTCACTGTTAGTACATTGTCAAGTTGTTTTAGTAAAGACCATTGATTCCCACACGGTGCAATCGGACCAACTCAATAGCTAACATGATACAGAATAAACATGCTGATGTGTGTCTTCGCAAATCTTACAAGTAGGCCAGCGCTTTAGAATAAGGCCACAGAACAGTAAATCAAGTTTTATTATTATATAGATCCAGGACCGGGACTTTCTTCTATCATTCTATGATATAATTTGACCTAGTACAACAACATTGTATTCGTAGTTATACACAAGTAAATAATTTACAGTATCAAATAGATCGGCATTTTGCTTAAGTGTTTTACAAGCTCTTCCAAAATCTTCATTTCAGCTAAAGAATCGCAGTTCCTATGTAATACGAGCGAACTCAAATATTTTCAAGCTACACAGAGTAATGTGATTTCAGTTTATGACATCATAGTCTTGGACTAATCTTTCACGTAAGTAATATTAACAAATATATATATATATATATATATATATATATATATATATATATATATATATATATATATCACTGCGATATATATCTGCGGTTGCCAGGAATGCTACTGAACGGTGGAGGAAAACTGCATTGATAGATTATTGATAAAATGTCTTCCGTTCAAACAAGAAAGTAAATAATTTCAGAAGTTCAGATGTTGATTACCATTGTATGATGTTCATATGACGCCATACTACGACAAGGTGGCCTACTAGTATCTGTCCCCTTGCCACATAAAAAACGTGATAGGTCAAGACCAGTCATCATCAAAGGCCATTAACACTGACCTGCAAGTCGCAGCCTGTGGGAAGTCGCAAGAATGTGCAACGTGGCAACACGTTATTGGTCTCCACAGCCCACAGGTTGCAACGTCGCAGGTCAGCGGTGAGACCTTATAGAACGAATAGTCTCGCTTAGATATAAAGGCTATAATACTCGTAGAATTGAACTAAAAAGGCATTACACCGACAAGTAAAAAGTAAACAAAAAAAAAAGACATGATGGTGAAATTGCATAAATTATTTCGAATCAATCATGTCATTAGTTTTTATTAGACCTAGACTATTATATATATTTATAGATATAATTAATTATTTTATTTTTGTTTAGTGAAACTTTCTTGCTTTTAGCAATCTCAGTGCACTATGGCCCATTAATTTCGTGGAGAAGTATTAAGTGGCATACAGGGGAGAAGGTTTGCCTTTTCAACAGCTTCATTTAAATATAATCGAACTTGACATCTCGAGCCACTTACCTATTCAAGTACTTATAAAAAAAAATAGTGTACTGTCAAATTTCAAATTTTAAATTGTTCTCTTCGCAAGGATTATTTACCCTAAGCTAAGTAACATTTCTGTGTAAAACAAAATTAATTCATTACGACTGATTGATTAAAAACACAAAACAAAAAAGTAAAATTTCCCTTTTAGACCTTGCGATCTATAGAGCAGATGATGTAAATGTCATCTGTTTTTTGTGGCCCACGGTTAACGAGGGTGTCATATGGCCAGCACAACGACCAACCGCATTTACTTTCCCCAACTAATGTCGGGTACCTCTTAGTGCTGAGTAAACTCGAAAGCGCCCAAAGATCCCAAAGTTACAAATCCCAGTCTTCGCCAGGATTCGAATCCAAGCTTTACCGCTTTACCGCTCAGCCACCGCGCCTCCGACTGTTTGTTTAACTTTTTTTAGTTATCGATTCATTGATGTGTTGTCATTGACAATGAATAATTGTTTCTACCTGATCCGAGAAGGGGAAGTTGGAGGAATATCATGTGAAAGTGTCCACCCACACAGCCAGAAAAACTTAGAAATCCTTGCAGCATTGACTGAGACGATGGCTGAGTGGGAAAGCGCTTGGCTTCTAAACCGATAGGTCTCCAGTTTGAATATTAACAACGTCCATGAGTTCAACTAATTCTAGCGTAAGTTTGGGAAAGTAAATGCGGTTAGTGGTTGTGCTGGTCACTTGACACCCTCGTTATCCGTTGGTCATAAAAAAAAGATTACCTGTTCAGCATATACCTTGTAGATCGTAAGGCCTACACGGGGCACTTTACTTTTTTTTAGCCAGTATAAACATTGCAGTGGCGTAGGTAGGGTGAGGAAGGGGGTAGAATTTGAAAATCCCCCTGCCCCCTCCCCTTGAGTGTTTTTACATTAAATATAAAATATTAAATATATATTAAAAATGCAGGGGCCCCTAAAGAGGTCAAGCCACGCGGGCCCCCAAATGATGGCAAATTCCTAGCTATGACCCTGATAAACATACACGCAAACAAACATTTTTTCAGCCTTCACAATCAATGCCTGATCAATAGATGTGAGTTTCTTGGTAATTATTCTAATGTTAATTTCCGCTTTCATTAAGTTTTTGTTTTTAGAAATCTAAGCACGAGAACTGGATTATCCGTTCATTTCAACCAATTGTTTTTATCATGTAACTCTCTCGATTGACTTTGCAATTCAATTTCTTCAGATACATACGTTTCAATTAAGAGTGTGTGTGTGTGTGTGTAAATCATTTCGAGTGTGTGGGATTGTATTTTTCATTTGACTTTTCGATGTCGTACATTAATTATAACGGAACAATCATTTTCGTTGTTTCCATTTCAATTGATTGTAGATAGGTCTATAGTCTTGAGAATATTGTTAATATAATGTTTAAAAAAAGATCTTTATTGTTATGTATAAGCCGACGACACCTCAGTGACAACTTTAATGCCACAGTGTTTACTTGAGATTTAGTGTTATTAGAGAGAGTCGTTTTTGAAGACAAGTATTGTTATCAAAAGGAAGACAATTTCCTCATCGCTTATATCTTTACAGGCCCGAATAATATAATATAATTTAGTATTTAATTAATTAAATACAATCGATTTATTTACTTATGATGTAGATCTACTTTTACAATACAGAACAAAAGTTGTGGTTTTTTTGTTGTGTTTGCTGAGATCCAATGCATTTGTTTTCTTAATAGATTTGTTTGCGTTACCTGCTGTCTCCAAGCAACGTGTTTTGTAGACAAAGCCTGTACCAGTGTTTCTCAAACTTATACAAGCTCTACCCAATAGAAAATGTACGTCCCTTTGCCACCACAAAGTCATGCGTTTTCCTGTGTTCTAGTTCCCCTTTTCAGACCTTGTGGTCAATAGGGCAGATGATGTAAAGGTCATCTGATTCTGTGGCCTACGGTTAACGAGGGTGTCATGTGGCCAGCACAACGACCAACCTCCTTTACTTTTCCCCAACTAACGTCGGGTTAGAGCTGGGTGGACTCAGAGGCGCCCAAAGATCCCGAAATTAAAAATCCCAGTCTTCACGAGGATTCGAACCCGAGACCCCCAGTTTAGAAGCCAAGAACTTTACCGCGCCTCCTTTCCTGTATTATAAACTTCTGAAATTCATTTATCTAGCTTCTACAGCGTACTATGTTAAGTCGAATAAAAAAAAGGAGCGGGACTAAACGGAAACAAAAGTGTGAGAGCCTTTCGAGGCAGTAGAGTTTGTGAGATTGTAACGGACTTGATCGTCGCAAGATCGTCCTAGTGCTCAGGAATAGACTTCAAGTAGTAGGGCTTGTTTTCTTCACGCCAAAGACTCATTTCAGAAAATATGATCTTTATGACGTTAGAACCACTGGAGTAAACTCTAGAATCGCATCACTAAAGACGTATTGCCTAATCCTTTTCAAATAAATGTTTGAAAATGATAAGTGATAAAGCCTCATGCGAAAAAAAGGATAAAAGCTTTTCCTTACAGCGAGGCGACGCGGGGTGGCGGTGGGCATGGTGCAAACCGGGATTATCGAGACCATCAAACAACATTCCAGAGCTTCTAACACACGGCTGGGCAGTAAATCATGTTTTAAGTCGAAGATAAGACTACACAACCAATAAATACTAGTAAGTACCTATTTTTGTTTTATTAACTGACAGATTTAAAATAAAGAAACACACAAGAAAATCGACAACTAACTGAGTGAAACAACTACTATGGTTGAAAAAAAAAAGATAAAATAGATTAATAAGTAGACAAGCGAATTGAAACAGACTGGAATAATTACGTTTTCCACTTACATATGTTGATATCAAGTATTCAATCATATGTGGCATGTGTATGTTCGATATAAAATAAGGACCAAATTGTTATATTTAAATAGATTTAACCTTTTTTTTTTCAGTAAATGCTTCTTTGAATACAATTAAATTTTTTCTTCTCGAGCACGTCAATGTTGAACATATGTTACTAAACTGATGCCAGTTTAAATGGGAACACAAAACATCCGTCAATTTTTCACTGCAGCTTAGAGCCTCGATACGTTTGTCTATAAAAAAAAAAAAAAAACTCAGTATTTGAAAGGCGTTTTTAATAGGTTAACATTGCGGGATTCGCCCCGCGCATAAATGCAACAGCGCGTGTAACCCTCTAAGAGAGGGGTTCTCAACCTGTGGATCGCGACCCCCTTGGGGGTCGATTGACGATTAGCCAGGGGTCGCCTAAGACCATCGAAAATATGGATTGTTGTTGTCTATTCTTCTATTGCTGTGTGTGTGGGGGGGGGGGGGCGGGTGTCGCGGCAGAGTGGGGGGCGTAAAAGGTTGAGAACCGCTGCTCTAAGCCAACAATCAATGAGATCTAGTCATATAAATACAATGTACATCTTTTGCATTCAGGGTTGAGAGTTATTCTTTCAGTACGGTCAATGGGATGATTAGCAGGGGGCCTTACATGTTTGGAGGAAGAATGTTTGGGAAACTTCCTATCAATGAAAAGTGTAGATCTGATCAGAAGAACTATCCCCAGAGGTAATACGAGAGAGTGTAAATCAACGCAATTTTCAATTAATTATGTTCTTGCTTAGATAGTATGCCTGGATTTTCACTCTTTTATGTTGTGTAGGCCTAGTGTATATTAGTTTTTTCCCTTTGTTACCTTTTAGCACTGAACTGCTGATAGACAACTAAACCATTGTAGGCGTAATATATCTTAAAGCTTCAAATAACTTGAATAACTTCTTTGTGAACAATACTAAATAGAACTTTATTTTATAATATAGACAAAATCAAATTGATTTCAAAATAAAATAAATGTACTAGGCTTTTGTACAAATATTCTTTTAAAAAAATCTAAATCATTACAATTACACAACCTTTCAGTCTCATGTTCTGGTGTCGTCTCGCCTAAGACCAAGTGACGACAATGTCACCTATCTTGCATCATTCACAACCAATCGCTAACCTCTTCCCACCGTCAACATAGAAACACGCACACACACACACTTCATAACAATATCAGATATTGTATTAGAGGCCATCAGAATGGTAAGGTTGTATCCATGATAGTATTTAACATAATTTTGTATCTGGATATTCGTAGGATATTCATAGTATAAATGTAACAAGTATTTATATACATATGTGGTGAACACTCGCATGTTGAACTGGTACATTTAAGAATGCTTTGGCCTGCCGTTGATTTATAGTATCAAACTGAACCGCTGTAGGCATATTATCTCTTAATATATAAAAACATGAAATAATTTCTTTGTGAAAAATTCTAAATAGAACTTTCATTACAATATACACAAATTCAATTTGTAGATAAAATGAAATAAATGTAGTTGACTTTAGTCATTATATAAAAGTATTTTGGACAAAATCTAACTCACTTCAATAACACGTCTTTTCAGTTTCGCGTTTTGGAGTCGTCTCTCGTACCGAAGACCGCCGTCGACAATACCACTTATCTTGCGTCATGTACAACCAATTGCTAACCTTTTCCCACCGTCACGATAGAAACACACACACACGCATAACAATAACATAATGAGGGTTTTTCTCGTGTGTGCTCGGCATTTGTCCTCGCCTCCAGCCCCAAGAGTTTTGAGATACGGGCCACTGGTAATAAGATGTAATAAATGTGTATATTTCCCAGACAAAACGAAGAAAGACACACACACACACACACACACATGCACACACATATATATATTGTTCTTTTATTAATAATTTTGTAATTGCTCTTTGTAACTTTTTTTTCTCTATTTCAGAACAATGGTAGAAACATGCCCAATGAAATTCCTATTTGTGGTAGTTCTAATTATTGCTATCATTTTACTTATTTTGGATATAATTATCTACAATACCTCAAGCTTCATTATAGTAGTCAATGTCGAGGAGAAGAAATTAATACTGATAGCGAACTTCACCAGTTCATCCACGACTCGAAAAGAGTTGATCTTAATCAACAAAGAAACAAACTTCAATGGCGATTCAATATACGAAGTAGGCTTGAATGGTACTGGGGTTGACAACATTGATAACTCATCATTTACCCATGAGGGAAGAAACAACGCTATTAACAGCACACTAAATATCCAACTATAGTCCAGTACATTATATGAATACAGGATTCAGCCTTCAGTTCATCTGACCTTCTGTGTGGTTAGTTATCCTTGAAAGGCTTGGAGAGAATGTGCCACAGTGGGTGGTAGGAACGCTACTCTCATTTTCACATTTTCGTCATAGGCGTTTAAAGTGCAGCAAATGGCGTCATCGGTCCATTGTGAGACTGAGTTTTTTTTTTCCAGGATTTTTTTCTTTTTTTTTTCCAGGAAATTTAAGCCAGTTTCAATTAACTAATGGATCTTTTGGCATTGTCACAATTGTAGATTTCTGTTCTAGTTACCATTTAACAATAAACATAATGTGAGTTGTTATGGAGTGTGTGCGCATGTGGGACGGTAGGAAGAAGTTAGCAATTAGTTCTGAATGATGCAAGATAGGTGGCATGGTCGTCAGCGGTCTTAGGACAGACGACTCGAGAACGTGAGACTGAAAAGAATTGTTATTGTAGTGAGTTAGATTTTAAAAACACCATTTTAAATTTTTACTAAACTCTTCTATATTTATTACATTTCGTCATATGTGTATGTCAATAATGTCTCAATAAAAGATATATTTAGTATTTTTCTTAAAGAAGTAATTCAAGTTATTTTTTTAGTTTTTCTCAAGTTAAGATATAATGCGCATACAGCGGTTTTGTTGTCTACTAGCAGTTTGATGCAACGACCGTTAAAAACAGATATTCAGACTATACTATACATGAAAGAGTGAGAACCCAGGTGAACTATACAGTGAAAAGCCGAACCAACAAAAAGCTGAGAGAAGAAGCAGGCCTATCTGCAACTGACAAAACCTACCCATGCCACATATACGGCCGGCTTTTGAAAGCGATGATAGGAGTTTACAGTCATATTCGAGTCCATAGGAAGGAGAAATGTGCTCATCTTCGATTACGAAGAGGAAGCTATATAATAATAATCTTTATTGTCCGTAATGAAATTGGTCTTACAATTAGTGCATTGCACCAAACAAAACTTTATAATATTATAAAAAACAAAATATACCTCAAATAATTTGGTAGAAATAGGAAATGAACTCGCATATTTTTAGCGGCTCTGAAAAGGGAAAAGACGCTATTAGTTTTGTGTGGAATGTCTGTCGTCCGTCTGTCCATCTGTCCGTCCCGTTTAGATCTCGTTAATTATAAAAGATAATGAAAATCCGACATCATAATATTTTAGACCGTTCTGATGCAACGGCTACTTTTTTCTTTTCTGAAAGCAAAAATCTAATCTTTAAAATCACTTATGCAAGCAGGTTTTTTTTTCATAAAAATACACCACTATTACAACTATTCACTATTAATAGTAACAAACACAGGAGGCCCTTTAGTAGAGGAGATGTCAATTTACCATATTTTTAACACTTTTTGCAAATGGTTTTAGATTTTCTATCCAAATTTTTTTTTCAATTTTTTTGCTAAGTTATATACGTTCTGTCATACTAACTACTACATTTACAAAAAAATGTTAACTATTCTTTTAAAAGAGAAAAAAATCTATTTAGTATGCATATAAGTTGGACAGAATTGAAAACAACGATTATTAAGTAGTTTTTCGTATTATCGCGTGAACTGTTGTACCATGCCGCAGCCACACAACAGATTTTTTTTTTAAGGAAATGTTTTTTTCTTGAGGATTTGAATAAGAGATTTACAAAACAATGAGATCAATTAGATATTCATTAATAGACATTAGTTAGGCAAGCTTCACATCTAACATCACATTCACTTTCAGCTAACATCACATTCACTTTCAGATATAGTTTGGTCTGCTGGAACGTTGGGGCACCACAAAAGATCTGTCAACCTTTTTTTTTTCTCTATTTTTCTCTGTCATATGTCTTTAATAGAATTTCATTCTGATGTCCTTTCTGAAAATATTGAAACCTGCCTCTTTACCTGCCTGGGTGGACCACTTCGGGGGCCGATTATGAGTTTGTGTTTCCACACAAACTGTCTTTGTTTGTATGATATAAGATATATCCGGTAGTTGTAAAGATAATGATGCGAATGGTAAAATATCCACTTAAGGTCTAAATTAAACAAAAAATTGAACGTAACTGTAAAACATAAGGATTTATTCAAAGAAATGTTTATAATCCAACGAAAACACAAAACTAAAAATCTATTCAGCTTTAGTTAGGCAGATATTTGAATATACATCTCCATAGACATTAGAAACTGGAACACATACAAACTAGAGCCACGAGATTTATAACAAACGAATATTCAAATTTGATTGGAGTAACACCATTTGTAAACTTTAGAGACACTTTAGATCAGAAGAATAAAAAGTAGCTATAATACATTAAACACTAAGCCATCATTTACAAATAGAAAACCAAAACCAAATGAAATACTTAGACATTATTAGACACTTCGTATTAATAATATGTATAGAGACGCATCATAATTGACAGGCTTTGAACGCGACATTTAGTGACGCCATGACTTAGTTGGGTTATAGATTTTTTATGTAAAGATAGTCAGTTAGTGTTTGGACTTCATAGGGATATTGTGATACTACAGACGTGGCCTTTTTCAATATTAAACTTCATCTGAATATCAACGGTTTTTGACTGTTTTATTTGTTACTTGTGTAGGTCACTAGCCAATCCAGTACTCGCGAGGGGGGGGGGGTCGAATTTTTATTCCAAACCCTAACTCAAACTCCGAGTGAACCCTAACCCTACAAAAGATATTACTTAAAACTACTTTATCAGAAGAATTTTACTAGCCATTGTTTCTGATGTATCTTACAACATGACCATACTGGTTCTCTAGAGCTCTCATAAAGACGGCAAAGGCTTTGCCAGGACCTGCATTGAGAAGCAGACGTAGCAAAGTGTCGGCGCGCTCCGTTCTGGTCAACTTGTTCCTTATCACTTCCAGGTCATCTCGATCTAGAGCTTTTTCTTGGAAGAGGTAAGCTATGATGTCCAGAGGCTCAATCTGTTCTCGTAAGTATACATAGTTGTTTTGTATCATCTGTTCATCTTCGGGGTTTAACCTACCTCGTAAAGCGTGGTCATCACTTCGAGCATTCACTGTAGATTTAAATAATATTACGTCATTTGTAAAAGTAACTAAATACAGAAATGTAATACTCTGTTAAATGCTACAAAAAAATAAAAAGCCTAGTTTTTATGATAAAAAAAATAATACAGATACAATAATTTAAAAGCTAACAAAATATAAGAATTTATTAAAAGTTTTTTTTTCCCTTAGAAATAAAACAAGAACATATAAATTGTGTGCAATTTAACATTGGTTAAACAATTAATAAACTGTCCTTCCTTATTGCATCTAAGAAACAAATTAAAAAAAAAGAAATTCGTAAAAAAAGGAAAAAAGTGCGCTGATTTTTTATCATTATAAAATAGTCACAGCAAACTACAGTATTCCGTTAGCTAACTAACTAACCAACCACTGTTACTAAAAGTAAAAAATAGAGACACTCCAGGACAGGAGACTATGATATACTGTAGCAATAAGACATAAAACACTGAAACATAACTTAGAAATATAATGAAACATGATATGATACATACTCAGAAAGATACAAAGATATAACCATAATTTTTCTCCTATACCAGGACAAAGTCATTCAAGTATTATTATTCAAGTACTATTAAAACAAAGAAAGGGTTAAAGGAATCAGCAAGTAAAATAGTTTGTGTTTAATTTACTTAATCATTTGTAAGTCTATCTGTAATTTATTTTTTAAAAAGAGGAAAAAAATGCTTTTGTTGTGTATAGTCTGTATGTCTGTTTGTCGGTCTGGCTGTGTTTTAATCTGTGAAGCTTCGATCTTAAAATGAAAGCGGCTGTTTAACTTTCTATTTATCTATATATTCTTTAGTGTGCCAGACAATAGCGGACACTACTTACAAAGACTAAGGAAGCCTAACTCTAGTAATACCTATTAGAGATTTTCATGGTTGAAAAAAATCGCCTATATATTGTGAGACACTTAGTATTATAATTATTAGTTTGTATAGAGAAGCAACATAGCTGACGGACTTTAAACGCGACATTTAGTGAGGTCACCTCTTAGATGGGTTAGAGATTATTGATGTGAATATAGGCAGTTGGCTCTCAATTTATATACTGCTAAGAACGGCTGCTGACCTGGAGAAGTGGAGGGATCTAGTAACGTGAGCTGTCACAGCTACGACAAAATCAAGAGACACATCAGATGTGAGATGTACACACAAAAAAAGGGTTGATAAGCTATTTTTTTTATCTTAAAGGTATATGATTATCTTTTTTCTGCACTTTTAAGCACATCAGAAACAAATGCCCATTTTGTAGCGTTTATTTTGTTGGAACAGTGGAGGTCTTACCTGACATCCTTGACATTGTTTAGTTTATCGTGAAAATGTCCGAATTTCAATGAAAAGAAACACTTCAAATATTTATTCAAAATGCTAAAAACTTTGTTTATTCTCTACAATCTTATACTGAAATGCTTTCTGTCACCACCACAAAGTTGGTGTCATAGTGTAGAAACCATATTTCTATATTGTGAATGTTATTCACAACTCATGTTGCCCTAAGGTGAACACTCTTGACCTTAAGACTCCCCGTCCTTGCCAGCAAGGGGATCTGGGGGAGCGCTGGGACCTATCCATTCTAATTTGTCATTTGTCTTTGATATAATTTCATTCGGATGTTCTTTCTGAAAATATTGAAGCCTGCCTGGGTGGACCACTTCGGGAGCCTATTTTGAGTTTGTGTTTCCACACAAAATGTCTTTGAAACCGTGTTTTTATATTGAAGAGGTATCTTTTAGCATCAAACCCAGATGAAGGGGGCTTTAAACTCAAAACCCTATTTGGCTACGCTCATAGCATTTTGAGTGTGTTATTTTGCTATTTTTTTATAGAAGAGGTATTTTTTCGCTTCAAACCATGCTGAAGGGGAGTTTAAACTTAAAACCCCTTTGGTTACTCTAAAAGATTTGTGAGTGTGTAATTTGCTTTTTTTTATATTGAAGAGGTATTTTTTTAAGCTTCAAACCCTCTGGAGGGGGTTAAAACTCAAAACCCAAACCTCTTTGGCTACACTCATAGAATTTGAAGTGTGAAATTAGCTTTTTATATTGAAAAGGTATGATTTAACTTTAAACCACGCTGAAGAGAAAGTGATGGTTTAGTTTTAAAATCTCAACTAACATAAACAAAATCAAAGCAAAAAATCAGTCACTAAAGTCCGTCATTTCGGGGAAGGGGGGGGGGGGGGTTGAACCCCAAACAGACCATGGCTACGCCCATTATATATATATATATATATATATATATATATATTGCTTTTGTAAAAAAATAAATAGATGCTGGCACTCAGTGATCAGGTGCCTGTACTCAATAGTTAATTGCCTAACTTTTAACTAATAAAAATTAATAATTAATACGTTTAAATACAAGAAAAGTAATACTATTTTCAAAATAGTTCTGGTACGCCTTATTGGTGTGATATATATATATATATATATATATATATATATATATATATATATATATATATATATATATATATATATATATATATATATATATATATATATATATATATATATATATATATATATATATATTATATATATAAACCTTTTTTAGGATATAATCTTAAAAATACCTTTATTACCGTCTGTCTCGCTACTGCGTTTCCATGTAGCTGTAGGAAGTGTTTACAAACTGTAATATAGCTACAGATGCATATTTAAATTTTATATGTTATAGATCAGGTGCAAATGATGCGTTATGTGGGTCGAATTTCATGGTGAAGCCAGTGATGATTTTTTTCACCATTCTGCCTCTGTTCATCGTTCTTCTTCGTATTAAGGAAAAAAACAAATACAGATATTTTGTACACATGTTTATTACTTAGCTTGACGCTTTTGTTTATTGTCTAGCTCTGAAGCTGAAAAATAATAAAACATTGAATACATATTAGGCCTAAATTACTGTTAATGTGTCATTTTTATATAGCACAAGCATTAAAAAAGAATTTGACATATTATAGATCGATGCAAACGATGTTTTTGATAAGTCTTTTTAATGTTTTTTTATAAACATAACTTGCAAGTAGACTAGTGAGAAAGAGTTCTACTTTAAAACAATATTTTCACTTAGGCATAATTTTAGCAATATATATATATATATTAAAGCAAAAAGATTTTCTATATAAGTTGTATTACACACAAATAAAATAAACAGACTAATGAAACATTTTGATTAGTATGGATTTAAATAAAAACTATATTTACTAACCTTGTAAAAGGAGAAAGAGTGGCGTAGATTTAGTCTGACCGAGTAAGGAACGAACGAGTCTTTGTACCGGTCTAGTCTTGATAGTCAGAAGTCGCCCACTTGGCGACGACTTCATATTGTCATGATGGAGCGGGTGGCTGTTTTCTTTTAAGTTTTTTCCGATTTTTCCTGAGACGTTTTTTGTTTTAAAAGCTCGATTAAATATGGTAGTGTTGTGCGTGTGGTATTTAATGTGTTTTTTTTCAGGTTGTATCAGGGGCGCAACAGTCTAGATGAAATGTTGCCTTGACAACATAGTATTCCATATGTTAATACGTTAATCTTTTTTTTTTACAAAAAACACTACTTATATTTTAAGTTGATTATATTTTATAAAATTATAACAATCAAACCAAAGTTTTGCAAAGTGGCTAATTACTTGTTTTTTTTTTTATTTTCCAAATTCATAGACTGACAAATATCTCGAAAAATCGTTAAAGCCTCAGTTAACATCACAAAATTTTTTTATCATACCCATGAACGTATGTTTGGAAAATAAAATTAACAACAGCTTATTAGCCACTTTGCGAAAACTTTAGACTTTGGTTTGATTGTTATAATTTTACAAAATATAATAAACTTAAAATTAAATTAGCGTGTTTTGATAACCCTTTCAGTGTTAAATAACGCACTTGATACAAATGTTTCTTTTCATAAAAGATTTGAATAAATAAATAGAAAATATGTACATTTTCCACACCGACTTATTTAGACATTAGCAGGACTTTGTTGTCAATACTATCTGAGGAGACTTCATGCGATTTTGAAGAATTACAAGAAATACAGTAAGAAGTTGTACAAAATTATTGAAATAAGATAAGATAATTATATTTATCCAAAAAATGGAAATTCTTTTTGACTACAATTGTCCACCTCAGAGTTGCTAATGCAACGTATTTATTGGTGACGACAGGTGACCTTAAAACAACGTAGTTGAATAAAAGAATTTTTACATTTTACTGTTCTTGTCTTAAGTCCGAGCGGATAGGACTAGTTTGTTCAGATCTGATGTAACTGTGGTTAATAAATTGTGTATTTTGGAAAGGCATGTTTCATGAAAAAGTTATTCAAGAGATGGTTAGCTGTGTTCGAGTGATATACGATGCTTTCTTAATTAGTCTATGTCTTTATGCCAGTGAAGTATTACCATAGCATCAGGTGATGGTTGCATAAAAAAACTTTTTTTTTAAATTACTTATTTTGAATTTACTTTATTTGAGGTATTATCTATTCACACATTTTTTAAGATGGCAATTAGAAAGAGGCACGATTGCGGAGAAAAAAAGTGCATTTGATACTTACTAATAATCTTTGGTAGTTTGTGTCTTTCCGTTTCTTTGATCTGTTCAGTCTCCGTGAAATATACTCTAACTTGTACCATTTGTTCACTGTGGGATAACTCAGCTGTTGTGTTTAGCAGTACCAAAATAGTCACTGGGTGATGAAATTCACAGTAACAGGCAAACGTAGCACAGCGAGAACACGATTCATTCAGAATGTGTATTTTACACTTAGATAAAAATATAAAAATCTACTTAACCCTCGGTGATAGTCTACTGATATAAATATAAAAACTATCCTTAAGATGTTTTTAAAACATGAATCATATCATAAAGTGGATGATATTTGAAATACTCATTTATAAAGTAAAAATATTCTACTTATAATTTATAATAGGCCATTTATAAAATTGATTGAATAAGCAGGTTGCAATGATTTTATTTAAGTAAAACATGTAAGATATATAAGCTAACATTAGGCCTACTATATTTTGCTGTCTATGATAATATTTTTGGTAATCACACAGAGTATTCCAATAAACAAGTTACCAGTTATATCATGCTAACGTGTTTTATAAGAGCTTTTAAACTTCATACGTAACACACAAAATGAGGTGTATCAAAAATATATCAATCACATTTACATACAAAAATCTTTGACGAAATCTCAAATGTAGCGAATTTTACTTGATACATGCGGGATGTAGGCCTGAAATAGATGGCGGCTTTCAGTTCTAAAAAATCTAAACCATGCCGAAGGGGTTTAACAGTGTCAGCTTTTACCCAAGTTACGTTAGGAAATTCAAAAGTACCTGTAGGATAAAAGAAACATCGAAATAATTGAAATTTGTGTTCGTTAATATTAACATAAACGTATCTAACTATACTGAGATTCTGGACCCATATATTTATAATTAAAATTTAACACTAAAATAATTACAAATGTGCAAACTTGCAACTCTGACAAATAGAATACATGTGGGTGAACTAATAAAATTTATATAAATTTAAAAAATCCATCACATAATAGCTTGTTATTTGAAAAAAAAATAATTTTGGTCTTTGCTAAATCTAAAGAAAAATCAAACATCTGTTAACAAACAATCTTATGTTTAGATGAAATAAACCTGGCTGTGTTTTGTTTTCTAATCGATTTCAATCGGAAGGAAGAGTTTCTGATTTTAATATTTTACGTTGACATTTTTTATTTAGTTCATGTCACAATATAAAAATGGTTTTAATATTACATTGAATTCATCACATACTCATTTTTAAGAGCATTCTTATCTTCTTATTCTCATATAATACAAACGTTTTTTTTAAAGATGATTACGTTTTACGCGTCATGCATCTAGTCATGCATATTAACTAATGACCAAAATTCTGCCAATTGACTGGTTTTCCTTGCTGACTCAGGCAACCCATTCCATGCTCTAATAGAAGTAGGGAAGGAGCATTTGTACTAATTTTTCCTAGCATATAGAACGAGGATTATGCCTTTATCTTTGGGTCTTTCCGAGTATTTTATAAAATTTTGTTTTTGTATTTGAAGATTATGGTTCAGTGTTTTATATATAATTGCTACTTTACTTTTTAAGTCTTCTATCATGTAGGCTTTTTAAATTTAGTGATTTTACTAAAGGTATTACTTTAATCAAATGTGAATATTCGTTTGTTTTGAATCTCACTGCTCTATTTTATATCTGAGCCAATTTCTTTGTGGTTTTTTTTTGAGTTAAGTGAACTAAATAATGTAGTAACTGTATTATTCTCTAGCGTCTTTTGATACTTAAGGCATCATCATGCACAAACTGGTTCCTGTTCCTAGCAATAAAACATATATACTTGCAGGACTAAGGAACATGAAGCACATAGAATGCAGCCTTAGAGCTTGGCGAGTAGGGCAACCCTTCCAGGCCTTGCCCCTACTAGGGCCCGCGATAAAGATAACCTTTTGTTTAGGATGTACATTCAGAATTGAAGATAATCAACTTCCTATCCCAAACTTCCCGCTGGACGACGGGGAACACCAGTGATCAGGGTATGAATTTAGTATGAACCCGGGACTATGGAGACGAAGGACGACAGTCAGGTATGCATCAATACAATCGGGGAGTCATCCTACGTACAAGGAATATAGCTAGCGAGTGTTTTCAATAATTTAATCACAATTTTTTATTATTTTACAAACAGTAACAAAACAATGCCCACTTTGTTCATATACTTTCCAGTACGTCAAGGATTGAGGCAAGGTGGCTGACTGGTAAAGCGCTGGCTTCTGAACTGAGGGGTTTGAATCCGGGTAAATATTGGAATTTTTAATTTTGGGATCTTCTGTGCACCTCTGTGTCCTGTTCAGATGTCCTTTGCGGTTCGAGACTTCCGGTCCCTTTTATTAACTGCGTGACCAGGGAAAGGTTTTAATCCCATGGCTCTTCACCGACCCCTCTGTCTAGAGTCCCCCTGCGACTAGGTGATCATATAATTACACCCTTCTGGTCGTACGACACGGTCCCTTGAGCCAACGACATGTGTTCCTCCTCCCATACAAGGCCGGAGGGTCCATCACCACCCGTATGGCCCTCGTTAGGGAACGAATCGGTGTGGGTTTGGACTGGTTAGCGAGCCTTTCTTACATCCCTACCACGTTTAATGTACCCTCACTGAGAGCTATGTGTGCTACCGTACTTTGCCTATCCACTTCCCTTGGCGGACGTTTACACGGAGGCGCCACGCTGAGGCTACAGGAGCCTTTCCTTCCTCCGACCTCTGTGTCCAGCTACCTCTAATAGGTGACTAACATTAGTTGGGAAAAAGTAAAGACGGTTGATCAATGTGCTGACCACATTACACCCTCGTTAACCGTGGGCCACAGAAAAAAAAAAGACCTTTATATCATCTGTCCTATACATCGCAAGGTCTGAAAGAGGAACCTTACTAAAACACATATAACAAAAAATATTTTAGAGAAAAATTATCATACCAATTCAGAATGACTTTGTGAATGGTTATCTTTTTTGTCTGTGTAATGTTTTGTAATGAATATATTATTATCATTAAAAGCTAAAACATACATAACAAATAAGCTTACTTAAAACGTTGCAAATAGTGAACATTAATTTATACTCCGAAAATTTGTTATCCATTCTCTCAAGAATCCATTTTCCATCAACTGTATTTCTTGACGTTTTAAAGATCGAAAGCGTAACGTTGAAGATATTACTTGCAATCGGCTCCTCGGTTACGCTGGTAGTGAAACCAAAGCGGTCATATGATTTACATTTCATTATAGAGATATCAACGCATACAAGAATAATAAGGGCATTTCTCCTAACAGTAATATTTGTTTTAGTATTCCAGACAATATCGATTATTGTAGTTGCACCCTCCTCTGAAGTTCTACAGGTTATTGATGTCTCTAGGTTATCTGAAATATGTAAGTATACTTGTAAATTATTTTGGAGATATTTTTCAATTATATTGAAAACAAATGAAATTATTATTTTATTATCTAACTTTGTCTTTTTTTTTAAATAGTTTTCATTGCTGTATTTTGGGATGAGATACTTATATGTTTTTTAAATACATTTTTACATAACAATAACATTCTTAAAAAAGGTAGACTAATCATTGTCATACTTTGTACAATAAATGTATATAGCAAAATATAATTGCTTATTAACACATTCAAATAAGATTGTTTAGCAAGCTTCTATATATTAAGTGTATTAATATTCGGTCGAAGGGTTGTAGCTCCAAACAGCTAGTGCAATTAAACAGGGGACAGTGCCCGCCGACCTGCTCGTGGTGTCCCCTGGTAACTGGAGTAAGTTCACCCTTTGCTCTTAGGGTGTTCCGAAAAGGGCTAACTTTACGGGAGCCCCAACTTTCCTAGCAGGCTCTCATGCTCTCCTGGTGCAGAGTTCTGCTGGTGAGGTCTGGGGAAATGCTAAGCTCTGATTGACATAACCCCTGCACGCTCGTCTGGTGTAGGGATTGTGTCTGTCGGGGCTTTAGCTTATGCTGAACTGACCAGCCGCCGCCCTGAAGACTAGTGAAGGGTCAAGCCATCATTAAAGTTTGCGGGCCCTAAACTGGTGGCTTTAAAAAAGGTCTCCTGCCTCACTCCACTTTCGTGGATTAAACCCTGCCCATACGAGCGAGTGGTTGAATTAACAGGTCTTTCGATCGATTCATAGTCCAATGTTCACGTCTGGACTGTTTTCACTGCTCGCTCTAAGGGGCAACCCAAATCTCCTCCCCCTGAAGGAATCCATACCAATGTTGAGTAAAATTACGAAGAAGAGTGGGTCTGACCAGACCCTAACAGGCTCAGCTAGCCAGGTAAAGGGCGTTAGGCCTGGCATCGAAAAATATGCTACTAATCGCCTCGCAACGTAGTACATAGGGAGAACGGACCACGTTGTGAAAAAAGAGCTACCGTTCTTTTTATACCAAACAAACACAACAACAACAAAAAACACAAGTCTCAGAAAAGATTAACCCAACACCAACACCTCATACTGGGAAAGTAAGTATCCCCCCAAGCTAAATTAGTTGGAAAGATACAGCAACATGATACCCAATTTTCCAAATCTGATTCTAAAACTTTCAAAGTCCTTCAATGTAACGTCCGAGGACTTATTCCAAAGACACTTGAAATAATTAACCTGCTCCACAAAGAGTGTGTGGATGTTGCCTTCCTACAAGAATGTCTGATCGGTGAAAAAAGAAGTGTCTCAATATCTGGGTATTGAGTCAGGGGAGGACAGACACTTTGGTGTTAGAAATTTGGAAAAATAATAGACGCTTTAAATGCATCAATGTTTATAATCCACCAAAACAAGAACTGGCTTTAGATGTCAGAGAGACAATAACTGTAGACACTATCATAGCTGGAGATCTAAATGCCCATTCACCTTCCTGGGGCTATGATGACACTGATCAGTCTGGTAAAAAAGTTCATGACCTGTGCAATTCTACTAACCTTTTTCTTGTGCAAAACAAACACTCTCCTCCTACTCTTCTGCATGCTAGCAATGGTTCACTCTCACGGTCAGATCTTTCATTAGTCTCTGCCAACTTGGAATCTGTCATAACTTATCAAGTACTAGGCGATATTGGTAGTGACCACCTTCCAATATTACTGACTGCCACTCTTTCTAAAATCAACACCAAGACCACAAAAGAACCACGAAAGTGGTGCTATGCTAAAGCTAATTGGGAAGGATATGAGACAGCTGTCGACAATGCCCTTGAAAAAATCCATGTTGAGTCTAGCTCTGTCGACCTTGTATACCTTCAAATAACAGCAGCTATTCTTGGAATGGCTAAAAAGTTTATTCCTCGAACTTACCCTTGGAAAAAATTAAAGACAGCTGAAATCAACAAACTTGTTACGGACGAAAAGGACACATAAAAAAATCCAAAAGAACCCAAACAACCCAACACTCAGGCAGAAATATATCAGACTGAGTCTATTAGTCAAAACGTCTGTTAACAGGGAAAAACGACATCGTTGGACGGACCAACACCTGGACAAAGTTAGACCTAATGGATAGCTCTAAGGCCTGGAGTCTTCTAAGAAATCTAGAAAATGCTGGGCGTACTAAAACAGCAATTCCATTATCTTAACCCAGTGGGGTAACCATTTCATCAAAGTAGAAAATTGCCACCTTGTTGAATAAATATTTTGCTAAGATCAACAAGGCTGCCAAGAAGTCCCCAATGTCCAAAGCCATTGATAAAGCTCGCTAAGCTGATGAAAAAAAAAAGACAGAAAGGAACCACAGACCGAAAGTGCTGAGGGAACGATGAACTCCCCCTTCTCGATAGGCGAGCTTAATGCTGCCATAATGAAATGCCAGCTTAAAAAGGCTCCCGGGCCAGATGGTATCACCCCCAAATGCTCATGCCGTGCTCTTGGCATTTGTAAATATAACCTCGGCTGATGGTCATCTGCCCAGGGCCTGGAAACGTGCCACCATTATACCTATACCAAAAAATGGAAAAGATGCTTCCACATACGCAGTCTTCATTGACTTAAAACAGGCATATGATAAAGTATGGCGGCCTGGTTTGCTTCATAAGATAAGAGCCGTGGGGGTGCGGGGACGGATATATTACTTGATTAGAGACTTCCTACAAGAGCGTACAATAAGAACAAGGATGTACGGAGAAGTCTCAGGGGAAATGACCCTCGAGCACGGCCTCCCCCAGGACTCCGTCCTGTAATGTGTCCTTTTCACGGCCTAAATAAATGACCTACCGTCTCAGCTAAAATGCCAAAAGCTGCTATATGCTGATGATATTGTCCTTTGGAAATCCGGAAGGAGCGCAACCTCTATACAAAAGTGCTACAAAAAGATCTCCATACGCTCTGCTCATACACACAAAAATGGAGGCTAGAAAAAAACACCTTTAAGACGGTCTATTCTCTGTTCACGCTCGGGACTGCCTGACGCGTGGGGGGTTCCTATCACCTTGCCCCATGACTAATGACAAATTATGGCCTGCCCTACACTGCAATTTTGTAAAATTAATGGTTAAAAAATTAAATAGTTTCCTTTAAATATCCTGCACGTCATATCAAACTTTATATTAACTTCAAAACACTAACCCATGTTTTCACTTAGAGTAATTGTAAGGATCTGTTTTCATCAGGTTTATTGGTGATTGTGCGTTGGTGGTGACGTTACGTTTAGGTCCAATACTCCCATTTTTTTCTTTCTTTTTCCCTCAATGTTAATTAAACCGTTGATGGTATTACCTTTTTTATGCTTTTTTTTTAAGTAAGCAGCTTTTTTTTTCATTTTTCTATTGCCAGAGATCTAGATTTAGACTTAAAAATAGGTATTAAACAAGAAAATGAAACATCATATTCTGTTTGTTACTTAGTGAAACATTAAAGATACTGAATCTTTAGATACTTACGGTGACTGTATTGGGGAGGAGGTTTATACCATTTTTTTTATTTATAGCGATAATTACATTTATCGTAGAATAGTGTCTTTCACTTGAATGGCTGCTTAGTCGCCTGGCAAGTGCACTAAAAAGTCGTTCGGATGGTCTAGATGTTGTTTTTTTTCTTCATCAACAAGTTTGCAAAACATACAGACAAAATGAAAGACTGAAAATGGTGATGATGCAAATAGGAGCACATAGAAGAAGCTGACAATTTACTGACTGAAACTAATTCATCGCATAGTGAATGTTAGTTTTAACTTTAGAATGCAACAACCTTTCATTTAGTGGTCATCGCGAAGAGTATCGTTTTGGTGACCCAAGTAACAACGACAATGACTTCTATGGCCTCCTTTGGTCGCGAAGCGACTATGGATCATTTTATGGAAATGAGTTGAATGCCTGGGCATTAGGCATTAGATGTGTTCGGAACGATGTCGCTCACACATCAGTCCCCTTCCTCTTCATGCAGCTGATGTATCCAAAGGAACGGCAGTGCCGATACAGTTGCAAATCAGCGGCGTTGCAGGTTCTGCAAAGGGTGTAGCACTGGGTGCTGCAAACTGCCTTAGGGCTCAGATATTGAGTTAGGCGGAAACTGTTCTCACTAACAGGAGAAGGGGAAAATGCGAGTCACTTGCGCGCCTAAACTAGTTAGCTTCGGGCAGGAGAGGCTCGTTTGCCGTGGCTGACTAACCACCTAGAAGGAAAACTCTGAATTCAAACCTATGTTGTCTTGCAGCTATACCCACTCATGGGAAAACTTCGGGAGTCAACCCTGAGTAAAAATCAGGAGCTGGCGACAATGTCTTAGCAGTACATACATTTTTAAAAAAAACACAATCCTTTATCTCGAACCACAGATTCAAAACGAGATAATAGACCCTTTGGGTAATGCAAATTTAGAAAAACACATATAGGAGATCCAATCTGCCCCATTTTTATCTATCATGGTGGACAGCACTCAAATAGAAAAAGATGTATTAACTTAGCATTATTTTCTGAAAATGTTTTGTAAAATGAAGAACTACCCAAAGAAATTGTGATCAGAGAATGATTCGTAGATTTTCATTATTGCGAGAACCAGAAGAATGCGTGATTGACAAACGATGCCAAGGCAATGATGGTTTTTAAATATGAGTGAACAGTACAATAGCCTCAGCTAGGGATTTGGGGGACCGAGAGGCTTGACATCTGCAATTTGACATTCGACTTCCTGAAATAGATAAAGGCGTTATATTTAATATTTAATGTAAAAAAAATGTGAACACTCATTTGAGTGGTCCCGGGGGGAATTTTCACCTTAGCTACGCCACTGAATAACCTTCATGTATTGTTTGAACAAAAGCAGCCAATTGCGCATTATGCTCACTTTGCTAAACAGTACTTTAACATGGAATTCAATGATTCTGTCAGCTGTGTTTACGAACTTGCACTGGAATGTATTTTAGTAAATGTACTGATTTCAGTCGCACAAAATATTTGTCGTATTGAGGAGGGGGGGGGAGAAGCCCATCAACATATTCTTGAACTCAGGCCCACGGGTATCTTGCTATGCCACTGCTCATACTTCCACTTACTACTCTATTTATCACTTCATCTACAGCAGAGTTCCTCGTAGTTACATCAGAATCTATTAAAGCAAATCGAAACTGAAACAAACCAACCATAGCTTTACTTTCAGGTCAGAAACGACACATACACAATAACAAATCAGAAGCTGTAACAGGGAATGGTGTGCGTGAAGAATCTTACATCAGCTGATAAATTTAAAAAATTGTAAATGCGAACAGGTTTTGATAAATTGAAATCATTGATCACGTTTTATCTTTCATCAGAGCGTGAAAATCACTCTCTAATCAATCGCTCAGACAACATAAATGAAAATGACTTACATGAAGAGTGGGAAACACATAATTACTTCTCTACACGCACACACCCACAGTCATACGAAATTAAGTCAATGGGATATTGAACGATGGCCTGAGTTATCGAAACTGTAATGTCTGTATTTATTTATGTATGAAGTGTGTTGTCATTTTACATAATACACATTTAAATTATTGACTATTTTATGGCTTATATATCCCCTGGTCATTTCATACCCCCGGTCATTTCATCCCCTTTCATTTCATCCCCTGGTCATTTCATCCCCTGGTCATTTCATCCCCTGGTCATTTCATCCCCTGTTATTTTCATCATCTGATCATTTTACGTAACAAATAGTAATTGTAAAAATCATGAAATAAGCAATATTTAATATATTTCCATTTTTGTATTTAAATTAAATATGGATGAAATGAAGGCTTAAAGCCTAAACAGCACAATTAAAAAATGAAAAAAAAATTTAATCGGGGACTAAATGACTTGGGGATGAAGTGGCCGATGATGAAATGACCGAATGACCGGTCACCATAGATAGATAGATAGATAGATAGATAGATAGATAGATAGATAGATAGATAGATAGATAGATTAGATAGATAGATGGATGGATAGATAAATATATTTTATTTAGAATGCAGATATCCGTATCAAGTCTTTAGCATTTTAAGCACTATTTTATTACCACTAGATCTAGAATGACAAGAATTATTCATCTAAAACAAGAACTCAAAAAAAAAAAGGTCGTAATGAATATGAGATGGTATTATAAGCTTTTGAAAACTTTTTTTCCCGGTATAATGCTGTTCTAAAAAAAGAAAGGGAGTTAATATTTTTGGAGAAGAAAGAGTAGGTTGCCAAAAAAAAATGTTGCTGCCAACAAAAGACCAACTGTTATATACACATCTCGACAGAACTGAACAACCTATTCACTAATTCTTCCATTTAGAGGTGCTCAAAAGAAAATAGTGTCCCTGATATTCTGAGAAACGCTACCTCTCGATGGCTCTTCGTGGTGTGAAGCGGTGAAAGACGGAGTTTCAAGATACGAGCTATACGATCAGCCATCACCAAACTCACAGATCTCACAAAAAAAAAAAAAACAGGCATATGTGCATATCATACATAATTTACCCATGCCATGTATGTGGCCGTCTATTTAAGGCAAGGATTGGACTCCGTAGTCATCGTCGGGTTCAAGGGAAAATAGAAGTGTTGTCATCGTTCAGTAGCAAGGATGGTACATAAAAGTATATCTAAATGTATATACCACTCATCCATCCAGTCGTTCATTCGTTGTCTACAATAATCATAAGAGACTAGTTCCATTTGTGTTATAGACTTTATGAAAACTCTTACTTACTTGCCTAAACTTTTCTAGAGTCAAAGCAAAGCTACTCACTTCAAGATTAAAGATTGGTTACTTTCTTGTTAATAATACTATTACTGGTACACAACAAATAGTAAACAGCCATTAATCAAATGTATATTTTATTAAGATACAGTAGATGAGCTTACTTGATTTCATCTCCACATAAAAAAACGAAATCAGAAAAAAAATAATTATAAACACAATGTTCATTCTCTTCTTTAGAAATGTCTCCCTTTTCTTCAGATATATGTATATATCAGAAAAGTTTTTTGTTTTTTTTTACATTTAATTTTCTTTGAATCTAGAATCTTTCTTTTAAATCTAGACTTGCAAATGTGAAAAGTTGAAATGCTTTTATCTTTGTCTATTGATATACTAAATTCTGATTTCTTGACGTTTAAAAACTAAAGCTCGGATGACGAATCAGCTTGTTTTTTTCTAATAAATTCAGATCTTTATACTTCCGTTCTATAATTGTTTCGGGTGTCATAAATGAATTTTATTTGATGACAAACGAAACGAGCTACTGAGACATAACAAAAACAAAATGAGTTTCTGTCTTTGCACAAACCCATAGGCGTCCCTCATTGAATTCACCAATGGACCATGAATATTCAAGCCATAGTATTGTTTTGATCGTTTAAAGTAATACGATTTTTAAAATTTTTTGGCCTTATTTTTCACATAAAAGCAAACAGTGCAACACGTCGTCTTTGAATAAGGGCTGAGCCTTTTCAAAACAATTAGATCAATTATAAGACATCAGTTAGGCTCTAATGGGTACCTGACATTAGTTGGGGAAAAGTAAAGGCGGTTGGTCGTTGTGCTGGCTACATGACACCTTCGTTAACCGTAGGCCACAAAAACAGATGAACTTTACATCATCTGCCCTATAGACCACAAGGTCTGAAAAGGGGAAATAGTTAGGCCAGCTTTACATCTAACATTCACTTTCACCTATCCTTTGATCTGCTGGACCGTTGTGGCACTACATTTGTCTTTGATATAATTTCATTCGGATGTTTTTTCTGAAAATATTGAAGCCTGCCTGGGTGGACCACTTCGGGGGCCGATTTTCAGTTTGTGTTTCCACACAAATTGTCTTTTGTAACCTTGTTATGCTTTACTTTTAAGTGTACCTGATAGTGACAAAAATTCTGCACCAAAATACGGGTAGTTGGGATCAAACCCGATAGAGGCTATAAACAAAAGACCTAAAACAAGCGTGTGAAACTACACATTTAGAGTACTTTATATGATGAGTCTTTCATCTAGGAACTGAACTGTGTATTTTTTTTAGGACTAGCTTATTTCAAGTACAGACATTTTCCGATACATAAGTTCACACACAAAAATAATTGTAGAAATAAAAATTGTAGTGATTTTAAAACTATTAATGATTTTTTCAAATGTGTCTATAAAAAGGTGTTATTGTAATCATATGTGAATATTCATTGTATTTTTTATGAATCTCACTCTCTATTTGGTGTTTTTTCTAGTTTCTTAATGCTTTCTTGAGTTAAGGGGTCTTGTTTTCTCCTGTTGTTTAACCTGAGTTCTCTTATCAGCCGATGTGAGACACTGGTCCAAAATACTGCTAAGCATATAAATATTTTTAAAAAATCGCATGTGAATATATAAAAGAACTTGTTTTAGATTAGGTCCATTATATATTGCTGCTTAAAAATGATCTCGCACATGCCTTAGTCATAGATCTATAAAATCTAGTTATAATCTGTGATCTATATAATCAAAAATATTCAAGTTTAATACAAACTGTAACTAAAGAATTAGTATAGATCTACTTCTAGAATATATATCTAGGTTATAAATATTGTATATGTATATATATATATATTAGGGGTGCACCGGATAGCACTTTTTGATATCCGGCCGGAGCCGGATATAACCGGATAGTAAAATTAGATATTCGGCCGGAGCCGGAGCCGAATACCTACATGACTCAAACAGCTTGTTTTACTAAAGTTTTTGCAAATCTTCTATATAACATACCTATATTCATATTATTTTGTTATTACTTTCTTACTTTAAACTCTATCACTGATTGATAAATTAAAATCAACAGCATTTGTTTTTACAGATATGCTTATCATAAACTAATCTTTGTAACATGAGATGGTGTGTGCGTATGTATGAGGCCGCTAATTGTAAAGTAGAATGTAGGATAACCCATGCAGAATATATAAACTTATATGTAACTAATGTAAATCTTTCAAAGGTAAAAATCAATCTTGGTTTTATAGCGTAAATCTCTTTTAAGTACAATCTAAGTTGTATAGTGGGTAGATGTTTGTGTTCATGTATTTTACACCATCAACTTGTCATTAGGCTCGTGTTTTAAAGGCCACAAACCGCTTCTGGTTTGTACCTTATACAGATAGTGGCTTAGTAAATATCTTAAGTAATTCCAGTAATAACGAGGAGTTACTTGACATTCTTAAATATTACTTGATGCTGATTTCAATGCAGTCATTTCGTTGAATAAGTCTGGGTGTTTCGAGCGTAGATGACTAATCATATTGCTAGTTGAGAAGTCTTTAGGTTTGCCTAGTTTACCACGTGACAGAACTATTTTACAAGCATTGCAAACTGCTTTAGAGTTGTCCATTGTTTTGACATTAAAGTAACGCCATATAAGTGATGACTTTTTATCAGCCATTATTATTACTTTTCAATTTACTAAATCCTTGCAAGCCACTTTTATACCCGTGGCTTGTGTAACAAAATACTTGTAGGGATGTGTCCTGTAGTTCAGCGCCCTAATTGACATTTCTCTCCAAGTAAACAAACTAAGTGTCATCTAGTGACCTCTAGACAGTGTCAATATGTCTTAACAATTTGCGTTAATCCATTCTGGCTTAATAATGGTCAATGTCTATATTCTCCATCAATACATTGTCATGGATTAAACAAATAAGAAGTTGGGGGTTTTTGAGTCTCTTGAGCCCTCCCTTTAAAGATACCCTTGGTCCGTGTCTGTTTGGCTTCTAGTCCTGACTCATAATTGAGACTTAACTCAAAGTAAACAAACTTATTACCCGTCCAATAGTATAAAAGGTGTGGTTTGTGGTCCAAACCCTTAATTGACAACCTATCTCATAATAAACAAACTCATACCAAATTAACCTTATAGAGATTTGGCTTGTAGCCCCGCCCCTAATAAAAAATTCTACTCCAACTAAACAAACTCAGTTCCCTCATAAGATGTGACCTCTAGACAGTGTCAACACATTGACATCTGGCTTAACGTGGTAAGCTGCCTATCTGTGAACTCAATGTTATGGACTAAACAAACAAAAGGACGTGGGGGTAGCTCATCTCTACCTCTGGATATATACCCGCACATCTAGACAGATTATCAGCGTGACGTAGTTAAGGAATATGACATGTTTACTAGACCACTCAAAGGTCAAGACAAGCCTAGTGTGCCAGATATCGCTGCTACGTATGTAATACGAATTTATAATGTAAAGTCTAGTTCCCGCCCATAAATAACAAACCTAGTTCCCTCGTGTGACCTCTAGAGAGTGCTTACGTCCATCGTATCTGACTTGGGATCACCTGTCAATCAATGAACTCAATGTGATGGGCTAAACAAATAAAAGGGGGAGGGAGTTGTTCATCTAGAAATATACCTGGTTACCTTAGAGGTGCGGCTCTTGTAGTCCAGCCCCCCCCCCCCCAAATAAAGATTAACTACTAAGTAAACAAACTCAGTTCCCTCGAAAGGTGTGACCACTAGAGAGTGTCTATACGCTGACATTAAACCTACTTCCATCGTATTTAACTTGTGGTTACCTGCCTATAAAAATTCAATGTGATGGACTAAACAAATAAAAGGGGGTGGGAGTTGTTCATTTCTACCTCTGAAGATATACCCGCACAGCTAGACAGACGTCTGGTCAGCATGACGTAGTCAAGGAATTTAACATTTTAACATGTTAACTAACTTACTCAAAGGTCAAGGCAAATTGAAAAAAGTGCCAGCCATTGCATCTCTGTATGTAAAGCGCATTTATGATGTAAAGTTTCCTCTCTATTTATATAAAGTTATTAACATGCCTTGTCTTTATAATAAACGATGTTTGGTGCATATTTATAATGGCTCTATTTTTAAGCACATTATTTTGTTTTCATATAAACATTAATACATTCTATAACAGACAGTAATGGAACGAGGTCCACTTTATGCATATTAAGTAGGTGTATTTTTTACTATCCGGTTTACTATCCGGTAGTGATATCCGACCGGAGCCGGATAGCACCGGATAGTAAAAATTGCCGTATATTCGCCAGAAGCCGGAGGGACTATCCGGTGCCTTCTTATTTCTTTTACATTCTTTTACATGCTAACACAAGAATCACTAAAAAAAAAATCAATTTATTGGTTATCTATTATTAATTAATTATTTTGTTTCGAATCTCGAACGAGGAAAACACATTTTCCTTGACTGATAAAGTGGTATAAGTAGAATTAGTCCTCTTTTTTATTTGCAAAAAAAAAAACATGTCAATAACTGTAAACCTATTTTCATCATTGGCCCCCTTCAGTCGTAGAACGACTATGGTTCATCTCAGAGCACACTTCCTCATGTGGCTGTGGAGCCCTATTTTGGAGAGACACTCCCGTCCACAAATAGCGCAGGATAAGGTGGCTTTTGCTTCGGTGGTAGAGGAACTGGCCATTTTTCGGATTGCATGTTTTTCTTCCTGAGCTGAGACCCATGTACTTTCACTGTCCATAGCTTTCTTGGTCACTATCTCTTTATGTCTTCCCATTTGTCAGTATTGATGTTCACTGATTTGAGGTCCCGTTTTATTACATCTATGTAACAGAGGTGAAGGGACCAGTTTTTCTTGTGCCAGTCGCGAGTTGTTCATTGAGGATGACTTTCGGTTATAAATATAATAGAAATATAATCTAAGATAATGATAATTTAGTCTAGACAGGCACTCAAGATCTAGAGTCTTAGACTTTATCATGATTTTAGACTAGGTTTAAGTCTTATTTAATATATAAACCTACATATACGCTGCCTTTGTGGATTTCACCAAGGCTTTCTATACGGTCATTCGCAATGGTTTATGGAGGATTTGGCCAGGCTTGATACCCACCTTCGCTCCTATCCACCCTCAAACAGTTTCATTAGGTACAAAAAAAAAGGCCAGATTAGACGCAATGGTGACCTGTCTGATCATTTCCCAATAGAAAATGGCGTGATACAGGGCTGTGTACTTGCTTCTTCTCTATTCGCTATCTTGTTAGGCGTAATGCTGGGTCAAATGAGGCAGCGATTGCACGAAGAAATCTACATCAGGTTACGTTCAGACGGCAATAAATTTAATCTTCGACGTCTACTATGTCATATAAAAAAAAAGAAATGGTCACAACTGAGTTTCTCTATGCCGTTGATTGTGCACTGCTAGCCGACAATGAATATGATCTCCAGATGGCGGTCAAGGAATTCGCATACGCTGTCGGCTCTTTCTATTAATCTATAAACTTCGGAAAACAGAATTCATGTTTCAAAAGGCCCAATAAAACCTACTTAGCCCCAAAGATAACCGTAAATGGACAGCCACTTAACGTGCTACACCACGTCACATATCTAAGAAGCATAGTATCAAATGACACCTCGCTTTTTAAGAAAAGTTGATAACCGTCCTTGCGAACGCCGGAATGGACAAAATAGAAGGACCTTTTACAGCGGCGTAGCTAGGGTGGAAAAGGAAGGGGGAGAAATTGAAGATCCCCCCGGGCCCCCACTTGAGGGGGCCCCCAAATGAATGTCCGAAATTTGTTTTTAAATAAATTTAGTATTACGTCACTGTCATGCAATCTTGCTTTTCACGTTGTTATATAAGTCAGTGACCCTGTTGTATGTATTCCCCACATAGTATTAACTCTTTCCGTGCGGGGTTACTCACTATTTCAAGGAGTAACTTCCTTAGTGCTGACTAGTGCCGTGTTACTCTCAGGAAGTAACTTGATATATAGGGTAGTTTATTTCATCATCCCTATCATTTAAGAAGAAATATGATACGAGCACTGAAAACAAAGGAGACCATAAACGTGTCGAAGAAAAGTATCACTATTCAGATGATTCATACAAAGATACAGCAGAAGAAGTGAAAATGTCTCTTGATGAGAGAAGTAGTGCTGAAGAAACTCCAGGGGAATACCCTATTACCACAGTCAGAGAAAGCATCTAAAGTAAGGGATACATATGATGAGTTAAGTGATGGTCTTCCAAAATAATTTTCTCCAGAAGTGAAAGAAGCTGTAATTAAGTACAAAGACTTTGGATAGCTGCCTGGTCGTGCGGTTTGCGCGCTGGACTGTCGTTCGGATTTATCGACGGTCGAGGGTTCAAACCCTGCCAACTCCCATCCCCCGTCGTCCTGCGGGAGGTTTGGACTAAGTAAACTATCTTCAACTCTGAAGGAACATCCGAAATATGTAAAACAAACAAACAAATATATCCAGCCTGGAATTTTATATGAGGAACTGCGGGCGAAAATTGTGTTAAAGAGTACTTTTTTTCTTCTCTCCATACTTGGGATGTCTAGACATCTAGTGCATCGAGCAAACCAGAAGTTGGTTTCTCCAAAGAAGACTGAAAGACTGAAAGAGCATGAAGAAAAAGTCCACCACAGACACGTTTTTTTAAAATGGAAACTAGAAAAAGAAAAGCTTAAGCAAGAACCAGATGAACTGTCACTAATGTTTCATGCAAAAATTTAGAAAAATCAGCAGTATTGGAGAGATATTCTAAAGCGTGTAAAAGCATCTATTAAGTACTTAGCAAATACAAAACTAAAGCTTACGTGGTCACAACGAAAAACTGAATTCACCTAATCCTGGGAACTTTCTAGTATCTTTGAAATTTCCTGCAGAATTTGATGAAAATACGAAACACCACTTACTTAGAATCGAATATGGGAAGACACATTATTTGTCACCAGAAATTCAAATAAGTTAATTTACTTGATGGGCAATAAAGGAATCAATTGTTGGGAAAGTCAAGCAAGTTTGTTACTTTTCTCTGATGCTTGATTCCTGATTTGTCACATCAAGAACAAGGTCTCCCTAATAGTTCGTTACTTTGATGTTGATAATTTCGAAATAAAAGAGCCACTCATTGGTTACTTTAAAATTTTGAAAACTGATGGACAACATTAAGAAGAACTCTTAAAGATATTGAACTGGATTTGATCTGTGCAGAGTTCAAATCTATGATAACGCTGCCACGGTGATTAGCCGTCTGTCTCTTAGACATAAATCCAAAGGTAACTTTTCTGAACTGTGATAATTACTCTCTGAACCTGGCAGCTCTTCATTCTGCTGAGATAGTTCCAGCAATTGCCACCTAATTTTTGAACTGTGCATGAATGGTTCAACTTTTTTTCCAATTCACCCCAGAGATGGGCCAAACTAAAAGAAGCTGGAGTCGGCAGTTTAAAAAAGGAGAGTAATACAAGGTGGTTTGCAAGAGAAGAAGCTACGTCAGCAGTTTTAAGCTGTTGGAGAAACTTTCTGAATCAACAAGTGAAAGAATGGACACTAGAAGCAATGAAAAGAATCTTCTTCATGCAGTGGAAAATTATAAATTTTTTGGTTATCTAGAATTCTGGTCAACTCTTCTGCGCCAAATCAATATAGTTCAGAAGAAGCTAGAAAAGTCTAGACTGCACATGCGGGAAGTTGCTAAGAAAAAAATTATAACATTTTCATGCTTTCTGCAAAATATGAGAAACTGACAAAACTGATTGTGACAAGGTGGATTAAGATTTGGGTGTCTAGGAGGTTTTATGATTTGAGAACCCACACTTGCACACATAATCTACAGGCACAGCGTTATAATGCAGGCAAAAACAATAAAATGTAAAATTATGTACAGTTTATTATACAAGAGACATAATTAAAAGGTGAAAGGCTGCACAGTTGCTAGGATGGGATCTAGTGTATTAACATGTATAAGTCTATCATCATTTGATTTGAGAATCAAGTGGCCTGAGTGACATTAGGCTGGTTGCTTAGCTTTAGGTCCGGTGCTGCACTGATTAGACGAGTGTGGCTGGTGCTGACGCTGTCTGCTGGTGGGCTGACGTGGTGGATCCAGGCTCCGGGTGCAGTCCAACGATGCATAGCCGCAGAGCTCAGCTGCGGTTACCATTCAGTCAAGCCAGTGACAAGTCTTTGGCTATCTTTGTTGTTTGGACACTTATAAGGATAAGTGTGACGAGCACATTTGCCAGGGATTATATTCTCAATACTTGACATATCATTGAAATGAAGAAAGAAACATCTCTCTGTATTTTCTTCAAAACTTCTTTAATAACTTCTTCAAACTTTCACATCAAAATTAACTTCTTAATTCAATTACAACTTGACTTGATACTTCATAAATAAAACTTAAATGTTACATAAAACTTCTCTTAGTATAACTTCAACTTCAACTGCTAAAACTTTACTTAATGGATCCGCTAATAACATATAACTCATTACTGAGAGAGGACCAACGCTCTACAAGAACTACTACTATGCGAGGACCAACGCTCTACAACATCTACTACTATGCGAGGACCCCGTCTGACTCACTTTCCCTTAATTTATACTTTCTTTGATCGTACATTCCAGAATCCTGGAACCTTCTCCGATAATTATTTTAGTATGTTACGTATCTAGGCATTGTTTTTTTTTTTCTTTGACCTGTTGCGGTCGAGAGATGGGTAGGTTGTCTGCCCCTTGTGTAATAAGTTTTTTTTATTTTATTCGTCAAGCCACACAGACAGTGACCGGTCCTTGACCTGTGTGTGTACCTCTGGTTGAAAGGAGGGTGTTTTTTTTTTTCTGTCTCTTTGAAGAGCGTTCTAGATCTGGGAAATTGATGACGTATTTGGTTCTAGAAATCACTGGATTTGTCTTGAGGTCGACGCGCGGTAGATTATATAAAGACCGCCCGCGTGACGTTGACAGACAGACATACGGAGACAGCCGTGAGACAGAATAGCGGAGACATTGCGCGACCCGTGCGTGGTATACCATTTATCGTGTAAGTTAAGATTTTTCAAGGCCTTGTTTGTATTTGTAATTATATTTTCAAACTCTTGTATTGTAATATTTTTACATGCCATTTTTGTAAAAGGGTTTTGGTCAACACATCAATTCTGTATTGAGTAAATGTTTATTTTTCTTTCTTGTAACTTTATAGTTGATTAAACATTAAGTTGATAGTTTACCTTCCGATTTCTTGTGTCATTTTTTTTTTGTTATTCATTGTAAGTCTTTGATTAAATTCAGACTTAAGATAAGTGACACAACTCCTTTTCTATTGTCACGTTCCCCTAGGCAAGCCATTTAAAAGTAGAATTCAATTCGTAATACGTGACAAAAGAAGTTTGAGGGCTTTCGTCCCGGATATTTTTCTGAACCTATTTTCGTCTTACTTGAGTAATTTTGTAAAGGCGAAGTTGACTTTAACAAAAAATTTTTTGTGTCAAAGAGTCGGAAGTAAAGTATCAATAGTATTGACCAAACTCTCTTAAGGTTTTTTGTTGTACTGATTTTCTACTGTATATTTACATTGTATACATTTTTTTTTGCTTGTAATAGTTGTTAGTTAGTCATGGATATTCAGGTTTTTCTTGCAAATCCCTCTGTGGAAGAGCTTGATGCTTTTACTAGGAAGGAACTGGTCCTTATTTCTAAACATTTAGGGTTAAAAATCAAATCAAATGCCCTTAAACAAGAAATCAGAGATAACATTGTAATCCATTATGTAGACGAGGAAGTGTTTTCTGAAGACCTTTTAGAAACCCTTAGACCCGATGAGGGTAAATCAGATTTAGAACTTCAGATAAAATTAAAACAAATGGAAATAGAAGCCCAGTTAGCTTTAAAAGAGAAGGAAATTAAACAACAGGCCGCACAAAAAGAATTAGAGCTTGCAGCGGCTAGAGAGCAGAAAGAAATGGAAATAGAAGCCCAGAAGGAAATTAAACAAAAAGAATTAGAGCAGAAAGAAATGGAAATGAAATTACAAATAGAGTTAAAAAAATTAGAGTTAGCTGCTAATGTAAGACCAGATTCTTCCCCTGCCAGTCATACTGCTCAAGCAACAAAATTTTTGAAAATAATTCCACGCTTTAATGAAGCCACAATTGACAATTATTTTCCACAATTTGAACTTGCTGTGAAAAATTTTAATGTACCTGAAACTTTGTGGCCCACTTTGCTGCAAACAGTTTTGACTGGTAGAGCTGCAGAGGTATTTTGTTCTTTGACCATTGAACAACAAAAAGATTATAATGTTGTTAAGGCCTTAATTCTTAAGGCATATGAACTTGTTCCGGAAGCTTACCGAAAGCAGTTCAGGGATTGTCGCAAATCGGATGGCCAAACCCATGTAGAATTCCTGCGGGAAAAGGAGCGACGCTTTGAGAAATGGCTCACTTCCAGGGAAATCGGCACCGACTTTGCAAAATTCAAGAACCTAATGCTGATGGAAGAGTTCAAGAGTTGTGTGCGGCTGGACGTCCGTACGCATATAGCTGATCGTGGCGAGGAAGATGTGCACAAGGCTGCAGTGTTGGCAGACGATTATATAATATCACATCAATTTGCCAAGTATACGACGGATGTCAAGCCAAAACAAGTCAAACAGCCTGAGTCCATTGCTAGCAACTCCATCAAGAACAGCAGTACAAATGACAGAAAACCTACTACAAGTAAAGCTACTTGTTCCTACTGCAAACGAGAAGGCCATAAAGTTGACGATTGTTGGAAACTGAGGAAGAGAAACGAAAAAGCTCCTTCAAAAGTCAGCGCTTGCACAGTACAGTGGTCGGCGAGGTTTACTCCCTCATCATCAAGTCATATCAAGAATACCTCGACACCACCTGTTTCAAATGTATTGACTGTACAAGACTCTCCGAAAATGTCTCCACGGTGTTCAAATGACTCAACAGTGAGTTCTTCAAATTCATCTTTACGATGTTCCAATGACTCAAACAAGAGTTTTTCAAATACATCAAGCCGATGTTCCAATGACTCAAATAAGAGTTTTTCAAATACATCAAGCCGATGTTCCAATGACTCAAACAAGAGTTTACCTAATACATCACCCCGATGTTCCAATGACTCTAACCAGAGTTCCAATAATACATCACCCCGATGTTCCAATGACTCTATCCAGAGTTCCCATAATACATCATCCCGATGTTCCAATGACTCTATCCAGAGTTTCCATAATACATCACCCCGATGTTCCAATGACTCTATCCAGAGTTCCCATAATACATCATTCCGATGTTCCCATGACTCCATCAAGAGTTCCCATAAGACATCACCCCGATGTTCCAATGACTCCATCAAGAGTTCTCCAAATACATCCAAAAGATGTTCTACTGACTCAAGAAAGAGTTTCTCCACTGCGTCTCCTAGAGATGTCAATGACTCCAGCGAGAGTTCGACCCAAGTCCAGTCTGCATCAACCAAAATTGATGTTTTATTAGAGGATTTTAAGCCTTTCATTTCGGAAGGATTCGTATCACTACCCGGTGATTCTACAAGTCTACGACCTATCACCATTTTGAGAGACACAGGTGCCTCACAATCGTTACTTTTAGAGGGTATCTTGCCCTTGTCTAAATCATCATCGACTGGGAAGAGCATCCTGTTACGAGGCGTAGAGCTTGGATGTATAGATGTGCCTCTACATCTAATCGACATAAAGTCAAATCTTATTACTGGACCGGTTGTTGTAGGTGTCCGACCAACATTACCATTGGAAGGCATCTCATTGCTGTTAGGCAATGACTTAGCAGGTGGAAAGGTGATAGCCGAACCCATCGTCACTCAAACACCCGACTTATCTGCCACACCCGAGGAAGACCTAGAGTTATATCCAGCGTGTGCAGTAACAAGGGCAATGAGGTTGAAAGCATCTCAAGAAGAGAACGTCATCAAAGCCAATAGTAACCAAGATGATGTGGACTTGAGCACCACATTCTTTGCTTCTCTTGAAGAAGAACCAACGCCAAATTCTGAAAATCCGGCATCAACTCGAAAACAGTTGATTGAGGACCAAAAGAAGGATCCAGAGCTCGCCAAACTCCGAGAAACCGCAATGACATCACAAGAGGCAGAGCTAGCATCAACGTGCTACTACATCCAAGATGATATGCTCTTCAGGAAATGGAAACCTCCAGACGCATCCAACGAAGAAGAATGGAGAATATGCCATCAAATCGTGTTACCAGAACGATACCGAGCGTACATCATGAATCTGGCTCATGACACACCAATGTCAGGTCATCTCGGCATCCACAAGACATACCACAAGATTATGTCACACTTTTTCTGGCCACGTTTGAAGAAAGATGTCATCCAGTACTGCCGATCCTGTCATGCCTGTCAGATGGATGGCAAGCCAAATCAAAAGATCCCTGTTGCTCCTCTGAAGCCGATTCCAGCCTTTGAAGAACCTTTCAGCAGAGTACTTATTGACTGTGTTGGTCCTCTCCCAAGGACAAAAGCTGGCAACCAATACCTGTTGACCATTATGTGTGCTTCAACTCGTTTTCCTGAGGCTATTCCTCTAAGGAACATAAAAGCATCAAACATTGTGAAGGCCTTAATCAAGTTCTTTACTCTATTTGGTCTACCAAAGTCCATCCAATCGGACCAAGGAACGAATTTCACTGCCAATCTTTTCAAGCAAGTCATGACTCAGTTGGGCATCAAACACTGCATGTCGAGTGCGTATCATGCCGAGTCGCAAGGCGCTCTTGAGCGATTCCATCAGACTCTCAAGAACATGATCCGAACCTATTGCTTTGAGCACGAAAAAGACTGGGACGAAGGAATCCACATGCTGCTGTTTGCAACCCGTGAATCCGTCCAGGAATCGTTGGGATTCAGCCCTTTTGACTTAGTCTTTGGCCATTCGGTGCGCGGTCCCTTGAAATGTATAAAAGAGACTTTGTTGTCACCAACAGCCACTGAAGGACTTTTAGACTATGTAAGTAAGTTTAAAACTAGACTTTATGATGCTTGTGTTCTGGCCAAAAATAATTTACAAAACACCCAATCCAGCATGAAACGCTGGTATGATAGAAAGGCCCGTGTTAGAGAATTTTCTCCCGGGGATAAGGTGCTTGTATTTTTGCCCATACCAGGTCAACCCTTGCAAGCCAGATATTTTGGTCCCTATGAAATTGAGACCAAAATTAGTGACCTCAATTACACAATCAAAACCCCTGACCGTAGGAAAAAGACTCAGTTATGTCATATAAACATGCTGAAGCCTTATGTATCTCGGCCAGATCACTCAGAGAAGAGTAATTGTGTTTTAAATACAGTCAAAAGTTGTTCAAATAGCCATGTTTCTCCTATTGATGATGATATTGTAAAGGAGAAATTTGGACAATACAAAATACCTAATTCTTTTGTATTACAGAATTTGGATGTAAAACTGTCTCATCTGTCTTCGACAGAAAGGCCAGTTATCATGAAGCTCATTAATGAATTTAATGACATTTTTTCTGATGTACCAAAACAGACTAATGTTATAATGCATGATGTAGATGTTGGCGAGGCTACTCCAGTCAAGCAGCATCCTTACAGGGTCAACCCTGAAAAACTTGCTATACTTAGGTCAGAAATCAAGTATATGCTTGAAAATGACCTCATTGAACCAAGTTCCAGTAGCTGGAGCTCCCCATGTGTCTTGATACCTAAACAGGACAAGACTTATCGTTTTTGTACAGACTACCGTAAGGTAAATGCTGTAACAAAGACCGATTCGTTTCCTATCCCTAGGATAGACGATCTCATAGATCGTATTGGTGACGCTAAGTACATCACCAAAATAGACCTACTTTCAGGTTATTGGCAGGTTCCCCTGACTGATAGGGCAAAGGAAATCTCCGCCTTTGTCACCCCTGATGGTCTGTACCAATACAAAGTGATGCCGTTTGGCATGAAGAATGCTCCTGCCACTTTCCAGAGAATGATAAATGCCCTGCTTGCTGACATGGAGAATTGCCACGCATACATAGACGATGTAGTAATTTTTAGCCAAGATTTTTCTAGCCATTGTAAACAACTGCATTGTCTTTTTACTAAACTGTTACATGCAAAAATTACTGTAAACCTGAGTAAGAGTGATTTTTGCCAGGCTTCAATCCAATACTTAGGCCATATTGTAGGACAAGGCCAGGTGAAACCTGTAATGGCCAAAGTAGAAGCTATCCAAGCTTTCCCTATCCCTGCTGATCGGAAACAACTCCGAAGATTTTTGGGAATGTCTGGATATTATAGAAAATTTTGCGAAAATTTTTCTGTCATTGCCAGTCCTTTAACAAACCTCCTGAGAAAGAACGTCCGATTTACTTGGACGGATGAATGTCAGAAAGCCTTTAACCAAATCAAGCAGATATTATCTAGCTCCCCCATTTTGATGGCTCCTGACTTCGGAAAACCTTTTAGGTTAGCTATTGACGCCAGTGACACAGGTGTTGGGTCAGTCCTTTACCAAGAAGAAGATTTCCAAGTAGAGCATCCTATTTGTTTCTTTTCCAAGAAATTTAATAGACATCAAAGAAATTATTCTACTGTGGAAAAAGAATGTCTTGGGTTGATTCTTTCTATACAACACTTTGATTTTTATATCAGTGGGTCCAGATGGCCACTGGTTGTATTTACTGACCACAATCCCCTTACATTTATCCACAAAATGTCTGGCAAGAACCAACGACTTCTCAGGTGGAGTTTATTTTTACAAGAGTACAACCTAGATCTTAAACACATAAAAGGCAGCGAAAATGTTATCGCCGATGCCTTATCTAGATTGTAAAAAGTATTTTGATGTATATATTTTTTTTATATATCATGATAAATACATTCTGTAATGTAAATATCATTTTTTTTTGTAATTATTTTAAAAAGATTTCCATTTCGTGGAAATGTAAACTTTTTATTTTTAGGAGGGAGGTGTTACGTATCTAGGCATTGTTTTTTTTTTTTCTTTGACCTGTTGCGGTCGAGAGATGGGTAGGTTGTCTGCCCCTTGTGTAATAAGTTTTTTTTATTATATTCGTCAAGCCACACAGACAGTGACCGGTCCTTGACCTGTGTGTGTACCTCTGGTTGAAAGGAGGGTGTTTTTTTTTTCTGTCTCTTTGAAGAGCGTTCTAGATCTGGGAAATTGATGACGTATTTGGTTCTAGAAATCACTGGATTTGTCTTGAGGTCGACGCGCGGTAGATTATATAAAGACCGCCCGCGTGACGTTGACAGACAGACATACGGAGACAGCCGTGAGACAGAATAGCGGAGACATTGCGCGACCCGTGCGTGGTATACCATTTATCGTGTAAGTTAAGATTTTTCAAGGCCTTGTTTGTATTTGTAATTATATTTTCAAACTCTTGTATTGTAATATTTTTACATGCCATTTTTGTAAAAGGGTTTTGGTCAACACATCAATTCTGTATTGAGTAAATGTTTATTTTTCTTTCTTGTAACTTTATAGTTGATTAAACATTAAGTTGATAGTTTACCTTCCGATTTCTTGTGTCATTTTTTTTTTGTTATTCATTGTAAGTCTTTGATTAAATTCAGACTTAAGATAAGTGACACAACTCCTTTTCTATTGTCACGTTCCCCTAGGCAAGCCATTTAAAAGTAGAATTCAATTCGTAATACGTGACAAGTAACTTTGACCTTCTAGAAGCTGACGTGTGCTATTTTTTTCCCTTAACCTCTTTCTTCGATTGGACATCTAAAATTAACTTGTTTACGCTGGACACCTGCACTGGTTGACCTCGAGGTTCTAGAAACTGGTCGAAATAGGTCACAGACTCGACTCGTGACAATAAGTAACACTGGTATCTGTTAGGTTGATAAGACTTAAGGCGGATGTCGCCTATAAATAAAAGCTGCAATGACATTATGTACAAATCGGTTGTGCCAAAATGATAAATTGAAGGACATCTTCAAAATGATGTATAGAAATTCTAAACTAATTTCATAAATAAAGGGAGCTAACAAATAAATATCGTATCCAATCAGGGGAGATGACAATAATAATAATGATGGATCCCATAAAGGGAAATAACAAACAGTGATAAGTAATAATGTAATAGGAGTAATGTACATCAGTCACGGTGAGATCATTACGTACTTAACATAGACAAATAAGATGAAGGAGAAGGGGAGATAAACGACTGATACTCGCCCGTGCTTCCACATAAGTAAACACAGAGTAAAAGCAAATAGACATGATTTACCAACGTAGTATGTGTTGGCCATCATGACCGGTAAAATGAATACATAAGTAATCAAGGGAGAGTAAATACATGCTTGGTAATATGACATGTTATGGAAATGCTTTGATAACTTCCGGCCAAGGAAGGGATGACTTTGGACATTTTGCCATAAAAGTCATGATACAAAATATAAAGATAAAGTAATCTACTTACATTATCCACGATACGAAATACACAAATATGTACACAAATAATGCAGTAAATAAATGCTCATATATATATATATATATATATATATATATATATATATATATATATATATATATATATATATATATATATATATATATACACAACGAAGTAAAATGGTTCTTAAGCACTTTACTAAGTTACATACCACCATTCCAAAGTGTAAGAAATAGGAGATGAAAATATGTAGAGCTCAAGCAAGTGACCGATGCACTCCTTGTCAGCTCTCTAGCGTGAATGACTCGGACAGTGAAATCTTGTCCATATACACGTGGCGAGGGGGGGCGATAGGGCTGCAAAGGTGGTGTAGACTATCTGACGTCTTTTGATAAAAGAATTCCCCGCTCGAAATATTCCGGGATATACACATTGCGCGAAAGAGCAAATTGAAAGTCCAGGAAATTCGCCCAGGTGGTCAGAGGATCAAGGGAGATTATTCCTTGACATTGGCTAGAGCTAGACGAACAGCGTTGCCGAGGCGTTGAGTTGAACGTGCTCTTTGAAGTGACCAGCCGCTCCCAGAAAGTGGGGGTCAACGGATGTTTGCCAAGATAGATAGAGGGGGTGTACCCTTGTCATAAGTCTAGTGTGGCACGTGTCAGACTAGGAAAGTAAAATGTGACGACGGTGACTAGAGGGAGGATGGATTAAAGGGGTGGTGGTAATGTCTTTAGCGCTCGACGGGCTAGGTTTAAGAAAATTGATAACTGAAATGTTAAAATAAATTAATTAAATGCTTGGGCCTGAGTGATACCTTGAGTGATACCTTGAGTGAGCTGAAACGGTTTATCACCCTGGTCACCCAATCAATCGATTGAATCAAAGAAGGTAGTGAATGCTATGGATTTCCAGTAATCAAAACAACCAGAAGAAAGAAAAGACTTTATGGGGAGTTGAGATCTCTTGGAGTACTGTTAATAGAACTGCATTTAAAATTTGTTGCGACAAAAGTTCTGTACAGGCTTAGGAGCACTATTGACGCAAGAAAGGCTTAGCATTGTGAGCAGGTCAGGAGGCGCAAGAGACCTTTTCTCTGCTCAACATTAATTTATTTACAGTAGGCAGATAGTAGCTCTACTGGGTGGGCCCAATCTGTGCACCTCGGTCCGTGACCAATGGGCTAGAGTCGCCTAAGTAACCAGACAGCACAAGTAAACTAATCTAGCTAACTAAAAGAACAACGAAACTAATTTTATACACAAACTTATATACACTTTATTTATACAAGGAAAACAAATAAAAAATATACGTGCACACGAAAATAGACTTGACAACTTAACAAACTAACTAGACTAAACCTAAAATTAACTAACCAACTGATCAACACCACTAAATTAAAACACTAACCAACAAACCCAAATAAAACCACAATCTAACCTGAACCTAACAACTAGATCTAGATATATAAAACAGCAGTTTTTACAGGCAGTAAAAACGATGGCAGATATGCGGACAGTAAAAGCAATGGCAGGCTTGCCGCTTAACTGAGGCAGCAATAGAACAGCAGTAATAAAGCAGCAATATTGCAGGTATGCAGCTAACTGCGGCAGAAATAAAGCAGGAATTATAGCCTGCAGTCATACAAAATAAACAAAATTAAGATAATATTCACATAAGAAAAATAAAATAATACTGGCCTAGATCTAAGCTAGCATATTTGATATACATTTACAATATACCTAAATGCATGAGGTAATTACATTCACCCTCATGTAGCTAATGAAAGCCATACACTAATGATATACATCAGATGTCTATGCCACAATCAACAAAGGCCTAGATTTGGCTCAACAACAACAGCCATGACATGCTTAGGGTGCAAACTTGCAGGCGGTCCCAGCTGAATTTATGATGACACAATTACAAACACTCACTTCATGGTCACGCAGACCAGCTACCTACAGACCAGTAGCCCAAACAGGAAAAAGGGACAAGACACGGCAACATCCGTTCTATTTATAGGGTCAAGTCATAACCCATAAAAACTAACTCTAACGTTAAAGAGCTTAGCACTAGCCTAGATAATTTACAAATTGAAATACAGATAAAAATAGATTTAAAAAATAGATCTATGAGCTCCAGCTCACATCGGCTTGGCTTTAATGTCTGTGGATTCAGTGGAGCGATATGAATTGAGATTTGTCACTTGTGCATTATTTTTCCAATAAATAACGGTATTATTCATTAAAAGAGTCTTAATGATCATGCCCTTTTAATTTTACTGATATACTGTACCAATTTGAATGTAGGGCTATATACTAATTAAGTACATTATTTCATGTCAAAATGTCGAATGTCAAAATGCAACGGGCCCACCAAAGAGTTCAATCCCCCAAATTCCTAGCTACGCCCCTGACATCTTACGGTCCGAAAGTTACGCGGGGGCATGTATCTCGTATATGGGACGAACGTATGCCAAAAGCATTTCTTTTTGTTTGATAAGCTAAAAGGTGGTCGACGTAACAAAGGAGCACCATGGAAACGCTTCAAAGACCAGCTTAGGCACCAACTTGCCGTATCAGACATAAAAGAGGGCACCTGGTTGCATGCATTCTCAGAACGAGATAGCTGGAGGTCACTCGCAAATGCCACACGATACACATTTGAGACCAAAAGAAAATCCGCTGCCGACGACAGACGCAGACGGCGAAAAGAAAATCTTAATCGACCAGAGGCAGACAGGGTTATGCTCGCCCTGGTTGTTGGAAAATATGTAGATCACAGCTGATACGTCGTATTGCATTGCTCATTACTCTTCGGATTCGAGTCTTATTATTGTTAGATTAGTAGTACCAGGTGGCCGAGCCTCGCTCGGTGAAATAATTTCTTAAATGAAGGTTATATACCCGAAGTCATTTTGGGAATATTTTTGTAATTACGAAAATGAACGATCGGGTAAAGACTACTAATTTGAAAAGTTGCATTAGTGTTCTGTTAGTTCTAAATGTAATTGTAAATGGCGAAGTCTTCCTACAGTCTAGACAAACCACAGCTCAAGCCCGTCTTATAGTTTTACAATGCATCTTTTACGTAAAACTGTTGTAGGCCTACTATTATTGGCTTGTGTGACGAAACATTAACGTTTGCATATAAAAGATTCATTTGCGCTTTAAAACGTTCGAGGGAAAGTTTTGATGTTAGAATGTTTTTTCCCCTTTAACTACCCATCCCTTGACCAGCTTGACTAGGTGTATTAAAGCGCAAAAACTCATCGCGTATGACATTCGTCCAACTTACTACCCCCCCCCCCTCGCGTCCAGCGACCACTTTGCTTGCGGCCCGCTTATATATATATATATATATATATATATATATATATATATATATATATATATATATATATATATATATATATATATATTTATTTATTTATTTATATGTGAGCTTGCGCTCCTAGATCTAATTTAATTTATATTATTTACATAGGCCAGGGCTATGATGTTTGTTATTTAGTGTCCTATTTAATTTTTATAGTTCAGTGCTGATTATTTTGTAGTTTCCGCTATTTATAACTTTCTGCTAGTTTTAGTCTTTTTCTGTTATTTGTGTTTTACTCGTAGAGGAAAAGTAGTTTTTAAAATAGTTAACTAGCCTTGGAGCTGTGGATGTTATTTTCTATTTTTTGTTCCAGGTTAGTTCTGCTTATTTTTGTCTTTGGCATTAGTGTTGGAATAGTTGTTATTTTTTTATATCAGTTTATGTGCAGGTCTGTAAATGGTATAGAGCCCCCATATGAGTTTAGAATAGAAATAACTTTTTATATTCCTTTTTGTATTTTTATAAGTTTAAATTTTAAGATTCTCTTTTTAATGCCGTTTAATTTGGTATATAATGTTTTGTAGTCCGTGTCTGTAGTAATTTGCTAGGTTTTATTGTTGTGTACGGCTAGGTACAAATTAGGGAAATAGGTAGTCCAGTTTAGTTTTAAATAATTAGTGTGACGTCATGCTCTCCGATACGTTCGCGCTGACCAGTTATAGCTGGCTCCGGGACCACGTTGAATTCTTTTTTGTCTTGACCAGTGGTCAGTGCGGACAGTGGTGTTTGTATAGAGTTAGTTTGTGTAGTGCTATTTCGGCTGGGACCGCCTGTAAGTTGTAAATTGTTTTTATTTTTGCTTTCTTTTATTGTATTAGTATCGATTGTTTCTGTATCTATTGCTATAGTCTAGATGCAGACTGATTAGTGTAGTGGCGTCACTGGCTAGTTAATTAGCCATGATTGCCTCTGATGGAGCCGGAAGCTCTGTAGATTTGGTTGGTGTCACCCAATTGCCCCCGCCTTAATGCTTTTGTTTTTCTATACTATGTCTATGTGTAAATATTTCATTATTTTATGTTTCTTAAATATTTTTATCGCTAGGATATCCCCTCTGTTGAAGTTGTCATCTTGTCCTATTTTTCTTATGTAAAAGATGGCTGCGGCCTAAGCATTGCTGTCATGGCGGTTTGTTTAGTCTGATCTACTATTATTTAGATATAGCTTGTGCATTGTAGTCTAGCCTGACCTGTGTTGGTTGTGGCTGAGACTTTAGTAATTCATGTATTGCTTTTATTAGCTACATGTAGGTAATTGAAATTACCTCATGCTTGTATTGTGAGTATGCACTAGACCAGTCCAGTCTAATATAGCGTTATAGTACATTATTATTTTATTTTGTAAATATTGTTTTATGTTTGTTTATCTTGTAATTGCAGGCTATAATTACGGCATTACTGCATAGCTGCTCTGCAGCTGCATAGCTGTAGCTACTGCATTGCTGCTACTGCATTGCTAATACTGTATTGCTGTCTGCATTGCTGTCTGCCTAACTGTCTGCCACAGTTATTACTGTATTACCTCCTTACTGTATTACTGCATAGCTGTCTGCTGTAGTTCTCAGTTACAATAGTTTATTGTTTTGTAGGTTATTTTAGTGGTTTATTGTCTTGTAAGGTGTCTTGGTGGATTTTGGTGAATCGGGTTAACTAGTGGTTTTATTTGGGTTTGGTTTGTTGGATAGTGATTGTAGTTGTAATAGTATAAATTAAGTAGAGTTGATTAGTCGTTTAGTTTTTGTTTATCTAGTTGTTTACGTATATTTTCTTTTGTACATATATTTTTATTGATTTGTTTTTTTCTCGTGTAAATAAAGTGTATATAAGTTCATTTTAATCTTCGTTATCTTGCTTTAGTTAGTTTAGTTTAGTTTAGCTTAGTTTAATTGTGCTGTCTGGTTGCTTAGGCTACTATAGCCCCTTGGTCACCATACCGAGGTGCACAGATTGGGCCCACCCAGTAGAGCTACCATCTGCCTACTGTTGGTAAATTCAAATGTTGAGCAGCAAGTAACAGCCTAGGGCCTCACCCAGTAGTGCGCCACCCCCTGACCTGCTCACATATATATATATTTATATATATATTTCATGGGCGTAGCCGGGGGGAGGTTGGGGTTCAACTCCCTCCCCCGAAATGAAATCCCTCCGGGGGGGGGGAGTCGGAATTTAATGACTGAATTTTTGCTTTGATTTTGTTCATTTTAGGTGAGTTTTTAATACTAATCCATCACTTGCCCCAGCACAACAAAAGGGGTTCGAATTTAAAAACCCCTACCAGGGGTTTTGAGTTTAAAACCCCCTACCAGGGGTTTTGAGTTTTAAACCCTCTACCTGGGATTTTTGCAGTTAACTCCCCCTCTTCTATAGGCTTCGAAGAAAGTCTTTGCAGTATAACTTCTAAAATGGTTACTTTCTGACATTTAATATTGCAATTAATATATACATTATGGCTCTGAGACATGGACACTATACAGAAAACAACTAAGACTTCTTGAGCGCTTTCAAAGATGATTGCGCTCCGTCATGGACATACGGTGGCAGGGCCTCACTACAAACAGCGATGTCCTTGCCAACGCCGGTATGGACAGTATAGAGGGACTTCTTATGGTCCGACACTTGCACTGGGTAGGGCACGTATCCCGTATGGGAGACGAAAGTATGCCTAAGGCAATCTTTTTTTGGTGAGCCAAAAGGTGGTCGACGTAACAGAGGCGCCCCACGGAAACGCTTCAAAGACCAGCTTAGGCGTCAACTTTCCTTGGCTGACATAGAAGAGAGCACCTGGTTGTATGCGGCCTCCGAACGAGAAAGCTGGAGGTCACTTACGAGGGCCGCGGGATACACATTTGAGACCAAAAGAAAATCTGCTGCCGAGGATAAACGCAGACGGCGAAAAAAAAATCTAAATTGACCACCTGCTGACAATGGTTATGCTTGCCCTGGAAGTGGCAAAATATGTAGGTCACAGTTGGGGCTGCGCAGCCACGGGAAATACTGCATTCCTCACTAATCTTCGGACTCGAAGACAACCCTTATTATTATGGCTTTAGTAAGAATCATCAAGTGATGCAAAATCTCTACGTTTTAGTGTAGAAAGTGCACCTAGTAACATAGTAAAATCGCGCATTTTTTCCTAAGAGACTTAAAAACCTCGCTTTAGTATTCTAAAGAAGCGTTATTGTGAGGAGTCTCTCTTACTCCGACAACCTTTCAGCTTACTAAAAAAAAAAAGATTGCCAAAAATATGTTCGTCCCCCATACGGAATATATGTCCTGCAAAGCGGGACTGTCGGATTATAAGAAGTTCATACCATTTTGCAAGAATATCGCTGTTTGTATTGCGGTCTTAGGTTAAGGCGTTCAAGAAGTCTTAGTTGCTTTCTATAAAGTACTCATGTCTTAGATCTACATAGAGGGGTTGAAAGAATCACTGGTTGACACTGATTTTTGTAGACAGGCGGAGCGATTTATTTCGCCACACTCGTCCAAAAGCACGACTATCCCTGATCACATATCAACCTCTCTTTAAAGCAATGCGTCATTTGATACTATGCTTCCCAAATAATGTAAAGTTATCTACCACTTTAAGGGATATCTATGCACGTAGATCTTTGGGCTGAGTAGGTTTTATTGGGTGACTTCTGTTTCATGACTTTTGTTTTACCGAGGTTAATAGCAGCAGCATGATGAAAATTCGTTGACCGCGAGTTGGATATCATCAGGACCAGCCTTAGGCGTATGCTGCCGCAATGGACCCCGAAGGTTCAAATTAAACCATTATAATTTTTAATAGGGTTCCCATGGTCTCCTTGTTTTCAAGGAGCTCCTGGAAATCTCCTGAAACTCATAAAAATGTCCTTAAAAGACAAAATTGTCATTTTCGGGTGTCAATCAATATGGTAAACGCCAGTCCTACGCGTGATATAAAAACGGCATTATCAGTTTTCATTTAATAAAAATTGTAATGCAAATACCAATTTATTTTATAATACAAAATCTTTATTTTCACTTATTATCCTTATCCCTACAATTACTGGTCCGCGCGCTATCCATTTCACATTGGGCCCCGCAAATGTTAGGGCCGGCCCTTGTTGTGCAAGTAAGGCGTAGATAAGCTGTGTTATTACCATTTCCTATGTTTTGGTATGGGACAGTAGACTTCGAAGCTTAAACACCGCATTGCAATAATTCACCAGCAAAATAATAACAAAGTAAAAGCTACCTACGTGTGTACGCAATTGAAGTGTAAACAATGTATAAAGCCTTTAAAACACAATAACTAATCATACATATATATACTTAATTTCATTATTTTTCTTCCATAGTTTCATAATGGATCAATGTACAATAAGATGGTGCGCAAATGTTTAATTACGCCAATTGAATCATTAAAACTTGTTCTTGTTTGCGGAGAAATGTTTCAGTGTACTGCTGTGAGTCTAGTGACGTAAGCGCTGTTAAGTTTTTTTTCCCATTGACGTCATATAGAAAATTTTATTCATAAAACATTCTAGCCAAAATTATTTTTTCGATAATGAGCCATTTTCAAACCGATATAACGGTCGACCTTGAGTTTTCCCAATGTGGCTAATGAGTTGAGAATTTTTTTTCTTACTAATATGCACGTACCTTGCAATTTTAAAGAAAATCGTTAGAGCCGTTTTCGAAATAAAATATATATATAACGGGTATATATAAATATATATATACAAGAATTGCTCGCTTAAGAGTATAGGATATATCTTACTGTAGATTGATTTATTATTTGAACTATGAAAGAGAAGTAATGAAATTAAATGTGCCGATGCATGATTAGTTATTGTGTTTTGAAGGCTTTATAAATTGATAACACTTGAATTGCCTAGGGCGGTGTAGATACCTTGTACTTTGTTGTTTATTTTGCTGGTGACCTTCAGCTGTTCTATTTCAGTTGAAGCAAGTTGGCGCCCAAGCTGGTCTTTTAAGCGTTTCGGTATTACGTCATCCATTTTTTTTAGCTCACCAAAATAAGACTGCCTTTGGTATGCGTTCGTCTGAGATTCGTCTTCCATACAGGATACCGCTCTGTCAAGCGTAACTGACGGACTTAAAGAATTACCTCTATTCAAAGGCCCCGGATACACATTTGAGACCAAAGAAAATCTGCTGCAGAGAACAGAGGCAGATGCGAAAAGAAAATCTTAATCGACCACCGGTTGACAATGGTTATGCTTGCCCTGGATGTGGCAAAAAAGGTAGGTCACAGCTGGGGCTGCGTAGCCACGGGAAATACTGCAATCCTCATTTATCTTCGGAATCGAAGACAAGCCTTATTATTATTATTTTTTTTGCTGTTGAATTATTACCATGTGTTGGTGCTTTGTGTCTACTGTCCCTTACCAAAACAAAGGAAATGGTCATGACAAAGCTTCTCTACTCCTTACTTGCTCACACTGAACAAGATATCTAACCAGCGGCCAAAGAGTTTCGTACGTTGCAGCCTCTTTTAATTTAACTATAAACCTCGGTAAAAAGCTTGTGGTTAGGGCTTGGAGTTGAAAGGCCCAGGTGAGATCTGAATGGAGGGATGTGTATAAGTAGGTCATAGCCCTCCACGGACTGTAGCACCACTGGGATAGATGGATGGCAAAAGCCGGTACGAACTTCTTGTAGTCCAACAGTCAGGCTGGGCAGGGCACGTATCCCGTATGGGTAACGAGCATATTGTTTGGCGTAACAGAGTTGCCCCACGGAAACGTTTCTTTAGAAAACTAATGCAATGATTTAAGTCTATTAAGAACAAATGCGCCATTTTACTTTGTCACAAAGCGCCTGTTTTAAGCTATAACGTAGAGATTTGCGTCACTTGATGTTTCGTACAAAAGACATAATGAATAAACACATTCCATAATTAGATGTTTGAACGTAACCATCTAAGAAGTTACACTGCAAAGACTTTCTTCAAGCCAGTAATAGTAGACCTACAATAGTTTTGCACAAAAGATGTATTGTAAAACTTTAAGACGGACGTGAGCTGAGGTTTGTCTAGACTATAGAAGGACTTATAAGACTTTATATTTAATCGCCATGTACAATTACATTTAGAACTAACAGAACACTAAAGCAACTCTTCAGATTAGTAGTCTTTATCTGATCGTTCATTTTCGTAATTAGAAAAATATTCCCAAAATGACTTAGGAAATTATTAAAACCGAGCGGGCTCGGCCACCTGATATTATATATATATATATATATATATATATATATATATATATAAATTATATTTCGAAAACGACTCCAACGATTTTCTTTAAAATTTCACGGTATGTGCATAATAGCGAGAAATAAATTATCAATTCATTTGCCACATCGAGAAAACTCGAGGTCGACCGTTATATCGGTTTGAAAATGGCTCATTATCGAAAAATTATTTTGTCTAAAATGTAATGTAGGGATAAGGATAATAAATTAAAATTTTGTATTAGAAAATAAATTCGTCTTTGCATTACATTTTTTTACTAAATGAAAGCTTTTTTTTATATCGCGCGTAGAATTGGCGTTTACCATATTGATTGACACCCAAAAATGACAATGTTGCCTATTTTAAGGACATGTTTGATGAGTTTTTAATAATTTCAGGAGATTGCCAGACTGTTAGTATATTTTGCAATTTCAGGAGATTCCAGGGAGCTCCTTGAAAATAAGGAGACCACGGTAACCCTTTTATACGTTAAAAATTGTTTAATTTAAGAATTTACACCAAGAATTAGCGCGGAGCTTATGAAAGTTCGAGGCCCACTGCGGTCGCATAGGTTGCAGTGGCCGGCCCTGATGATTTTATAGCTCGGGGGCAACGAATTGTTATTACGCTGCCGCCTCTTTTTTTGTTTAACCATAGACCTCTGTAAAACGGAAGTCATGTTCAAGAAGTCACCCAATAAAATCTACTCAGCCTCATAGATCAACGAGAATAGGCATCCCTTAACGTGGTAGACAACTTCACATATCTGCGAACCATAGTATCAAATGACGCATTGCTTGAAACTACTTTAAGTAAAGGAAAGATCACTATTTTATTTCTGCAAGTCATACTAGAGTTATCCTACGAAAATACAAAGAGGAAAAAAATAGGGGGGGGGGAAGGACATCACCCGTCACAAAATAGCAGGGATTGACTTAACTGTTGTGACCAAGAGGTCATGGAAAGATCACTCTTTTTTATTTCTACCCCAATAATATATCAGGAGATTTCAATGAGCTCCTTGTAAATCAGGTTTATAAATAACTTGTTGCAATAACTTTTTACATTGCAATTTGAGCCACTAAAAGTAGATGTGAACACATAATTGAATACCAAAGTATTACATGTTATTAACTAGACAAAAGGAGTTAATGTCATCATTGACAACTGACATACCAAGAATAAAATTTAAGAAATTTCATAACCTCAACATGATGTATATATCTACTATTATTATCTTTAATTGATATATGAGCAAAAATAATTGTTAATTAATTAATGTAATCTTTTCATTGATAATTATCTAGTGCACACAGTTATATTGTATACATTATAAATTTTAATAGTTGAAAATGGCTGAATATGATAATTTTATTGAGATAGTGGATAAAGTTGAAAGAAGAATATAGAACAGCATTCATAAAAACTGAAATAGACAGAATAAGATAAGAAAAAGAAAGAAAGGATGAAAGAAGACAGAGAGAAAGAACAAGAAAAATTAGAGAAAGAAAAAGAATGTCAACATGAAATAAAACTAAAGAACATGAAGAAAAATTGAAGACAAAAATAAAAAAATAAATTCAAATATGCTAGAAGCCTGCAATGATTTTTTCTGTGGCATATTGGGTCACACCAAGCAGAATGCAGAAAAAGAAAAGCATCACAAAAACAGGAATAATCAAATAGAAACAACAGATATGAAAGACATAGCAGAAATTTTCAGAGCTTTTGTCCAAACTATAATAGAAGATCTTATCAACAACAATATAATTGTGAAGCAAGTTATAGAAGAACATGGCAAAGCTACAGCCCAACTAACAATAAATCATATCAAGCTGGCAAAACAACAGTAACAGAATGTCAAGAAGAGATCAATTTCAAAAACAAGATAGACAACATGCATTGTACCAAAAAAAAACAACAATCATAGCAATAGACAAAATATAGCAGCAGTAGTGACTGAAAGACCAATTCAAATTGAAACAGCATTATATATGCAAACAAAAGTAGCTGAATTGAAAGTTTATCCTGCCTAGGTATATGACATTAAGGTGTTCGCATTACCAGACAGTGGGTGTAATTCAATCATAGTTATTAAAAAGCACTTGTAAAACCTGAGCAGATATTAGAAGACAAAGTCATATTGACTTATGCTAATAAAGATCTATGGGAAGTTTGTTAAACAGCATTAGATTGCAATTGATCTCTACTTATGACAATTATGTCGTCAAGTTAAAAAATGAAAAAAAAAATTTGTTCAAAAGGGGGGTTATAGGTAATGTCACCACAAAGTTGTTGTCACAGAGAAGATACCCTAATTTAATGTTGTAAATGTTATTCACAACTCATGTTTCTGTTTCTATGAGCTGAACCCTTTTTACCTTGAGTTAACCATAGTGACTTGATAGCAGTTAGTAAGAGCCAGTCAGTAAAAGCAGAGAGTTAGAAACTGTCAGTAATGGCAGGCAAATGCTATAGAGCTATTATAAAGTAAATTAAGATGTGTACCAGTATTTCAATAAGGAGTCAATAAGTTTTTGTCAAGTATTTCTATAAATGATTATTAGTGGAAATTCGTGGATTGTATCATACTCCATAAGTGTTGTTATTAGCATTATTATATATATTTAAACATAATATTTCTATCTGCTACATAAGGAGATAAATTTCCTCATTTACGAGATGTATGAATGTATGAAGTATTCAACCTGACAACGCCTACAATGTAAGTTTATAATATGAACCCAATGTCACCACGCCTACATCTAAAGGCACACAGTGACATTATGATGTCAGAAGACTACACAAGTGACAAAATCCATACTAATTTACTCAAAAGTTTGAGTCACTATAATCAGTTCTCCGGTCGGCTGTCAAATAAACAGGGCTTCAGCTCTGTACAAGTTTGACATTCTTCTATCACAGTTCTGATGTCATCACAGGAAAATAGATTTTTATCTTGCTTTTTTTTTTTTTACAATAGTTAGCAATAACTAAAAATAGGATATTTGGATATTAGGATACAATAGTTATTGAGAGGTGAATAAAATGTGATGAAACATAAGTAAGTGGCACTTAAATCAAATTATTCTTTTAGCCCTTACGTAGTGCAATAGTTGAGCAATGCCCGGATGGCAAAGACTAGTATGCAGCAATTTAAGGTCATTACGAGAGATAGCAGATTGACAGTTTCTGATAAATGTATCAGCTACAGTGTTTTGCTTGCCAGGGCAATAAATGACATCATAGTGGAAAAATGAGAGTCATAGTTTTCACCTTTGGATTTTATCATTTTAAATTTTTCTCTTGTTTGACCTGTTATACATGAAAGAGACAGATCGCTGATCCGTAACTAGTGTGAACGCTTTACCAACTAAGAAATGTTTCTATTTTTTCAAGGACTCAACAAGGGCATATACTTCTTTCTCAACTGAAGAATGTTTTCTTTCAATTTTTGTTAATGAGCGGAAGAAGAAAGCAATGTGTCGGCCATCTTGGTTGAGGGTAGCTGCATTAGCTATATCAGAAGCATTCGTCTCAACGGTCAAAGTAAGAAAGTAATTAAGGATATATATTTATATGAAAGACCTCTAAAATGGAATTAAGTATTGTAAAAATATAGCAAAATAAAGTTAGGAAGCTAAGCTTAGAATAAATAAAAGAAAAGAAAATGTATACAGTACAACTAGAAGAAGAATTTCTGAATTTAGAAAAAAAAGCAACTGAAAATGGCAAAGAAGTGTTATATCTGAGCAGCACTGAGAACTAGAGAATCACTATGTACTCTAATTTCTTTTGTGAAAGAGAGTTATGGAAATTTGTGACTTAAAAAAAACAAAAGCTAAAATACCATTACAATTTAATGTTATAGTATATATATATAGAGAGAGAGAGACATTATAAATGTATGAAAAAAATGAAATTAAAATCTATTAAATGTAATTTTCAATTGCCAAAAAAAAAAATTTTTAATTATTGCAAAATAAAAGATTGAAAAATGAAAAGTTAAATGGAGATAAAAATTAGCAATAAAATCAAATCCTTGAAAGAGGATTCTTTTGAATGGAATACTTTAATTTGTGACTATATGTTAAAAATTGTGGATTATTAAGTGACATTTTTTACTGTAGTTAGTAAATAATCATGAGTAAGGTAATTTTGAGGTTAGGTATGATAGTATATATATATTTAAACAGGCTATTTCATTATAAGTTTGTTTATTAGTAATGCAATTCAACAGAACACCCAAACTGCTCAATACCTGTCCATGGGTAGAAACAAAAAGTCAATGGTGTCTAATGTCCAGTCTTGTAAATTTAAAGCCAGGTCTTTAAAAAGTATGTCACAAGAAAGCTAATTCATAATAAATAATATTCATATTTATTCATGTCATAATCAACACCATCACTTTCATCCTTTTCAATCGACCAGTAGGACACCTCACACACATCTTTTTTTCCTTTCCATTCTTTATTCACTCTCATTACCCTACCACAGTATGGTAAATGAGCTCATTTATTAAACCAGTAGTCAGTAGTAGCAAATCAACCTCCCAAAAATATTCCCAGATAAAATGTCACTAAGGTCAGTGACTCACAGTTCCTTCAGTCACATCTTTCATTTCTGTCAAAGTCGTTCTTTCTAAGCAGGTTCTCAATCTGTTAACTTTTTCTCTTTTTACTCTCTCTGATTCTGGCCTTTTGTTCTGCTCTCCTAACAATCTCTTTATTCACACTAGACGATCTCACTTTATTGGCCCGCCTTCTAATCATGTCTAATGCGCGCAGCACCCATGCGCCCCAAGCCATGGGCATGGCCCATTCGACCCTATCTTTCCGAGCTGATTCAGTCTAGGAGTCTAGATAGGCCACAGTTTTGTTCTTTTTCGAATCATACTGTGGAATAAGTCTTTAACTAAAAATGATGCAAAAGCTTTTGGATTGCCTGTTCCCATTTTGTAACGCTGCTAGACAATGTTACTTGCCAAGCAGTCATGACTAAAGTTCGGGAAGTTAAGCAAAGGGAAACTATTCAAGATAACAAAATTAAGCAATAAAAATCATGAATCAGAGTAATAGAAACGAAAAACAAAAGGTTTAAATAGCCGCGGATCAAACTTTTTGTGTCTAGATAAAGATGACATAACAAGATATATGTACTACCGTACGGTTTCCGGGAGTCTAAGCTAGATTCTAGATCTATTTAACATTGTAACTAGATCTAGATCTATGTAGTATGTTAGCTGCTAGATCTATGTATTCATTTAAAGTCAAGGTCTTGACTGTCATCACTATAATTTTTATGATATTAGAATTAGATCTACATCTCGCATTAGCAAAATCTATCACTATCGGCAGTGAGTTAAAACTTAAGTCGTTAAGTTAGCCCAGTTAGTAAGGCCTATGCTATCTATATATACTAAGCTAGATTCTAGATTTATTTAACATTATAACTAGATCTATATCTATGTAGTATGTTAGCTGCTAGATCTATGTATTCATTTAAAGTCAAGGTCTTGACTGTCATCACTATGATTTTTATGATGACATTAGAATTAGATCTACATCTCGCATTAGCAAAATCTATCACTATCGGCATTGAGTTAAAACTTAAGTTAGTCCACTTAGTAAGGCCTATGCTATGCCTTGGGCCTATAGCCTCTTTTCCTCTTAGGCTATTAATATTAAATATTAATTATAGTACTAAGACGACTAAGTATAATATATATATATATGTAATTATTATACTGAGTGGTCAATATTAGATCTATTATAGATTTAATTTAGATCTAAGTTTTAAGTCTAAGATCTAAATAATCTAGATCTATATACTTAATATACCATGAGCGGAGCCAGGATTTTTTTTTGAGGTGGGGGTTCTCTGCCCCCCCCCCCTTTCACCCGCAAAATATATATATATATATATATATATATATATATGTTTGTATGGATGGATGTGTGTGTGTCTGTACATAATGAATCTCTATTACATTCTGACCCTTCATTCTTTTGGAAGACATTTATTTTACACAAGAATAAATTCTTCCTGGAGTTAGGGAAAAAAATGTAGACTCCTAGCCCAGCAAGGGGTCTTGGGGAGCGCTGAGAGCTCCCCCAGCACGGTGCGGAGCCCTGTTGCCAAGCATTATTTCTGGTATTGAAAGCCAATTAAATGCATATTCTGAGGTACCCACAGTGCATTATTTTGCTATCAAAAAGATTTATTTCAAAAACCTTATGTACTATTCTTACTGACTTAGACCCTCCCGTGCCATTTAGAGCATTTGCTGTCAAGCTGTTTCAACAAAAATTTGTCACTGGCAATGTCTGAAGCCTCTTCCCACCTGCTCTGAGGACTTCTATGAAAAGTGGCGTCAAGTTGTACTAGGATGTCATCGCAACTCTTATTATTCATTTTGTCGGAGAACATGTCCCGCAAACCTCATGCGATGCTCTGTCACAACCTTACTAAGGGGTCGACTCCCACTTTTGACCTGATCTCTAGAACTGACTCCTAAAATGCGTCTTAGCCATCTTTGTAGAGCCACATTTAGTGCTTTTCAATTTCATTGCACTTTATTAATGGAGCTCAGCCACTGGTAGACATTTGTAACTTCTCTTGACTACGATCTTGGAAATAGGTGACTATTTTGCTTTAGATGTTAAATCAAAAAGGGAAGTTTTATCTTCAAAATCATTTGTTAGGAGGTTTTAAACTAAAATATATCTGGAATTGTTTTTGTTTTTTTAAATTCAAAACCACATTTAGTTAAGGTCATAGAATTTTAGTGACCTTAGTTTGCTTTAGAAATAACATTGAAGAGAGAGGCTTTCAACCTTAAAACGCTCTGTAGGGGGATTTTATACTCTAACTATCTTGAGGGGTTTTAAACTTTTAAAAAAGCCATCTGGAGGATAGGGGGTTGAAACTTAAAACCCCCCATTGGCTTGGCTAATTTTAGTGTGTAATTTGCTTTTTTTTTATATTGAAGAGGTATTTTTTAGCATCAAACCCCTCTGAAGGGAAATTTAAACTCAAAACACCCAATAGGCTTAGCTACGCTCAAAGCATTTTGATTGCGAAATTGTAATTTTTTTTTAAGATTATTTTTTAGCTGCAAACCCCGCTGGCGGGGGGTTTAAACTAAAAACCCATTTGGCTATGCTCATAGCATTTGAGTGTGTAGTTTGCTTTTTTTTATATTGAAGAGGTATTTTTAGCATCAAACCCAGCTGAAGAGGGGTTTAAAGTCAAAACCCCTTTGGCTACACTCATACAATTTTGAGTGTGTAATTTGCTTTTTTATATTCAAGAGGGGCTTATCGTAAATTTTGGAGAGGGGTTTAAAATAAAAAATCTTCCTTAGATGTGCTCTTGGAATGTGGGGATTGTCGTTTGCATTTTTTGTTTTGTTTTATAGAAGCAGGCTTTTAAACTCAAAACCTCTTGGTAGTAGGTTTCAAACTCAAAACCCCCTGGTAGGGGGTTTCAAACTCAAACCCCATGGTAGGGGGTTTCCAACTCAAAACCCTTTGGCTGTGCTAGGGCAAGTGATGGTTTAGTATTAAAATTTCACCTAAAATAAACAAAATTAAATCAAAACATCAGTCATTTCAGGCTACGCCAATGTAATATACTAGAATCTAGATCTATATAATAATATATACTATACATATATAGTTTAATTCGGACATTACATGAATTTGGACATTCGCTTATTTTGTGGTCATTTAAATAATTATCTGGTATTAGTTTATGTGACTAGAAACGCTAAATCAGGATTCTCTTATATTTTAAGAATATGCAGAAAAAAATGCAGATTACAAATATGTAATTTGATTTTCTTGGAGATAAATAGTTTTTAATATATATATATTTTTAAGTTTTATTTCTTATTACCATATATTGTCATTGGAAATACGCCATTTCGTTTTTAAGGCTTAATACAAGATTATCTCCCTTTGATTTACTTGCCCAGTTTTTTCTATTGCTGTTTTTTCTTTCTTTCTAGCAGCTATTAGATCTAATATTAAAATTCATTTAAAATGATAGCAATGATAAAACAAAAAACTCTCTTTAAAAAAAGTTATATAAATTGAAAAAAAGAAGAAACAACTTTATCAATTTATTAATGAACATTTTTTTTAGACCTTAATTTCAGTAAATACACTTAAAAATTCATAAGTTGACAGCAAAAGAACAAAAATCTCTTTTAAAAAAGTTATTGAAAGCTTAATATAGATAAGGGAGATAAATATGCTTAAAAACAACAAGGTGGTCAGTAAAGGTATCTGGGCATCTTAACTATTACCAATTATTTTAATATTTATTATTAAACTAGCGCGGATATGTGGATTCCATGACAGTTTTTCATTTATTATAACACCTAGGTATTTTGCGATTTTAGTCTGTGTTACTGGTTTGCCATGAATAAGATAAGTGGAATTTATTTGTTTTAGTTATTTTGTTACTTTTAACAACTGACATTTTTCTGGGTGGAAAGACATGCTCCAATTTGATTCTCATTTCTGTAATTCATCTAATTCTCTTTGTAAAATATCTGAGTCTTGTGTTTTTTTTTATTGTTCTATAGATTATACAATCATCTGCAAATAATCTGACTTTTGTTCCTGAAGTAATGCAATTTAGTAAATCATTTAATTTAAGTCATTGGTTAATATGCATGACTAAATGCATGACACATAGGACGTAATCATCTTCTGTTTTGAAGTAACGTCTGTATTATATAAGATAAGATAATCTACTTTTATATATCTAGAGCAGAGGTCTAGACTATTTAATTAATATAATATATATTTAATAGAATCAATAATACAAGAAGAGATAGATCTAGACTAGTCTAGACATTTATTGGCGATAAACTTGATACACACTCAACTTACTCTGGATGCCTTTACTCTGTGTTTTTTCTATTTGGTTTTTCCAGGTTAATCTCAGGTCAAGATATGTAGGGCTGTAATTTTTTTTCTAAAGCTTCCTTATCTAATGTTAATTTTATTGTTTGCTCTGCACATTGAGAATATGGTATATGTTATCATTTTTGTGATGATGGACATGCCCCAGTCTTTGGACCATTTATTGAGTTTATCAAGAGCATCTTGTAATCGAAATTTCAATGTTCCTACATATTCTTCATGTATATGCATTTGTGCTAGGGCTATATTTAATTTGTGCCCATGACATATGTAAGTTGCCAAGATCCCATAAACAGGCATTGTAGACCAGGATGTTGTTGCCATAATCAATTTGGTATTTTCCCAAAAGTGCGTGGAGAGTTTCGGCATTTCTGCAGAAGCCTTTCCTATTCTTTTTGTAAGCTTCAAGTGTCTAAATCTAGGTTGTTGGCTATTGTTGTTCCCAAATATGTGAATTCCTGCACCACTGTAAGTGTGTAATTTCCAATATGTATTACTGGTATATCTGCGACATCTTATGCCAGGATTTTGGTCTTGGAGAGGCTTATTGTAAGGCTAAACTCTAGACAAGCAGCTGCCAGAGCATTTACAAGCCTTTGCAATCCTTCTTGTGAATGAGATATCAGTGCATTATCATCAGTGAACAACAGATATGCTGTCACTTTGTTTTAGCTTTAAGGCGTGGCAGGTTAAATAGCTTTCCAATGGATCTAATAATAAGGCTTGTCTTCGAGTCTGAGGATTAGTGAGGAATGCAGTATTTCCCATGGCTGCACAGCCCCAACTGTGACCTACATATTTTGCCACTTCCAGGGCATGCATAACCATTGTCCACAGGTGGTCAATTTAGATTTACTTTCCGCCATCTGCATTTGTCCTTTGCAGTGGATCTTATTTTGGTCTCAAATGTGTACCCCGAGGTCATCATGAGTGACCTTCGCTCTCTCTCCAATGGATTTACTGTGAATATATATTCCATCTTCCAAGGATTTAAAAGCGCTGGTGAGTAGAACTGAAAAGAAGATGCCGAATAGTGTTGGAGCCAGAACACATTCTTGTTTTACTCCGCTCTTGATGGAGAATGGCCTAGTGGTGGAACTGTCAAACTGTTCAGTGCCCTGCATATTTTCATGAAAACCTTACACTAATTTCCATAGCTTGTTTGGACAGTCGATTCTCTCTAATACGACAAACAAGCCGATTCAAACACCTTGGTCAAGTCAATAAAAGCTATAAAGAGGGACTGACTTTGTTCTATCAATAATAAGTCACAAATTGGATAAAATTGAGAGAACTTCAGTGCTGCAATCAGACCTGCCTACAATTATGAAAAATGCATAATCATTATGCAAAATCTCTCAAAAATGACCTCAAGCATGCAAAGTTAATTAAAAATTAATTATTTTCTAGCTTTTAAAAAGTTAAATGCAAAAAACATACCACTTATTCCTGTGTTAATTTTTTTTTAAATATCGACACAAAAACACTATATAGAGTGTAAATCTAGCCTAAATTCTCTACATTCTTGATATAGAGTTTTAGTTTAGATTGAGTATTGTCTAGATCTAGGTACTTTTGTATAAAATCAATATATTACACTTGCAAAATAGTTGATTGCATGTTACACATTCAGGAGCCAATATACACATTTTGACCATCTGTGTTACACTTCTGGACCATCTTAGGTAGATAGGTCTGCTGCAAGACATCTGCTGTACTATTAGAAAAGTTTAACAAGTGGTTTTAATTTAATTAAAACAAAAAATACATCTAGATCTAGGGGTCTTAAAATTTTCATTGACATGTCTTTTTTTCAATGTCATTCTTGAGTAGTCTCTTCATCTGAAGAATTAAATAAGTTACCTGTACTTCTATATATTATAGTATTTTTACAGACTTTGATTATATGAAATACATATAATGATGTACATTGTTACTAAGTCGTTTTTTTTCTTTGTAATGTAAGGTTTTGTCTTCCTTTGGGCATGCAGGAGTTTGATAATCCTAACCTTTAGTTCAAAGTTGACTTTTAGGGAAATGTTCATTTTTTATCTCCCCCAGAAGAAAGAGACTGGTTCAGGGCTTAGTGCTATTATTAAGTCATTTATCATTTACAGGGGACTGGCATATTTGTCCTATAATTAGAATTAGAAACACATTTATTTCATAGCATATATGCTGTGCATTGAAAAATTGGGCAACAATGGTTATTGAAAAAAGGAGATAAATAATCATAAAGCTGTGAGCCACAACCCAGGTACCATGCTTACATTGACCATCCAAGTCAAAAGAGTTATCTGGACCTGTATCATCATCCAGGATCTTGTAGTTATGAACATAGAACTTACCCACATTTTTTGTTCACACTCACATTCACAAACTGTTAAAAAAAAACATATATAGAGCCAGAGTCTTTTTCTAAATTCAAACAAAGACTTGGTTTTTAAATTGCATCTCTCTCTCATTTCAGTACAGCAGGATTACAAAAAAATGTGATAGTAATTAAACTAATGAAACATAAGTGGTTTTGGCACATTGCTGTTGAAACAAATCATGAATAAATATGACATGTAACTTTTACCTTTACCTATCCCTTAGTCTGTTGGGGCACCATGCAAGATTTGTCTACCGTCTTTCTTGATTTCCATCTGTCTTTTGCCTTAGAGCCTCTTTCATTGGCAGACCCATCTATTCTTTTATATTGTTATCCCTTCACTTTCTCTGTCCATCTCTTCTTTTTCCTTGTAGGCCTACTGTTCCCTGAAAGAAGATCTTGTAATATGGCCATAGATTTTTATCTTGCTTTTTTTTTTTTTTTTTTTTTTAACAATAGTTAGCAATAACTTAAAATAAGGATATTTAGATATTAGGGTACAATAGTTATTGAGAGGTGAATAAAATGTGATGAAACATATAAGTAATTGGCACTTAAATCAAATGATTCTTTGTATTCAGTAAAGAGTTGATTAAATTTACATACCTGCACATTTTCTACATCATTTTAAGTAGACACCTTTAGGTGAACTGTTAATAGAAGAACTTTATTGTGTTTGTTACATATTCCTCCTATTATGTGTATTACTGACCTCTGATAATTTTTGTTGTGTTTACTTTAATTACATGTAATAAAACAGAATTCTAGCAATAAATAATTCAGGGTTGTTAAAAATTGTATTTTACAAATCATCTCCTGAAAGTATTAAACTTATATGTTAGTTAAAAATTATAACTATTTAATTAACTATTGAATTTTTTTTCAGGTAAAATTTGTACGCCCAGTGACATTGAAAAAGGTAACTAATTTTATAAATCTGAAAACTTATTATCCTATTGTAAACAATTCTGTGTTTTAAATGTATGATGTATAAAAGTTACTCAGAATTCTTTTAAAAATTCTAATCTTTATTTGTTTTTTTAATGCAGTCTTTATATTATGTCAACTTCTGACTTGGTAATAATTAACTGTAAGTAATAAAACATTTATTGCTTATAGTTTGAAAATCTCAAGAGTCAAACTATAGTACTAGTCTATTTTGAATTAATTCTTTTATTAAAAAACAAAAAAATGTATTTTAAGACATTTACCCGAAAGCATTCAAAGTTACTCTTAAATAGACTGCACTTTAAATAGCCTTGGGCAACCAAATCCAGAATTTGATCAGTTCATGTGACTTGGACATAAAGCTCAGTAAAATTGTTCTAGCTGAATGATGAAGGTAACTGCACCTGGCACCACTATTTCAGGAGCTTTGGACAGATGAAGCTCGCCAGCCTAGTGAGGCCTTTTAAGATTTGGATACACTGATTTCAAACCTTCAGTGCCTTGTGTTGGTACACTTTATTATGGTATTCTTTTTGACAGTTCTTGCAACAGACTTGTTGCCAAATGTTATCCACATTTTCAATATTATTATCATTAGTACAGACAATAAAATAAATTCAACTTGAATTAGGGTGTAAAGTACAATTTATTTCACTAGTTTCTTTTTAAAAATGGTATAGAAAATTACTATTTACCTAATTATTAGTGTGAGCAGGTCAGGGTGGCGCTACTGAGTGAGGCCCTTTTTGTTATCTGCTGCTCAACATTTGTTCATTTAAAACAGTAGGCAGGTGGTAGCTCTACTGGGTGGGCCCAATCTGTGCACCTCGGTCTGCGACCAAGGGGCTAGAGTAGCCTAAGCAACCAGACTGCACAATCAAACTAAACTAAACTAAACTAGCTAATTAAGGATAAAATAACAAACTGAAATTCTAAAAGGAACTTATATACACTTTATTTACAACCAACTTACAAAGCAATAAAAATATAGGTGAATACGAAAATAAACTTAGAAAAAAACAAAAACTATATATACGCACTACTAAATAATTAATCAACCCTCAAATAACCTAAATTACCCCAACACTAAACAGTAAGCTACTAGCAGCAGTAAAGCAGAACTACCGCAGACAGTTAGGCAGCCTAAATAATGGCAGTTAGGCAGCCAAAATAATGGCAGTTGGGCAGTAATAACTGCGGCAGACAGTTAGGCAGTAAGGCAGGAATTATAGCAGGCGGTCCCAGCTGAAATTACACTACACAAAAATAACTTTATACAGGCACCACTGTCAGCACTGACCACTGGTCAAGACAAGAGAGCTTAACGTGGTAAACACAAATAACAGAAAAAGACTAAAACTAGCAGAAAGTTATCAATAGCAGAAACTACAAAATACTCAGCACTGAACTATAAAAACTAAAAAGACACTAATTGCAAACATCATAGCCCTGGCCTATATAAATTACAAATTAAAATAAAGATAAAATTAGATCTAGGAGCGCCAGCTCACATTAGGAACTCATTTTATCATAAATACAACTAACATAACATCCTTACTGACTGCGAGAATGAACACAATTTGCTAATTTATTCACATTAGACAGCGAGTCAACTTCTTTTGTGCTAAATTGAATTTCTCTTAAAACAACTTCATTTTCTTTTTAGTGGTTTGCAATTTGGCAATTCAAAGAGTAAGATTTTTATAAAGTTTGTTATCTAACAATATTTTTTAGCTCATACAAAAATCATCTAAAATATTTTAGCGGTATTGGTTAACAACAATAACTTTTTATCTGTAAAGAGAATAACTGTAGGCAACAGTTATGTGCAGTTAAACAGATAACAAAAATAATTTAATCTAAAACAAATACAAATTTTGAACAGATAGGTCTTAATGTTCTTCTTGAATGTGTTGAAGCATGTTGTTTGTGTGAGCACAGTGGGGATTGAATTCGAAACCTTTGGTTCATGCACTGAAAGAGTTTGCAAACAATATCTTTTGAAGGAGAAACTTGGCCAAACGAAATGCAGATGCATTGATGACAAATGTTACCATCTTGTAGTAGATTAGGCTACAGGAAGCCTGTGGAGTGTATGCAAAAGAGCTCATGCAGGATCATGTAAAATGAAAATATTCAAATTACAATGTTAAGTTTTAATAAATAATGAATACTTTCACTCCTGAAGAGAATGTCTCATTACTATATTGCCTGCATACATTATATGTTCTCTGAATATAAGGAACTTTTCTTTTGCATATTGGTCTGGTAACAGACTTTTTGCAACTACCCAATTAAAAGCAGATATATTTGAGTCAATTAAGCATCAATGACTTGTGCTATAAATGGCCAACTTTTTTTTTTCAAATTTTAGAAAAAAAAACTTGTAGAAGATTTTTTACATTTTATATTTCTGAAAGAAATATCTTATATAGCTAGATTAAATTAAATAAAGCACTTGTTTAAATAATAGCTGCTTTTTCCCTTATAGGGGCTGCAAAAAATGTTTATGCATATGGCATAATAGAGTTGTTCATGTGTATATTATTTTCATCTGGATTCCAGAGCTCATTCAGCTGTTTTGAAACATCTGTTTGAAAAAGTAACTGTTATTTGCTATTAAGCTGCCTTTCATAAAGATCTTTTTTTTTCATCATTGTAGAAATAAAAAAGGCTTCAGGATTTGTAGATGTTAAAAATGTAAATGTAACATAGTTTTTATTTATTTAAACAGGTGAAGTCGACCATAATGTGAAAATTGATTTTCTACACCAATCTGAAAATGTGCTAATATCTATGGTGCTTTTGAAAATAAACCATGAATTTGAAATTACTTTGCACAAAAGATTACAGAATGGTTGTGATTCTAAGAGTGTAAGATGTTTTAATACTTTCAGAAAATAATTTTATTAAATAATAATTTAAAAAAAAAAAAATTAACTATCTTCAATTTAAAAAAAGAAACATTAACTTGACACTTAAGTAAAATAATAGCATTTATTGATTTCTAGATGAAATTTAATGAATTCTTATAATTCTACCCCCCCCCCCCCCCCAAAAAAAAGTCTTACATATATATATATATATATATATATATATATATATATATATATATATATATATTTATACTCTCTTCAACTATATACATATAAAATGAGTGTTGATATTATACAGATTGGCGTTATACCTTTCAATTGCAACATTTCCGAAACTTGTGAATCGATAAGCCAAGAATCATTTAAAGCCAATATCTCTTTTAAATTACCTTTGAGCACTGTCTCAGAAAGTATGATTAGAGCATGTCTACAATTTAAAAAATATCATAACTGCTCTGCTGAACTCTATATTACCAACATACTAGAATCAGGTTAGTATTCCGCTTTTTTTTTTCTCTCTGTCTGGGAAAAATGTGTACCCTTTATTTCTTCCACACCCAATTTTGGATCAAGCTGAAATTTTGCACAATTATTTTTTACCTGATTAAACAAGAATCAATAAATAGATAAAAAAAAATTAGTTATATAACTATTGCTTATTGTTTATTTGTTTGGTACTGGGTATCTTAAAGAAGGGAAAAAAATTGTACTTGACAGATGTGGTGGTATAAGTTGAATTAGTCCCCTTTATACATTGTAGGTCCCCACTTTAAAGTAAGAAGCTAAAAATAAATAAAACATTAATTTTTATAAGTGATACCCTGCTAGAGCGGTTAGTGTAGGCCTATTGGTTTGAGCAGGCTTTTCTGTTAATGATTCACTAAACGACCTACTTAACCCTTGTATTGACTTGATATGCTGTTAAGTGTAACCTGGTATAAATAGACACAAACAGACATGGCCTAAATTGTGCCAAAACTCAAACTGAGAACCCTAACCCAAACAAAAAAGAAAATCATTGCTTTAATTTTTTTTTTGAAGATATTTTTTTTCCTTATAATTATTGCTGGATAACTAATAGTTATTTTAAGTTCTTTTATAAAGATCTTGAGCTAATGGAATGACTGTCATTACATCAAACACACACACAAGTTTTAGGGGTGTGAATTATAGTAGCCCTAAATTTTTTTCTTTATTCCTCCCAAAGATTAGTCTAGTAGACATATAGGCATGTCCCCCCCCCCAATTGCACACTCTCCTCTTCATCCCATTAGCTGTAACCCATATATATATATATCAGGGGCAGACAGGCTATATGGGCATTCAGGCAAATACCTAGTGGGCCGGTACCAAATTGGCCAGTCTGGTCGCGACCAGAGATTTTTTTTTTCATTTTTTTAAAATTAAGACAACTAAAAAAAGTGACAGCAGCAAGAAACAAGATGCCTGAACAAGTTTTTGTTGTTTGTGTATTTTGGACAAATAATTTTGTTTACGATTCAACAAGAATACCAGAATTTTTAAACTATAAACAAACTGTCATTATTATCATTTCCAAAACTTAGACCGTATTTTTATTATGTACGAGCTGCATGGACTTCAACACTGCTTTGATGTCTTCGAGGTTGTCTTCAGCGGATCATTTTGCTGTTTGTCGTGGACGTTTAAAAGCACTCCGATTTGTTTTTGTTTTTAAAAACAAAAAACTGGCATATTGACTTACATCTATAGTGTCGACATCTATGTTAAAATTATGGAGTTTCATCAACAGACACCAAAACGGTAAGGTTATATTCATTTTTTCATTGTTTGATGTATTTTTGAATTTGTATAATTATCTTATAAGCAACTTTTCATGTTCCAATAGCTATTTCATTGTTAAGCAACCTTTCCTCTTGGAAATGATGCCTCTGGACAGTATTTTTTTTTAGGCATGTTTATACAATAAACAGTCCTGTGGGCTGACCACTTGAGCTAAATAGTACTGGTGACTTGATGGTAAAAAGTTCCGGTAGTACTAATTATCCGATAATCGGTACTATTTAGCCCCAAAGTTGATCTCAACCTAATATCTAGATATAGATTGAATATCCTTCTTAATTATTGTTTTTTTTTAGCTAGAATCCAGATCTAGTAATTGCTATAGATCTATCTAGATTATTCTAGATTTATAATTAGATCTAGACTATATAATTTATATCTAGAATCATATTCTATGTAACTATAGCATCTATATAAGTATAAAGAAAAAATAGTATAGACTACTAAGATGATAAGGTGCTAATCTAGTAGATTTTCATTAGGAATTGAGATAAGGGATGTATTTTAATTTTTGACTAATCATAATCTAGCGCGTCCCGAAACATAACGTTAAACTGTGCTCCTCTTTCCTTATCTCTTTTGGAGCTCAAAAGTGCCCTGCTTCTTTTCTATCATTGTGTCTGCCTCCTCTTTTTCTCAGTCTGCCCTCATTGATCATCACTCTGTCTCCATATCTTTAAAATCTCACTACGTCCTAGACCAGTCCGTTTGCCGTGGACTGCAACAAGTAAGGGGGGATAAAGAGATCCTGGTGTTTGAGTGGTGGCTATCTGAGGAAAAACCACCACAACACAATACTTTGGCTCCAAGTTCCCCTAGACCTGAGGCCCAGATGGCCCGCTCTGGGTCAACCGGCTGGTCATGCCGAGCTACAGGCATAGGTCTTCGATCTATGCTGGAGGGCGGTGGCTGGAGGGTCAATCAGGGAGCTGCTGTATCGCACACATGTTTGATGCAGCAGCTGACTGAGTATAGCACCTGTGTAGCCCTGGCGGGCTCATTCTGGTCATCCGAATGGCCTGTCCCCTTGTTGGACTCGATGGTGGGTGGGGAGCACAGGTGGAAAAGTAACAAGAATATATATGGATTTTAAAAAATCATAAACTACTTGCCCCAGATTTATGTCTGGGCAAGAGATGCCATATTGAGGCAAAAAAGGAGGAGGCCAGAAAAAGCTGTATTACCTGGCCATCATTTTTCGTGGTCAGGTGCACAAAGGAGGGGAAAAGCCTGACAAAGATAAGCCCCTTTCTCATCTACAAGGGGCTTAAGTCAGTAGTGGGAGAGCCCAAGAGTGTATCTAAGCTGCACAAATCATCAGAACTTGTAGAAGTTGATAGTAAGATACACTCTGATGGGCTTCTTCAATGCAGAAGAATCTGTGATCTCCAAGTGGAAGTCATGCCACACAAGAGTGTTATCATCTCTAGAGACCTGCTGGAATGTTCCAAGAAGGAAATAGTGGAGGGCATTGAAGAAGTCACCCATGCCGGCACATTACCAGGTGCAGGGATGGTGAGGAGGTCAAAACCACCGCTATTATCCTCACATTCGGAACTAGGACACCGCCAGATTATGTGAAGGCAGGATACCTACGAGTTCCAGTGAGGCCCTACATACCTAACCCCATGAGGGGCTTCAAGTGCCAGGGTTATGGACACGGCGCAGCAGTCTGCAAGATGAACACTGTGTGTGCCATATGTGCTGTTGAGGGTCATAAGGACAAGGGCTGCACAGCCCAGTTCAAATGCCCAAACTGTCATGCTGGCCACTCAGCCTACTCCATGGACTGTCCTGTGTGGAAACAGGAGGTTGCCGTGCAGGAGTACAAGGCAAGAAATGGGTGTACCTTCAGCCAGGCAAAATCAGCTGTATTGGCCCTACCCAATGGCCAATTTGGCTTGACAAAGACCTACGCCCAGGCTGTGACTAAGACAGGAAGATCCATAGCCACACAGATGGACACATTGACCCCACCACCCCCTCCTCCTCCTCCAACTCTGAAGAAAACACCGCCAAAGAATACACCTCTGAAGAAACAAGAAAGCCCTGTTGTCATGCTAAAGAACAGGTTCTCTATGCTCGCTGATGAGAGCATGGAGACTGAGCAGTATGTCAAAACCAACACTCTGGGAGAACCCGAAGACATTATGTCTGACACAGGTTCTCCTCAGAGAACCCAACCAGACACCCCAACCTCTACCCAATTAGAGGTTGACCAACTCCCTAAGGGGAGTAATCAAAGCGAAGGATGCTTGAGGTGAGAGAGGAGGAAATAACCTCCGCTCTAACCAGAGGGATCTCTCCTCTCCAGAGAGAAAGACTCCCCCCAAAAGGGGTTGTCCTCCTCTCCATCCAAACCCAAGAATAAAAATACCAAGGTCACTGGAATAAAGAGAAACCCCCCGGGGCCTCCCAAGGCCAAATAGCTCCAAGTAGGTCATTTAGAATAAGCCATGGATTCTAGAATTGTACAGTGGAATTGTAGAGGCCTCAAGGCCAAGTATGAGGAAATGCAGCTACTGATGGAATCTGAGACTCCTGTAGCTGTCTGCTTACAGAAAACATTTCTGAAAGATAGCATCAGTTTCCGAAGCTACAGTGCTTAAAGCAAGAATGTTGAGGATGCAGAGAGAGCGTCAGGTGGAGTCTGTATCCTTGTGAAGGACAGCATCCCCCACGAGAGGGTAGAACTACAGACCACACTACAGGCTGTAGCATCTAGGATAACCCTACACAAGGTTATCACTTGCTGCAGCCTGTATCTACCACCAGGTGCTACATTAAACCTAACAGATATAGAGGACCTATTGAAACAACTCCCTCGGCCTTATATAATTCTTGGAGATTTCAATGCCCATAACACTATGTGGGGATTCAACAACACTGACACAGGAGGTCGTATGCTGGAGGATATCTTCCTCCAACATGATTTATGCATACTTAATGATGCATCACCGACCTACTTGCACCCAGGAATTGGATCTCTCACATGCATTGACCTCACTGTATGCATCCCCAAATAGAGTTAGCAACGATCTACGGGGAAGTGATCACTTCCCAATCATCATTACTAACTATCTCCCCTCATTGGGACGACCTCAGCGCTGGAAACTGTACTAGGCCGATTGGGAACAATCCCAAAAAAGATGCTCCGAGGATATCACAGAAAATATCCTCAATGAACAGAACCCAGCTTATATTTTTGCTACCAAGCTACTTGACATTGCCCGGAAAGTTGTCCCCCTATCTCCGCAAATCCAAAACGGCATATCAAATCATGGTTTGATGCAGCTTGCAAAAGTGCTATTGGCGATAGGAAAAAACAACTGGCTGCATTTATAAAGAACCCTTCCCAGGAAAACCTAAAGCTATTCAGGATAGCTAGAGCAAAGGCTAGACAAACCATACGGTCAGCTAAAAGGAATTCCTGGAGAAGTTTTGTCGGCAGTCTGGAAAACCAAGGATGAACTGTCACGTCCCCAAGAGAAATAGCTGACTGCATTGCATCTTCAATAGCAGAAAAAATCATCCACTGCACACTACACGCCAGAGTTCCAAAAAGTCAAAACCAGGGAGGAAAGACACCCCATTGATTTCAGGTCAGAGAACATTGAAGACTACAACAAACCGTTCTCGCTTGTGGAACTGAGGGACTCGCTGGACAAGTGACATAACACAGCCCCTGGAGAAGATGAAATCCATTACCAGTTCCTCAAGCACCTTCCCGAACCTTCATTGGAAGTCCTGCTAGGGGTCTATAACTGTGTGTGGCAAACAGCTGGAGGAAAGCCACAGTTATACCGATACCTAAACCGGAAAGAGACGGCTCTGACCCAGCTAACTATCGACCAATAGCACTAACAGGCTGCATCTGCAAAACCATGGAAAAAGGATTAACAATAGGCTGGTCTGGTACCTGGAGAGGAATAAAGCGATCTCCAACTACCAGTGCGGATTCCGGCAGGGGCGGACAACAACTGACCACCTGGTAAGGCTGGAAGCTTTTATTAGAAATGCATTACTCAGAAGAGAACATCTAGTAGCTGTATTCTTCGATATAGAAAAGGCCTATGACACAACCTGGAAACATGGCATTCTACGTGACCTGGAGCTTATGTGGCTTAAGGGACACCTTCCCCGCTTTGTGGGGGAATTCCTGAAGGACCAAAAATTTCAGGTTCGAGTGGGCAACTCCACTTCTGACACTTATGACCAGGAAATGGGTGTACCCCAGGGCAGCTTTCTGTCAGTCACCCTGTTAAACATTAAAATAAACAGCATCATAAATGCTCTGCCCCTGGCATATAGTGCTCTTTGTATGTTGATGACTTTGTCATTTTTACTAATGGGAAAAATATGAACACCTTAGAAAGAAAATTACAGTTATGTTTAAACAAAATTCAAAATTGGGCAAACGATAATGGTTTTAAATTTTCGGACTCCAAAACAGTTAGTATGCATTTTTGTAATTTATTGGGACTCCACCCAGACCCTGAACTATTTATACACAACAAGAAGATCCCTGTCGTGAAAACTACAAAATTTTTAGGCCTCACCCTAGATTCCAAATTTAATTTTCTCCCCCACATTAAGGAACTTAAGAAGAAAGGCCAAAAGTCATTAAAAATACTTAGAGTACTCAGCCATACGGACTGGGGAGCTGACCCTAATCCTAACCTTGCTGCTGCTATATCGTAGTCCAATTTGATCCAAGCTAGACTATGGATCCATAAGATATGGAGCAGCAAGGAAGTCTTATCTAAAAATACTGGAACCAATACAAAATGCTGCCCTGCATCTTTGTCTCGGCGTGTTTCATACATCACCTATCCCAATTCTCCATGTGGAGGCTGGAGAACTCCCCATGGATAAAAGAATGAAAAAGCTTGCAATGCAGTATACAGTCAAGCTAAAATCCAACCCCACAAACCCTGCTTTCGACTCTCTTTTTAACCCTACAGAGGTAGAATCATACAATCGAAGGCCTAACGTCATACAGCTGTTGGGCCTTGGAATGAGAGAACCCATCCAAAATTTAACCCCACCCATTGACCAAATCTCTAAAATAGAAACCCCTCAGAATCCTCCTTGGCTAATGAATAAACCCAAATTAAATTTATCCCTCCTTAATTTCAAAAAAGAAAATACAGACCCAAGCATACTACAAGTCCACTTTAGGGAACTGCAGGAGAGCTACAGAGATTGTGGCACCATCTACACAGACGGATCCAAAAGGGATGGAAAGGTCGCGTGTGCCTGCTCCTTTCAGAACCAAACAATCTCCCGTAGACTCCTCGATGGCTGCTCCATCTTTATGGCCTAATTGCATGCAATATCCCTTGCACTTATGGCCGTCAAAGCATCAGAAAGGAGGAAATGTATAATCTGCTCCGACTCCAAATCTGCATTACAAGCTTTTGGGTGGATGAAGACTGACATTCCATTAGTACACAAGAGCCTAAAGCTGTTGGACCAAATAATAGCTGACTATAGGGATGTTACCTTCATCTGGGTCACCTCCCATTTGGGCATTGAGGGAAACGAAGCCGCAGACAGAGAAGCAAAGAGAGCCCTAAATCATGCTGTGTCAGGAACCCAAATTTCCTGCTCGGACCTGAGACAAAGTATTACCTCTGCCACCTATCGAGAGTGACAGGACCAATGGGAGGCTGAGACTCACAATAAATTCAGGCAGATTGTGGCGGATGTCAGGTGGCAGCCCACATCTAAGGGTCTGACAAGGCGTGGTAGCGCGACCATGTCCAGACTTAGGATTAGCCACACCTACATCACGCACTCTTTTGTGCTGAAGAGAGAGGAGCCCCCACTTTGTGAGTACTGTGACTCTCGCCTCACCGTGGAACATATCCTCATTGATTGCCCCAGGATGTCAGGGAGAAATTTTTTAGAACACACACCTTGAAAATACTGTTCAACAATGTCGACCCTGGGAAGCTACTGGGCATTGTCCGGGAGGTGGGGTTGTCTACGAAGATCTGATTTTCGAACTATGAACATATAATATTTACATAAGTTTTTTTTACCATATTATTAAATTTTTACTACCTTTACTATTTTAACTGTGATTAGACCTTGTTTTTAATGATTTAACTGTATAGAAGTTAGCCCTTGTTATGTTAAAGGGAGAGTGATCCTTAAAGGATTACGCACACGACATGGCCTAAATTGTGCCGATGTGCCTAAACTCAAACTCATATTCTAGCCCTTAACTATAAGTAAATCTATAATTTTTTAAAAATAAATACCTTAGAGGCTATAGCAATCAATTTAATAATCATTTACATTCATTCTTATTTTTATTCCAAGGGGCAGAGCTGCAACTTGGTTCCATGAGGATCTTCAGAAAGCCTTAAGGAATAAATATGGTCTCAATGAAGTGTCTAGACTTAATTATGATATTTCTAAACTGTCACTGAAAAGACATAGAAAAAACAAGTTTGCAAATGGGAACATAATACAAAGAGATAGAATGACAGTTCTCCCAGCAGAGCTTGAAAATGAACTTGTCAGTCACATCAAACAACTGAAGAATGCTGTTCGGCCTGACCAGAAATGATATGTCTTGCATACCAAATAGCAGTAATAAATGGCTTGTCTCATAGATTTAATAAAACAAGGAATGGCAGGAAAAGACTGGTTTAGAGATTTTAAGAAACGTCACAATCTGAGCTTGCTATAACCTGAAGCAACATCTCTTGCACATTGTACCGGTTTTAACAAGATAGCAGTTAACAGATTTTGAAAATAAATTAGATGCTCTTAGGATCTTCAAAACTGATGAAACAGCGCTCTCAACTGTCCAGAAAAAAACAACAGCAAAAAGTGATTTTGAAACCTCCATTAGCTCAGTTATAAATATTCCTGTAGAACATACTCTTTCAACTTCAAATTCCCAACATGATCAGTTGTTAGTGCAACCATCATCAGACTCTTCAACAATGGTTGCAACATCCCCACTCACTTTATCAAATGAGCCACAGTCTGGTGCAACTGTTTAAAGTTCCAAAAATTTAAATTATTCTTACCTAGAACTGTCTATCTCTTCATACAATGCAGTCCCAACAGAGCCTGATGACAGATGCTTTTTTAGAAACATTTACATGAACAGAGACTCAAGTGGAGTTGTATGTAGCCTGCAAGTTATAAATGCAATAAAAGGCTATGGCTGACTCTCTTAGAGCACAAGTTGTTGACTATATTTGTAAAAACATTGAGCATTATACAGACCTTGATGCAGCAATATTGTGTGCAGACATGCCACATGCAAAATTTGACAATATTTTTGAAAGGCAGATAGTATTTCTTGACCAAATACTATGGTTGGCGAGCTAGAGATAATAGCAACCAGAAAGCTGCCCAGAAAGCCAATTGTCATTATGAATGGAACTAATAGGAATAATGTTGTTTTAAAATATGGCATGAATGATTTTCCTTCCTCCCCTGCAGTAGTAATTCAATTTACAAATATTGGAGATGATGTAGGCCATTATGATTGCTAACTCCTTCTCAACAACCAAAGTCTAAATATGTCCCAGTAACTGCAAGCTCTCCAATCCCAGTAAAAGATAAAACCCATTTTGAACAGAAAAAAAAAAATATCTTTTAAATCTGAAATTTTAACTTCCAGTCCCTATAATAAAAATTCTTGTGGATGCTGCAATCTCAAAAAAAAAAAAAAACAAGCAACAAAAAAACAAACTCAAATAATTCTTGCAACACAAAAGGAAAAAAAAAGTAAAATGTCTATTCAGTTTAGTCAGAATGAGAGTGAGAAAGGTCAAAATTGGTAATGTTTCATATGCGAAGAAAATCTGAAAGAAGATATGATACCATGTTTAATGTCTGCTTCTAGGGTGCATATTGCATGTGCAGGTTGTGAAATGCTGATACTTATACTTGTGAGTTATATTAGTGAATCTTTCTGCTTTGTTATGTATGTATACAGTTGGTACTTACTACCCTCCATGTTGGTACTATTTAGACTCTTGGGAGGCTAAATAGTACTCTTTTTTTTTTTTGGTTTGTATTTTTCTATTTTAATATAAACAAATCTTTAAACCTTGTACTTTTGTAGTATGTATTATTGTAAAGCTATGGCTTACAAAATAAACATTGTTTTGGCTAAACTTTTTTTTATTATTAATTTTTCTCCCTTTCCCCTACTTGTTTCATGAAATAAAAAAACTAAAGAAGCGAACAAACTATTTACTTTACATGTTGCTTTAGTATACCCATACGGTCAAAAAGAAAGAAGAAAAAAAAACCTATAAACGTTGACTGCGGCTCTCGAATCTGTCAATAACTTTACTGAAGAATTGCTTTTCATCGTGATGGACAAGCTGGCGATGAATACACAGTGCTGAGAGTCTTCACGTTCCGGCTCTTTCATCATTTTAGGAACCCTAACAAAAATTCTGGATCTGGAGCCCCGCAGGCAGGGGGATAGTGGTAAGACCACAGCTCTCCGGAAAGCTCTCTATCCACCTGACTCCCTACTGGGATGGCTCTCCATCCCTTTGGATATGGTCAGTATGGAAGAGGGACGATTGTTGACACATGGTAAACCCTGCATTCGCAAATTTATCACCCAAGCTTTCCCCTAGCAATGGAGAGATCACTCCTTCTCAAGTAGCAAATGGAAAAGATCTTCTCTCAAGAACTAAATGCCAGATATGATCAGCCATCAACTCCTGTTTACCTTATATAATCTATTACAATAACAGCTTACCATTGCGACTGTACTTAAGGGAACTCATTGATTGTTAAGTTGCTACTTTCAAAAAGTTTATTGATTTTAAGGTGCAAAATATTGTCTAAAATGTGGCAATTTAGGGAGGGGGTGCATGTGTGGTATAATACTGTGTAATGCACACATAAGAAAAATTTCCATCTTGATAATAAAGATTATTTTAATTATTATTGTTATTAGTCTAATACAATATCTTATCCTTACAACTGTACTTCAGTGGAAGCATTATCGTTTCTACATAGAAAAAGTTATTGTATTTGAAAGTGCAAAAATTGGTTAGAATTTGGCTACTCAGAATCGAGGGGGTGCATTGTGCATGACCTTGCACCCCACTGCGGGTGCCCATGGCCTTACCCTCCACAAACTCAAATTTATACACTTCTTAAAACTAAAATGCATATTAAATGTTTTAAAAAATTGGAAATTGAGATTAAATTTAGCATGTTTTTAAACATAAGTATTTTTATTCATAAGTAGAATTTCATTAAAGCTTTTGAAAAACTGAAGGGCCCTTCACAAAAATCCTGCCCCATACTCTCCACATACTAAATTCCGGCTCTGTAAATAATGGGTCATGATATATTCATATAAAAATTGCGTTTTTGTGAATGTACTAAGATGAAGCAAGAGCTTTTCATATTAAGTAGGCTAATTGCCTCTCTAACCCTTCTGCTTTCTCTAATCTTTAAATGGGTTATTTGCGTCAGCCAGAAAAACCAATGACCTACCAGAGTCTAAGTCTCTGATCAACATGCATGACTACATTGATACATGAAATGCGAAGGACACAATTATCTTCTTTTTTGAAGTAACATTTGTAAGCTATAAGTAAAACCAAAAAATTTCCTTAACATTTAATAATATTGTAAAGAATCTAGGGTAAACACTCAATGAAGAATAAAGGTGAAGAATTGAGAGATGTTTATCTACAAGATATTTTTGTACAAGATATTAGACGATCAGAATTAACATAAATGTCTTATGTTGTCTATGTATTCATTTAGCTGCTCTGGCCTGCTTGGTTCACTGTCTCCGCCACTGCATTCCTCTAACATACACCGTTCACTCTATCTTGCCACTAACACAGGCCACATTATGAGACGATAGCAAAGGCCTAAATACACAAAAAGGAATGTCTTCCACTACCAGGAACGACCCTTTCCACAGTTTCCTCACAAGACTTCTTCCTGACCAGCCAACCTACACTGCTTCTCACCTGCTGACCAAACTGGCAATGATCCCTTCTACAACTCAGGCGGTTCTAAACTTCTAACCAATCTTCAGTTCTGTTTCTCTATCTAAGTATCTGGAATCAATAGTTGTTTCTACCCTCTCACTCGTCTTTAACAGTGCCCTGGTGCGCACCATATGCTTCAGTATAGAAGCAGAGATATAACAATATATTCATTTCAAACTCATTAAGGCTGCTATTGTAATGTTAGTAGTTTTCAGACTGCATACATGTATAAATAAGTTGCAGCATACATCCTGTCTCCGATGCATTATCAAACATTATCTACATATATTATACACATATAATATGACATGCCATTTGTGGAAAATGCCCCGTCCAATTTGGATAACCAGTCCGCCCCTGATACACACACATATATATACAAGTGGATGACCTGCAGCTCTATTACCTTCAATTAGATCACCATACAAATATTCTTGTTGTAGTTGACGCCTCTGTATTTTCTATGCATGTCCAATGGGTTTAAAAGTTGTAAGATCATCTTTCTTTTTAGTAAGACTTTTTGTCTTTCACTTTCTTGTCATTCAAAAGATATCAACTAAATGATATATGACAATTGTGACAAGCCTACTGTTTTGTAGTTGTTGATACCTGTCTGACTTCGACTGATTACTCTTGAGATGTTTTAGTTTCTTGTGTGTGCGGGTGTATTCAATGCAACTAACTAACATAGGCTCATACAAATAACAAGTGAAGAAATGAAATCTAAAACCATTGTACAACACAGATGATGGTTTAATACTGATAAAAGACCACAGTCGAGCCTTTGTCATTCCCCTTGAGAATCCTATCACCAACTAAAATATGTACATCAATAGTCTCTAACCCAACTAAGTCATTACATCACAAAGTCCATCAATTAAGGTGCATTTCTAAGCAAACTAATACTACTAAGTGTTTCATAAATTATAGAGAATTTTGATTAATCAAAAAGAGTCGTGTAGGTATAAAGATGTATTGAAGTGTTCTATTAACAAAAACATGTTTTGATTCGACCTTGTTGTCTTTCACTTTCTTGTTGCAAAAAATGATATACCTTCTATGCCTCTTATATAAGTTATTAATTTTGAAACATTGGTAATAATTTATCACTTATTTATCACTTATTGCTCACTTATCCTATAAGGGTGTTCCCAATTGTTTCAGAAACCCTGAACTAACACTACTTTAGTCACACATATATATAGATGTATTTATTCATTCATGATTTCCTTTTTAGATACAAAAAGTCTGTATTGGGTACTGGTAATACTTATCTTATTGTTGTTTGCCTTGGGAGCTCGAATTTATTTTCTTGTCAAAAAGAAAAGGTAATCACATCAATTATTACTGATTTTTTCATTTGCTTTGTCTTAAAAACTATTTTTTTCTCGTTGTTTGCTCACTTTTTTTTGTTAATTTATTTTTCAATGAATTCAACATAGTTTAAGTTTTAGGCATTTGGCTTACATTTCACTAGTTTGATCCACACAACAAAATTGAATAACTTATTCTACTCATGCACAAATATATTTTTGGACACATAATAGGCATACATATTATTTATATATAAAGTAGAAAGTAAGGCGTATTCCCCGCATAGAAATCAAAACCGCTTTACCAATCTTGATAAAACTTGGCAGAAATGTTCCTTGGGTACTAACTTAGACCGTAGTGTATGTATTGTATCCCTAAAACAAACTTGAGACCCTCAAAAAAAAAAAAAAGTTGACGAACTCTATTAAAGCTATAGTATTTTATGGATCTAGGTTTTGTTTACAATGTTGACATGAGAAAAGATCGATAGGATTTAGATCTAGATCTATTTTTTGATAACTACACTTTGTGCATATAGTTTTTTACTTTGACATATGAAAATACAAAAAAAAAGGTCCATTGATTCATTATTTAATAAAATTAAGCTTAAAATTTTTGTTTCAAGATCATTTTTTACATAAATTCGTTCCTTTTTTCTGCAAATAAAGAATTCCTGATGTACATTATTCCATTAGACAATACCCTAATGTTACACATCTTTCCATTGCTAGGTCTAAAACTCTAATTCAACTCTAAGATGTTATAACTTTTCTTCGCAAAAATAGTTTTATACTTTAACACATACTAACTTACTAATTATAGTCCATTCATTTCATATTTTAATGAAATTAACATTCAAATTTTTTTTTTATAAAGCATTTTTGCATGAGTGCACTCTATTCTTAATATTGCTTGAAATTAGGTTAATTCCCTAACCCTTAGCTCCATTCATAATATTTTTTTATTCATGAATTCATGCATTCGCTTTACTTATAACATTATTATTTTCTTTAATTGTTTCTAATGCACTATATCAGTGACTACATCAGCAAATTGCAAGTTAAGTTACATGCTTTAAAAAGTGTGGATAAATTTTCTTTCAATTTTGTAAATTTTAAAAAAGATAATGAATAAATTCAGGAAAATTCAATAAAATTCTTGAATCCACATAGCATTGAAGTGATAATTAATAAGTCCCACTTCATACCATTATCATTAATGGATCAATATCTTTGTGTTTAAAGATACTGTTTACTAAATGGGATACTAACAACTGCAGCTATTTCATTTTTTTTCTTTGCCATTGATTTAAAGCAGTGTTTCTCAAACTAAAAAAAATAAGTAAGTGTTTCGCTAAATACTCAGAATGTGTGAAGTATTCTGAAAAGGAAAAAGTTGGGCAACACTGATTTAAGGAATCAAAATGTTCTATACCAGTGATGCCCAACCTAATTCGACCTGCGGGCCATTTAATTTCCAACACTCATCTCGCGGGCCACATGACCGAAAAGTTACAAAATTAAATGAACTGTTCTAAAACTATTTTACCAGAACACCTAGATTTAGTAATATATTCATGTGATATTTGACGATTATAATTTTTTAAGGGTCAGAAAATAGCTTCATTTCTCTACTTAAAATGTTAGCAACAGTGTGGGTGCCTTTAAAACCGACACATTTTCTTGTTTCTTTTTGGGTAATATTCCCATCAATCCTCCAATCTCTATTTGTAGTTAATCAATCTTTTAATCGTAGTTCAAACCACGGATGCCCCATATTTATTTTATATTGTCGATGTATATGTTGTTGTTTTTTTTAAACAGTCACACTTTCTTTATAAAACAAGGAAGTTGGCTTGTTGTCATGTTTATAAAAAGTAAAGATCTGTCAACATTTCCTGGTAGATTCTACATTCAGAGTCCCTGTTCATAAACGCACAAATGTTAAAGGTCATGGTACCAATCCATTCAGAACAAATATGAGAGCCCTAAAGTAGGTGAAGATACATTTTTCAACCTTTTTTTTTTTTTTGGAGGGGGGATTTTCTTCACTTTATGCCAACGTTTTGGCGGGCCGGATGGGACCACGTCATCCGGCCCGCGGGCCGTATTTTGGGCATCACTTTTCTATACTGTTGATGTATTTTGTTTTAATTGTCATTTGTTTTTTTAACGTAAAAATAAACATTTCAAGCAATTGTTTAAGGGGTCGCCGAACTTAAAAGGTTGAGAACCGCTGGTCTAGACACTCTATATCTTGAACACACATTGGATTCCCCATGATATTCACTTGAAAATTAAAATTGCACACCATCTTATGTAGAACTCTGTCTAGACTACTGTCTTTTTATGCTTAGTCATCAAACTAGAATGTTCTATACCATATCTCTAGGTTCAGTACCGATATTTTAGTTTGTATATCACCAAGTAGTATATATATCTTCTATACCATATCTCAAACTAGATATATATATAGATCCAGTTTTCAGCTAGATTACTGTCTTTGAATATTAACATGTCTGGATCTATAACACTAGACTAGAATTTTATATACTCTGAGAAGATTTATACACTGCATTTTTATGGGAATGTAAAAATGTATCTTCTTTTATCATTCATTCCTTAGTTATTTAGAGCAAGTAATTTCTATAACAAAAGGACCTTTAAAATAAAAAACTGTTTTTTAGGTTGCTTGTTACATCTATAGCATGTGGTTTTCTTTTTTTTTTCAGATAATAGAGAAACAATTAATCTTATTGAATATTCTGAACCAGAAGTAATTCCAATTAATCAAAATTCACCCTTGACAAGTACTTTATTAGAAAAGCATCTAGACCAACCAAATGATAAATATGACAGATTCTCATTTAAAGACCACACCGAAATGAATTGTATTTACAGCATTTAGCCTTTATGTGGAAACAAATCTGTATGACCTGGAACTTAAGCAAAGGTACATCAACCTTACAGCTTTCATTATGCTTTCTATCTATAGACATTGATTTAAATAATAAAGACAGCTCTTGCCAAGTCTGAAAACAATTTAGTTCTGTCAAAGCAAAAGTGAAGAAATTTTTTAAAAGTTATATGATAGTTTTTTCTCTTTTTTTTTCCAGCAATTTAAATTATATTTCTATGCTCTATTTGCTTGTAATAGAAAGTAATTTTTATTATTTAGTTGAGTGATCTTTTAATAAAAATTCCTTGAAATAATTAAGTTTATCCAATTATTTTAAAACCTCTTTTATCTCTTTTTTTTTAAAGCTTCCTTTAAGTTTCTCCCACATTTATTTACTTTCTCTATGTTAATGTATACATGCTTTCCTAGTTTATGAGCTTAACTGATACAATCTCATTGGGTTAATTTGACCCAGTTTCTAGCTATAGGACTTTGGAAGGACTAGTCCATTCAGCTCTATTTCCCAATTGGAGTTCAGCTCATAAGTTAAAGAACAAATGAGCTTTTGTATCAGGTCTGGCTTTAATGTATATAAGTTGTACACTTTGAAATGATTTGACCTAGATAAGGTGCAGTGAGTTCAGGCTGTCTTAAAAAACTTTCAGTCTTATTCAAGTATGTTGTTGATAAGTTCTTTCAGGTATAGCAGTCATGTTTGCCATTCTCAGCAGTCTGATTGACATGTTTTAACCATTCCAATAAACCATTGCTTGTGAATTTTGTATAGATGCACTGTCAAAATAAGTGTTCTTTTGTACTTTGAAGCTGCATATCTTACATAGGCTTTTGACCTATTATTTTTTATACTAGAGTTTCAATATTTTTTTTAATGATTTATATTGGTATTGAAATTAAAATATAATAATTATAATAATGTCATATCAAAGTATGTTGTGTTTGAACATGTTATTGAACAATCTTACTGTGAAAAATGCATAATCACCCATCTAGAATTAAATTAAAGTATCATGAGCTAAATTCAAATAAAATCATTTCTATGTTGTTCAACTATCAATACAACCATGTAGATTGACTGACAATAAGATTCCTTGATTAGTAACAGTAATCTACCTCAAATGGGGCATGACAGTCCATTCATTTACACTTTTTTTCAGCTCATGATCTCATACTTCCTGTAATGATTTACTAAAACTAGTTTATATATATATATATATATATATATATATATATATATATATATATATATATATGCAGAATGCATATGTTATGTAAAACAAGTATGAAAATTATTTTAAAAAAATTGGGTTTAAATTGTTTTTTGTTTTTTTTAATCACTTCCTTAATAATTTTCAAAACTGAGTTTTTTTCTTACAAAGATATTATGCCAATCAGAGTATCTAACCATCAGCATTAAAATTATGTACACTTTACTTAATTGTATTAATTCTATTGGAACAAAATGTTACTTATTGTAACTAACTTTTAAAAAAATTTTTAGAAGTATTTTTATATTATATGTTTAGTCTTTAATTAAAACTATTTGTGCCTTAAACAAGACATACATTTATACCATCAAACTTTTTCTTTATTACTTTAGTATATTACTTTATTTTCCAATATTTTCTTCAGCAATATTCTTTTTAGTGGCCTCTGAAAGGGAAAAAGATGCTATTAGTTTTGTGTGGCCTGTCTGTCCGTTGGTCCAGTTTAGATCTCAGAAACTAGAAGAGAAAATGGCTACTATTTTTTTCAAAGAGAATTTAAAACAACAATTAATAAGTTGTTTTTTTTATATTATCCTATAAACTTTAGTGCCCTGCTGTACTACGGAACACTCAGCCAAAGGGATTTTTTTTTTACGGAAAGGTTTTTTTACTTGAGGATTTAAATACGAGATTTACCCTTTACAAAACAATTAGATATTAATTATTAGACATCAGTTAGGCCAGATCTAACTTCACTTTCACCTATCCTTTGGTCTACTGGACTTCTGGGGCACCACACAAGATCTGTTAAACCTTTTTCTCCATTTTTCTGTCATTTGTCATTGATATAATTTAATTCTGATGTTCTTTCTGAAAATATTAAAACCTGCCTGGAGAACCACTTCGGGGGCCAATTTTGAACTTGTGCTTCCACACAAACTATCTTTGTAACCTTGTTTTTTTAGCACTTTAGTTTCAAATGCCAGCATGTTTGTGTAGTATGTCTTTCCAGTATTATATCATGTTCAAATATATATATATTTTGTTCACTTTCAGTATGTCTAAAAGATATCAATTTACCCTGTCAAAAGTCAAAACAGTTCATGTTCTGAATGCCACTTAATTTTTTGTATCTGGTGCATTATTATTTGATTATTACTATACATATGCAGTCTGTGATCATTTCATGACATAATCACACAATGAATTTTAAAATTGATCATTTTTTCCTTTTTGATGTTATATGGGCATTATTACCCTCACCCTCAAAAACAAAAACTTTAATGTTTAGAATGTTTAGAATAATTGAAATGTAACTTACCAGTGTATATAATTTATTTATTATATATATATATATTTATCTTTTATATATATAATGTATGTATATAGTAATAATAAAAAATGACAAAATATTGCGTGACTCAGTATTTTTAGTGATTTTTTTATGCGATACAATTTTAGTTTTTGTTGGTGAATATTAAGTTTCAAGTCTTATTATTAGTATTTAAGCAATCTGTAAAAATAATGTATCTCAATTTATATTGCATTTTCATTGCCGTACACACCTTAATAACAGTTATTTATTTGCTTTTTCTCATGTAATCATCAGATTTATCTTAATCTGGGCAGTGTGCTCTAGGCCTTCTTTATTATCTTTTGGAAATTAAAAATGTAAAACTTTGTCTCTTATTAGGTTAAACACAGCAATTTTAAGTCTTTAATCAAAGTACTTTATAGCCTAGTCATAAGAACCGGCAGTGCTGAACTACTGAAGAAAACAGCACACTATTTGGACTGTCCAAAAGATGGTCCTATGTTTGAACCCTGCAATCTGCCATCTCCTATGGGAGGTTTTAACTCAAAGATAGTAATCTTTATTTTTCAAGAACCGGTAGTGCTGAACAACTAAAGAAAACAGCACACTATTTTTCCTTGGCACAGTCTGCAAAAGAGCTCACAGCTCAATCGCAAAAAGCTGGCTAGAAAAAGAAGAATTTCTCAAGGAATATCTTTGTCACCCGCGTTTTAATAAATGTCACTGTGTTGTATTTATGATGCTGTGATATTGTAATATTACTGTTCTTTTATCGATGTAGGCGTGGTGGTGACATTGGGTTCATATTATAACGCGATCAAACTTCACTTGCAGAGAATAAGGAAATGACACTTGATGTAGTAGTCACAAATAATAATAGTTTAATATAAGCAATAACACCACATATTGAATATGATACACAATTCAATTCAGGAATGATCAGTATTAATCCTCTATAGAAATATGGCGAATATAATAATAACTTAGTAACTATTCTTACTCCTTGAATTAACTGTCTACCACTAAGTATCTCAAACAACTCCTTCTCTAGACTGTCTATAACCAACTCCTTTAAGCAATTAACTCAACAGACATATATATATCAAGTGACTCTATCAAGTGCTTGCTACCAACTCCCTATATTGACTGACTGCCCTTAACTCTGGTTCACTTAAGGTCAAAAGTGTTCACCTTAGGGCAACATGAGTTGTGAATAACATTCACAATATTGAAATAGGGTTTCTACACTATGGCACCAACTTTGAGGTGGTGACAATCTTAAACTAAAAAAAGCTTTTATATCTAAGGGAAAGAGGAAAGTAGATGGCATCTGATAGCCTCTGAGAGACACAGCTGGAGAGACACACATGTGAGACTCAAAGAAAGCCATTATTGAAGACAGGAGCAGAAGACGGAAAGTAAATTTAAAGAGACCACCAGCGGACAACATCTTTGTCTGCACAAGATGCGCGAAAATATGCAGGTCGCAACTGGTATTCCGTGGTCATGTGGAATACTGCACTCGCCCTTATTTAAAACAGATAGACACAAAGATAAAGGCACATTCCTGGTTTCATATGCTAGGACAAACTTGTACAAATGCTCCTTCTTCCCTAGTGCTATTAGAGCAGAGTTAAAGTCATTGGTTAACATGCATGACTAGATTGATCTAGGAACACGCGTAGAAGTAATCATCTTTTTTTTTAAAGTAATGTCTGTATTTTATAAGATAAGAATTGAAGATTGATATTAATATTATTATATTATTATATATAGGGCTTTTTCCTGGTGTGAAGATTGAGATACCCAGAAATACATAAAGATAAAGGCTCTTTTTTTTATTCTATATGCTATTACTGATTTGTACTTTGTTCTTAAATCCCGTTAGAACATGGAATGAGTAGTTTGTATCACCCAGGAACACCATCACCAACGACTTAGCAGAGTTTAAATCTTTAATTAACATGCATGACAAAGTTGACACATGAATGCTCGTATGACTTATTTATCTTCTGTTAAGAAGGAATGTCTATAATTTATACGATAAGATCATATGTCTTTTAAGCTGATAATTTTATCTTCGCAAGTCTTAAAAAAATATATATTTTTTAAAGAGGCTTTATGAACATGTTTAATTTTATTTCTTTTTATTTTAATGGATCCTTCATTATGATTATAAAAAAAAGAGGTATAGGCCTCATTGTTTGTAGTTTATTTATACACTAAAAAGAATCTTAATATTAATAGTCCACTCATAAAAAAAAAAAATTTAATTAAATATATTATTATTATTTACAAATATGTTAAATAGAAAATCTTGGACAACATACATATTAGCACTATTCACGAAGAAAATTAAACTGCAAACAATTACTACTTCCCTTTCATTTTTTTCTAATGATTGATCCCTAAAATAAATAAAAGTCATTTTTAGAATAAAGTCACAAGGACTGAAAAGTGAAAAAAAAATATAGCTAAGTAGTTAATTTAATGTACTATATATAGGACCTAAATTTCGAAATATACTTAAATTAGGTCTAGTTTATAAGTAGAATTAAAGACCAACGGAAATATCTTTCTTAGTGAGTTAGATATTGATTTTGATAAAAGATGGTATTAAAGTTAATTTTAAAAAAATATTGTGACAGTATGACTAGGTTCATTACAACAATTGAGTGTATATAATTTTAAAATTTAATTCAATTTTACTTGATCTAGACATACAGCACCTGAGAGTGTTATGCTCCAATCACAGGATGGCTGCCTGGTCGTGCGGTTTGGGCGCTGGACTGTCTTTTAGATTTATCGATGGTCCAGGGTTCAAACCCTGCCCGCTCCCATCCCCCGTCGTCCTGCGGGAGGTTTGGACTAGGAAGTAATTATCTTCAACTCTGAAGGAACATCCGAAACGTGTAAAAAAAAAAAAACAGTCCGCTACTCGGATTTTCAGATGCTCCTTTAGAACTGGATAGCGGTTAGTTAAACCTTTAACTCATTTATTTATAGGAGAAAATGGTCGTCGAGTCTTTTCTCTCAGCGTCTCTATTGTCGCTCCTTTTAGCATCTTTAAACATGGCGTATTTCTTATCTCATTCTATCAACTCTTTTCATCCCAAGATTAGGCGTGAGCCTATACTACGCGAAAACAATCAAATGTGTAACATAACAGGAGAAATCTCGATTTAATATCTAGATCCCATCATTTCAATATTTAGGTCTAATTGATAGATCAAGAAAAGCCATTGGACTTGAGACAAAAATACACATTCTCAGCACAATCATCGTCCCAACAGCAATTTCGAGAAGTACATAGAGGTTAAATGCATAAAGCGCTGGTTGTGAATGTGTATGTGTTTCGTGTGTGAATGTTGTTCGAATTTTTCATCTATATTGTTTTTGTACAGTAGTTACGCTGTGAGGTTGTCAATTGTAGTCAAACTGATTTTTCATTTGATTGGATCAATTTATCTTTTCTTAACTGACTTAACATAGGCTTATGCATGTGAGACATGTAAGTCGTCTGCCAAAATTGAGAAGAGACTAAATTTGGCTCAATAAAAACGGCTAAGACTGAATTTAGGAGTCAATTACACAGATTGGGTATCAAACAAGGAAATCCAATGCTAAATTGGGAGTCAAACTCTTGGTGATGTGGTGACAGAGCGTCGACCAGGCAGCCATCCGTAGTGAAGGATGAATGCTACTAATACCTCTTGTTTTTTCGTGAGGTAACTCTATCCACAGAAATAAAAGAGTGATTTTTTCTTTACTTTTTCTCGTCCAAACTCTTTAGCCATGACGAGAATTATATATTTATATATATATATATATATATATATATATATATATATATATATATATATATATATATATATATATATATATACCAAAAACACTTGGGGGTGGGGCGGCGAGCCGACTTGAGCGGAAACCTGCCGTATCTTCAATTCTACCTCCAGGAGGAACTTTTGACTACGCTTAAAAATTATGTAGGCAACATAATTTCCGAAAACAACAATAGCAACGTTTTAGGGAAATTTCATGACGTCACTATACACAGTGTAAAATAATATAAATGAAAAATAAAACATTAAAAATTATGACTAAGTTTCTTTTCTTTTTTATTATATTCTTTAAAAAAACTTACGACCTCACTGTGGAATCCCACATCATTGCTCTAGGCACCAGCTTCTAAAGGGGCTCGAACGAAAATGTTATCTAGGGAGTCGTTGCCCGGGAATGTGAGAAATCTGCCTTACTCTGTTTTATTTCCAGTCCTTGTTTAAGTGACTTGTAGTTTGGATTATTTACTTTGTAATAAACTCAAGAAAAATATTCAGCTCTGAATTGCTTCATTTGTTGGATAAAATTGTAGGCAACTCTTAATCTGTGCATGTCAGATGATTGTGGATACAATGCACATCTCTCCAAAATACAGTCGTGATAGTTATTATGAAAGTGTACGGAACGTTGAAAAAGTTCTACTATTAATGGATTTTGTATTTCAAGCTTTATTTTTCAGATTGTTCTTCAACAAACAATATAACAAAAGTTAACATATTCACATGCAGTCCACATAGCACTGTTGAGATGTCAAAGTTATCGAGAAATTGTTTATAGATCAAGAATATCTTAGTGGGCCCTTTTCTCATTCGCCCGTATGCAAATTACTATACCAGTGGTCAATGGTCATATGCCCCAGCTAGCCCTGTAGTGTACACGTAGCCTTTTTTTAAAACAAGTAGGCCCAATTATGTCATTACGTTTGATTCAGTTAAGACTCCAACAAGTTATGGTGTCTTTAAAATCATGTTTGTACAATTTCTTAACAAAATTAAACGACTTCAATGTGTTTCGAATGACAAAAAAAAAGTTTTATGAGTTCTATTTCCCAATATACACATTTACATTACGAAAACATTTCTATGTGTAAATCTATTACACATTGCTACAAACTATTACCTGATTCTAAGTCCATTATTGAACAGTAAATAGATCCAACATTTATTTACTAACATTTTTTTCTGGCCTTCTAAGTAGAAAAGTCAGTAACAATTGCATCTGTTTCTAAACATGTGTCTGTTTCTCAATGAAATAACACAAAGTGAATCCAACTTGCTCTGTATCATAGAAAATTTTAAATAATTTTTGATCATTCGAAATTTCGAAAATGACGTCATGCTGAACAAACTGATACAAAGTGAGAACTGACATGCATGCTGGGAAAATGTTTAGAAAACTTGATAAAATGCAGTTGTATATGAAAAAAAATTATCCCATGTAGTTGTCTATAAAAATAAACAGCCAAATTTCGTATTGAACACAGACTTGAAAGGCTTATTTTAAGGATTGAGTCTCTTAACAATATCCTATAAAAATATCATTTGGCTCAGATGAAACTAGAAGCATGTTGATATCATCTAACTATTTGCCGTTTGCACTTGAAATGAAATCTACAAAACTAGGCTTCAACATTTTGAAAATGTTTTTATGCCCATGAAATCTGTCATGTAGGCCTATATGAGAAACAATGGCATCAATAGTTCGGTAAATACGTTGAGTTTAAAAGTCTTCTCTTGAATATTTTCTCTTCTTAGTAGGCTCATCGAATTGCCCTTTAACTTTTCGTAATTGTATAGAGCGAACACAAACAAACAAACAAACAAAATTGTATCAAGACCCTGCTACTTCAGCAGCCTCTATTTTTACACTCCTAAAGTCATTCTCCAATGATTTACTTGATTCTAGACCTTCAGTTGACTTTCTGCTTTGTGTAGATCTGGCTGCTCACTTTCCAACATTACAACGTTGATCGCGCTTACAATTTAGTACTGGACAATAAGCAGAACAATATGACCGAATGTTTCTTAGTGTTTCTGTAGGTGCAGCAGCTCGTTGGTTAATTACCATAACACCAAAGTCAGTTAAATCATCCATTTTTTTTCATCGTCTCAAAGAATATAGGGATTTTATTACTTTTTTAAAAATATGTAGGATGATGTAAGAGCAGCACATTCATTGACTTTATTTTTGTTATTATTTTTTTTTTAATTATTCGGAGAATGAATCCTTCTTTTTTTTTTTTTTTATTCAGTAGCTCAAAAAGGTTTTATATCGTCAAAAACAAAGAAAACACAATTCCTGTTCTCTCACGAAAAGTAATATTCTGCCCCAGAAATTGTTCATAGTTCATTCGATTGTCCTATTTACCGGCTGCAGACATCATGCCTATTGCTTTTTTTTAAACGTAAACCGATTTTACATTAAACAACTATGGCTTCCTTAAAATTTTATTTTAAAGACAGAAAAAAAAATTGAACTTTGAGAAAATTGAATAAATAGCAGCTGCGTCGAAATTTTTATTCTTGACCATCAGGACAATCCTAGTAGACTTAATTGCTCTTGCATTACTTCAGGAACAAAAGTCAGATTATTTGCAGACGATTGCATAATATATAGAACAATTAAAAAAATACAAGACAGATATTTTACAAAGAGAATTAGATGAATTACAGAAATGGGAATCTAATTGGAGCATGTCTTTCCACCCAGAAAAATGTCAGTTATTAAGAGTAGCAAAAAAAACTAAAACAAATTAGTTCCACTTATCTTATTCATGGCAAACCAGTAACACAACGCAAAATACCTAGGTGTTATAATAAATGAAAAACTGTCATGGAATCCACATATTGATGAAACTATAAAAAAAATCAAACAAAGCATAAGGGTTTATTAAAATAAATTTCTATAAATCAAATAAGAACATAAAACTAAAATGTTATTTAACCTTGGTTAGGCCAATAATAGAATATGCATCCACCGTTTGGGACCCCTCAACTCAAGAAAACATTAAGAAACTGGAACAAACACAAAATAGAGCAGCGAGATTCATAACAAACGAATATTCACATTTGACTAGAGTAACACCATTAGTAAAATCACTAAATTTAGAAAGCCTTCAGGACAGAAGACTCAAAAGTAAAGTAGCAACTATACATAAAACACTGAACCATAATCTTCAAATACAAAAACAAAATTTAATAAAATACTCTGAAAGACACAAAGATAAAGGCACATTCCTCATCCCATATGCTAGGACAAATTTGTACAAATACTCCTTCTTCCCTAGTGCTATTAGAGCATGGAATGGGTTGCCTGAGCTAGCCCGAAAAAACAGTGACTTGGCAGAATTTAAGTCATTGGTTAATATGCATGACGCGTAGGACGTAATCATCTTCTTTTTTTGAAGTAACGTCTGTATTATATAAGATTTTTTTTGTCGCTCCCTTCCCTTTTCCTTTTTTTTTCTGTTAACCAAAGTATCACTTTCTCTCCCACCTAAATTTCTGTAATGCTATTTAAAAAAATAAGAGAGCGATCTGGCAACAACTTATATGCACGATCAAGGCTAGACACCATTACAATTAACCAGACAGTAATCCAAGTCGCTGGTATACTGACTCTAGCTTAAAACACGGATAAATGCTTTAAAACGAATATAAAGTTTTGGTTTAAAGTTTATGACATTTTGAGGTAGTTTATTGGATTCTATTTTTTTAAATCGCTTCATACACAAGTGTTATTATTCTGTTCACTTTGGTGTCATACGTCCCTAAGTTATTATGTTGGCTCCAATGGTCATGAGTAATGGGCCCAAGAGAAATGAATCCCGTTGCGCCATTGTTGCTATGCTACAGGCCCCTAATGGTCGTGGGCCAGGGTTTATTGAACCCCTTCGCGCCATGGATGCTACGCCACTGCAGATTGTATGATAATACCAGGCCCGACTTTGACACCCAGTTCACCTTCTAAAAACCGAAAATCATTTTTATACTTCCGTTTCCGTTTTATCAAGCCTATACCACTGTGACTGTCTCTAGCAGTAGCATGCATTAGATGATAGATCCTAGATCTAGATCTAGATTTTCAGATCTGGTGCTGCCGTAACATTCAGGCGTGTTGGTAGGGATTTAATTTTTGTTTCACTTTTAAAATGATTTTAGTGAAGACTATAGTTAACTTTAGTAGCTAGACTATTATTTAGTATTTATGAGTATTATATAATTATATAAATACTATTTTAACTATTAATTAATATTAATTATAAATTAATATGACATATCACTAAATAACTAAATATAAAAAAATAATTAATATCAGTATATTTTATATATATTCTAGTCTATACTTAATTGTCTTAATATACTAGTTTCTAGATCTAGAATGTTGAGGACTAAATTTTTTTTTTATGTGAAATTTAATGGGAGAAAATCTGAGAAATAGCCTAAAAACTAAAACAGCTTTTCAATATATATAAATTAGATCTAGTATTCTAGATGTTATAAGTTTGTTTATATTATGTCTGTATATATAATATATGTATTAACTTTATAAAAGAGACATGCTGATATCTAATCTTGGCAATTTGACTAATAGTATTGATTTCTATTGCCTCTTGCCTTGCCCATATCCAAATATTTTGTAATTTTACATCTGCGTTTTTTGTTTTGTTTGGTAAAAAAAAAGGTCAATATTTTAAAAATGTTTTTTAAAGATTAATTTTTCATACTCCAGCTGTTTAAAGTCTCCTTTTAATTTTATGATTAAATATTAAGAAATAAAAACAAGTTTTCGTCAATATTTTAAAAAAATCTAGCTGTTCCCGTTGTACAATTTTTAAAAATAAATGTCACAATTTTGAATTGCTTTTTTTCTTTAAAATTATTATTTATTTTTGTAGCAAATAACATGTTTAAAGTTTCTTGAAAACTTGAAATGGTAATATTAATAAATAAAAAAGTTGTGCATGAATAAGTCAAATTCCGACCAATTTTTGTTCTTCTTTTTTTTTAGCTGCGTCTGGCTGTAAAAGTATAAAAAATAGATTTAGATGAAAGATTTAAGGGTTATAAAATAATATAAAGATCATGTAAAGTCTCCTGAAAATTTAAAATGGAAATATTGAGAAATAAAAAAGTTGTGCATGAATTAAGTCAAATTTTGACAAAATTTGTCGTCTCTATTTTCAGCTTCGCCCGGCTGTAAAAGTATGAAAAATCTGCTTAGATGTAAGATTGGGGTCATATCACACTTTAAACATGCATAAAGTCTTCTGAAAATTTGAACCCAAAATATTGAATAATAAGAAAGATATGCATGCTTTAATAACAAAAAGTCAAAATTCGGGTACCAAATTTTTTTATTCAATACAAAGCCAAAGAAGGAAAAAAAAATAAATACAAAAAAAAATCATAACTTTGCTTCTACTTATCATAGAAACATAAATTTTATATTTTTGTAAATGGGACACCAAGCTCTATTTAATGATATCAATTACAATTTTTTTGTTGAAGTGCCTATATATATATATATACTATATTTATTAGTTTAGATCTATTATTTATTTATTATTATTATATAAAATTATATTGTTATTATAATATTATATAATATATAGTCAATATAGATCTAGAATACTCTGAATAGATTTATAAGATTTTAAATATTTTTTATATTTAGATCTAGAATAATCTAGATATAGACATATATTTTTTTATAGATCTAATCTACTATAATAATAATAATAATATAGATGATATATGAATATATCTTTTTATTTATATATATCAATTATCAATATCATCTTTAATCTTTATCTTACAACAACAAAAAATTATGATTCATTATCATTTAGATCTATGATTATTTTGATTGATGACAATGATGATTACTTCACTGACTGACACTAGAGTTGCTACTTACTACTAGTATAAAGTATAATACTACTTAGTTAGATTCTTATATTACTATTTAATTATTCATTATGATTATAATTAATTATAAATCAATCATTATAATTATATTATCATTATTTATAGATCAAGATCTCTTACATATCTATAATCTATTATTCCACTATTTTTTGTCTAGATCTAGATAGCATCATTCTAGACCTAGGTCAGTAGATCTAGTCTAAAATTAAATTTTAATGTATCTGACGATAGGTAAATAAATAAATCTAGACAATCTAGAATCTAGAGATTTTTTTTGTTTGGCACAACACTCATAATGTGCAGCAAAGACACTCCTTTGAATCAGACAATATTATAATGCCATAACAAAGGATAAAATAATAATGACGCTCAAACATAGTACGTCCTTCTCTTAATTTTATTCTCTCTACACTCCCCCTTTCCTGTCACTGTGCTTTCTTCTTAAACAATTCCACATTCCAACATTCACACACTTTCAGTGTAAAGTAATAAATCTCAAGACTCAATCCAAGGGCAGCCATCAGACCAACACACATCAGAAACAGTTCAGTGATAGCGAATCCCACAGTTGTCAACCAGCCCTTTTACACAGCCCCAAAACATTGTTCTAGTGGTAGTGAGAACAATGACACAATGATGTGGGGAAAAGGAGGAGCCAATTTAATTAGTGATCGACCAAGAACCAATGGTCAATGATTTATCGATCTATAGTGTTCTATAGGTAACACAATTTACAAGCTATCATAGATTTTTGGGCAGCACATATAATAATCTTTATAAAAACGAATTTCCACAAAATGATGCTTACGAAGCTTACACAAACATATATCTACGTATCAGGTCCAAAAAATACGCCACAGGTGGCCTAAATTAAGAGATAATGAATATTGACTTTCAAAAATGCATTTTCAATGGGGAATGATTTCCTCCATTTATTTTTTTTTAGGTCGACCAGGTAAACTATCATGTCCTCCAATTGCTTGGGGAGGGCAGGATTATCATTTATCCATAAGGCCATTATAAGCAACACAATTCACAAGCTACCAAAGATTATTTAGCTCTCCAACCATTAAATAATATCTGGACCTATATAGGGCCTCATATCCCAAAATAGCTTTTGAAGACATTCAACTAAATAAGTACTGATACAGAAACATGAAGCACTGGAAAATGACTAAGACTTTTCTGTCTTGACATGGCGTTAAAAGAAAATGATAACACTTTTAATACACCATACTTCTCATGTGTTTGAGAGTTTCTTGAGATGTTCGATTCTTGAAGGTAGTTGTAAATTTTTTTTTTTTTTTCGAAACTTGACCCACTTTAACATCAAATCATAACTATGAGTAGTAATTTAATAAAACAGATCTACTTTTGTAAACAAATGGATGAGGAGTTCATAGATACAATCAGTTTTTTTCCTAGATCTAATCCTTACAGAGACACACAAATTCAAATATAAAAAATGTCGGCAACTGAGCTTGTTCGAGTAGCATCGATTACTCTAGATTAATCTAAAATCTTAGATGTACAATCTCAAATCTAGATCTATATCAAGTACATAACATATTTTTTATCAATAGATTTGTGACTAGATTCTCTAGAGATCTAGTGACTAATCAATTATCAAAGTGAAATATAAATGCTGATGCTATATAAGTTAATAAGTATATTGACTCTAGGGGTTTTAATTTATAAGTCTATTTGTTTGTAATTTAAAATGTTCTAAATCTAATTCCTGATTTGTTTTCATCTTGCAGGATCCTAAATCAGTGTTGAATCTTAAAACCTTTATGGAAAAGGTGGACCAGATCTTGAAAGTGTGCCAAGACATGCTCAATCTCGGCTACCAAGAATTGATTTATCTTTCATATGTTGCGTTGATGAGAAACAGAAAGATCAAGATCAGTAAGATGAACTGTTCTAAATGTAATTAATATTATGGGGGGTGAGAGAGGGGAAGCTCCAGCCTTAATATTTTCTTTTTCATTTAATGAATGGCTAAATTTTGTATAAATATGTATGAGCAATTTATTTATTCTGGACATTACATGAATCCTAACAACTTGTTGTTTTTGTGGTCATTACATCTTTATTTTGATATTTAATATGAAACTAGTGTGCTGTATAATGTGATTGTCCATTTTCCAATGATTCAGACCCAATTTTCTTCCATTAAGCTGTCTTTTTATGTAAGAAAAAAGAATTTCAAGAGATCATCTATTAGCTATTTTAAATTGTTTATTAAATGAGTAAACAAATGAACAGAAACATTTTAACACAATCATGCAAACATAACATTAGTTTAAAAGTCAGTGTAGAAGTCACAATCCCAGTGACCTAATTTAGGTAGAAAAATGTGTGTTTAAATTTTATTTTTTGTGTTCATATTTATGCATAATTTGAAAACATCTTTATGATTTCATGAGGGGCTATGCCTGGATACTTAATATTAATATAGAATTAAAATCTGAGTTTATTGATGCCAAAATATAGAGACTGTATGGAATAAATTTTGGTGTTTGGAATCAGATCAAGTGTGATTAAATGAGAACACTTGGCCTCTTTTACCTTTAATATAATAACAAATATAGGTTAGGGGAACATATTTAATAGTTATCCTTATTCTCCTTAAACTAAAGAAGATTTTGATACTTCATTTTCTTTTCTATGTCACGCCTTTATCAAATATAATGCGCTGTAAAAGTTAAGCTTAGAATTTTTGGCCTATATGTGTTTGGAGTGCATAACTTACTCTATATATTTAACATTCAAAACATTGTATTTTTTAAATTTATTTTACAGAGCATCATAAAATTCACAAGTATAAAGGAACTCATCACTTAAAGACTTGATGTCTAATCACTCCAAATGTAGGTCAGAAGGTATATCTAGATTTTATACAATTTAAATTTATAACATTTGGAAGGCCGTGAAGATTTAAACTTATCTTAAATGATAAATATGCATTTCTTTATTGACACATAAAATGTTTAGAAAGTAAGTATCTTCTTTTTGAAGTAACATCTTTAATCTGTAAGATAAAATGTGAATGTTAGGCAAATATTTAACTATTTTCAGATATGTTAGAAATAATTTTAAAAAATAAATATTAATTTTTAGCACATTGCAGTATGCACAATTTGTAAAAATTTATTTAAAAAAATCCATTGCATTAAGATAAAACAAAACATTCAATAATCAACATTTCTTCTTCTTTGTTGTCATTTTTGAGTTTTTAGATTAGTAATCCTATACCTTGTCCTTGTGAGAGATATACAATTAGATAGAGCCATTGTTTGTCTAATACATGCCTAATGGCTGTCTGTGTCAGCTCTATCGAAGTTGTTGGTGAACGGATGCTGCGAGGGTGGTCGAGTGGCTAGCTGGGGCTTGTGACCTTTGACCCCTGGGGTGGCGAAATGACTCAGAAGAATGTTTTTCTGGACATTCTGATGGTCTAGAGGTTAGTTTCGCTAGGCGGTGTCGAAGCCAGTGTCACAGGTTCGAGCCTCGGTCGGCGCATGCCCTTATTTTCGTAGCATTTTAATTCACTACTTTCTCTCTTAAAAACTTGGTCCCTGCTGCTGTTATTCATTTATGTTTAATATATGTGTGTAAATCAGCAGTTGTTTCCAGATCAAGCAGTTCTCCGTATAGTTTTTTTTTTTCTATAGGAGGGTTGGGAAAAGGGACAGAGCTCATGAAACCATTTCAAATGAAGTAGAAATTTGCATGGCATCTTAAAAATTGAAAGGAAAATTAAGTTTGTAATTCAAAAGCTATTGAAATCATAATGAGCTCTTAAGTCTTATATATATATACCCCAGTACATATATATATATATATATATATATATATATATATATATATATATATATATTAGTTTTAGTATTTTTAGTTACCATTAGTTATACCTGCAGTTAAAACTAAGTGGTACATCCTCTCAGTTTATAAAAGCTATAAAAAAAAATAATTTAGGTCAATGCCTTTATTATACTGTTGTACATGCTATTGCAAATGAACATACTTTCAAATTTCTTACATTTTCCGTCATTAGAGAGTCAGCTTCATAAGTATTTTTCGTGTACATTTTTAAGAAAATTCGCTTTAACATTATAAAGGAGTATATTCCTACAGAACCTTGGCTAGCTGGAATGAACAAAGCCATTAGGCTCAAAGGTTAAGTGAACATTGTTTTAACAATCCAGAAAAAAATATATTTCATCTAAAAAAATATTTATATACATATACAGGGTTCCCGCTGCCTCCTGATTTTTCAGGAGCTCCTTGAAATCTCCTGAAAAGTCATAAGAATCTCCTGAAACATAGACAAAATTGTCTTTTTGGGTGTCATTCAATATGAAAATCGCCAATCCTACGGGCGATACAGAAAAAAAAACGGCATTGTCGGCTTTCATTTAATAAAAATGTAATAATATGGCGAATTCAAACCTTCTAGATCTAGTAACTAGTAGATCTCTAGTCAGATCTAGATAGACAGATATAGATAGTGATATATACTGACTATAGGACCTACTATTCTACTTTACTGTCTTTAGTTTGGGGTGGAGGCCTTAGAGTATATATATGGTATAAGTATAGATTATATTTCTAGAATTCTAGATCTAATGGAGATCTACTTAGATTCTGGAATTTCTCTCTCTTACTTTTAGTTTTATAATCTAGTTTATGTAGTAGATGGGGCTTAGATTATAGTGTAATATTAATATGATCTATATAGTATCAGCTGCTATATAAAATTAAACATCCATAAATGGTTTAATGAGCTCTGTTCTTTTTCCCTAACTGTTTGTTCTTTATACAGCATAGGCAGGCACGTTTTGATCGTTAATTTGAAATACTAAAACTTAAATTCAGGAACTAGGAAACACTCACAATATACATAATTTAAAAATGAACTAGTACAAGTTGAATATCTTCTTCTGAGCTCCTTATAAAATTGATTCAAACAAATGTATTAATTCTACAACTTTAAAATATGTGACTTGTCTCTATAAATTGTCGAGCTCAGCTCAGCCAAAAGAATCCCCAGGCAAAACCCTGCCCAATCACATGATCAAAATGACGCCACAAGTTGTCTTTGATGTAATCTCCTTTTGTGATGTGTAATATACAATTCCATGAAAAGCGGTTCCTAATACTAAGCTGTTGGGGTTGTATTATAAGCTAGTTGATGTCCGGGTAAAATTAAAATAAACTCGCCCAGTCTGCTACATGACAAATGGTATATTACATATGAAATAAAACATGAGTGTAAGACTGATCCAATTGACCATACAGGGTAACCTGTGCGAAATCTGAGTTTAATTAATGTTTAATAGACTAGTTACCTGCCGGTACTTAATATTTCAATTCATCTTTGTGATATCTGAATTTTATTAGTAAGCTATTTTTTTACTTATAATTTTAATTTTGAGTTTTAATTGTACTAACTGACTTTAATTTTATCTACTTAATTCAAATAACGTGCGATATGTGAGTAGATTTCATTAGAGTTTTATTTCTATTTATTAACTTCATTGTTTTGTAAATGACTTGCTGACCTATTGCTCGTACTCGTATTGTAGACATCAATGAACTAATGGACAGATTGGAGGTGAGAAATTAATTTAGGAATTTGTCAGAGTTGTTGCCTGGCCTAGAAGCTGATGCAGTAATAGAGTGGTGTGCTAGAAGACAACATTTAAAATTGAATTCCATTGTGAAAATTGCAATGATCTCTGCTCATTAGTACACGACAGACTGCAGACAGTTATTGAGGGCCTTACAAAAAAAATGTTGCTTGTGAAAATCAGTGCGACATGGCTCTTTTTTTGCAGGCAGCCATTTAAGAATAAAGCAAATAATTATGACCTATTGTGGGAAGCGTGGTCGAGAGGCTTAGTACGCTTGAACTTGGCTTGCCTTGGCTAACTATGAAGGGAGCTCGACACCCGACTCGAACAGAGTTGTGTTTACTTAGCCCCCAAAGGCGGCGCTGAAAACCTTCTCCCAGATACCCCCTCCTCCCACTATATACAAATGAGATTGGACCATAGTGCTCTGAGCATGCTATAAGCATGGAAGTAGCGCTATATAAAAGCTATAATTTATTGATTTTTTATTTTAGGCTTGTGACATGCCACAGCATCAATAATCCAGTGGATAAATCAATCATTACAGATTGGTGCAATTTTTTGCACTAGGAATATGCACAATATGCTTTGTAAATAGGTGGCGTCAAAAAAAAATTTGAACCCATTGAGGTTAAGATAGATGAATGTCAATATTTTTATTGGGAATATCATCATGGCCAATGGCTAGAGGGGCAAATTAGATTTATCCCCAGATTTAACACAATGTTTTAATTTTATTTCCTCCATCATTGGTGATGAAGTCGCGATCATACATTTTCCACGTTTTTTCCCTCTTTTGGTTTGCTTGTGAGGAGCAGCTTTAGGATAGCCTGCAAATATTCCAGGCGAAGCAAACATTTTTGGTGAAGCTGCATCCAAAGATGTGTGTATGGGCCAACACATTAATTGATGTGTCCCCTTGTGAAGCTGCGTCGCAAGATACTTTTGGGACTAACAAATTAATTGACGTGTCTGCTTGCGGAAGTGCATCAGTTGCGTCAGTGTTTGGTGATGATGATCTACAATGTGCCCTTGGTCTTGCAATGTCTATGTCTGGTAATTCTGGGTCTGTAACGTCCGAAGGCAGAAATTCTTCATCAGAAAATATGTCTTTATCTAGAGGCCTACTTTTGAATCTGCACATTCTCAAGTACAGTAACTACAAAGCTTTAAAAAAAAAAACACATTTAGACAATATGCACCTGTTGAGGTACTAAATAATAATACACCATGCATAGGAATAAGAATGTAACAAAATATCTATATACAAGAATCATGCTAATAAGGTGAGAAAACAAATTTTATCTCCTCTTCACGAACATATCTGTAGGTACTGCCATCTTCTGCTTTAACCATATACCATCTAGAAGCATACGCAACGGGGACAGTATCAAAATTTGTACAGAACAGTTGCATCTGTATCTGGGTGTAATAATTATGGGTTGTTTTAAGCACAAAGTTGCCTTTGTCTTTAGAAAATTTAAGACAAAAATCTTTCCTTTTATCAGATAACCGAATAAGACTTTGTCTGGAAGGAATGTAAATACATTTGATCTCTACAATCATTGGATTGTCAGGACGGTAAAGTAGCCCATCAGGAGAAGATCCAATAAAAGGAAAGAGTGGGTGAACAACTAGTCCAGTGTTGCAGAATATATGTTTGGGGAATTTATTTCTCAAAATATTTTCGACCATGGGTTCCCTTAGTTTACCCAATCTCACAGGCAAAACACTAAAATCTTTATTACTATTTGCCAGTAAAGATGTATCAAAATCCAGAAAATTATCCTTCTTCTTTAAAATTATATGAACATTAGATGCTGTTAATCGATACATTCTTTCTCTGCACCACTGCTCACAATTTTGCTGCATTGTCTCTCTAAACACTCTAAAGTTCCTACAGATGTTTCTCACGTTTTCATGATAAAAAAAATTTGAAAAACAGGAAGTTCATCTGATAGGTCTTTGCCAATGTCTGAAATGACAAAGGCTGGTAAAGGTATAGTTCTATCATAAAAGATTAAGTCAGAGGTTAATTTTTTTTTTTTTATCTGCTTGCAGAACTGAAAATATAGGAGTGTTCCCTTAGTTTACCCAATCTCACAGGCAAAACAGCACTAAAATCTAATGATGTAGCTAAATCCAGAAAATTATCCTGCTTCTTTAAAATTCTATGAACATTAGATGCTGTTAGTGGATAAATTCTTTCTCTGCACCACTGCTCAAAATTTTCTGCATTGTCTCTCTCTCTAAACACACAAGTTCCTCTAGTTTGAAAAAGGGTAAGTTCGGCTGGTGGGTCTTTGCCAATGTCTGATAAGACAAAGGCAAGTAAAGGTATAGTTCTATCATTAAAGATAATGTCAGAGGTTAATTTTTTTTGATTTGCTTGCAGGAATAGGAATGTGACAAAATACAATATAATATAATAAATATAAAAATGTAAGGTACTGACCTTAAAACAGAAGATTTTTCCCGCAGAAATATGTCAAATATGTGACCTGTTGGCTGGAAGTTACAACATAGAATGCTTTATCATGAAATGACAGTAAAATACTTTTCGTTGCAATGAATGTACGTCTTGTTGAAGTTTTCTGAAAGAGGCTTTTCTTGTAATGCTTTATGTGAGGCTTTGTCGTTACGAGAGGCTATGATTTATTCGTTAGAGGAGTCTCCTTTTAAATTCTTGCTAGAATGTGCCGACTTTATTCTTTGTAAATGCAGTATGTGATGCTTGTCTTCGTCAGTGCCTTTATTTATAGATGCCTTTTTTCGTCAGGAGGTGCCAATATATGTGACGCCTTTACTCTTCGATGACTTTCTTTGTCAAAGATGCCAATATATGTGATGCCTTTACTCTTCGATGCTTTTTGTCGGAGGTGCCATATATGTGATGAACAGATTTGCCGAGCGATTGTATTAAGTTGACGAATTCATATGAAATGAAGAAAGAAACATAGCTCTGTATAATATTAAAACTTCTTTAATAATACTTCTCCAACTTTCACATCAAATTAACTTCTCAATTCAATAACAACTTGACTTGATACTTCATAAATAAAACTTAAATGATATATGAAACTTCACTTAGTATAACTTCAACTTCAACTACTAAAACTTTACTTAATGGACCCGCTAATATCACAAAACTTATTACTAATCGAGGACTGAGCGAGGACCAACGCTCTACAAGAACTGCTACTATGCAAGGGCCCCGTCTAACTGACTTTCCTCTTATTTATACTTTCTTTGATCGTACATTCCAGAATCATGGAACCTTCTCAGATCATTATTTTAGTAACTTTGACCTTCTAGAAGCTGACGTGTGCTTTTTTTTTTCCCTTAACCTCTTTCTTTGATTGGATATCTAAAATTAACTTGTTTATGCTGGACATTTGCACTGGTTTGAACTCGCTTCTAGAAACTGGTCGAAATAGGTCACAGACTCGACTCGTGACACTAGGCACAGCAGTAACTAAATGATAAGTGTTCTCGTATTGCCCAAACATTCTGCCTTGGCCTATCAATCGACATTCAGCTAGAACCCTGCTCCTGGGGACAATATCTAGATTTCTACAGAACAGTTGCATCTGTATCTGGGTGTAATAAGTATGGGTCGTTTTAAGAACAAATTTGCCTTTGTCTTTAGCAAATTCAAGACAAATATCTTTCCTTTTATCAAATAACTGAATAAGACTTTGACTGGAAGGAATGTAAATACATTTGATCTCTACAATCATTGGATTGTCAGGATGATAAAGTAGCCCATCAGGAGAAGCTCCATTAAAAGGAAAGAGTGGGTGAACAACTAGTCCAGTGTTGCAGAATATATGTTTGGAGAATTTATTTCTCAAAATATTTAATATTTTTGACCATGGGCGCCCTTAGCTTACCCTATCTCATGGGCAAAACAGCACTAAAATCTTTATTAGTTTTTAAATCGAGCAGTTGTTTTCCATAAGTGTCATCATCAGGATGTTTTTCTTGTTCGCTACCTGCAGCGTTTTGTTTCTGGGACAATTTCTTTTTTTCCCAGGAGCCGATGTTGTAATCATTTTGTTTTCAGTTTTTTAAGTTGGCCATTAACGGTAAGATTTTAATTTTGAATTGTCTTGACATTGTCAGCCAATACATTTAAAGCCTTTTCTAATGTTTTGAACCATTTTTTCAAGATCACTATCTTTTTCACACAGTTTTTACATTGCACTGGTCGAAGAGGAAATGTTATTGATGTCGTTATTGTTGTATTCTTTTGGGAAACCAATTCCATCAACACATCATCCTTTAAAATGTCTATAACCTCACTGTCCTTAATGTGTATCTCAGTGTAACATTCTTGCACATTCTCTAAAGACGATTGTGGTTTGTCCTCCATCGTACTATTCAGGGTTTTATCCAGGAATTCGGTTCAGGGGGGGAGTTGGCATAACCCAGGGGGGATTCCCAAAAAGGGGGCCTGGGGGACGGTAGTCCCCCAGTGGGGTCCAGGGGCAAAGCCCCGGTAGGGGGTCTGGACGATGTCCCCCAGAAGCTGAAGCAAAATACCAGTGTCAAAATGAAATATCTGAAGCATTTTTAATTTAATTTACACAAATAACAGTCTGTATGACAATAATTGACCGGAATAAAATTGTATGGAATTGTGGACATGTGTATGAATATGAGGTATATAACTGGCAAAAATTGCACACGCCAAAGCTCTATCAATAGCTAGTTTGAACAAATGTAAACACTTCAAACACAATAGTGGTAGTAACATATATTTATACTCTATTTCAAATGATTATGCTCAGTATAAGCTGCTAAAAGAAATAACGTTAATTATTCTATTTAGATAAGTCAATCAGCAAATGAATATTTCTTTTATCTTCTTATTATGAAGGGCACTATAAGTAGGTGACCAACCTATATTAGGAAAAGTGGAAGGGCTAAGTTTCTGGCCTAAGGACTAAAGTACTGACTCTTCAATAGGTAATTCTAATTTTAGTTTTATCAAAAGTTCCTTTAAGTATATTGTTTTAATTTAGTTAACTGCTAATGTAGAATTTTGTAGTAAAATATTAAAATAATTATTAATTATCTTAGATAATTTAATTTTATCAAAGCCAAACAATAACAGTTTTGGACGTGTGTATGAATATGAGATATATAACTGGCAGTCAGCTGCTCAATCAGTCCAAAAATCTTCTTGGTTGTTTACACCATTCTTTGTATACAGTTGACCAAAAATTGTCATCAGGAAAATCTTGCCCACAAATTAACTAAAGTTTCATAAATTTATAATCATACCTTAAATAGTTTTGTCCAGAAGAATTTCCAGATGGTCTTGTAAATAACTGACCAATGATCGTCTAATGTCAGTTGCTGAGCCTGATTCACGAGTGTTGCCAGGATTGAACGATAATTAATGCGCGATGGCCGAAAACATGCAGTTCCCATCAGGTGCATTGTTGTGTACCGTAAACCCGGGAAACTCAAATGTTGATTTTGCTCCATTCTCATTTATTCAAATTTTTTTGGCAAAGCTGAACATCGATAATTGCCGCTTCATGTTTACACTTTTATTATTTTCCCTTTCATCTATAATTAACGATTTTGAACGGATTTTCCCGGGATACCAAAAGTAGGGATGTCAAAAACCGGACGGTGGAAAACCGAAATAATTATTATACAACATACAATTTTATTTTCTTTATTTCTTCTTTTAAAGCAACTTAGTGTTACTCTGATCTCCCTCTGGGGGGGGGGGGGGTAAAATAATTTCCTCAGGGGGGGGGGGGGGGGAGGATTGTGGTTTCAGGGGGGGATTTCTCGCCCCCCTCGGGGGGGGGGCTAAATAAATCTCTGGTACTATTGTAGGTGTTGGTTATTGTTGTTTTAATATATCTTCGTCGTTTAACAAAAAATTTTTACATGCAGGAAATGATTCCTGTATGTCATCAAATAGTTTACCCAATCTCATTAGCAAAACAGCACTAAATCTTTATTACTTTTTGCCAGTAAAGATGCAACGAAATCCAGAAAAAAATCTTGCTTCTTTAAAATTATATGAACATTAGATGCTGTTAGTCGATAAATTCTTCCTCTGTGGCACTGCTCAAAATTTTGCTGCATTGTCTCTCTCTCTAAACACACAAGTTCTTCTAGATTTTTTCTCACTTATGTTAAAAACAATTTGAAAAAGAGGAAGTTCAGCTGTTGGGTCTTTGCCAGTGTCTGATAAGACAAAGGCTGGTAAAGGTATAGTTCCATCATAAAAGATAAAGTCAAAGGTTAATTTTTTGTATCTGTTTGCAGAACTGAAAATATAGGAGTGTTCTGAGGTAAGGCAGCCAAAGCAGACATTGAAAAACTGGTATCAAAATTTTGTAGATCCGTCTTATCACAGCTAAAAATATCCTTCGTTTTCTAGGTGAAATTGCTTTTGGGTTTTTGTGGGGGGCACAACTCCCCCGTTTTTGCGTGAGGCTATCGTGGCGCTCTGGGACAGTGGGCTGGGCCCGGCGTCGCACCCGAGGGATGCTGGCCACCTGACTCACATCCTAAAGTATTGCCAGTCTTTATGGGGGGCACGACTCCCCCGAATGTGCTTAAGGCCATCGTGGCGCTCTGTGATAGTGGGCTGGGCTCGGGTGTCGCACCCGAGGGATGCTGGCCACCTGACTCACATCCAGAGGAAACCGTTTCCTCCCGTGTTAACTTGTCCGATAGTAGCACATTTTTCGACCACAAACCTATCATTGCCGTTGTGTGGACGGAGCCTGTTTGACCGGCAATGCTTGTACCTGCGTTTTCGATTATTGACTTTTGCATAGATAGAGAGAAATTTGCCCTGAGGGGGCGGACTGGTTGCATGTTAGACACATAGGCTGTCCCCATCATTGGAACAGTAGCTGAATGTCTTGGACTGGTGCCCAAGACCGCTGAACCCATTGTCGGCACTGCGAGCATGCCCTCGAGAGAGGGGAAATTTTGGAGACCGTCTTTTTCAACGTTCGTTACCAATGCTGTCAGCGTGGCGGCTTAGTGCGATGCCGGTGTCTCCGGAAACACTGTCCCCGAGGTCCCCCAACGTTTGTGGCGCGCCGTATCGTAGCATGCTGGACTCCGATCTTTTCATTCCTGTACTCAGCCTTGTGAGCCGAATACAGTGACTACTAAGTTAGCCATGCTCCCCAACTCGGTGGGAGGCGGAGACGTGTGGCTATTTAAATTTTACATTGATTACCTGGCCTTTTAAACCTATATTCAAAAACCAGTTCCACTTAGCCACCCCACATGGGGTGTTCACGCGACAACCACGATGAAGTGGGATCTGGAATTGCCTAAAGCAATAAAAAACAAATTAACAACCACAGTAGAAAAAGAAACAAACAAGGGAGATTTTATAAAATGCAAACAGTTGTTATATAAATAAATAAGATCATGTCATATATATATATATTTTATATATATAAATATTGAGTAATATCTAATCACCTGTGTCAAGCTTCCAGTTTTACGACCACCGAGTGTCCTGCCAAGTTTTGATTCTGTTGAGACTAGATGCCTAAGTGCAGTACCTAGCCTTTAAGCCACATGATTGGTGCAGTCTTCTTTTTTGATAGCATCATTGTAAGGTGACTGACTGTAGTTCCTTGTAGGTTTTGCAGTCTCCATCACTGACAAATGTAGTGTAGGCCAAACTTCAAAGGCCTTTGCCACATGAGCTTAGCCGCATTCACCTCCATGAGACCAGCAGAGCCAGAATGATGTTTTTGAAACCACTCATCATATGCAGCCTGCCCTCTTTTCAACATGATCTTGCCAGTTGTTTGAACATTTCTGTAAAATTTAAAAATATCTTATACATCTAGCTAAATTAATATAACTTTTTCTTGACAATATGTTGACATCACATGGAAGAGGAATATACAATAAAGGTCAATTCGATTATTAAACCTGTTGCACATGCAGCAAGAAAAATCCCAGTTCCACTACGTGAGGAATTAAAAAAGGAATTAAAAAGAATGGAAGATGAGGGTGTCATAGAAAAAGTAGATCATCCCACTTCTGACACCATGTAATAGACACACTAAAGCAACAAGGTCTCATATAATACATTTATTTTATTAGTTTTTTTTACTCCAGCCATTTGTTCTGAATCTGACCTTCTTTTAGACACAGTCCTCACTTACACACCTTCTTTGCTGTTCACTCAACCATGTACAATGAAGGTCAGCTGGTGATTTCATACCTACACAGGTACACACTCACACAGCACAACTAGCCACTTAAAGCACATACACTTACTATCACAATTAACACTAGGAAATGTCATAAATAAAAACAAAAGTAAAGTTAATGGTGCCCATCGATTTTTATCCTTGGTTAGAATTTTAAAAGCTAACAAAACATGTACGTCATACCTTGGTTTCAACTTGTGAATTTCATATTCCCTAACAATGTCAGCATTTATGCAAATGTTGAATTTGTTCTGCCTGCAGGCACAACCAAAAAAACATCAAGCCGACTGGTTCTTAGGACATAGGCAGCCAGCCGCTGGTACTAGTGTAGTTTATGGCTGCATGAGATGGCAACTGAATCACCATTACCCTCCCTCTAAATGTTGACCAGAATGTATTGCCTAGATAGAAAAACAAAAATTGAATTAATCCTACTTGCTTATTAAAAACTAAATTCAAAATAGCTTTTAGAACACATGTAAAACTGTAAACAAAATATTTACATGTGAGGGTTAAATCTACTCAAGTGTACCTATAAAAATCTAGTCAATTATCACAGTCTAGGTGTTGATAAATAAATAAATAAAACACAATGTGTTTTGACCGATCCACACCTAATCTAGTTCTAAATTCTATTCTTAATGAATCTGTTCTTACTAGTTTTACTGGATTTAGATTTACAGTATTTTTTCACCCTAAGACGTAAATCTATGTAGATCTAGAATAATAATATAGATCTAGTTCATGTCTAAACGCACTTGCAGATTGAAAGATAAGTGTTGCTCCTGTCCTTAAAGTACATTATTGAAGAAAGGCAACATCCTGATATAATCATAAATACCTTAGCAGTTGATATTCTTAACTATAGGAGTAGCCAGTATATTATTACTTTTGAAAGATATCCTTTTTAAGTATTGTGAGTGAATAAGGTTAAACCCCCTAATTGAAATATCAACAAATCTGTCACTATTTAAGTGCCCATATGTTTGGATGGATCATTTAATGATGAAAAAAAAATGAAATTTTTCACAAAAATAGAGTAAAAGTATTAAATTATGGAATGACTCAAACTACTCAAATATTGGTTTCATAGCATCAGTGATATATTTGGGGAGTTTATTTTTATTTGCTACTGCTAGGTTTAATTCATTTGGACACCAATGGCTGCATGCAATTACTGTGGTGACCTGTGTTTCCAAATTGCCCGAATTGACTTTTTCATTTGCAGAAGGTTATTAGTATTATTTCTAATGGCACCACCATAATGGCTGGATTCTAATAATTGCTGCTTGAATAAGCTTTTTTTCTCATCCATTCTTTTGTGGTGTTTGTCATCTTCTTCAAAAACTTTTCTTTTGTTAGCATTCTTTAAGTCCACACGTTGACGTCCCGTTATTTTCTGTACATGACCACAGCATTCCAACTTTTCAATTGTCTTTCTTGGGTATATAGGTGGATCTGCATCTGCAACAGTTTTATAGCTTTTTCTCCCAAATAGCATGTATAGTTTAAGCCATGCATCTTCTGTGAACGTCGGAAAGTTTGCAGGATTCCTTGTGATTCCATCCCATCATAAAAGCCTATGTGATTAGTGTCACATTCAGCTGGGTAGTTTGCTTTCCAAGCTAGAAAATGTTCTGAAGTTTCTTTTTTTTTTTGTTTGCAACATTTATCACAATAGTTACTGCTGGTAAATGTGTCTATTACTTTAGGAGCACCTCCAGGATTCATGGAAAGAACAGTTGCAACTCCTTTTTTTGACACAAAACCACGCCTCTGCCATGTTCCATTGCATGACACAGTGACGCACAGTGATGACTGAGAAGCTCTGCTTCTTTGCATTGTGTAGCACCTGTCCTTGTGGCTTCCAATATTTTATTTCTAAAATAATTGCTTGTAATACTTGCCAGTTGTGGCATATTCATATTTGCTAGACATTTGTTGCCTTGTTCATAATGCCATAATGGCATCAAATAGAAAACATAGACACTTGAAACCTTAATTATTTTTTTTTTCTTTGGAAGCATAAAACCATGTTTGCAATCCAGGCAGACAAAGGATATAGTGCAGTTAGGTCCATTGTTTCTTTCAGTAGCTTGAAAACCATAATGCTTTTCACATTGAGAGCAAGGAAATTGATTTACAAAACACAATAAAATTTGAACATCAAACATGCGGTATCCAGTCATAGAATCCAAATAAATGTTGTCTGGTTGAACACTATTATTTAATTTAATAAATGAACTCCTTTCAGGAACATTTCCAGTGTTAGTAGCATCATGATGGACTGGCTCTAGCTCTAGTATGTCCTCAGATACAGTGTTGACTTGCTGGATTTCACTGACTTCATGTCCCACTAGATCTAGACTCAATCAGATCTAGACTCAATCACGGTATTGCCTAGCCTGATTTAAAAAAAAACAACTTATAACTATGGAATTTCCTCTTCTTAAAGGCAATCTTTGGGTGGTTTAGGCATTGTTTATTTAAATAATATTTAATACAATAAAACACACTTGAATGAATACCAGTTGTATTTTAAATAGAAACGAAAGTATAAACAAAACGTGGATAGATATAGTAAACAAAATGGTTGCCAAAGAGACTTTGTAAGAAACGTCCTGATTTGTTGGATAAAGAGAAACTCTAGACTTTAATTTCAACCAATGAAATTTAAGCTTTCAAATAAAATATCTTTGAAAAAATGTATCTTGTTTAAAAAAAATTGTAGCAGTAAAAAAATGTTCAAAATTGGATAATTAGAAAAAAAAGTTATAGTTTTTTTTAAAAATTATGCATATTTAATGAGGCAAAAGTAAACATTAGTCATGTTTTTATTTTAAATATTTAAAATATGTATTAACATTGATTCTAAGAACTAATTACTGATTATTATGTAGAATTGGATACAGTTTCTAATTTTAGTAAAAACACAATTGACATAATTTTGAAAAAAAAATCATTTTTTTCCCTAGTTTAACCTGCCCTTAAAAAAAATAGCACATTGAACATTGACTAGTTTTCAAGGCATCGTTTATGTTATAGTATATATATATATATATAAATATCTAAGAACTTGAAAATTAGTAAGATGCTCAACAGGTAAAAAAAGCTGAAGCTGTATGGACTGTATCTCTAATGTCTCAATCCCATTTCTGGCTCTGGCATCAAATTGCAGTTAATCTTGGTAATTTAACTTAGATGACTCCAGCAATTAATTTCAGTTAATTTGAGTAATTTAACTGAGATGACTCCAGTAGCAGAAATCTTTTCAGCTGTTGAAATATTTACACGTCTTGAACCAAGTAGCTCAACACAAACTTGCTGCTTAGTAATACTGAACTAAACTGAACAGACATTTATTGCCAGCATCATCAGTGTGGAGAAAAAAAAAATCCTCTTAACGCTTTGACACAAAGTTCCTACTTCGTAGATAAAGCCCTTCTTTGTTGGTTCCTCTAAACACCTATATCAGAGTTCTATACTGACTGACATAATAATTTTCTCTGGTCACGACGTGCCCATCTCTGCCAGTATGTATAGAATGGAGAGTGAGATACCTTGTGCATAAGTCTCTAAAAAAACTAATGGAACCAGTCAAACCACTTGTTCTTCTGGAACATTTTAAACATCTCCAGAGCAGTTTTAGTTGAGATTGTAAATGCTCCAGAAAATAGACAATCCAAATTAATTCACAAAGCTATTGAGGAGTTTAATTATGTTTAAGTTGCCCTCACTGATAGAAACCATTTTTCCTTTATGAGTTGCACATCAATAGACTTAACCATCTTTTCTTTTTATCATAACTATTATCCTCTGACATCAATAAGCCACATTGAATAATAAAAACCATTTCTCCATACATAGTCAAACCAAAAAAATAGTTGAGTATCATAAAGTTTCCCTCACTGATAAAAAAACATATAGATAGTTTCATTTTTAGTTGTTTGTGTTATTGCGGATGATTATTGCAGTGTTTTTATGTAAAGATTTTATGCACGGGATGTTACCAATGTCTTCTGCACATACTATCCAGTCGGTGCAGGCATTTTTTGTTTCATTTCTCCTTCAATAGCCAGCAGTTGATTTACAGTCTTATAAATAGTTGAACTATACCAGCAACTGTTTTTAGTAGCTCCTGGACATTCTTGATCCCTCCTTAGTTATCACTTGTCCATTCTTGCCTTTACTGCTCTCTTTGGCTTTGCAAAATGTCCTGATATTTTCTGGATTAGCACAGGTCTTCTTCTTTCGCTTCTGTCGCCAGGGTTTCTATGTAGGTCTGTCTAATCTGACACTAAACCTTACGTTTCATCCTGGGTATACTGTGAATACCATAGTGTCTGGAACAAGATATAATATTGGGTGCATGAATTGGTCATTCTTTCTTTTAGACTATTATTTTTAAACATATCAGGGAATTCCCCCCTCTTTTTTTAAAAAAATAATTATTCCCTAGAGGTTATTGACTTACCATTGACTAAATAGTTGACAAAATGTGGTGTCGTTACTTTCATTTTGTCTAAATATTCATCCTACTTTTATGAAACATGGTCACACTGTGAAACATTTAGGGTGAAGGAGGACATTTTAAAATACTAATTTTTGTTTTTTTGAAACCTTTTTTCCCTTGTTAACATTTTCATTTGAGACAAAAGCTTATTAAGCTAGAAATATTTACACATAATTTATGAATTTTATCATTTTAGTGTAGTGTAAGTACCAGCTGTTTTGTGTGTGTTTTGTACCATGAAAATAATAAAGATATCAGTTTAATAAAGTATATTTTTTTAAGTTCAGCTATTTATGTATGTAGATATATCATCATTGAATGTACATTGACCAGTGTAAACTTTTGTAGAAACACTTACCTGTTAAAAATAGTTTGTGGTCATGATCCTACTGCAATATGCTTAGTGTGAGTGTTTATTTCTGTTTACTTGTTTTTTAGCAAATATTTTTATATTTTGTATATTATTTTGTTTTTTGTCACTTTCAATGCAATTTTAATTTCTGCATGTCCAAAGTAATTTGTATAAGCGTTGGGAGGTGCCAGCTCCAGCTCAAAACTCCAGTTCAGATTTGAATGGCCCGGCCGCTGTTGTAGGTCTAAAATTTCTCATTTTCTTTTATTCAACTTCTCCCCAACCTTTTTTTTTTGTTTTTTTTTTAGAACTTTAAGAGATTTGAAACACAATTGATGACGTGGCTTTTACGTTCCATCTAAATATTCTTATTAACTTGTATTTTATGTTGTAATTAGTATTAATACAATTTGAATCAATGTGAAGGAATTTTTTGCTGGAAATGTCTATAAAGTACAATAGTTCAATAAAGATTTGCAACAATTAATGCTTGTTCTTCAATCATCGTTTTTTTTTTTTCATTTCAATTTTAATCTGCCAATTGACTTTTTGAAAACCGAGAGACTCAACCCCAACATTTTCTGATTTTTAAATGTATTAAATTATTATTAAATATACCGGTATTTAAAAATGAACACTCAAGACATGAAAAAAACAAACAACGTATTTCAAATTCAAAACATTTTAATGAAACCAGATAAGCAAGTACACAAGACACACAAAAAACAACAACAACAAAATACAAAACAATCCTATGTAAGAACATGATCTACAAGTACTAAATAAGATGTGCCAAAAACTCAATTCAGACAAGTCCCCAGGTACTGGTATATATGGTACTTGTAACATTCTCTGCCATTTCTGAAGAGCAAAAAAAAAAGTACAACTTTCAATCATAAGCTTTTTTTATATTACATAATGGTCAAGTCAGCCCACTATGTATTTACTCTCCAGCGTCCATTTTACCCAAACTTGCAGCTCCCTTCTAAGAATAAAAAAGTAACTTTAAGAACAAATAATGTCCCCCATATGAAATGAAACCGTTTGGCTTCTATCTGCATATAAAACTGTTTTCCTTTGAAGATTTACAAACATCCTTCCCCTGAAGCTGAGGTCGTTCTAGACATCTTTCTTATGGTCCCCGCCTAAATCAGACTCTGATCTTTACAAAAGATATATAATTAAGTAATAGATCTATTTACATTTCAAAACTATTCGTATAGGCACAGTACGCCCTTGGAGGAAAGCCAAGAAGACGCCAAGGATTAGGTATCATGTTTAGATTTGCTATCACTTGTTCCACAGTGTAGAGAAATGTGCAACACGAGTATATAAAATATGCACCACAGAGTATATAACATATGCACTTAGTAGAGAAATGTGGACCACTAAGTATACAAATATGCAACTCAGAGTAGAGAAATGTGCACCACTGAGTAAGAAATGTTCACGAGTAGTGAAATGTGGACAATAGAGTATATAAAATATTCACCACAGAGTATATAAAATATGCACCACAGAGTAGAGATGTGTAATATCCAAACTGAACTTAACAGCCTTCTGCCAATAGAGTTTAATTAAAGTACAAATGTATAGCCCACTTCGCTAGGAAAGAAAGTTTTTAAAAGTGTCCAACAATTTATAGCTATGAACCTTGATAGCCAACCACCTAGCCCTTTTGTTTTATTTCATTAAATTGCTTCCGAAGTCATTAGAACGTTGCCACAGAATTTATAGATTTCTGTTAAAAGGATCATCATCATTTTTAGGTTTTTAATTGTGTCCCCTTGGCGTCTAAACTTATTTCTAAATTAGTAGTCAATTATGAAGTGGAAGTGGAGTGTCTCTTACACGCTAAGACTTCTAATGAACTATCAATATCACTAGCTATTAGTATCATTAAGTTAACTGTTGATGTTATAGAACCTCTTATCATACAAGCTTTTACATGTCACAAAGTACTTTAATAGAGAAACACGCTATAAGGGAGATTACTAGGTTAAAGAGAGATGTATTGATTCATCAGTAGGCTAGTGTGTGATGGGGGGGGGGGGCATCCGTAAAAGTGCCGATAAGATAACTTGAATGACATCAAAGCTTGTATTACATTGTAAAACTATTTTTAATATTCAACCCTTTTTTAGAGGTTAAAGTGAAGTTCCCCTTGCGATCTATATGATGTAAAGGTCATCTGTGTTTTTTTTTTTTTTTTTTCTGTGGCCCACGGTTAGTGCAGGTGTCATGTGGCCAGCACAATAACCAATCGCCTTTACTTTTCCCCAACTTGTGTCAGGTACTCATTAGAGCTGGGTGGATTCAGAAGCCTCTTATAGATCCCGAAATTAAAAAATGACAGGATTAGAACCCGGGACCTCTCGGTTCAGATGCCAAACACTTTACCACTCAGCCACCACGATATTAATAAATAACATAAGGTCTATATCTTATACAGACATCACCGTGTATGAATATATTCGGATGAACAACACTTTTGATGCACTAACAAACTTAAGATAATGATTTTAAGGACATACGAATGGATGTCCATGATGCATAACACAATTTGTCGGTCGGATTGTAAGGCGATGCCTGAGCCGGTTTTGACATCCAGTCCGCCTCTGATCTATAAAATATTTAAAAATTCACCAAAAGGCCCGAAACTATATCTTTAAAAATGTTATCGGAGAAAAATAACTTAAACTGCTTTAAGTTTTTCTTTTATTTCACATTTTTTATTAGAGTATAAAACAATTAATTAGGAGTTGCGGTGGTAAAGCACTTTGCTTCTGAACCGGTGCTCCCGGAATTGATTTCTGAGATTTTGAAAGGACATTTAGATGCCTCTGAGTTCTAGCTCTAATGGGTACCTGACATTAGTTGGGGAACGTAAAGTCGGTTAGAAATAGTATGGTTTAGTCATAACCAGCCTGAAGAGGCCTAACGTCGTATTCGTGAACCAGGGTCCACGGGTGCCTTGCTTCGCCACTGATAGTAGATAGTGCCTGTAAACTATCCGTACCCTGCAATCCCCAGAACATCACTTGTATAATAAAATAATAGATTATTTATACGGTAGTGTTTAGAAAAGTGTTGACGGAGTGGACACGTCATCACCATTCCAAGCGAGAGATCTCGCTCTCAAATCTTGGTGAAGACTGGCATTTTTAATTTCGGGATTCTGAGTCCACTCAGCTCTAATGATTACCTAACTCCTGACGTTAACTGGAGAAAAATAAAGTAGGTTGGTCGTTGTGGTGGCCACGTGGCACCTTCGCTAACCGAGGGCCACAGAATCTAATGCTCGTTGCTCTATAGATCCGCTCTATAGATCGCAAGGTCTGAAAGGGGAAATAACGCCAAAGTAAGAGAGGACGGCCCACCAATAAGATACCGTCGAGATTTGGAAGCAGATACCAATCAGATCGGCATGACATGGGGACTGTTAAGATAGACTTATCTTATCTTATATAATACAGACGTTACTTCAAAAAAGAAGATGATTACGTGCTACGCGTCATGCATTTAGTCATACATGAACTGAGACGCTCGGTTGGTGGCTTTTGCGCTAGATGGGACCACAGGCAGAAGTGAGATATAAAGATAAGTAAAAATATGTCTTTCGTATTTTTTGTAAGCTTATATTCACGAAGTGCATGGATTTATATTTAATGCATTGATTTATACTTTTTGGAAAGATATACATTTATCTACACCAAATCTGAAATCTTGGTTTATTATCCATTCAAGTCATTTAAAATTTGTGACTTTTGCGATTTTCTTTTTCACATACATTTTAGATTTTCTTAGATTATAGTTAGATTAAACGTTGATTGGTATTTATTAGTTTATTTTTAGTATACGCTAGTTATTAAACCCTTTTTAATCAACATAAACATTCCTTTCAACCATCGCATATAGATGTAGCCTAATCACAAAACCTCTGCAAGTTGTGAACCTATTATTATTATTATTTAAAGAATGAATCTTCTTTTGGTCCTAAATTTGCCTCTACAGAAAGGTAATATTGCAAGGAGTCTTCCAGTGAGCTTACACAATCAAGTTCTTAGGTCCGGGAGAGTTCTACACAAGTCGGTCATCAAAAATGTATGTAGGCCTACGTCATTCTACTTACTCAACTCTTCAAAACAGCTCTTGATGCGAGGTGGCTTAGTGGTAAGGTGCTTGGGCTCGAATCCTGGTGAAGGTTGTGATTTTTAATTTTGGGATTTTTGGGGCATCTGTAATGCATACCTGACATTAGTTGGGGAAAGTAAAAGTGATTGGTCGTTAAGCTGGTCACATGACAACCTCGTTAACCATTGACCACAAAACTGATTACCTTTTCATCATTTGCTTTATAGATCGCAAGGTCTGAAAGGAACTTCTCTAAACAACATTTATGTAGATTTCGGGAATATTCGCTTAGATTTTTAAAACAAGATATACATAAACTGTCAAATTTCTAGGAAATCGTTTGACTTGTTTTCTAAAACCCGTCCAGGTTCCACACAGTTTTTACCCATAAAGAGTTTTCAAACTATTAGACGGAGTGGTAAAAATATTAAATGATGAGATCATATTTCCTATGATACATTGTTGACTTCTAGACCAAATGATGGAGGTTTTACGTACTTTTGAAAGGAGAACTGGTAAACAATAACTGACTATAAAAGTAAAGCAGTTTAATTTTGCTTTGTTTCACTCAACCAAAAAAAAAAAAAAACTGTTTTCGGAGTTAACATGAAAGAAAATGTACTAAGTGACTTGGACTTAAGTCAACAAAGACGTTTGTAGATAGCTTAAGTTTAAAAGCGACTATCCTGTCTACTCTTTTAATTAGTCATAGACTTATTAAAAGGCTTTACATACCTATGGTAAGAGAGGACAATGAAGGGTTCTCAAAAAATGCAGGCCTCTTTTATAACACTCTCCCTTTAACTGACGCCACTGGGTTGTATTGGCCTAACGGTTTGAAAATTGACTTGTAAATTGAACCTCTCAACATGAATTTGAAGTTTTGTCAGGAAAGGAAATCCCTCCCAGGAAACAACAGTCAAGTGTTGGTTACAAATACTACCTACGATATTCTAGTATGAGCTGAGTCACTCAAATCTCTTAAAAATTATTGACTACTAGAAAAAATGTTCAATAGAGCAGCAGATTGATTGGGATAAAACACAAAAATGACGTTGTTTTGGATTTTTAAATTACATTCTCAAATAGTTTGACCCATTTTGTTTTGAAGTTGTTATCAATTTAGAATTTGTCATTTTGCTTATGTACATCTGTTAACCATTCTGACAACTAAAATCCTTTAAATTGCCTTAAAATTTTCAATGTGATCAGGGAGATTTTTAGAGATACATGCATTTATATTTGCTGGGACTGCGTGGCCACGTGAACTACTGAACTCATCTTTTTAATCTTCGGACTTAAATATAATCCTTATTAGCTATTTATTTTCGTTAGTTGAAGAAATACCAGAAAATATATTACAGGTTGTTATGAGTATCCATCTACATATATAGATTAGTGATTGACAACTGGGAAAAAAATCGTTTCGTCTGCTTTAATTGTGGCAAAATTTAAAGGCCTCAGCTGGGTCTGAGTAGCCTTGGGATTGGAAATACTGAATTTTTTTCACATAAGTTCAAAATGCAAGCTTGGCCTTTATAATTAACGAATTAATTTTTGTTTCTGTTTTACACTAGGACTTGTTGCTTATAATGTAAATGGCATATTTCAAAGTTACCAGTAGTGTATACATAAGTATCACTGTTTTCACTATTCACTTTATTGTTGTCGGTAAGTAGTACGAGACTATATGCTTGTTAAATAAAAGAATTTTAATATTAATGTAACAATTAAATAAATAATATTATTATTTTAGCTATTAGAGATTTGTATCTATGACGGACAAACTACTTTAAATTGCTAGCTTTTTTTGTGTATTCGGTCTACAGTTAAGTGATTTTTTTTTATAGTAGCTTTATGCTCTGTGAACTAGTTGCTCTATCTTCGTGGAACTTGGAGGCTGGACAAGGATCTCGAAAAGGGTCCTAACGTTTTTTCCTAGACACTTAACAGTTGATATATGTCGCAGATAAAAGAATGACTAGCTCGTTAACCACACGGGGAAAACTCTAGTTTGACCGTTATAATTGTTCAAAGTAAAAATAGAAATAAGGCCTACATTTAAATTTGACTAGAGAAGGAGAAAATATTGAACGAATTGTTCCTCTTCGTTATTTCGCATTCCATAAAATTAATGTTCAGGAAAATTTGGCGATTCATCTTCTCAAGGCCTATCATTGGAATAATAAAGTAGATCTCTACAAGCTGGATTATTTCTCAAGTGAGGGTGGGGGGGGGGGAAGGCTGGGAAACGGGGCGGGATAAAAAAATGTTCCATGGTAGTTTTTTTTTTTTGTTTTTTTTATGTAGCATTCATCAGTTATTAACATTAAAAAACATCGCTCTATAAGTTATATAAAGGAAGCATTGTCTTTTTAGAAAAAGTATTTGTAATTATTCTTTGTTTGTTTAAAAGTTCCATGACAATTTTTATGCAACTCTTTAGTACTGCTGAATGGAATATTCTATGCTCCTCCGTTTGTGTATTTAAAAAAAAAGTTGGCAACAATGAAGTGCCATTTTGCGTCCTTGACATTGTTTAGTTTATCGTCAAATTCTCTAGTACACCTCTTAACAAGAAAATCTAGATATATATGGTAACTATCTACACTCTTCACCTTGATTGTCGCTAGTATTACTATAAATAAATAGGCCTTAATGAACAGATTGAATGCTGGACTCAAATACTGATTGTCTGTAGGATTAAGATTGCACAATTTTCAAAATCTGTCTTTTAAGTAAAAACTTTGTTTATTTTTACTTTGAGAGGAGATGGCCTATGAAGCCGATTAAATAAATCTCCCATTTAACTGGTGTCAGCGTTTCATAAGGTGTCATCTGGCCAGCACTAAGACTAGCCCATTACGTTTCCCCAGCTTGTGTCAAGTAGCGATGAAAGCCGAGAAATCTTGCATTAAAAATTCATCCCGACTCGATTTTAAAACAATCGGTTCGTGGTTAGTCGTTTTAATAATTGGCAGGCCATGACTTTGGGGTGTAAGAATTGCTTAACTGCACAGTGTACTGATGAAATAATTAGAACTCAAGGCCAAATGGCTCGTTAAAAAATATTTCTACAAATCAAGCAAAAACATTAAATTGAGATATCTGTCTATCTATCTATCTATCTATCTATCTATCTATCTATCTATCTATCTATCTATCTATCTATCTATCTATCTATCTATCTATCTATCTATCTGTAACCAACTATCTATCTATCTACCTATCTATCTGTCTGTCTGTCTGTCGATCTGTCTGTCTATCTTGATAGTGTAAATTCTACTTACTCAACAAAAAAAAAATCAAATTGTTTATGGTTACCTAAGGGATAGCTCTAAGGCTGGGAGTCTTCTGAGAAATCTCGAAAATGCTGGGCGTACGAAAACAGCAACACCAGTGGGGTAACCATTTCATCGAAGAAGAAAATTGCCACCTTGTTGAACAAATATTTTGCTAAGATCAACAAGGCTGACAAGAAGTCCCCAATGTCCAAAGCCATTGATAAAGCTCGCAAAGCTGATGAAAAAAAAGACCGAAAGGAACCACAGACCGAAAGGAACCACAGACCGAAAGGGAACGATGAAATCCCCATTCTCGATAGGCGAGCGTAATGCTGCCATAAGGAAATGCTATCTTAAAAAAGCTCCCGGGCCGGATGGTATCACCCCCGAAATGCTTAAGCATGTAGTGGGGAAAGGAAGGGCCGTGCTCTTGGCATTCGTAAATAGCACCTGGGCAGATGGTCATCTGCCCAGGGCCTGGAAACGTGCCACCATTATTCCTATACCAAAAAAGAGAAAAGATGCTTCCACTGCTGAGGGCTACAGGCCCATCTCACTCACATCTTATGTGGGAAAGATGGCTGAAAAAATGGTAAATGAGCGTCTGGTTTGGTACCTTGAGAGTGTCCGTCTTATAGCTCCAGAACAGTCTGGTTTCAGGGCTGGAATATCCGCTATAGACCAAGTCAACATCTTTGTGCAGAGCGTAGCAGATGGATTCCAAAGGACCGAAAGCACATACGCAGTCTTCATTGATTTAAAACAGGCATATGATAAAGTATGGCGGCCTGGTTTGCTTCATAAGATAAGAGCCGTGGGGGTGCGGGGACGGATATATTACTGGATTAGAGACTTCCTACAAGAGCGTACAATAAGAACAAGGTGTACGGAGAAGTCTCAGGGGAAATGACCCTCGAGCACGGCCTCCCCCAGGGCTCCGTCCTGTCATGCGCCCTTTTCACGGCCTTCATAAATGACCTACCGGCTCAGCTAAAATGCCAAAAGCTGCTATATACTGATGATATTGTCCTTTGGAAATCCGGAAGGAGCGCAACCTCCATACAAAAAGTGCTACAAGAAGATCTCCATACGCTCTGCTCATACACACAAAAATGGAGGCTAGGAATAAACACCTCCAAGACGGTCTATTCTCTGTTCACGCTTGGGACTGGCATTCTCGGGCAACCTTTCCAGCTCTCCCTAAACGGAGTGGCTCTCAGCATGGAAAAGCTACCCAAATACCTTGGTGTAACTTTAGATCGCAAACTAAAATGTGTGAGCACATCCAGGATGTTGTAAGAAAGGTCTCAGGGAAACTTTGCATTGTGCGGAAGCTGGCATCCACGAAGTGGGGAGCCCGAGCAGACATGCCCCGATCCCTGTATTTAGGAGCAGTCCGATCACAGAAAGACTACAACCTACTGTTCAAATTTATGGCTCTAGGACTGCTCTTGAACAACTAGATAAAATACAGTCCCAAGCACTAAGATTTGTCTGTGGAACCTTTAGGACAAGTCCAGTAAATGCGGCTGAAATAATGGCTAATATAGGTCCACTAAACCTTAGGAGGGAAAGGTCAGTACTGACCTGCTATGAGCGGTATAAAAGGCTGGATAAATACTTCCCAAATAGAAAATTAGTGGATGGTTGGAGATGCAGAAGGCGTATCCATATGCAATCTTTTATGCATCATTCCACTAGACTTTCTGATGAAGCTGGCCTCTCCACCAACCAACAAAACATTCAACGCTTTCATCCCCTTCCCCCTTGGTGTCGCCCAACGACCCCAGACATTCGCTTGAAATTAGTAGACCCTAATGCCACTAAGCAAAGACGTTCATCTAACGACCTTCAAATCCTAGCTCTGGAGGCCATTAATACCTTCAAGCCCAGTGCTATTTTTGCATGCACTGATGGGTCGGCATCAATAGATTCTGGAAGAGCAGCCTATGGAGCCTACATTGACTTTCTTGGCTCTTACACAGTCAAAATCTTTAGACCATGTGGTAGTGTTTGCAGTTTTGATGCGGAGACCATGGCAGTCTGTGAAGCCTTAAAATCATTGACTCTCAACTCGGCGAGGGACTTTTGAGGGCAACAGATTGTTGTGGTCACGGACTCAAAATCTGTACTACAGGCTTTGCAAAGCCCCGGACCATGGCCACTGTCCTGTTGGCTCATATTTCTCGCGGCTATGGCCAAATTTTGATTCACGGTGCCCCCTCATATTCTGTTTGACTGCCCCAGACTTGCTGATCTCCGTCTCGACAGGTCTGGGAAACCCAAAATTCTCGACCTGTATGGCGACATTTATGCACTACGCAAGACAGCATGGTTTCTGTCCAGGGCTTTTGCAAGAGAGGATTTGAGCCTCTTAAGCCCTCACTGTAAGGGAGTTTGATGATGATGATGATGATAATGGTCACATAAACAAAGATACGTCTTCCTTTTCGCTATTAACTCTTTCTCTCCTAACTGATGATACCAACGTTGATTCCAGCAGAATGTGGTAAATAACTACGGAGAGAAAGAGTTAATGAATCACTAATGATTTATTTTAATGTTTACTTTCAGCTACAGGTAAGGTCACTTTACGATGTCGACCGGCAGAAGAAGGAAAGCCCTATAACTTCTATGCATGTTTTCCCAAGGGACACGACCAGAAGTATATATTCTGGGAGAAAGACCATAGTGTATTTTCTGAATGTGACGTTGGAAACTGCATTGATAGCAACGCCAGACTGACAAGGACAACCTTGAACATCACTTCAACAGGAGTTTATGAGTCAACGCTACATTTATACAACGTCCATAGAGACTTCAGCGGAGAGTGGAAACTCAAATATATTGAGCTTGACATAGCTTACTGCAAACTGGGTGTTTTTGGTAATTTTTATTACAAAGCTTATATCAACTCGCTATGTCTGTCTGGTAAAAATTGTGTCCACGTTATTTCTTCGACACCCAATCTTGGATCAAGATGAGTTTTGGCATAATTATTTCTTTGACCTGCCAACTCAAGAATAAGTTAAAAAAATTAGCCAATCGGTAATTATTTATTATGTTTGGTATTTCAAACAACGGAAAAAAAATTGTACTGGACTGAAGTGGTGGTGTAAGCTGAATTAGTCCCCTCTAAATTTGGCCTCTTTAAAGTAAGCTTGAAACGAATAATAGATAAATCACTACTTCATCGCACCTCACAAGCATACTAGTTTGTATATCTTCTTGAAGAGGCTTGGGCCTTGAATTCAAATTCAGGTAGTTTCCCCTTTTTTTAAAATTTCTTTATAAATGCTTTAAAAAGCGACTATGGTAAAATTCACACAGATATCCCTTTTTTTTCTCCTCCCCCCCCCCCTTCCTAAATAGAATCATAGCACATTGAAAAGTTTAAAAGTACGAAATAGCGCTAAACAAAAACAATTGGTAAACTATTATTTCTAATCGCACGCATTTATTGTTGTTGGTCTAGATTTATTACAAATTTAATTACATGACTGATATAAACAAATTGATACAATTAGCCTTCTATTCGTATGAGCCTTTTTTTAAATTATTTTTTTTTGGTTATCATTATTATTGTTAAGTACTACTACTGCAATATCGTCAACTTTGGTGGGGGGAAAGGCACTGGTGCTATTTTTATTCTTACATTCCCTCCCATGTAACATCTATTAGTGAACCTCGGGCAATAGCCTCATAGAGTCAGCTAAACCACGTGATGGTGGCTTATTTGACGTATCGCCCTTCTACCCAGTATCAATAAGCTGAACTTGAGACAATCGGCAGTAGTCAAACACCAAACGCACCGTGCATTTAATGTCCTAGCCACAGCACCATACATATAACACAGAATAATGTCGAGACGCTACAAGGATACAAACTCGAAAGTAATGGTATTAGTACAAGAAGGTGGTTGTCACATTTTTGTTGTTATAAATCTAAGTAAGGCAACTTAACAAAGTTCTACAGTAAATAAAAAAAAAGTGTGTTTTTTTTTAACAAGACAAACACATAACAGGCTTCTGCATTCCAAGAGTCTTACTACTAATTATATCAGTCCTTTCACCAGCAACATGAATACGGACCAACGACAGCATTCCTCGCTTCGCTCCAGGACCCTACTACAGTGTTCAGGAAACACAAAAGACGGCTCCTTAGTTTCCAACAACAGTTTCTTCACAATCACTTGATACACTGTTCTTTCATCTATCCTAGCGTCTTCCTGTTATGGTTCAATAGTGCGCTCGTACGAACCACAAGCTCTGGTTCAAGGCATGGTTACAACAATATTAAGTCACCATGATACTCTGTGGCTGTGCACCTTCTGACGAAGCTCCCAATTTGTTGGTGCATAGTCCTATTAAAAAAATGTTCAGGTGGGCTATGTTCAATGTACTGGTGGGGTCGTGGGGGCTATAGCCACTTTATGCATAACGCTGGATTGAATGGTGTTAGCAAAAAAAAACGCAAGTAATCGGTAAATTTACCTGTCAAACTACTGCATTGTTTTAGCCTTAAAACTTCAAATCAAACACAGTATGTTACAATATTTTAGATCAGAATGGACTCATATACAAAACCCTAACCACGAGCATATTATTGTCATTAATTACAAAGTGATTGGACTGTAGCGCACGGAGCTTTCTAGTATCATAAAAGTTGCGTAAAAAAACAACAACGAAATATTTATAAAATATTTTCCATCGCGCATTTTCGTTTCTTGTTATTCTAGATCTATTAAATATTAATTGATTAAAAATTATTGTAGTTTATCTCTCATTATCATTTTTTTTTTAGCTAAACCCAAATTATTTAATTGCAACGCGACTATATTCTTGGATGGCATTACAGTGGACTGTAGAGCATACAGAGTATTTCCAAAAGTAAAGTGTGCCTTCAATGTCACAATAAATAAGGTAAAGTTTCAATTGAATTAGGTATACAATATTTAAATGCACACTAATCGCTAACGTATCCTTCAGACACATGCATTAGCCTTGCAGGTAATACTAAATGGCATTCCCCTTTCAGATCTTGCCATAAATATGACAGATGATGTAAAGCAGCGATTCTCAACATTTTAAGCTCAGCGACCCCTTTTTACAATCCCCCACTCTACCGCGACCCCCCCCCCCCTCCCCACACACACAGCAATAGGAGAATAGACTAAATACAATCCGTATTTTCGATGGTCTTAGGCGACCTCTGGCAAATCGTCAATCGACCCCCCAAAGGGTCGCGACCCACAAGTTGAGAACCCCTGATATAAGGTTGTCTGTTTCTATGGCCAATGGTAAACTAATGTCTCACGTGGCCAACACAACGACCAACCGCCTTTCTCCAATCCCCATTGGTGTTGGGTAGACTCAGGGTCGTCCTAAAATTAGCGAAATTAAAATCCAACGCTTCACCTAGATTCGAACCAGGGACCTCTCGTATCTGAAGCCACGCTTTACCAATTAGCCACCGCGCTCCCAATGAACTATGTCGTAATTACCTTAATTTATGACACGTCAACCTGTATAGGTTACAGTAGCGTAGCAACCATTGAGCTAATGGTGTTTTTTTTTTGTACATGTCTCACGATTAATTAGTCGTTGCCGGAGCATTTTTAGCGACGCTAAGGTACGGCGTACCGGCACCATTTTCGATATGGGGAAAAATTTTACTTTTCTTGCATTTTAACGTATAATAATAATTTATTAGTAGTTGAAAGTAAGCCAACCCATCACTCAGCACCGGCACCTATATGCTAAAGGGTAGCAAAACAAGACTCTCGTGGGGGAGCATCCTCATTGCACTGCGCGGAGTTGTAAACAAGCTCCCACAACCTTGTCACAAACCAGGCGCTGTTCCTCAAGGGGCCGTTACATAATAAATGGCATGTCCCGCACGGTTAGCCTGGTATAGAAAAGAAAAAAAAGCGGCGGTCTTAGTGTACGCGGTCTCTTGTCGCGAGTCAGACCCACCCGCCAAACAAGACAGTGTACACTGTTTTCATACTGGCCGGTGAGAGGGAGCTCTTGTTCACTTTTGCTGGCCTAGAGTTCCAAGAGCCGAGTGACAGTCTAAGAAGAATACCAACAATACTATAAATCTTACAACTGTTGCGGTGAAAAAGCATCTGCTTATAATGTGCATGTATTCTTGTAATATACACCGGATTTACTACATTGCGTGACCGTAAACACTAAAATTATTTTTTACGTAACTAAATAATGTATATTAAATAGTTTTTTTTCTTTTATTAAACGAAGAAAAATTTAATTTACAAGTATTCTCTTTCTTGTATAATATTGCATGCTTTTAGATAGTAGTATTTCCATTATAGCTTTTACAAAAGTGTAGGGGCCTCCAAAGAAATTTCGGCTCAGAGGTCTTCAAATACTTAAATCCGGCCCTTATTTACTTGTAAAAGGAGGCTTTTTTTTCTCGTCACACCCATTTCTAGGGAGGTGAAAAGGTGCTATTATACTCTTGAACACGGTCCCACCCTAAGACATGCAAATAATATAATTTATCTTGTCTATTTTTATTTTTATTTTTATTTCAGATATCCAAAGACTTCACAAATGTTACTAGCACTAGGAATGAAAATATTGAAGGGGACATTGAGTTCTACGATACCTCTTGTATACTAACTATTCCAGTCTCAAGTGTGGAGATTGGAAGACTGGAAATAGAACCCGAGCTCCAGTTAGAAGTTGCAAACCACATTGTTCGTCTGGACTTAAACTACTCTGTTGATCTTATTATTGGTATCAGAAGTCTATTTTTTTAAACACTTTTATCAACTCGCTCTTTCTGTCTGTCTGTCTGTCTGTCCGGTAAAAAGTTTGTAGCCTACACGTTATTTCTCCCATACCTATTTTCGGATCAATTTTAAACTTTGCACAATTATTCATTTTGCATAGACAAGACATACATCCATTAAAAAAACAAACTTAACCAATCATTCAATTAATTACTGGTAATTATTTTTTGTATACAAAAAACGGGAAATTAATCCTTCAGTAGTCACATTTTTAGCTAAATATGTAGGGTTTCGCCCCTTACATTATTGAGCATGTTATTTCTTACACACCCATTCTCTGATCAATTTGAATTTTTTAACAACTATTAATTGCATCTAACAAGAAAACATGTATCAATAAAAAAAAAATACCGATTGGTCTATTATTTATGGGTAATTAGTTGTTTGATATCAAATAATGGAAATAACTTCTACATTGTTGAAATAGTTGTGAGTGTTTACAAAACAAACTTACTGAAGGTTGAATCTCCACAGTTTTTATTGTCGCTTTATATTGAAGCATGTTCCCCTGGAAAAGGAGGGGGAGGGTGTTTATTGTAACAATGCTCTGTAATGCTATAGAAGATAGATCTAGATCTTACTAGTTTAAACACATTTTATTTGAACGGTAGGGAGAAAAGCGAAGGGGGGATGAGTATTAAATGTTTCTCATGGACGTGTAGCCATAGATCATTTCTTTTCTACATTTCTACTCTTCAGATAAACCCAAGATAACCCTGTATTCGTGTCAAACCGGTGCAGAAAGAGTTACTTGCTCCTGTATTGTACAAGAAAGTAACCTAGAGTATTCACTGGCTTGGTACAGTGGTAGCGGAGAAGTGATAAAGAATGGATCCGAAATATCCTACAGCCACAGCAGTCATGCTGAAGGTTGGAGTTTCAAATTCACATAACTATTTTCCTTTTTACAAAGCTTGTATCATCTCACTCCGTCTGTCTGTCTGATAGGTTTGTAAACTTCTCCCACACCTCATCTCGGATTCAGCTAAAATTTTGCTCAATTATTTATTTATTTCTTGCATCATAAGAATACATTTTAAAAATATCCAATTCTTTTTACAATATACACAGACCAAGTTGGTATGAGCTTTGTAAAAAGAAATAAAAATATGACAAAAAACGAAATGTGAACAATTGTTTTTAATCACACAATATTTTTTAAATATTAATAAATAATAATAATAATAAGGCTTGTCATTGAGTCCGAAGATTAGTGAGGAATGCAGTATTTCCCTTGGCTGCGCAGCCCGAACTATGACCTACATATTTTGCCACATCCAGGCAAGCATAACCATTGTCCGCAGGTGGTCGCTTTAGATTTTTCTTTGCCCCGTCTGCGTTTGTCCTCTTTTGGTCACAAATGTGTATCCCGCGGCCTTCGTGAGTGACCTCCAGCTGTCTCGTTCTGAGGCCGTATACAACCAGGTGCTCTCGTCTATGTCAGCTAAGGCAAGTTGGCGCCTAAGCTGGTCTTTGAAGCGTTTTCGTGGAGCGCCTCTGTTACGTCGACCACCTTTCAGCTCACCAAAAAAGACTGCCTTTGACATACGTTCGTCTCCCATACGGGATACGTGCCCTGCCAAGTGCAACTGTCGGACCATAAGAAGTCCCTCTATACTGTCCATACCGGCGTTCACAAGGACATAGCTGTTTGTAGTGCGGTCCTGCCACCGTAGTAAATAAATATAAATTGAATAAAATTAATTATAATATAACTATTGTACCTCTAAATAAATATTAAATAGAACAAATGTAGGATGTTATCCTGTGAGTTTCACGCACCTCTCCTATAAACTATTTCAATATTGTGGTCTCGGGAATCTTTGTTTTTATGAAATAGTCAAAAACTTTATTAAACCTATTTCTCGGGGGTGGGTTGGATAAAGCTTTTAAATGTAAACATAAAATACGTTATATATATCAGGTGTCCGAAAAGCGGCTGTAGGTTATGGAAAACAAAAGCTATCATGTACTCCAATTTGTTTGTGAAATTATAATCTCAGAAGCTGAGACCGAAAGAGAAATCCAAGCTTTTGAGAAAAATGCTACAGAAAAATAAAAAAAAAAAAGACAAATGAGTTTGTACTTTGACAAGTCAACTCTCTACTAGGTAAGAAGATAGAGCCTCTCAATATTGTGAAAAGACGAAAGCTGAGCTGGTTTGGTCCTATTATAAGACAATATCTGCCTTAAGTAATCCTTTAAGGAACAGTGGAGTGTGCACGAAGAAAGGGTCGGAAGAAAGCAGGCTGAATAACGTAAAAGAATAGACCGGCCTCTATCTTGATATCGAGCTAAGAACAGTTGGTGACCGGGAAAAGTGGAGGGGTTTGGCGAACTGTTAACAGCACTCCGACGTCGAAAGGCAAGGTACAGATGAGATTAATAGGAGACGAATGTATATTTTTTTTGTACTTTTGAGTTAAATCATGTTGAGAAAAGCCAAGAGGTTGTAACTTCTATTGATGTTACCTTAGTGAGTTAGTGTCTACAAACCATTCACATGCCTAAACGTTCTTGGGGTTGTGTCCTGCGTCCTGCAGGCATTAGCCTTAACTGTAAAAATGTCTGTCTTTGTCAAAACAATCTAATTTATTCTTGTATACCGTCTGGATAAATTTTTGGACCACTTCATTCTTGAACAGGTGTTCCTTTTTTTTTTCAATGATATGAAAGAGATACCATTTCATTAAAATACATCAAGAACTTTTAGTGTTTATTTTACAATCCGACGCATAATAATAAAGTTTAAAAGGCGTTTTGCTAATCAGCGTGCACTGGACAAAGTAGAAAAATAATCCTCCAGTGAAAGGCACATTTAACACAATGTACAATCTGCAGACAAAGAATGTCGTGCCTGGAGTTCCTCAAGTATTGTTTGTACTAATGATATACCACCGGGAAAAGAAATTGTGTATAAGAATTGTTATACTAGATATAATAGTGCTCTTGAGCCTATGATTGTCTGAATTTTTGTAGTAACCCTAGACTTTTTCGGATACCCATCAATATACAACAGTAAATTATCATCAAAATTTCTCGTGACAAAACGGCAGCGCGAAATTGTCGATTGTCGGACACAAATCGATATGCATTTTAAGTTATAAAATGTAAGTAATAAGTATTTATTAAATATTACTTTATTATTTTTTCATCACAGATTATTTCTGCCTTGCTACCAATGTGTTAGGGATGAAGAGTGAACCTGTTTTCCTGAGAGTAAGTAATACAATTGCCTCCGACCTTTCTCCTTGAATCTTTTCTTCCTTAATTTGTCTTGAAAATTTCTAATTAGTATTTTACTTTTTCATATTATATTATTTTAAGCAAATCAATTTCAATATAATATTATTTAAATTTCTACAACAAAACATTGGAAAGGATTAGAGGGGCGGGGCGGGATTGATGCAATCACTACACCCCACCAAATCGGATAATATACTAGAGGGGGTGGCATAATGTAGATATTGGTTAAAATTTAAATAATTAGTAGGCCTATATATAATTAGCATAAGTAAAAAATTCGTGTATAAATTGTTAGATTTCTCTACAAAAATTCATCCACCTCCCTTCTTGTGTGTGTCTGTGGGAATAGTCAAGTTACGGGCAAAGAGACAGTCCTCACTCCTCCTCACCACCACCGGGTCCGCCACTGTGTGTATATATATATATAATTTTTTTTCCAGAAATCAGTTGGTTCATCTGTTGGTCTATCTATTAGTTCGTCCAACCCAAAAGGTCCTATTGAATTAGGCCAAGTGGTGGCTGGTGTGCTGGGTTCAGTCATTGGCGGTATGCTGTTAATCGCCATTGTCATATATATCATGGCCAAGAGATCTCGTAAGTTACGTATCCATCATAATTATCATTTTTGTAAACATTATTTTTCTTCCTTCTCATGATCAAGCTGAAGGGGCTCAGATAATCAAATAAATATTTATTACATCTAAGATGGACTACTCAGCGTGTCCATACATCTTGTCCTTGATGTTTTTGGAGCCAGCGTCTTGTTCGGGTCACATGTTAACGTAAGAGATGTTTAAGGTCTTGATCAGCATTTTCAGGAGACATTCTCAGGGGACATTCTCAGGAGACGTTCTCAGGAGACATTCTCAGGAGACATTTTCAGGAGACATTCTCAGGAGACATTTTCAGGAGACATTCTCAGGAGACGTTCTCAGGAGACATTCTCAGGAGATATTCTCAGGAGACGTTCTCAGGAGACGTTCTCAGGAGACATGCCCTAGTTATATATATATATATATATATATATATATATATATATATATATATATATATATATATATATATATATATATATATATATATATATATACATATATATATATAATTGTATATATTCTTTATATTCTTTATTATTTATTCTTTATATTCTTTATACAAATTAACACGTTTTGAAAAAAAAACTTTATGTAGGCCTTGGTAAATTTTCAATAGGGGTATCAACACATTTATTAGCTGAACCGTCCCAAGTTTTTTAATTTTTTTTATGGCAGGCCCTGATTTGGTTATAAATATTATTATTATGACAAAAAAATATAAAAAACTTTCGAGTTACTTTAATAATAAAACGCTTAATATTTGGATTATTCTTTTAAAGTAAATGTTCTTCTTTGTTTCTTTTCTTTTAAAATAAATTTTATACTTTGTTTCTAAGGTAAGAAACGAATAAACTACAAAGAGCAACAGTATTCAATTGAAAAGATTTCTGATTTGCCTTCTGCCTACAATCCACTGTACAATCAGATGATTGTCAACCAGACCTTACCTTATCTGGCAGAGCACAAACTGATTTACTTAGGTGCTGATGAAGAAGAAGCTAAAATATATTCCTCCATTGACAATTAAAATAATAAATTAATGCAATGGCTAAGTCTTCATCCAATATCTTATTAGTAAACCCTACACCAAACATCTTTATATATATATATATATATATATATATATATATATATATATATATATATATATATATATATATATATATACCAATATCTGATTACAAAGACATACCACAAACGTCTCATTGTAATGACCTACCACTTCTTCATCTAGCCAGTGGTGAAAAAAAGTGTACTACTATAATAATAACCTACAAAACATGTAATTTTAATGACATATAACAAACATGTAATGAAAGTAATAAAAAAGTTAATATTTATGTCAAACTTGATTCTAAAAAGACATAAAAAGAGTTATTAAATACAATGTTTAGCGCATTTTTTTTTATATATGCATGTAAAATATTGAGAAAATGTATGTGTCGTTACATGGAAGTTTTGATTTCTTTCCATTTTATAATTCTCTTTTCAGGAAAGATTTGAATGTAAATACTGAGTAAAACTGTTGCATGAATAAACATTGCACTTCCGCCGTTTTAATTTTTTTTTATATATGCTTAAACCACTATTGTACCTTTTTTTTTTACCTAAAGCATAATAAATAATCTATCTATCTATCTATCTATCTATCTATCTATCTATCTATCTATCTATCTATCTATCTATCTATCTATCTATCATCGTCAGTCTATTATGCAGCAATGTTTGTTTACACACCAAAATGAAAGACTTGAGCATTAATCATTTTTTTAGCTTTGTCATCTCTTTGGCTTAGACTTTGAAAATGTTTTTTTTTTTACATTTTTGAAATTTTTACAAGTTTCAATAATTAAAGGATAAGAATTATTGTACGCAGTGGTATTAATACGCGTGTGTACCATATTATTGCAAAATGAATTTTTACAATATAAAACGCATATTAAAAATAAAAGCTACATTGAAAAACTTTATAGTACAACGGTGTTGTTTTTTTCTGGTCAATAATTAAATTATAAGCTTTAAACTGCCATTGTGAACTCTTAACTGACTTCAGGCATCGTACCACATCAATTTAAGCATGCACTGGTCTGGCCCTTATTAAAGAAATCCAGTCTTGACCCGTCTAAACAACTATCGCCCGGTATCAAATCTTCCCTTCCTGTCAAAGCTTGTGGAGAGCAATGTGTTAATGCAAATTCTTTCTCATCTTGAACAGTACTGTCTCTTGGAAGAATTTCAATCTGCATATAGGAAGTGCCGTAGCACAGAGACAGCAGTGGTCAGGGTACTAAACGACTTACTTCACAATTCTGACATAGGCCACATATCAATACTTTTCATGCTTGACTTGTCCGCAGCGTTTGATACGCAAGACCATGAAATTATGATGGCCAGATTCTCTGCAACTTTTGGTTTATCTGGAATCGTGCTAAAGTGGCTGGGATTCTACCTGACTGAACGCACCTAAAGTGTCGTTGTCAACGGGAAAAAATCAACAAGCTTACGCTTGAAGTACGGAGTACCCCAGGGATCAGCTCTAGGCCCAGTACTGTTCACTATATATACATACCCACTCAGCGGTGTCATACGGCCAACCGGCATTTTATATCATTTCTTTGCCGATGTCTCACAGTTATACGATTCTTAATTACCTTCAGAGGTGTCGCATCTGGCAGAGAAAATCAGTAATACCGTTACAAAGGTGAGCTATTGGATGGTTGAGAATAAGCTCAAGAAGAACGAAGACAGGACAGAAATAATTAATATTATCTTGCCAATACCAGAGACACAAGTTAGAACAATGGGTACCACCACTTTCTCCTCAAATTAGATGGTTATCAGTGCTGTAAACTATGTAGCCAAAAAACACATAATATGTGTCAAACATGTGAAGTCTATCTCTGTTACACTAAGGGAAGGAAATGTTTCAGAACCCTTTCATTAGTATTGAATAAAAACAGTTTTCCATGAGTTTAGTTGTATTATTACTATTAAACAATAAATTAAAAAAAAATACCTTAGAAAGCCCACTGAGTCACGGGTGGAACATTTTTTAAAGTAAGTCAAGGTCACTCTGAGAAAAAAAATATAGGTGACATCTTAGTTTTGATCCTTTCAGATTATAATTCCTAAAGGACATTGTTTTCAGACCAGTCTAAACACCTTGGACCAAACCCAATCAAATAGATCTCGGTAAATAAAACTTTATTTTGGCAAACATTTTATCTAAAAAAAATAAACAAACAACAACACCAAAACGCATGCTTATTGATGGGAATGTATACATTTATGAATACAGTAGAACAGCTTGTTTATAAAATATAGGCGACGCAATTCTCACAAGAGTGAAAAAAACATCAATAATAAATTCATAGTTCAATTCAAATCTATCTCTGTACACTGGTTAGGTGTATTTTAGAAACAACCACATTTATGTTATATATATATACAAGGCCGCCGCGAGGGTTGTGGCCGCCTGCGTGCGAAATTTTAAAATGCAGCCCCCCCTTTTTTTTTTTCTAGAAAAAAATATATCACTTAGCTGGACACTGTTCCAAAATTGACATTGGATTTAAATCCATTTTTTTGTAGACCATTCCATTTTTCCCTTTTATATTGTACCCCTCAAGTAATATGAACCATACACTAGGAATAATTTAAAAACTGATCTCGTTTTGACTACTCGCTTATGCTCCTTATTTGCGACGATGAAATTATAATTGATGAGCTGCGGCAGGTAGGCTATATTACATTGAATAGTGGAAATGATCATGATCTATATACAATTACTCACTAACTTCGACTACTCAACAGTGTTATATGGTCTGGACTCTGATTTGTTAACTTGTTTGTTCATGTACGTTGAAGTATATTCCCAAAAACAACAACAACAACTCGAAATTGACAGTGGAACTTTTCAACGATCGATCCGTACAGTTTCATAAAAATAATCACGATTGTATTTAAGAGAGATGTGCATCGTATCCACATGCATCTGACAGACGGATTAAGAGTTGCCTACAAATTTATCCGTATCTTGATAAGAGAGCTGCTGTTTGCCGATGACGCGGCACTCGTATCTCACTCACAAGGAGGTCTACAGAGGTCTTTCATCATTGTCACTGCGTAACCACCTATCAATCGCTTAACCGCCGCTTAGGAAACACACATATTCCATACCCCCCCCCCTTTTGTCAGGACGTTGCGCCCTCCCCCCCCCCTCCACATGAGAGGAACTAGTGCCCCCCCCTCCCCCCCAGTAAAAATGTTTTTAAAATTAACTTTTTACTTACCGGTATTAGATCTACTTACAGGGCGGGCTATTCATATCAAAACAAATATGACAAACAACCCGCGAAAGGCTAGTAATAAGTAGAAGGCGCTCATGGGAAACACAAACCGTGGGAACTAATCCCTCGCACGCTGTTCTTTTTTATTTGTTCTAGTTTCCAAAGTCATTTCTGATTATCGAATATATTTTCAAAAGATAGTGGAATAATAAGAATTTATTTAAAATATTTAAGTAATTTTTTTTTATTTAATTAAATTTTTTAAAAAGTAACCTTGGAATAATGATTTGGCCACCCCCGAAAGTCGGCCGCCTGCGTGTAATGCACACATTACACAATAGGTAGCGGCGGCCCTGTATATATATATATATATATATATGTTGTACGCGCGTTTAGGGTTAGGGTTTTTGGGCGTTAGGGCTAGGGTTTGGAAAAAAAATCCCCCCCACACACCAATGATCTGGATCCGCTAGTGATATATATATATATTGATCCAACCCAGCCATGTATAGATATTAAAAATGATAACATGAAAAATTACGTGGAATTAAAAAAAAAATAAGCGTAACAACGTGGATATATAATTGTCCAATATCGTATGATCAAATTGGAAATTCCCGTTACGATTTGGTAGTGTACGACTAACAAGAAAACTACAAAGAGAATGTTTTTTTTTTTAATTTGTTTTTTTTTTATTAATTTTAATAATAATAGGCGTGATTATAAAAAAAAATCATAGTAAAGAGTCCTAAGATTAAGGAAGTTTACAGTATCTCAGGTGGTATGTGTTTAAAAGTAATGCTGAGGAAAAGTTCAACATCTATTTATATCTAGATTAACTATTTTGAAAACATATCTCTAAAATCCTGGGGTTTATGTTTTACAAGTTTCGCATGTTGCTTTAGTTACGTACTAGCCCAAACCTTCGGCAAGGGGTAATGTTAGATATGGTTCGAACTCAGGACCATCAGGTGACACTCGGAAGCGCCGCCATCCTGTTGGTTTGTGAAGACATCGATCAAAGTTATGGCGAAGACAGGTGGACACTGTTGTTTTATTAGATCCAACTATCTGTGAGCTTAAAGCTCCACAACCTAGGTCTATTTATTGTTATGTTTATTTTGATGAATTTTATTTATCATGTACAAGCCGGATATTACCCCTGACTTTTTTTTTGTGTTTCATTGTGTACCCTGTATAGCTAATATAACGTACTGCAATGGGTTTACCCGAATTGTTAAAGATTTCCTTTTTCTATAAATTTAGTTGTTCTTTTTAGGAGCTTCTTGTTGTGCGAGAGGCATTTAACATACATTACTGTCTTTCACGTTATCTTTGAAACATTCTTACCGAATTTTATCAAGATCAAATGTTAGATTTATTTTCTGCACATACATGCATATATAAATAAATACATACTACTCCTATCATTGTGCTTAGATATTAGATGTAATATTTTTCATGTATTTGCCTTTTAGTTCTGCTAACGTTTTGGTGATAAATAACTTGGGAGAAACATAAGATGTCAAGATGTGCCTTAAAGTTGTTTACTCATCATTGTTTTTGACGTTGATCACCCAGTGTAAGTATTTCTTTGGTTGAAAATGCGTTATAAGAAATTAATGCAATGGTACTCCATTAAACCTAGAAATTATGCTTTTTTTTTATTGTTTTGAGCAACTGTTATTTAATTATTAATTCGTTTTTAGGAAGATATAGTATTTTACAAATTAAACAATTGAGGATTCTACAAATAAGTTAAAACTTTCTTCACGAATACATTTAAAATTTGCTATTATTTTTACTATCTATCTATCTATCTATCTATCTATCTATCTATCTATCTATCTATCTATCTATCTATCTATCTATCTATCTATCTATCTATCTATCTATCTATCTATCTATTTTTCTGTCTATTAATTCGCACTGAAAATGTTGTTTTGGATATTGTTTTAATGTTTAAAATGATAACAATCTATAAGGCATATTGATAAAGAAACAGAAAAACTAGTTAATTAAAAAATTATTTCGTATAGGTGTATTTTTTAATGAAGATAGTATCCATTCATCTTAAATTGCGGCTATAGACTTATAAAACCTACCTATTTAAGTAAGTCATTTGTAAAAAAAAATATTTAGTGACAGTTATTACATTTCTCTACTAAAATTTTCTTCTTTAATCTGTTGTAATTAATCATGCATTTTTAGTGGTTTGTTTAATATCCATTTACAGATCATTTGTTTAGTGTGACACTTAGTAGTGAGCTTACTTTAGTCTATGAGCTGGACCACAACTTAACTGACGCATACAGTGGAAAATGGCAAACCAACACCCGCATCGAAGCGTCATGCAATCCTAAAGACGGTTGCAAAAAATATGATAATTCGAATACCAATTTACATTTTCTTATGAACGAAACAACATATGTAATGGAATTCACAAAGCTAACCGATGCTATAACTGGAAATTACAGCATGAATCCTGACGCCATGCTACGACCGATAAGAATGATAAACTGTGAAATAAATGTCACTGGTATGTATAAATACAAATACATCTTTTGGTATAGCTTTGAAATTACACACACACACACTCTCACAACACACTCACTCACTCACTCACTTGTAAACAATAATAGAATATGCATCCTCTGTTTGGGATCCTTAAACTCAAAAGAACATTAAGAAACTGGAACAGTCACAAAATAGAGCAGCGAGATTCATAACAAACAACTATTCACAAAATGTAGAAAGCCTTCAGGACAGAAGACTCAAAAGTAAGTAGCAATTATACATAATACACTAACCATAATATTTGAAAAAAAAACTAAAAAATCTAAAGAAGTACTCAGAAAGACACAAAGATAAAGACACACTCCTCGTTTCTTATGGTAGGACAAAGTTTTACAAACGCTCATTCTTCCCTAGCGCTATTAGATCATGGAATGGGTCGCCTAAGCTAGCCAGGAAAAAAAGTGATTTGGCAGAATTTAAGTCATTGGTTAACATGCGTGACTAGATGCATGACGCGTATAACGTAATCATCTTTTTTTTTTTGAAGTAACGTCTGTATTATATAAGATAAGATAACAAAGGGCGTCACTGAGATCCCCCAGCCGCAACGGGAACCTGGCATTAGTTTGGGTAAAAGTAAAAGCAGTTGGTTGTTTGTAAACCTTCGTTAACTGTGGGCCTCAGAAACAGATAGGGACCATGCTGACTGAGTGGTTAAGCGCTTAGCTTCCGAACCTAGGGTCCTAGGTTCCAATCTTGGTGAAGACTAGAATTGTAAATTTAGGGATTCTTAGCGCGCCCATGAGTCCACCTAACTCTAATGGGTACCTGACATTAGTTGGGAAAAAGAAAAGGCGGTTGGTCGTTGTGATGCCACAAAACCGTTTACCAAAGAAACAGATGGCCTTAAATTATTTGGCCTATAGATCGCAAGGCCTGAAAGGGGAACTTGACTTTTTTTTTTTTTTTTTTTTTTACTCAGAAACATATGACCTTTACATCATCAACCCTTTAGACCGCATGTTGTTGATGGTCTGTTTTGTTGATAATTATAGATTCTAGATGTTGATGTTACATGCGAGTTCGTTGAAGACACAACAAAATGAACAATGAATATACTTGATAACGCAGGCTGATAACTTCAAACAATTTAATAAATAATAAAAGGGCACAGTCCTCTGTCGTCGCTAGCCTAGTGAAGAAACATCTCTGTATTTTCTTCCAAACTTCTTTAATAATACTTCTTCAACTTTCACATCAAATTAACTTCTCAATTCAATAACAACTTGACTTGATACTTCATAAATAAAACTTAAAGATACATGAAACTTTACTTAGTACAACTTCAACTTCAACTAATAAAACTTTAATTAATGGACCCTCTAATGTCACAAAACTTATTACCATTACTAATCGAGGACTAAGCGAGGACCCCGTCTAACTGACTTTCCCTTAATTTATACTTTTCTTAATCGTACATTCCAGAATCATGGAAACTTCTCCCCTAATTATTTTAGTAACTTTGACTTTCTAGAAGCTGACGTGTGCTATTTTTTCCCTTAACCCTTTTCTTTGATTGGATACCTAAAATTAACTTGTTTACGCTGGACACTTGCACTGGTTTGACCTCGCTTCTAGAAACTGGTCGAAATAGGTCACAGACTCGACTCGTGACAGTCACGTCACTAAGGAAAAACCCGATTAAACTCAACTTCTACGCATCTTTTGTCATTACATTGGTCTGAAAGATATTTTCTTTACTTTACTCACACACACTAATATATATGTAAGAATAATATTTTTTAAAGAAATTTGACTAAGCCTAACAACTATTTAGTTACATTTTTTTTCTTCCCCCTTTTTTTTAAAGGTAATATCTGTGTTGTTATATTTGACCCTCAACTTACAGATGGGAAAACGCAGTGGCTGAGCGGTAAAGCGTTTGGCTTCCGAAGCGGGGTCCTAGGTTCCAATCTTGGCGAAGACTGGGATTGTGAATTTCGGGATCTTTGGGTGCCTCTAAGTCCACCCAGCTAAAATGGGTACCTAATATTAGTTGGAGAAAAGTAGTGGCTGTTTGTCGTTGTGCTGGCCACGACCATCGTAAACCATAGACCTCCTTTACATCATCTCCCCTATAGACCACAAGTTCTGAAAGGGGAACTTCACTTACTTTACAGAGAGATGATTTTAAACAAGGGCTTGGGTTTGTAGTACCTCATTTGTAAGTTTCTTAAAAGTTCAGTCATAGACTTATTGAAACTCAGAGCAAAGAAACCCCCTTAAATAAATCACCTCTATTTCAATTGGCTCGTATCCCAAAATGATTGGGTACAAGAAGTGAGGCTAAAGGTCGAGCACACTGAGGAATCGCCTCAATTTTCCCGACTTTTGAGCAGCATTTATTATTGAACAGGAACACCTTTCATCTTGAGCAGGTTACGTCTTCAGGAACATTTCCCATGCTGTGTTCTAATTCTAGATCTATAAGTATTTCATTAAAATATTAATAAGACTAGTAGATCTATATATTCGCTTTACCATGATTTTTTTCTCGTGGGATTGGGAGGGCTGAAGGAAGGGGGGGCTGAAAATGTTTCAATTGTTTTACAATACTCTATTTAAATCGAATCTTTGTGGAGACTCCTAGGTTCATATCGTTGGGAAAAGAATTAATAACTATTTAGCAAATCAAGGTTTGACCGTTATATTTTTTTTTCAAAATAAAAAAAAATAAATTTAATTAGGCTAGACAACAAGAACATATTACGTCAATACGTCTTCGGGTTTTTCCGCATTCTTTCAAGTGTTCAATAATAATTAATGTTAAGAAACATTTTGCGCAGCGTCTTAGTAGTGTTATACATTCGCTTAACCAGGATTCTTTCTAGGGGTAAAGAGGTGGGGAAATCGGGCGGGTTAAAACAATACTCCAATGTTTTTTTAATCTAACATTAGTTATTAAGATAATAATAATCGCTCAGTAAATTGTATAAAGAAAATTTAAAAAAAAAGTATTTTAAATGTTTTTCATGTTAGTTTTGTTATTGATAATTTTGAAAGTTGACTCAATGTTTGATGAAGTCTACCCTCTGTAACTATCGTTGTCAAGATTTTATTACACAATGTATATCTACTCACTCTGTCTGTCTGTCCGTCTGGTAAAAGTTTGTACACGTTACTTCTCCCGCACCTATTATCGATTAAAGCTGAAGTTTCGCATAATTATCTCTATTACCTGACACAACAAGCATCAATTTAAAAAAAAAAGTTAATTAGCTATTGGTAAATAATTATTTTGCTTGGTATTTTTGGTATTTGAAACAAGGGATAGAGTTTGTACTTGACTGAAGTGGTAGTAAAGCTGAATCAGTCCCCTTTATAAGTCGTCGTCTGAGTCTTAGTGAACACAACCCAAAAAATAAGACTAGACTATAGAAACATTAGAACCATTAGATTACTATACAATTTTCCATGTTCATAGGCTCTCCACTAGCAGAGTGGATACCGTGTTGGCTTGAGAAGCCTAAGAAGGTCTGAGCCATGAGGTCGAATTTAGGTCGTTTCACTTTTTTTTTTAGTTTTTATAGATGCTTTTTTTTATTATTGTTAGTCTAGATCTATAATAAATTTAATTACATGACCAATCAAAACTATTGATAAAACTATGCTTAAAAGCTTTTATTTTTTTTATAGTAATTTTGTTATTTTCTTGTTTTTGTATCTCAAATCTAGCTATTGGAGAAGACAAACACAATATTTCTTTCAACTGCAGCTTCGCTGGTTATTATCAGCATTCATCTTGTTTCTTTACAAAGAAAGTAAGCAGTATTCTCTTATAATACTCATAATAGTACACACTGAAGGACATTGAAAGTTAAGTTACGGGAAATAATGCATGTAGATAGCGAAGACATTTAAAATATACGAAATACTATATATATATATATATATATATATACTATATAAACTATAAAAAAACTATAAATACTATATACTATAGTTTGGATCAATCGTATAATTAAATTTTAAATCTATTCTAGCTATAATAAATTTGTGCAATTAGAAATATTTTTAACGTTTCTGCTTAGCGCAATCTCATGCTCTTAACTTTCTCAATGCGCTATAATCCTATTACTTGTCTGGACAAATTGGAAACTAAAATTGGAGACTAAATCAACTTACACCACCACATCTGTCATTTACGATTTCTGTCCCTTGTTTGATACCAAACAAAGAATATTACGCAACAATAGTTAATTAACTCATTTGAATTTCAACTTGATCCGAGATTGCGTGTAAGAAGTAGTAACGTGTAAGGGGAAGTAACGTGCATAAACGTTTTATCAGACAGACAGACAGATACACGCGATGTAGAAATTCAGCAACAAAAATGATTTTTTTATCGACTAACTTAAGTCACTTGTTAAAAGCCCCTCCCCCTTTTTTTTCTCTATTTTTTTCCCTACATCTAGGCAATGAAAATCGAAAAAGTAAAGAAAAAAAAAAAAAGAAATTCTTAAGTATTAATTTTTGTTAAAGAAATGGCTGCCTGGTCGTGTGGAATGTGCAGGGTCGGATTAATACTTCATAAAGTCCTTAGCTATTTTGGATATTGGGCCCCTTATAATAAAAAAATAAGACCATTTCTCCTTTGTTCTTGCTTCAAAATGTTACGATTATTTAATCTCCAGCTACCATCACATGCTGGGGGTGAGTGGTTAAGCGCTTGACTTCCGAATCTGGGGACCTGGGTTCGAATCTCTGTGAAGGCTAAGAATTTGAACTTTCGGGATTTTTAGGGCGCCCCTGAGTCCACGCAAACTATAATGGGTAACTTACTTTAGTTCGGGAAAGCAAAGGCGATATGTCGTTGTGCTGGCCACACGACACCCTGCTCGTCAACCATTGGCCATAGAAAAAAGGACCTTAACATCATCTGCCCCATAAATGGCAAGGTCTGAAAGGGAAACTTTACTTTTCTTTACCAGACTGCGGAAATAAAGAAATATATAGCGCGAAAGCTGTATGACAGAAGTGAAGTTATGTTAATATTTTTGTTTAGGAGGACACCAGAAGCTCATCGATAAAGTCTACTTATGAAATCAACGTTAGGCGTTTCCAAACAAATCACAGTTCTGTAAAAGAATATAAGAGTAAGTTTATGATTTTGACCCTTTAATTTTTGTATAAAAAAAAGGTTTAATTAGAACAATTAGGTACAAACTATAATCATTTATATATAATTATATAACTACAGTCTGTTACAAACATTGTGATATAATCGTTTTGATTGTATTCATAAAAAAACTGATTTGAAATGTATAATTTAAAAGAGGTACCCCACCTGAATTTCATTTAAATCTTTACAAAGTTATAAAAACTAAATTTAACAATTTTGTGCATAATGTTTTAAATGAATCACTTTGCCTGAAGCATTTGTAGTCATTCTATGCAAAGCCTAGACATTCTATACATTGCCTGGGCAAAAAAGGAAATGGTGAAATATTTTTTCTCTTTGCCTGGACGTTCCAAGCACTCTATAGAACACCTAGGCATTCTATAGATTGCCAGATTTCACACTTTGCATGTAACAGATATATGGTGCAAAATACTCATATTTTGTCACTATTCCTAACATATTCTATTAATTAACCTACTTATGAAAGATTACTTTTATTAAGAAAACACTTTCTCAAAGCAATAAGGAAGTCAAATATTCCAATAACTGCGGTTCAGTTATAAATCATTTTATCTATTATTATTATTATATCTTTATAATCTTACTATTAGCTGCAAATTCTTTATGGGTTATAGATAGGCACCGGATGGGCGGGTATTTCTAAAGAGACTCTAATTTGACAGTTTATGTTTATTTATTGCTGAAAAGAAATTGTTGAAAAGCTAGGTATGACTATTACATTTAAAAAATAAATGTTCTTAACTCTTTCTCTCCGTAATTATTTTCCACGTTCCGATGGACTTATTCATTTTGCTTATTTGTGTTTCACTCCCCTGTTATGGTTAAACTTTAATAACTTTTTTGTATGTAATCAGGAAATGTTATACAAGGTATATAATTATTGAAGAAAGCATGTTCTTTCTACATCACAAAAATTAAAGTTTATAAAATTAAAAAATTAATTTAATGTCGTCAAATCAACGTTGGTATCGTCAGTTAGGAATGAAAGAGTTTAAATAAAATTTTGCTTACATCTTTACAACTCTTTACACGGCTTAGAGAGATTTCTGCACTTGACTCCAAGGTTTCTTTGTGCTCAGTAAAAAAAAAGAGCTAAAAAAATTATCGTCGGGTAAGCATTATGCGCACTGCCTTAAGTAGAAATAATTAGCTGGATTAGTAATAGGATAACTTTTTTTTCAAAGCTGAAAAAAATGCTCCTTGCTATAATAAAGCAATTACAAAAATAATATAATGAAAAATGACAGACCACCACGAACTTCATAAGAGTATAACTGAATAAGAAAACAAACTATAGAAAATAGGAGTACTTTTGAAAACGAAAGTTTATCTATGAGGAAAATTACGGAGTTTAGCTCCATTTCTGCGTCATAAAACACAATAAATTAATAATTACTAAATTAATAATTAATTGTTTTAATTTTTGGCATGATTCATGCATTTTTATCGACTTTGATTAATTATTTAAAATTTCTACTTGATCAGAGAATGGGAAGTGGGAGAAAGAACATGTCAAAACGTATTAAGGGGACTAAATTCATATAGATATATGTAAAATAAGTGCCGGTACTTAGTGATGGATTGCCTAACTTTTAACTACTAATAAATTTAAAATAGACGTTAAAATATAAGAAAAAGTAATATTTTTTTCCCACATTGAAAAAGTTGCTGGTACGCCGTTCTGGTGTATAGGGGCATACTTTGCCCGGTTCCGAACGAACTTTGACTCCCGATGTCGCCACTGTGGAGAGAGCGCTGAAACAGTGGCGCATGTCTTGTACGAGTGTCCCCAGCTCCGCGAGCTAAGGGGGGACCTGTCTGTGCAGTCACTCGAACTGTATGGTAGCTATGAGGCACTACGCCGGACGGCTAAGTTTCTTGCCAGAGCACTACGGGAGGATTAGTCCTTCCTGCTCTGTTTTTTCAATAGGAGTTCATCTCAGGTGCGTACCTGGACTGTTCCGAGTATTTTAAGATTCGATGATGTGGCCAGTGACACATGTCTTAAATATATATTCCCCCTTAAGTCAAAACGTCTGGGGACCAGTGTGTTAAACCAGTCATGCCTAAACTACGGACGGCGGCATACATCCGGCACGTGATATATATATGTATATTTATATATGCATACATCTCTCATTAGGTTGCAATTATTTCCCTTCTTTCGAAACGTAATTAATCACCAAAAATTAATAAGTTGTTATTGTTAAATTTTGTTTTGATTGATTCTTATCTTGTCTGGCTTAATAAATGCTTGTGCAAAAATTTAACTTGATCCGAGAATGGGAAGTGGGAGAAAAAACATGTTCAAACTTTTTACCAGAAAGACAAGAAAGAGTTGATATAAGCTTTGTAAATAATTTACCTTACTTGTACTACCTTCATATCTATTTTTTCCAGATAATGCATGGTCGTGTCACGTAGGAATAATTGTTAGCAATAGTAAAGAAATTATGCATGCATCCATACGGGACAAAAGTGGCACATCTGTCAATACAACATTACCTATAGGCACATTCCCAGTGACCTATTCATCAATAGCAAAATATATGAAAGAAGACAAAAGAGAAACGTCTGCCGATGTTACATTGAGCATAGATCCACCTCTGTGGTCTGGTCGTCCACCGGACTTTGAAGCACAACATCAAAGTAAGAGTTTCAGCGAATGAACATGTCTTTGTATATTCAGAAGATTAATCTCTGATAACCCGATATTCAATGGCATTAAAAGGGATCGATATATAGGCAAAGAAGTAACAGAATCTCTATATACGAAAAACAAATCTAATTCCTTAAGTAGAAAACATACAATCTAATATATATATTGATTATATATATATATATAAGACTAAGACTAAGACTGCTTACTGAAATTTGTTATTTGAAATATTATAGAATTTATGGCAGACATAAACAAATAAACTACATATATTACATAGTATATTTTAACAGCTTTAGGAAATGACCGCCATGAATCCCGTCATCCCTAAATTTGTAAAGGTAGCGGCACGAGAAATCTGCCACCTGATAATCTAGATATCTGACTATGTTATAACACACATGTGCAACACAAATATTATATGCACAACTGTGTTTACGACAGTTAGTTCCTCACTCTTTAACTGGATCCACCAATTTTAAAACTAATTTGGGCTACGATTTAATTATCTTTAGGAGGTGCGCAGGGTCAGTACCCAGTCACTTAGCTTCTGAACCAGAGTCCAAGGGCGGACTGGGTATGAAAATTTACCCAGGCATTACGACACTATCCGACGCATGAATTGATTGCTCTACGACGTACATCTCATTGTTACCCTCTCTGTGGCTTTGTACGTCTCTTTGAAACGTTTTGCATCATTGAAGCATAGCTGTGGTCAAAGGTTGGGCATATGTAATCATCAGGGGCCGTTGCATATTCACTCTTCTTTACTACTATTGCGTATGGCATCTGCAATCCGGGACTATTCCTTTATGCTCGCTCTCCATGTGGATCTATCCATTGCTACCTTTTCCCAGCTGCTAGTGTCGATTTTCAAGAGCCTCATTGTTACATGCCCTAAAAATAATGAAAGTTTTGATAATGCAATGAACGCAAGAATGCGTGAATTCAAATAGGCCTAGGCCTAATTTTAATCAATACTTTTTACTACTTTCAAATTCATGTAACAACCGTTGGAAGAGTTATCACAAGACAACCTTTTTCACTCTCACCTCTATCTATCCCATTAGTCATCGTTCTGTTCACATTCTTCATTTTCCACAAATCTATTCCTAACGCCCTATCTCTAGTCATCAATTCATTAAAAAGTAAACACTTAACCCAAAAAGTAAGTAGACAGCTGCAGAGTGAACACACAAACAATGTAATATCTAAAGATAACAACAAAAACCTAATGTCATACATTAAGTCTAAGAAAATGGAAACAACAGGCATAGCGCCATTAAAAGATAAACATAACATAATACATAATGATAATGAAACTAAAGCAAACATCTTAAACAAATACTTTGCATCAGCATTCTCAGCCCCAGGATACAAATACATATTACTGAATTTGAACCAAGTAGACAACATAGAAGATCTAGTAGTACAAGAAAATGGAATTCAAAAACTATTAGCCAACACCAAACCAAATAAAGCGTCTGAACCTGATGGTATTCCAGCTAGATTACTCAAAGAACTAAGCAATGAGCTATCCCCAGTGTTCAAAATACTCTTTCAGGCATCGCTTAACCAGGGCAGAGTAGTAAAATCCTAGAACACATAATATGTAGCAACATCATAAATCACTTAGACAAACAGACAAACATAATGTCCTCACCCCATACCAACATGGCTTTAGGAAATATAGATCATGTGAAACACAACTAATAGGACTAATTGATGATTTTTCAAAAGGTTTAGATAATAGTGAACAAATAGCTGCTATCTTACTAGATTTTTCTAAGGCTTTTGACGAAGTTCACCACCATAAGTTGCTTAAAACATTAAAATATTTTGGCATTAATGGTCCACTGCATCAGTGGATTAAAGATTTTCTGATAGGGAGAGAACAAACTGTAATAATAAATGGCTCTTAATCAACACCGAAAACAGTAAACTCAGGTGTACCTCAAGGAACAGTCTTAGGTCCACTACTATTTTTAATTTACATAAATAATTTACCAAATTGCATTAGTTCAGGAACAAAAGTCAGATTATTTGCAGACGATTGCATAATATATAGAACAATAAAAACAACACAAGACACAGATATTTTACAAAGAGAATTAGATGAATTACAGAAATGGGAATCAAATTGGAGCATGTCTTTCCACCCAGAAAAATGTCAGTTGTTAAGAGTAACAAAAAAACTAAAACAAATTAATTCCACTTATCTTATTCATGGCAAACCAGTAACACAGACTAAAAACGCAAAATACCTAGGTGTTATAATAAATGAAAAACTGCCATGAAGTCCACATATTGATGAAACTATAAAAAAATCCAACAAAGCATAAAGATTTATTAAAAGAAATTTCTATAAATCAAATAAGAACATAAAACTAAAATGTTATTTAACCTTTGTTAGGACAATAATAGCATATGCATCCACCGTGTGGGACCCCTCAACTCAAGAAAACATTAAGAAACTGGAACAGACACAAAATAGAGCTGTGAGATTCACATTTGACTAGAGTAACACCCTTAGTAAAATCACTAAATTTAGAAAGCCTTCAGGACAGAAAAGACTCAAAAGTAAAGTAGCAATTATACATAAAACTGAACAATAATCTTCAAATACAAAAACAAAATTTAATAAAATACTCTGAAAGACACAAAGATAAACGTACATTCCTCGTCCCATATGCTAGGACAAATTTGTACAAATACTCCTTCTTCCCTAGTGCTATTAGAGCAAGGAATGGGTTGCCTGAGCTAGCCAGGAAAACCAGTGACTTGGCAGAATTTAATATGCATGACTAAATGCATGACGCGTAGGACGTAATCATCTTCTTTTTTGAAGTAACGTTTGTATTATATAAAATAAGATTACGGTAATTGTTCATGCCGATTCGAGTAAGTCAGAGTCGAATTCCTTTATTGTCTTGTCACTACGTTTCAGGTGGTTGACTGGGTTCTTATACCGGCCCCGGGCAATTCTATATAGACTGTATTTCCAACCCACAAATTGTATATTATATGAAGGACATTTGTAGTTCTACCTGTCCTCAGAATCATTATGTTAGTTTCATAATGTATCGGTAACTGAACGCAATCTTGAAGAAAACACTTTATCCTTTTAAGAGATATAGGCCTTATGTTCCTTTTTAATTACTAAGTATGGATGGATCCTGCTAGTAGTACTGTCAATGGATGCAGACTATTACATTATTTCGAAAAACTACTTAGATTAAATTAGTAATACACTGTACAGTCTGTAACTTTTTTTTTACGAGGCTCGAAGGGCCTTTTTTTAAAAAAAGAAATTACTATTAGTATTAAACTTTTAACAATTTAATATGTTCTATATGGGGCCCATTACGTGGCCATACCGGCCAATAAGGATACCGGCCCACCGGGCATTTTTTCCGAACGCCCATATAGCCCGTCCGCCCCTGCAAGGGTTGCAGGCTAGAATCCTAGTGAAGACTTTTTAAAAACAAATTTCGTAATATGTAGGACACCTCTAAAACATGGGTACCTGACAATTGTTGGGAAAAATAAAGCTGGTTGGTCGTTGTGCTGGCCCTATGATACACTCGTTAACGGTGGGCCACAGAAACAGATGATCTTTACACCATCTGTCCTATAGATCGCAAGGTCTAAATGAGGAAGTTTACCATACTTGCTTATTTAATTACATTGGCACTTTTATTACAGTAAATTTTTCAACATTTTTTTTTTTTAAGCATCTCGACAGGCTACAATGGTTTTAGTACAACCCGGAACGGTTAGCTAATGAAGTCACCCCCACTCCCAGTCATTAATTCCCCCAAATATTTTCTCCAATAATCGATTTCTATATAATTAAGTACCTCGCAATCAGTAACCGACGATATTGACAGGCTGAGATTAGTACATCCTTAAGTACTTTAAGAAAATCTGTTTCTGTTTTCGTCTATAATTGCAATTTATTTATAATTATTATATTATACTAGACAAATATTACCCGCTGCACGCGGGTCCATACTTGCGTATTGTTGATATTGTCACTGATATAGAACATTAGAAACGTTTAAAGAAGAAAACGATGTTATAAGTAAAGCGAATGCATGAATTTATGAATAAAAATATTATGAATGGAGCTAAAAATAGCTAATTGACATGAATTCAATTTTTTATAAAAACATTGGCGAACGAATGTAGATCTATGTAAAATGCTTTAGAAAAACAAATATGAATGTTAATTTGATTTAAATATGAAATGAATGTACAATAATTAGTATGTTCATGTATTAAAGTATAAAACTATCTTTGCGAAGAGAAAGAAGTTCTATCACCTTAAAGTTGAATTAGCGTTTTAGACCTAGGAATAGAGAGTTGTGTAACATTTCGTGTAAAGTCTAATGAAAGAATGTACGTCCGAAATATAAATTCGCAGATATAAGGAACGAATTTATGTAAAAATGCTTTTTAAAACACAAATTTGAAGCTTAATTTTATTAAATAATGAAATCAATAAACTATATTTTGTATTTCCATTTGTCGAAGTAAAAAACTATATGTGCAAAGTGTAGTTCTTAAAATTAGATCTAGATTTAAATCCTTTCGATCTTTTCTCATGTCATCACGGTAAACATGGCCTAGATTCATAAAATAGCATACATTTATAGAGTTGGTCAACTTTTTTTTTTGAGGGTCTTAAGTTTGTTTTAGGGCTACAACACACTACGGTCTAAGTAAGTACCCAAGGAACATTTCTGCCAAGTTTTATCAAGATTGGTCGAACGGTTTTGATCTCTATTCGTAAAATACATACATACTCCTTACTTTCTACTTTATAATATAGATATTATTATATTATTTATGATTACCGATATTGAGCTAATTCAATACAAATAATAAAGTTAATATTTTAACATTATGAAACATTTCAACTGTCAGAAATATATTTTGTTTTCTTCTAAGATTTGGATCTGTCATCTTTTAAAGGCATTGTATTAGTAATAGGCTTTACAGTTGCAGCTGTACTTATTACGATACCAGCAACAATATGTAAGTTACATTAAAAAAATACATTTAATTTATTTTACGACATATGACTTTTTCGATAACTAAATATCTGACTTACAAGCATAATTGACAAATATCGAAAATATTACAGTAAATACCCATCAAGGATTCTTTTCTATTTTACCTAATTACAAGTTTCTTTTTATGAAATGTCTACAGTACTGCCTCACTTGACATAATCTATTCATTTAATTTTAGATCTTAAACCAGAACTATTTAAACCTTTGTCTCCCAATTTATTTATGAGTGCTACTGCTTTGAAATCTTAACACTTTTTCTATGAATTCTATATTAATTATTAAATATATTTAAGTAAAAGATGATATTTAGGATTTTAAAAAAGTCCAAATTCTATATTTTAAACAATATTAAAAATAATTACATCGCATAATAAAATTATTTTAAAATAGGATTGGAGACACTGGCGGACCCAGAACTTTGGAGGGGGGGGGGTCGATTTTTTTTCCAAACCCTAACGCCCATTAAACCCTAACCCTATGCATTCGATTATCGATATATGAGAATAAAATAAGACTGTTTCTAAATCTTCGGCGAAAAAAAAACAGAAAAAAAAGTCATGTTGAGGCCTTTCTCTTGCAAGCTGTAAGCTTCCTCAGAGCGTTTTCTTGCATTTTTCACTGCAGAAACGCATTCTCCTGACATCTACAGCTCATTATTTATTAGTGGGGTTCGGGGCGAAGCATCGACTCCAAAAGCGTTTTCTTCCTTTTTTAACGGCTGAAACGCATTCTCCTGACATCCACAGCTCATTACTTATTGGTAGGGTTCGGGGCAAAGCCCAGACGCCAAAAGCATTTTCTGGCATTCTTCACTGCAGTAACGCATTCTCCTGACCTACAGCTCATTATTCCTTCTATTATAAAGGACCTTTTAAAAAATTATCTAATATGAATTTATAGCCCCTTAATACATTATAAATACAACCGATTTGTTCTTTGAAAAGATAAGATACTCCACTTATTTAGATTAAGGCTTTAAGGATCGCCGCCAAAAAAAAAATATTCGATAAATAATATTCAATAAAATTCAAGCATAAATTGTGAGTTATAGTCCTAAATTTATTTAGCTAGAAAAATATAAGATAGAGTAAAGGTTGGAAAAAGTCGAATAGGAAAAGATTATCTGGCTTTTGAACTTATCTCAACCTTGACTGTTATATTGAAAAATTTCGTTTGAATTATAACTTTTCCAAAGCAAAGTCTTTCTTAAAATAGTTATGATAAATTCATGTGAAATTACACAAACTCTGTCTGGAAAGGGGAAGGGCGGTAAAATAAAAACGATTAATCGTCGCTCCTTTTTATAATTACTGCTAATGATTATTAAAGAATAGGGGTTGGGCGACTCGATATAAGAATTTACTTTATAGCATATATAAATTATAGTAGTGGCAGATTTTTTTAATTTTGTAATTTCTTACTATAATACAAATACAAAAAGAAAAAGTATTGGTTTGTCCGATGGGGGGAAGGTGATTGCATTTATCGCACTTCCACCTGTTTATATTATATAGATATTCGACTAATTTTGTTCACATACTATGATTTCTCCATAAAAGTAGGACCGCCCAACCCCACTCAAAGAGGTATTCGCTCCTCCCCTTCCAATCGGCCAACAGGTGAACGACATAATATAAAGACCGGTTAAAATACCAATAACAAGTTTTAATCATATAGATATTTAATTGATTCTGTTAGCAAGCTGTGATTTCTTCAAATAAATAGGACCGCCACCCACTTGAAAGTTTATGGTGGGGGGGACGGATTGATGCCATCGCCCCCTCCCGACCCTACCATATCGGCCAAAATGCTAGAAGGGAGGGGCGAAATAATCTAAAAATAGGTTGAAATATAAATAATTAGTAAATATTATTAAAATAAGTAATAAATTCGTATACAAATTGTGTGAATTCGATACTAAAATTCGTCCGGCCCTCCCTTCTTCGGGGGGGGGGGTCGGCCGAGTGTGGGGGGCGATCGCCCCTACCGCCCCCCCCCCCCTAGATCCGCTTGTGAAATTGGAGATAATTTCGAGCTAATCTTTTTTTCCAATGTATTTACTTTCATAGACTCTGTGAATGTTAATAGCATAAATAACACAAACAAATAAAAAGTTTGTTTCCGTTATTCGTATATGTTAAACTTACCGTTAATGCTAACTAGAATTTAAACTCAACTTATAGGCATTCAATTAATCTGATTCATGCAACTTACCCTCTTCGTTCAATTTAAACTGAAATCTAATTCGCCATCTATGCCATACATACGGATGTGGGATCAATAAACTGATTTTTTTCCTCTCTTCTTCCTCCATAATCTAGCCAAATGAAATCGTGACAAATGAAAATTGTAAGTTAATTGGATGTTGCACGCATTAATTGTTTTCTTCATTTTTTAACGCAGTGATGCCAAACCTTGTCCTCCAATGGGCCATGTCATTCTCAGACACACTTGTTTAATGAGTCTGATCAACTGTGGTCTCATTCTGAACTGTGAGCTGGTGTCTCAAGGGGCTAGATTAGCACTACGTTAAGTGTCGGATGTGGGCCGCTAGCCGTAGTTTAGGCATAACTAATTTAACGTACTGATACCCAAACGTTTTGGTCGGGGGTTAAGAAATATAAATACATTCAAAACATATGTATCACTGGCCATATCATCGATTCCAATGAAACTCAGCACCTACGGCTTCATTAGGCGCTCTGTTCAGACGTTTCGAGAGGCTGGATAAGAATCCCGTCACATGCCCGGCCGGATGTGACCCAAGGGCAACGTTCTCGGCATCACTGGTTCTTTATTTATGTATTTGGTGTGGTCTTAATGGCACGCATGCGCAAACAAGGCAACTCTTTTCTTCATCTTGTCATTTCGTGTTTGTTTTAAAAGTTTCTTTTCACCCTGTGTGCATGTAATCTACTTATTAAACACACCAATGTTTCTTTTTTTGTTTTTTTTGTACCTTTTTTTCATAATCTATGGTGTAATTTTATGTTATTAATTACCCTCTTATTATAATGTTGTAAGTCAGCTCCTTTTTATTTGATTTAGAAAATTGACTAAACTTTGGCTAGTGCAAGTGTCAAACATATTTCTAAATAGTCATAAGAATAATAATAAAAAAAAAATTTAACAGCCTCATGACTAAAATGTTCACCTTTTTAGAGTAGCTTGTCAGCTAAATGTTTAGTCAATTTGATGAAACAATACACCTGGACCGGTACTTCAACATTTTTTTTTTGAACTCTTCGATACATTGCGGTAATGTTTTACAATATGAGTTCATTAATTCAATATTTAATTATAAAATACAACTTATTTCATTTCGTTTTGTTAGTTGAGAATTGGTTTCTAGGATATTTAGGTTGCCAATTTTAAAACGATATTTAAAAAATAAATTATAGTCTCAGTTTTAAATTTAGATACAATTGATTTTTAATAATGCCACAGCATCTGACAACCAGTCCAACCCCTGGGCTTTTCTTAAGGCTCATATATTGTGTCAGTTAGAACTGTTACTAAGAGGACAAGGGGCAAAGGCGAACAACTAGTGCCTAAACTTCAAAGCTTTTGGCACGAGTTGTTTGTCAGCCTTAACTGGTTACTCACCTAGAACAAGGAAAATTCTGAATTCAAACCTCTGTTGCTTGCGTCTATACCCAAACTCGAGAAAGGCCACGGAAGTTAACCATTAAGACGAAATAGGAGCTGGTAACTCTAAGGTTGATTTCAACTCACTCTAGCACATCCTGGTAGATCCTATGCAGTTACTGATCGGTAACTGTTTGCGTAGATAAGGAAGGGTATGGGTGGGTAAGTAACTTTTTTGTTGTCTCTTATTGTATGACATCTAAAATAAAGTAAAGTAAGTATCCCTTTCAGAACTTACGATCCATGGGGGCAGATGATAATATGGTCATCTGTTTTTCTTTGGCCAACGGTTAACGAGCAGGGTGTTATGTGGTCAGTACAACAACCAACCGCCTTCCTTTCTTTTACTTACCGCCCCAACTCAAGTCAGGCACCCATTAGAGTTGGGTGGACTAAGGGGCGCCCTGAAATCTCAGGTTCAGAATTCAAGCGCTACTGCTCCCCATATCACGTAACATCTAAAGCCCCATTCTAAAGCCCAATCCTAAGGCCCCATCCTAAAGCCCAATCCTAAGGCCCCATCCTAAAGCCCCATCTTTGACCGATAGAAGTGAATCTTCAATAGTTTCACGCACTTGCCTAAAGAAAAAAAAAATCCAAATGGTTTGTATTTGTATGATGAGGTATTAATAAATATTTAATCCTACCCAAGAAGAAAACGAGTAAATCTAATTTTCTTTTTTTTTTCTTTTTCTTTTTTTTTAAACTTTCAGTCCTAGACCGAAAATATATCAGAAATTGCGTAAGTATTATTTGTGTGAAAGTCACTTTTTTAATAGTCAAAATGTCAAGATGGTGAAATATTTAATTCTTTAACTATATTAGAAACAGACAAAATCACATTACTATCACTTCTAAATATCGTTTTGAGAAATGCTCACTGTTGGCCAACAACGTATATTAGTTTTTCAAAAACATAATTTTTTACTATCTGTAAAGCGGCTCCTCCTCATTTGATACCCTCCCCCCTTTTATTTTTTCTAGAAAAGAAAAAGCGAAAAATTTACATGACGTTGAAGTCACTTGATTATTGATACTATAATGTATCACTTCGGCAAACTTTCTCCCTATTTCACCGTGCCTCTTTTTCTCTCTATCTCCATCTTTTCCTTTCTCTTTTTTCTCTATGTGTAAGACTATATTTCTTTTGGATAATAAAGATTATTTATTACTGTTATTATTGTTACTCTCTCTCTCTATTTCATCTTTTCCTTTCTTTTTCTTTATCTTTCTGTGTTTTTCTTTCTCCCTTTTTCTATCTCTCTTTGTCTCTACATACTTCTCTCTCTCTCTCTCTGTTTTTCCTAAACCTGTCTTTCTCTATCTTTCTCTATCTCTCTGCCTCTACATTTACACAATATGTGAGTTTAGTTACTTAGGACAAACTTATATTGTTTTCCAGAAAGAAAAAAAAGGCCAGAATGATGAGAAGGATGAAGAAGAAATATCACTTACAGACTCGGCACCAGTTTTAAAAAATGCCATAAATGGTACATAAGAGCAAATCCTGCATAAAACAAACAACAACCTAACAACAACACATGAATGGCACGTATCTAAAAGAAGAAATCAGTTCAAGGCTTGAAATACGTGGAGGTCTCAAACAGATGTCTTTGTAAATAGAAAGACGGATACGAACAGCAAATAGCGCTCAAAAAACAAATAGAGAGCTGTCTTGCTAGATACTTCTAGTTAACAGTGTCTTACTGTTATACACATTTACTAGAGTATTACTTGAGTATTACCAAAGTATTACTATAAAGTATTCTTATAGCATTTGGCGTCTAATTGCATAGTAATACTATACACAGATTGGTGATGTGTGTGTCATGCATGTATGGCTGAGTGTTTGCGTTTCAACATGTCAAAACATTGTTACTGTATTCGAATCTCAATCTCATTGGCTGTTTAAGATTGAATGTGATCATTTGATGTGAATTAATATTTACCAATCTATTTTGTTTTCCTGTATATTTTCAAAATGCGGGCCATGGGCCACGTTTATATTTATTTGGCCACTTTAACCCCAAAAGATCGTTGAGTGTTATTGAACTTTTGCTGTGGCCTAAACATGCAAGTTATTAAGACATTTCGATGGCATAGTACAGTCTTAAGGGCCAGATATCGTTCTCGATTGAGTATCAACGCTATAAGTTCGCTTTTGAGCACCTCAATACAAAGAGTCTATCTTCGCCTTTCATTGCTGGGGTTACCTGGTCGTTGGGCTGTAGATCCTATCAGCTAGCCCAACTAAACCGTTGTAAATCGTATTATATTCTTCATGCAGAACTTTAATAAACTTGAACAAAATTTCTTTTTCAACAAAACAATGAACGTAGCACAGATTTCATTTACATTTGGGATGAATTAAGAAACGGGGTGCGGTGGCTGAGTGGTTCAAATCTTGGTGACGACTGTGATTTAAAATTTCGGGATTTTTAGTGTGCCACAGTCTTTCAAACTCTTTTGGGTACTTGACTTTAGCTGGGTAAACTAAAGGCAGTTTGGTCGTTGAGCTGGCCACACATCATCTTCCTTATAGATCGTAAGGTCTGAAAAACAAGTGAAATATCCATACGTTAAAAATGTAAGCCTCTGCCATCAAACGTCTGTATTATATAAGATAAGATAACTGCACGTCTTTCTGTCACTCGTCACTCATCTCATTTTTCTCCTCCACTATTTATAGCCTCAACTACCACATACCTCCTCATGGTTACATCAGAAACACAATCACCCTCCATAACAGTTGGGCATTTAAGGATTGCCACAACAAATGCAGAACTGTGTACTTAGATTATGTTTGTGAAAAAATGTGTTTGACTGTGTTTTAGTATGGACCTTTAAACAAATACTCCATATAAACTAATGCTTACACTATATACATATATGCATTTTTCTTTGCTTTTTCGCGTAATGTGCAATCATGTTCACTAGAGAATAGGCTGTAAGTGGGACGGACGGACGTACAGACCACACAAAGGTAAAAGCGGACTTTTCTCATTCGGTGACCGTGAAAAATATTTCCTGTCATAGAAATTTGTTATTGCTAACGTAAAGTTATAAAACATTAATTCAAAATAATTGATGCATTTAAACTTTTTGTACATTTTTTTATATTTTTTTATTTTACATGTTTTAAAGTTACTTTTTTATATGCTCAAAGCATGCTCAGTGCGCTATGATTCGTTCTCTTTTGTAGATCAGTGGGGGGAGAGGGTATTTGGGAGATTTCCGTACTGCTAAGGCGCTCAGCTAACACAAGTCAGCTCAAGTCGGGCTTCAAACCTCAGTGCTTATTACTTATTTTTGTATGAAGAAATTTATGCTTACTTTCATTACAACTGAGGATCATCTTAAAGATTTATAGGGATTAGTGCAGGATATTTGTGTCAATGCTGGCTCTTGGAATGTAGATATCAGCAGTGTCGTTTTCGAGCACAAAGCCAGCGCTGAAAAAGGAATCAATGGTGTCTTTGCTTAAGGTCGCAAATAGACTCTTTCTTTTGAAATAGTCAAAAGATGTTTACTCTGGGATTAGAACAATATTGCATACCATGTTTCGGTCACAATTGGAATATATTGTAAGCTATAACTGTGAAGCTATGTAGATGTATATAATGTCATCTCTTTGAAACCCAAACTTTTCATTTAACGTAAGACAAGATACGCAAACAAATATTCCTAAATTTGTAAAAAAAAATATTTGTAACTAATGCTTAGTTGACTTGCCATCACCGAGAAGTCTGAAAAAGTGGATGATTGTTCCGATAAGAACATGACACAGGTTGCAATTATTAGTTTTTTACAATTTTACAATTAATTAGTGTATATTACGATGTATTGGTTTGTGACATGATTTTTTTTTGAACTGCGACTTATAAGACTTGTCAAATGAATTGCATTGCTAAACATTGTCTTTTGGATAGATATTGTGTATATATGTGACAATGGCGGATCCAGGTGGGGGGAGGGCGGTAGGATAGGATTGGAACATTAAAAAGTGACTTAAGTGATGTTTGTATGCAGCTAATAGTGCATACGATTGCAATTATTAAATACAAAAGTAGTGTATATTCCGATGTATTGGTTTTATGACATTTTTTTTTTTGCACTGCCACTTATAAGTGTTGTGAAATCAATGGCGTTGCTAAACAATGTCTTTTGGATAGATAGTGTGTGTATATGTAAGTTTGTGGGAATACAAAACTCACTACAATTTAATACAGGTTAACAAAACTTTGAGCAGCTAAAACCAATAAAGGCAAAGTCTAAAGCTACGTTGATGTAGTAGATGTTGTTTTTACAATTAACACACAAACAATGCAACTTCGTTTTGATGTTGTTTATTGATGGCTGCCAAACTGCCTTTTTTATGTATTGGTAACGATGTTCCAACATCGCTTTCTTCAAGTCTTGTGTTACAGAGTTGTCACGCCCTAATATAAACAAGCAACGGGCAATATGTGACAACAGCTAACATTTGACAAGGGCTAGCACATTTACCAGGTTAAAAATAGCCAATGCAATAAACTGTCCAATTTTTTTTGCTATATTATTATATTATATTTTCTATATTTTTTTTCTACTTTCTATTGAACGTTGAATCATCTAAATTGCCAGTTTGACAACATACAATTTTGAATGGTTAGGTCTGTTGATTTGATTTTTCATTATTCATTGCTCACAATGTGATACTTTATTGATGTATAAGCTGTATTACACTCAAAATCACATTGCCATTTTTTTCATGTTATTTTTTTTTCTCCCATTCTCTTATTTATTCCAGACATCAAATTATTGTTCATTTTTTTGTTTGTTATATATTTGTTTATATATTTGTTATAGATTTTGTTCCATTTTTAACTGACCCCGATAGGAAAAAAAACTTTATTTTATGTATTTGTCCGTTTTGATCTCAAAGACTAGGAAAAAAAAAGGAAAATCCTCTTTCATATTTTGTAGCTTTCAAAGTTCTGAATCAAAGGCTCCGTTTATCTTCTGAAGGAGCACTGTTTTACTTTTAAAACTAAATATATAAGACTTAGTTATTCAAAATTACACCATTTTTAAAACAATTAACAGTAAAATGTAAGGACAAAATATCTCCATTAGACCTAGATACAATTGTATCTAAAACATCAAATTCTGTTTTGTCATTTGTCAAAATAAAATTGAAAAGAAAAAAAATATTGTTTTAATTTGTGTTTTTTTCTGGTGATTGGGCTATTAATAAGAGACTTGTTTAAGACGAAGGACGTCTTTCAAAGGCTGAATGAGTTATTAGCGGTATATCCATCCCCTGATACTTATCAGATACTGAAAACCTACAGTTGTCTGACATGAACAGACAGTATCAATGCCACAGTAAAATGTCCCAATTTCGATGTGCGGGACATGTAGTCCGCATGCCAGACAATCGCTTTCCCAAACGACTTCTGGAGCTGTGTTCATGAAAGCGTTTCCAGAGGCGTCAATACAAGCGTTATAAAGAAAGCATGAAAAGCTCCTCTAAGGAATCTGATAGGCAAGCTGGGAAGCAATAGCTCTGGATCGCTCCTCATGGCGTGAAGCTGTGAGTTTCGGAGTCACGAATTAAAAAGATTGGCCAGCGTGAATGAGCGCCGATGGTCCCGGGTTCATACCCTGCCCGCTGCCATCCCACGTCATCCAGAAGGAGGCTTGGACTAGGAAGTAAATTATCTTTAACTCTAGAGGAACATACAAAACATGTAAAAAATTTGACAAAATATTCGCAGCTTTAAGCTACACAGAGATTTCCAAAACGGCTATAATGATTTTCTTATAAATTTGACAGTTTATGTATATCTTTAGAACAAAGAAAAAACTAGATTACTGGACACACAGTGAACACTAATGTTTAACCATTATATTTTTTAAATATATAATCATCTTAAAATTCTCTTTGACTTTTTTTTACGGCTTCAACGGCAATGTTTCGCTATATTCAGTATGATAGACACTTTGATAGTACTGTTAGACATTTAGTTAGTATAGAGACCCACCATAGATGACGAACATTGAACACGACATTTAGTGACGTCACGGCTTAGTTGGGTTAACAATTATGTGTGTTAATATAGTCAGTTGGTGTTAGGACTTGGAAGGGATACCTTTATATTACGGACAGAGACTCGACTGTGGTCTTTTCAGTATTAAACTTCAGTTAAGCCTGTATAACGGTTTTGGTTTAGTCCTTTTACTTGTTACATGTTTAGGTCTTGTTACTTGTTTGTTTATTGAATATAATACAAGAAACCCAGACACTTCCAGAGCAATCTGTCGAAGTCAGACAGCCATCAACAACTACACGGGCAAGGCGAATCACAAGTAAAATAAATAGACTTAATATGAACACCTTCTTTTGAAGTCACAATGTTCCAGTCCGCATGCCCATGTCAATTGACGGTCAATGGAACTTATTTGCCCATAGCTCACTGGATAGACTTCTTGATGAATTGCATAACGCGTTTAAAAGCTCTTCTAGATTTTACCTTGTTAATTTGAACATCAACTTCACTATGTGGGTTGGCGAAAATGAGATGAGAAAAGTCTAAGAAGCGATGCGGGTAAATGTGGTGACGACATGCTGCAAGCGTCTGGAGGTCATGAATAAATAAATAATAAAATGTAATCTTGCCCTACTAAACTTAAACTCTGGACAACTCAGCCATTTTGAAGATTGAGACCGCAGTGGTTTACCAAAGTTACCAAAAAGGATTTTTTTTAAATTCTCAATTCCAGTGAAGTATTCATTTGAAAGCTGACAATAATTAAGCTTTTCTATACATCAACCATCTGTAGTCTAATTAACTTTGCCATCACCTGCTGGTATGGTGATGCTTCACTTGCAAAAAGACTTAGACTAAAAACACTAATTAAAAAAGCATATCACTCGAACACAGCTACCATCTCTTAATGAGCTTTCTCAAGAAAGACAACTTGCACCAATTAAACCACTATTACACCAAATCTAGACGAAGTGGTCTTATCCTTTCCTTTAGGACTAAAACAGAAAGATTTTAAGAACTCCTTCATCTCATTTCCATTCTCCAACTTTACAAAACCATCTGTCGACCTCAAGAAGTACAAAGAGGTCTAAATCATAAAAGCGCTGGTTGTGAGTGTACATGTGTTTCGTGCATGAATGTTGTTCGTATTTGCATCTATGTTTTTATCGTTGCACTAGTGACGCTGAGGTTGTCAATTGTAGTTAAACTCAATTTCTATTTGTTTGGATCAATAACAGTTTGTCTTATCCTATGTTTCAACGTCTTAAGTACAAAGTTAAAATTTCTTCAAATTTAACATGAATACATCTTTCGTGCGAAATGTTCTTTCGTTCCGTTTTTATATTGAAGACTTTACTTCAAAAAAGAAGATAATTACGCCCAACACATAGTTGATCTCCTGTCAATAGATAGTAGAGATATTAAAGTCTAGATCTAGCGACAGGATACTATTAGACAAGGACAAGGCTGAGGTTGAAGAAAGAGCAGAGGTTCTTGGATCTTGAAGGAGCAGAACTAAGGAGATACGTTCAAGAAAGGTTGATGGAGAGGGAGAGATTAGCCAAAGAGAGGGAGAGTTTAGCAATGGAAAATAAAAAAAAAGGAAAGATAAGCGATGGAAAGAGAAAAAGAAAAGGAGAGATAAGCGATGGAAAGAGAAAAAGAAAAGGAGAGATAAGCGATGGAAAGAGAAAAAGAAAAGGAGAGATAAGCGATGGATTAAAAAAAAAAGAAAGCGAAAATATTGCCATTGAAAGACAAAATAGAAACGAATTAATTGCAATCGAAAGGGAAAAGAAAAACAAATTAGTAGCTATTGAAAGAGAGATATTGGTTTTGGAAGAGGAGAAGGCGGTGAAACTGTTAAAAACAAGACCAAGAAAAAGAGAATGACAGAAGAAAGAGTGACACTTCAGGGATTAAACTGGCCAAATAGAAAGGTGTGATTTTGAACGAAAACAAAATAGACAAAAGCACTACCCTGGGGAAGTTCGTAATAGAAATGAGAGAGCTGGAATACCCTGAAGACAAATGGATATTCTTATTGTCTAGATCATTTACAGCGGTGGTCCCTTCAACAATATGTTTGAGTCAGGGTAACTACAATGCTGTAAAAGAGCAACTATTTCGATTTTTCGGGAAAAAAAGAGGCTTTCTATCGCCAGCGGTTTGTTAATTGTGAGACAGAACCAGAGGATGACCCGCAGACATTCCTGGACAGAATGAGCAGTCATTTCTATAACTGGATAGAAACCGCTGAGGTAGAAAAAAACTTTGAGAGTCTTAAGACATTTCTCATGCTGGACAAAGTAATTTACGAGTGTCAAGAGGAATTAAAAATATTTCTGTTAGACTGAAAACCGAAATCCATAGAAGACATAGTAAGACTGATAAAGTAGCACAACCCGAGAAAAATTATCTAGAAGCAGTGATATAGAGGAAATAGTTGCCTTTAACAGAACATGTGAGACAGAGAAAAACTTTCACAGAACAAGGGAGACACAGGTTAGGCATAATAGATTGGGTACATATGAAAGACAATGCGATAACTGCAACGGAAGATATCAAGAAAACAGACAGGAAAGAAAGGACTGGGAGAAAGGTAGAATAGAGCAAGGTTTATCATTGTCATCTGATACTGGAACATTGGAGATTTTTTCAGACATTCGTAGGAAAAAAGGCAGCCAAGACCATCAGGGATACAGGAAGCACTATTAAGGTTGCAGATCAGTGTTCAGGCCGCCAATGAAGATTCGTCTCGGACTTGTGCGTTGTTTTCTAGGAACTGTACTTTCACATTAGATACAGTATGGCTCACTTTGGGTTCAGTCACAAGCAACCTGAAGATGCCTAACGTCTTAGTCGTGCTACGCCACTGATAGTTAACAAAGCTTGTACACTGTCCACACCCTGCATTACTCAAGAACATCACTTGTATAATGATAGAAAATATTAATTATAGTGTTTATAAAATACTGGTAGTTAGGTAGAAAAAGACTGGTGTCACTTAAGATAAGACACTCTGGGACATGAAAGCTGAAGTCCATCCCTTTTTTTTTACTGTAAATAAATTCCTCGACCATTGTTACCTCCTCCCTTTTGTTGAGTGCCTGCCTTAGAATTACAACAATTAGTGTCAGAAGTGGGATTTGGGCAGATCAACCAAAAGAAAGAATGACAGAGATCTGAAGATCGTTTGGGCCAAAGAAAAGATGAGAGCGCGTCTTCGACCAGACATAATCATGAAGGGGAGGATCCCGTGACCTACTTGTTTGAGGTAAAACCAAATATTGCTGAGATCCTGATCACCATGCAGGACCTGTTACAAGATCAAGGTGAACAAATGTGTACCTTGCAGGATTCTTTAAACCATTTGATGGACACACTCATACGTAGCGTGCATGGCTAGATCGAACCTTTGAGAGAGAGAAGTCCAACATTAATTATCATTCAACCGTTACTCATTCAAGATTATGACTGTACTGATAGCTATAAAGAATGCGCCGATCTTAACAAGAAGTACACAAATGAACAGAAAGAGACAGTGGAAGAAATAGGAGAAGTCTGCTATGTGACTGAAGGTTTTCCTGTACCAGCTACGAGTGCCTTAACGAACCGGACAGATCAGAACAACTTTGGGCCTGCGTCCAAACCTGTCGCTTTGGATCTTAAGGACCCCTGTCAATCTGTCAGTGCCTACGAGAGGAACTTGAATCTTGATTGCTGCATTCAGGCGGTAAACAAGAACTGTACATGCGGGGCTTCACGAAGGAAATGCAAATGTCACGAAACCGACGAAACCCACCAACAAGTTCTGAAATAATTTGATACTTCTGTTTTCACCAGCGAAAGTAACATGAACAATAATTAACCAAATTCAGAACTTTATGAACTTTTACATAAAGAACATTTCAAGGATGCTTCATGGGCATACCTTAGTGACACGTCCGACAATGTGTTTGCAACCATGGCTACGTGCGGGTCTACATTGGACGTCCACTGAGAAGGTCTGCTGAAGTGACATGCGGGACCAACTGTTCTGATGACAACAACGGGGATCGCCACTACCTCTACAAGTGTCCGATGGCTAGCGTCAGCTACAGCTGTCAGGAAGAAGTCAACGCAATGATCACGACATTGTCTCAAGAACGGACTGGCCAACTGGAGAAAGAGAAAGCGGCACCCGCATAGAACAGTGCAGATGACTTGTGGGGAACACGCTCTCTCCGTCTGTGGCCCCTACAGACTGACCTCCGTCTGCATTGACCAACGTACACTACCTTGTAGTGAACCTGAATCGCGCCACACTGACGGTAAGCATCAGAGCACCATTTAACACAGGTAGTACGAGACATGTTGATTCTAGAGGAAGGACTGTTATAGATCCGGCTGGAGTGATCTGCAAGTTAATGAGTTCTGAGCTCTCTTGACTCAAGAGAACGTCTTTTTTTGCTACCTGCGAACTGTGTTGAGGACCTGGGGCGGCATCGGGTAGTGTGTCCGTGGTCTGTGCTGGTATTTAGGTAGAAAAGGACTTCTGTCATTTAAAATAAGACACTATGAGACTTGAAAACCTGAAGTCCTTCCAATTTTTACTGTAAATAAATACCTCGACTATTATTACACCCTGCCTTTTGTTGAGTGCCTGCCTTAGAATTACAACAATATACATATATCGAGACCAAATGACAATGTTTGCCAGACAGCTGCCCATGTATAGGAGGATTATAGGAAGACTAAGTTTGTCAAAGAAAGACACAAATAATAAAGAAAAGAAAACGCTAAAGATGACTAAACTTGGACTACATTGAATTTGTTGAAATATACCAAAATATGAACATTTATACCATTTATATTTATACTTCTTGACAATAAATATAATTTCCTTGTATCTAAGTGATTTTTTGCAATAGATTATCTAAAGAAATGTGTAGAACTTAAAGCATAAAAAAATCGTGTACTATGTAAGGAAATTTACTTTCACTTAGTTAATCTATTTTTTAAAATCCTTTTTCGTTGATAATCGAAAACGCTCTTTAATCGCTATCCAGAGGTATTATATCTAGACATGCAAACAAATAAAGATTTTTAAAAAGCACTTAGAAGACTAGAAAGAAGAAAAATCTATTTCTATTTCTAATGTCCCGCTTCTCTGGGGTTTGTAGAGGAGATGGCCATTTTTCTTATTGCATGCTTTTTTTCAAGCTCATGTTTTCTCGATGTCGTTAGCTTTCTTGTTCACCGGTCTCTCTTCAACTAGTGAGCTCTAAGACTAAGTTTTCCATAGGGTCAGTATCAATTTTCAATGTTTTTAAATCTCGTTTGATTACATCCTAGTAACAAGGCAAAAGACTATGAGGAATGGAGAGAGACGGACGAAAGGTCTTACTTGTTGCCCCAACGGTCCAACTTACTATGGGATAGGTAAAGGTAAAGGTAAATATTTACTTCTATATACTTTCAACAGTACATAAAATTTCTTCTCTTTATGTGATGGACATTGCACAAAGTGATTCCCATTTTCAATACAGGAGAGCTATTTCACTCACTTTTCTTGTACACCTCTCTCTCTCTCTCTCTCTCTCCCTTGTGTTACCTCTTTATCTGTGTATGTGTGTCTCAATGACTCTCTCCTATCTCTTTAAGTCGCTATCTTTCTTTCTCTCAATAACTTATTCTCTGTCTCCCACCTGACTCTATCTATCTATCTATCTATCTATCTATCTATCTATCTATCTATCTATCTATCTATCTATCTATCTATCTATCTATCTATCTATCTATCTATCTATCTAATCTATCTATCTATCTATCTATCTATCTATCTATCTATCTATCTAATATTTTGATTGATGATGTTATTTCTTATTATCTTTCTTTTCACAGGTTAATATAACAAGTTATGACTACCAATAGAATTAGTAAATGCAAGGCTTTAAGCAAATTTGATGGTCTATAAATGTGCAATAAAAATGATAAACAAAAAAATTACATACTTTTTTTTCTGATTTCCATTACAATACATTTTTTTCCCTTATAAATGAATGTATCATACGAATAATAAAGAACAATAAAGAACAACACAAGAGTCTGCGAGCATAAAGCATGTGTCCATTGTCTGTCTTTTCGAGTCCAAAGGTTATAGTGGGCCTCAAAACTGATTTGCAAAGTCGCAGCAAGCTATTGGTCTTCACTGCCCACAGTTTGTGACGTTGCAGGTCAGTGGTATTGAAGTTAATAACGATCTCGGGCTTAATTTTTTTTTTCTTGAAATGTCGTATTTGTGAATGGGGGCCCACAGGAGCATTGTTACACCTCTGATAGTCAAAAAATGCCTGTACACTGTTCACACCCAGCATTCCCCAGAACATCACTTTTACAATAAAAGAATATATTAATTACAGTGTTTCAAGAGATGTAGGCGGATTGGCAACGCCATTTGTATTCAAACCGAGAGATCTCGGCTCGAATCCAAGTGAATGACCTTTTACATTTCCACCCAGCTCAAATGAGTACCTGACATAAGCTGATAAAAAAAGAACCATTAACCGATAACCATCGGTCACAGAAACAACTGACCTTTATATCATTAACCCTATGAATAATCAGGTCTGAAATGGTTACCTAACTTTATATTAATATTAAAGTCACTTGGCCAAAGAAAAGTTTCTATTGTTTTTAGAACAATCAATACATTTGACTTTATTTTCTGTCCAGTCTTTTATCTGCAGTTTAATGAATCTTATTAGTCAAAAGAAGAAGAAGAAGGAGACCCGATGGCAGAGTTGTAAAGCACTTGGCTTCCTAACAAAGGCTCCCGGGTTCGAAACTTGGTGAAGACTGGAATTTTTAATTTCGGGATCTATGGGCGCCTCTTAGTCTACCCAGCTCTAATGGGTACCTGACATTAGTTGGGGAAAAGTAAAGGCGGTTGGTCGTTGCGCTGGCCACATAACACCCTTATTAACCATGAGCCACAGAAACAGATGAGCTTTACTCCATCTGCCATATACATCGCTGGGTCTCAAACGGGAAATTTACTTACTAATTATTAGTAAACACATTTTTTTAAGGTTTCTCAACAGTAGGCGACGACTCGAATAATATTTGAGAAACACTTCTCTTCAATAATCTAAACAAGACATATTTCTAAATTTATTGTGTGATAAAGTACATCCTGAATTGTGACATTCTTTTTCGAACTTAACAAGGTACGTAGATAACAATTAGAAACATTAATTGCCTTCAGATTTTATTGCCAAATCAAGAGTGAATTTATGAAATGTTATTATATATATTAGCATACAATTATTATGTCTCACTATAAAATACACAGTTTGTTTCCATAAGTTTGACATCATCCCAAGACTCTTAAACATTTCTGAGGAAAAAAAAAGATCAAAACTTAGGTAAGTTTACATGTTTGAGTAAGACAAGTCTGCCTACTTTCACCAAAACTCTTCAATATTTACTTCAAAAGGCTAATGGAAGATGCTCTCGAGGGCTATGAAGGTACTGTTAGCATTGGAGGAAGAAGAATTACTAACTTGCGCTTCGCAGATGACATTGCTGGCCTTGCAGGGACAGAAGAAGAACTAGCTGACCTGGTGATGCGCATTGATAAGACTTTCGCAGCAAATAGCATGCAAATAAAAGCCAAACAAAAAAAATATGACCAATAGCCAACAGGGCTTTAAAAGAGGCTTCTGTATTTGAGGTAAAAATCTAACTAGTGTTAACAGCTTCAGATACCTCGGAGCTATTGTCTCAGATAAGGGAAAAAAAACGAAATACTGGCCCGAATAGCACAGGTCGATGCAGCCCTTCCAAAACTTAAAATAATTAGGAAAGACAAAGGCTTAGCCCTCGGAACCAAAATCAGACTAATGTGCTTCTTGGTCACATTTCTATATGCTTTTGAGTCTGGGACGTTGACTGCCGAGCTAGAGAGGAGGATTCTAGCAATGGAATTGAGATGCTACAGAACGATCCTAGGTATCACTTTTAAAGACCGCATCACAAATTAAAGATTAGAGACAGGGTTACTGCAGTGATTGGACCCTATGATGACCGGCTAACTATTGTTTAAAAAAATGAAAACTTAAAATCCATGACCACATTACAAAATCTACGGAGCTCGCAAAGACCTTATTTCAGGGAACAGTACCAGGAAAAAGAAGAAGAGGCAGACAGAGAAAGCGATGGGAGGACAACGTACAAGAATGGACGGGCCTGCTATTGAAAAAGGTTTTAAATAAGGCAAAAGACTGAGAGAAATGAAGAAAGACGGTCGACGAATCTATCTTGGTGCCCCAACGGTTTAATAGACTAAGGGTTAGGTAAAAAAGTTAAATTGTAAAAGTTTACATGACATTTTTTTAAAAGGCGTTTTAAAATCTTTCTATATCTATAAAACAAGAAAAACATATTTTTTTAAAAAAAGCTTATATTTAGCATACTTATATCAGCTAGTTTTGATCAGTCATGCAATATATTTGCAATAGATCTAGACTAAAAAAAGAAAGCATTTATATATATAAAAAAAAAGAAAACGACCTGAATTCTCAAGCCAACGCGGTAACCAGTTTGCTAGCAAAGAATCTCTGAACATAAAGATTGTATAGTTATCTATTAATTCTATTTAATGAGACTCAGCCTAATATAAAGGGAATAATCCAGCTTCTACCACCACTTTAGTAAAGTACTATTTCTTTTCCTTGTTCGAGATATCTATTAAAGTTATTTATTATTAATAGTTACTTGACTAATTGTGTTTTGTTGTTGTTGATTTTTGTGTTGTCAGATAAAAGAAATAATTGTGCAAAATTTCAGCTTGATCCGAGATTGTTTGTCGGAAAAATAAGGTGTACAAACTTTTAGCCAAACAGACACACAGAGTGAGCTAATGTTTTTGAACTATGGGCATGACTTTAAATGCATTAATTGACTTTCATCTAATTGCCTTTTTTTTATTAATTATTATTGTAAATATAATTTTTAAAATGTGATGTGAATTAATGACGAAACAACAGAAAACATCTGATGAAGATCTTTGTACTCGGACACGACTTTGTAGGAACGACTGGTCTCTAGAATGATAAAACTGATACATGCGTGTGTATTTCTTAGAACGGAGACAAGCGAACTACGGAACACTGCCAGGTAGCTAGTAGCTAAGACACACGGGAATGGTGGCTTTAAAATGGTGGGAATTATAAACTAGGGATGGTTCATAATTTCACTACTGCTTTGGCCCAAACCAGCTGTCAATCAATAAGGCGAACATAATTCTACAAAATTCCTTTATTTACACTTTGTTTTCTATAGGACAGATGGTTTTTATTTTATCTGTTTCTCTGGTCTACTGTTTACGAGAGTGTCATGTGGCCATCACAAAATATATTTTTTTTGTGATATAAATATACAACTATATTATTTATGAAACATTCATTCCAAAAATATTTTTTTTCTATTTTAGAGAATGATAAATCTCATCTACTTGGTGATCTGTATGGCTTTCCTGATCCTAATGGCTGAAGTCAGCTGGGCACTTCCATTAGATAAGGAAGAATTTTTGAGAGAGAAAAGGATTGATCAGACGTTGCTTGAAGCAATTCTTGGTACAGTTGTTAGATTATAATAATCATTATATTAATCATTCCAACTTTTTCTTTCTTTGCATGCAAATACATCACATTCACCTTTCCCGTTAGAGTTGCGATCTCCGTATGCCTCTGTCTCTTTTTTCTGGTGCTGTTCCATGAAGAAGTGTCTTTGTAAGCCATTTTTTTTTCAATTTTAACAATGGTCAGCAAGTCATTGCCAAGTCAAATGCCATTCTATTACATACAAACATTATAAAAGTTTTAGTACTTTTCTTATCCATAGATTGGGAATTAATCTTTGCGATTTCCAATTCACTATAATAATAATATATTTACTATTCCTTATATAAATAAAATCCTGTATGGATCAAAGTTTAATTTTTTTTATTAGTAAGATTTCAAATTATTTAATAACAAAACATGAAGACTTTTTTATCATTTTTCTCAGTTTATTAACTTAATTTTATTTTAACTTCAGTTCATAATCTCATTTCTGTGTGATTTCGGAGTTACACATTATTCAGGAGGCTGGATACCAAAACAAAATAATTGTCTTTCTCTTTTTTCTTGTCTATTTACTTCTGTATTATTTCAACTCTTTATTAACTAGACATTCAACAAAGTGATGGACATTTTCAATACAGGAGAGCTCTTTCACTCGCTATTTTTTGTTTCAGCTTCTGAATTTATTTGTTCATTAGGAAACATAACTTAATTAGCCAGCCCCTCTCTCTATATATATATGTCTCTCACTGTCTCTATGCTTCTCTCTTACTCTATCTCTTTCGCTGTCTCTTTTTTTCTCAATCTCTCTCTCCCGTTACCTCTTTCCTCTCACTCACTCTCTCTGTCTCAATGCTTCTCTACTATCTCTGTCTCTCTCAATGTCTTACATTCTCTCTCTCTCTCTATCTATCTATCTATTTATCTATTTATCTTTCTATCTATCTATCTATCTATCTACCTACCTACCTATCCATTTATCCACCTGTGTATCTATGTATCTATCTATCTGTATATAAATATATAATATTTTGTGTGATGATATTATTTTCTTTTCATCATTATCTTTATTTTCCCAGGATAACATAACAAGTTATGACTATCAATACAATAAGTATATTCAAGGCTATAAGCAATTGTGATGGTCTATGAATGTGCAGTAAAAATGAAAGTCGAAAAAAATATATACTTTTTTTTTCTGATTTTCTTTAGAATAGCTTTTTTTTCTTATCAAATGAATATCGTACTAAAAATAAAAAAACAATATAAAAAAAAAACTACTATCATTACGGATATAAAACAACACCTATATAATACAAAAATAATATCTTTTTCGTCTACTATAACACATATAATACATGTAGAACGCAAGCAAAATACAGACACATTTTTTAGAACACAAATCTTAAATTGAGTATAACGATACCATTGCTAAAACAAAACATAAAATCAAAAGTAAGACCTATACAATGGCTGCAACTATTTAATATTTACATTATAAACAAAAAAAGGTGTTATATATTTCGCAAATCCTTACACACACACAAACACACACACAGATAGAGAGAGAGAGAGAGAGAGAGAGAGAGAGATACTGACAACAAATAACAATGTTTGCCAGATAGCTGACCAAAGAAAGATGAGAAAAAAAATTAAATCTAAAAGTGACTCAACTTGGACTACAATGTATTTGATGAAATATATCAAAGCTAGTCGACTCGCAGTGTAGCATACGCCGCTGTTTAGTGACGAGTGAACAGGAAGTATCTGAGAAATCGCCACAATTTCAGCCCTGCCACCATAAAAGTTATAAAGCCGGAAGGATTGATGTGGGCAGCGTATTGTCGAGCGGAGTGTATGACTGTGCTTCCGTGAGTAAGAACAACGGACAGGGCGTATCCATAGTGAAGTTGGAAAGCTACAATTTCGTCGATGGCCTTTTTTCTAGAAATATGAGACTTATAAAATAAACAATTACCTGATGCAGTCAGATGCAGGAATTTTGACTACAATAAAAGACCTGTTGACTCCACGAAATATATGTGAAGTGATGGCCATGGTATACTGATAATATTACTTGTCTCCCCTTTATTTGTTTCTAAGCCGCGCTCTCTGTCGCCGCGATTGTTACGTGAAGTTACTCTATTCCGACTTGCAGAAATAAAAGAGTCATCTTTCCATGACTTTTACATCGAGGGTTAAAAAGGTGTCGTGCATGTGTGGTGTCCTGCATTGTTGGGTGACGTAGACAATTATATACACATATATGATCGTTTAAGGGGATCTATACTAATTTGTTAACTATGATTAAAATATGTGTATAATTATGCGACATTTCGAACTAGGTTATCTATAGAACTGTATATAACTAAAAAAATTGCAGTCTTACCAGGTTTCAAACCCTGGATTCCTGGTTTGGAAGCCAAGCGCTTTACCGATCAATTACAGCACCTCCCTTGTAATTTAATTGCATTTTTAAGAATGAGATAATCAAAGGCTTTGAAATAAAATAAAAATAGACTAAGAAAAATGAGAAAATATACTTGATATATTAGAAGAAGTCTAATTAAGACTTGAATTACATTGATATTTATAATATACAAAAATTTTGCAAGCTCTCCGGGCCCCCAAATGATGGCGATTTACTAGCCACGTCCCTGTCACATACTTATTGACAGGACATCAGAAATACATGGAAGATAGTCTGTTTACAGCAAAAGTTCTAGACGTGGGCGAAACCTCGTTATCTTCTTCCTAATTTCAACTTCCTTTCTGTAGTCTCTAACAGTGCAATTTTTTGTGACATGAACTTCATTACTGCCACATAGAAGAGTTGTCAGAAGAATTTAGAAGCTGAAAATTGTATTTAGGAAATGTATTGTGTACATATGTAACAGTGTAAAAATTTTAAATTCACAAAAATGTATACAGTTACAAACTTATAAGCTGATGAACTATAAATGCAATGTTGTTAGACTTGTTCTTATCAGACAGAGTAGATCTTGTTTTTACAATTAACACACAAAAAAGTTTTTTTTTAATGATTGCTGCCTAACTGCGAAATAACGGGCAATAAATATTTAACAACAGCTAACACTTGACAAAATTAACATATTTAACAGGTTAAAAATAACAATAGCTAATCACCCTAATGCATTTTATTGTCCAATTTTTGGTTCATTTATGCATTATGCAACTTTGGATTAGCTATATTGCTAGTTTGACAAACATACCATTTTGATTTGTTAGGAATGTATAAAAGTTTCCTTGTGGTCTATAGGGCAGATGATGTAAAGGTCATCTGTTTCTGTGACCTACGGTTTACGTGGGTCTTGTAGACAGCACAGCAACCAACCGCCTTTACTTTTCCCCAACTAATGTCCGATAACCTTTTATGGCTGTGTGGTGCCCAAGGATCCAAAAACTAAAATCACAGTCTTCACCAGAATTAGAACCCGTAACTCTCGGTTTGGAAACCAAACGCTTTACCTCTCAGCCATAGCGCCTCCATAGGAATGTATGAATCATATCAAATTATTCATTGCTCACATCGAGATATTTACATTAAGCGTGGGAAGCGTGGTCGAGAGGCCAAGTGCGCTTAAACTTGACTTGACTACCTAGTAGGGGGCTCAAGGTTCGACACCCGACTCGGCAGAGTTGTGTTTACTGAGCACATAAAGGAAGCACGGAAAACCTAACTCCCCTCCAAAACTGGTCCCTAAATGGGATTGGACCAAAAGCGCTTTAAGCAAGCTATAAGCATGAAAGTAGCGCTAAATAAAAGCTATAAAAATAATATATCAACTTTATATTACTTTCACAATCTCATTGTCAATGTATTATTTTACTCATGTTTTTTTTTTCTCTCACCCTATTTATTGAAGACAAGTTTATATTTTTTTTTTCTGTTTTGTTTCGTTTTTTAGCTTTTCCAATTTGAAAAATATCCACTTAGTTTTATAGGAAAGTGCGAAGTTCGAGTAGCCCTGATTTGTCAGGAGGTTCGAACAGTTCACTTTTTATTGCTATAACTTTTTTATTTGAATGTTTACCAAATTACTACTATATTGTTACTGCGCATGCACCTTTTTTCTTTACTTCCGACACATACTATTTTCTTTTCCTTGTAAAGGCTAAGTTCATGGTGAGGTCAAACTCAGGAGGTGTGGAGTTATTCTTTTTTACTACCCGGCAGTGAAGGAAATGGGCAATGGGCTTAAGGGTATTTTTAAGTCTGATTGCTCATCAGCTTAAAGAGACTATTTGAAGTTGTGGAGGGTGGGAAATGGTGCAATGGATGGTGTTCTTGCGCTGGAGTAAAAAGAAAATGACTTTGTAGTAAAAATAAAATATTAAAACATGTTTTTAGATATATTTCCTTTAATCTGTTCGAACCTTCCACCAACCCGATCGAGGTTACCAACTGGGGAAAAATCCGTATTTAATTTTAACTAAGCCTAGTGATACATTAAATCCAATCTATTGTCATAGAAAAAAGGACGAGAAATTCAGAGATACTATCAGTTTTTTCATAGGTCAGACCGTTACGGTGTTATAAAAATCCAAACTTGAAAATTGCTGCCAGCGGGCTTAATGCGCTCGAACTTCGCACTTTACTCTATGTGTTTGTCCGTCCAATTTCGATCTCAGAGAGAAAAATGGAAAATCAAGTTTCATGTTTTGCAACTTATTCAACGGCTAATTTTTATCTTCTAAAGGCGAATAGTGTTACTTTTTAAAACTAAATATACAAGCCGTAGTAAAATAAAATTACACTCTTTTTAAAAGTATAAACAGTAACAAATTTTAATACGTTAAGGGAGAAGAATTTGTGGTATGAAAAACCGGGCCCCCAAATGATGACGATTTACTAGCCACGTCCCGGTCACATACATATTGACAGGACATTAGAAATACATGGAAGAAAGTCTGTTTTGAGCACAAGTTCTAGACGTGGGCGAAACCTCGTTATCTTCTTCCTAATGTCCACTTCCTTTCTAGTCTAGTCTCTAACAGTGCAAAACTTTATTTTTAGCCTCGATGGCGGTGTACAAACGGATAATGGGAAGCGTGGTCGAGAGGCCAAGTGCGCTTGAACTTGGCTAGAACTTGGAATGAAAGAGCGATAATAATTGAGCAGACCCAATAATGATTGGGTTTCCTTCTTTGATTTAGGGTACCGTAGCTGCATAATTTTACTAACATTAGAATTTTCAGGCTGAAAAAAGCCTTGGCCAATCTTATGGCCTAGGAATGTAATAGTTTAAAAGGGGGCTCGAGGTTCGACACCCGACTCGGGCATAGTTTTGTTTACTGAGCGCCATAGGCTCCTAGATACCCCCTCCCCCCGACTGGTCCACAAATGAGATTGGGGGGTATTGTTTATTGTTTGTAAATATGGAGCTTAAAACTTGACTTCCGATGCTTCTCAATACTGGATGAGAAGACGCTTCTTGTGCAAAGTACAATTAAAACACAAAGAGATGAACAGTTCAGTCCATGTCATTTAGCAATAATAATTATAGTAGTAGTAGTAATAGTAGTAACTGCTCTGACAAGACGATCATAATTGAAAGAGTTGAACGTACATACTGGATTGCTGAGACGTGCACTGTCTGGACACGTTACAATACCAGTTATGCTTCTGACAGAGACAATAATGTGAGTTCAAACTGTCAGCCTAGACAATGGGTAAGCCCAAAAGTTGTCTGTACCTTTTATGTGCTGAATTTCAAAGTCAAAGTCCATAAGATATAATATCCATCTAGCAATACGAGCATTGGTGGTTGCAGACTTGAGATACTTGAGATTCAGGTGGTCAGTCCAAACAATGAACTGACGTGAAATACAAGAAGTTCCCATGTTAATGCTAACAACTCACGCTCCATTATGCTGTATTATTCACGTGGGAGTATTTTTTTCTGGTGAGGAAACGGACAGGATGCAATTTCTTTCCCACGTACTGTAGAGCAGCAACTGCAACAGCCTTGTCCGAAGCATCACACTGTAAATAAAAAAATTATCCGAATCAGGCAACATTAAAATGGGGTGAGAAGTCAAGTATCTTTGTATACGCTCCAATGCAACCCCCCCTCCACAGTCTTAGCAACTTTAGAAGGGTGCCCTTTTTTAAGAATTTAAGTCAAGGGAAAACAAGCTTGAAAAATTTGGAATAAAGGAGCGATAATAATTGAGCAGACCTAATAATGATCGGGTTTCCTTCTTTGATTTAGGGTACCGTAGCTGCATAATCTTACTGACATTAGAATTTTTAGGCTGAAGAAAGCCTTGGCCAATCTTATGGCCTAGGAATGTAATAGTTTAAAACCCAATTAGTAACTTGTTAGGCTTAACAGTAATATTGCATTCTCCTAATCTCTCAAGCACCTGTCTCAACGAGAACACGTGACTGCTTTCAGTGTTATACACACATAGATCATCAAAATGCGTGCGACTTCCATAGTTGTTTCTTCTGTTGTTAACTGTTGCTAAATGTGTCATTTGGCCTATTCCATCTCCCTCTTACTCTGTTGTACGAATTATTATATCGAGGTCTGATGAAATTTCTTCTGGGCTCATTATATTCAATGTTTGGCCTGATATAGTTTGCTCTGCTAGGACTGGTTTGGTAGTGGTTTTGCGGTTTTGTATCTAAATACTTGCCCGTCAGCTAAGCACAAGGAACATTTCTCTGGCAAAATATCTTCTTTATTGACAAGTGACTCTCTTTCGGCGAAAACGCTACAGCCGCTATCTCTCAGGATTGACGCCTTTCTTCCATTCAGCTTTCCTTCTTCTATGTTTAGTGATCCAGTGGACTTGTCGTTTATAATGAAGTTAGTCACACTTTCTGGATTGTGATAAATCAGATTGCAAGTCCCTTGTCTTTTAGGCAGTTGCACCACGGCACATTCGGCTTGATTGGAGTAGTTCCTTCTTGTCTCATTCCTATACCTTCCTTGGTTATTCTGGTACATTCCATTACCATAGTTGTTTCTTCTGTTGTTAACTTGGTTGCTAAATGTGTAATTTGGCCTATTCCATCTCCCTCTTGCTCTGTTGTACGATATATTATATCGAGGTCTGATGAAATTTGTACTGGGCTCATTGTATTCAATGTTTGGCCTATATAGTCTGCTTTGCTAGGACTGGTTTGGTAGTGGTAATTTTGCCTATTCAAATTTCTTCTGTCACTCACTGCGTTGGCCTGATAAATTCTCGATTTTTGAAAATGCTTTTACTCGAGAAGATTATCTTTCTGTTCTCCAACAAATCAACTAGCTTTTCCAACGACTTAGGTTCATTATCTAGGATCTCTTCTCTTACCCCCTCGTTTATGGCACTGAGTAAAGAGTCTTTTAATATTAACTCCTCTAGCTGTTCAAAGTTCCGTTCTATTTTCGCCGCCTCGCACCACTGTCGAAAGTTCTTTTGTAATACCACAAAAAATTCTCTTGGGCCATTTTCAATTGGGACAGTCTCATTCCATCGTTTTCTGCAGGCTTCCTCCGTCATTCCCACATAGTCTTAAAGTTCTTTTTTTATCTTCTCATAGTCAGTGCAGTCCACTAATCTTCTCTGTGTCAGGAATTGCCTTAGTTTAGGTGTTATTTTCTCCTGCAACTGTGCCACCAAGTCTTCTTCTAAAACCTTGTCTCTCCTAGCTGGCATGGTAGATCTCGTTTGTCATGGCAGGGAAACCTTAGTTCAGTCTTGGTCTCTGGGCCGTGACTCCGGTTGTCGAGCTTGATTGTTTGATTTTTTTCCTGGGAAATTTGAAAGTCAAGTGTCTTCATTTTTTCCTCATGTTCTCTCTGCTCATTCTTTTCTTGTCTTTCTTTATCCCTTTCCTGTCTATCTTTTTCTTTTCCCTGTCTTTCTTTTTCTTATTCCTGTCTTTCTCTCTCTTATTCCTGTCTTTCTTTCTCTTTTTCCTGTCTATCTTTCTCTTTTTCCTGTCTATCTTTTTCTGTTCCCTGTCTTTATTTCTCTTATTCCTGTCTTTCTTTCTCTTTTTCCTGTCTTTCTTTTTCTTTTCCTGTCATTCTTTTTCCATTCCCTGTCTTTCTTTCTCTTATTCCTGTCTTTCTTTCTCTTTTTCCTGTCTTTCTTTCACTTTTTCCTGTCTATCTTTCTCTTTTTCCTGTCTCTTTTTCCTTCTATTCCAGTTCTTTTAATCTTATCATCTGTTGCAGCTTGGACATTTCTCTTTCTTCCACCCTCTCAGATCTTTCTCTTCTTTGTTTCTTTGCCTCACTTTCTTTTTCCATGTTTTACTTTCTAATCCTTATAATACACAGCACTCAGTACGTTTGCTACACTAAGTTTACGGAAAATTTTTAAATAACAATCCTACTATTTCTTTTACCTTAAATTACTACCTTAAGAATAATTATTGTGCTCTATTATACATACAATAAGAAAATAAAATCAATCCTAAGTTTCCAGAATATTTTTAGTTATACAATAGTTAGGCAAGTAAATAATCAAGACAGACAAATACGAATTGAAATAATGATCAGATTATTAGATTCAGATAGGAAGATAGAATACTTTGATTTAAAGACTTGCAAAAATTTGGCAACGATAAAATCAGAATGAAATGACTGAAGCCTTAAATTGAGAGGCTAGTATGACAGCAAAGACAAAAAAAAAACATAAATATATATGATAGTCAAATTGAATCAAATTATAATACAGGCAAGAAAATAGAGGCTAGAAAGTACAGGGTTCAGCTACACAAGAGGTAACACAAATCACTTAACTTCCACTTCCTGCACGTGACGAGATGTAGGTGGATTGGCAGCGCCATTTGTATTCAAACCGAGAGATCTCTCCTCGAATCCAAGTGAATGTCCTTTTGAATTTCCACCCAGCTCAAATGAGTACCTGACATAAGCTGATAAAAAAAAAGAACCATTAACCGATAACCATCGGTCACAGAAACAACTGACCTTTATATCATTAACCCTATGAATAATCAGGTCTGAAATGGTTACCTAACTTTATATTAATATTAAAGTCACTTGGCCAAAGAAAAGTTTCTATTGTTTCTAGAACAATCAATACATTTAATTTTTTTTTTCTGTCCAGTCTTTTATCTGCAGTTTAATGAATCTTATTAGTCAAAAGAAGAAGAAGAAGGATGCCCGATGGCAGAGTTGTAAAGCACTTGGCTTCCTGACCGAGGCTCCCGGGTTCGAAACTTGGTGAAGACTGGAATTTTTAATTTCGGGATCTATGGGCGCCTCTTAGTCTACCCAGCTCTAATGGGTAGCTGACATTAGTTGGGGAAAAGTAAAGGCGGTTGGTCGTTGCGCTAGCCACATGGCACCCTCATTAACCATGAGCCACAGAAACAGATGAGCTTTACTCCATCTGCCATATACATCGCTGGGTCTGAAACGGGAAATTTACTTACTAATTATTTATTAGTAATAATTAGTAAACAAAATTGTTTAAGGTTTCTTAACATTAGGAGACGACTCGGAAAATATTTGAGAAACACTTCTCTTCAATAATCTAAAAAAAGGCATATTTCATAATTTATTGTGTGATAAAGTACATCCTGAATTGTGACATTCTTTTCAGAACAAAATATATTATGTAGTTAACAATTAGAAACACTAATTGCCTTCAGCTTTTATGAAATGGATTATAAAGTTATGTATATATTAGCATACAATTATTGTCTCACTATAAAATACACAGCTTGTTTCCATTAGTTTGACATCATCCCAAGACTCTTAAACATTTCTGAGGAAAAAGAAAGATCAAAACTTAGGTAAGTTTACATGTTTGAGTAAGACAAGTCTGCCTACTTTCATCAACACTCTTCAATATTTACTTCAAAAGGATAATGGAAAATGCTCCCGAGGGCTATGACGGTACAGTTAGCATTGGAGGAAGAAGAATTACTAACTTGCTCTTCGCAGACGACATTGATGGCCTAGCAGGGACAGAAGAAGAATTGGCTGACCTGGTGATGCGCATTGACAAGACTTCCGCAGCATATGGCATGCAAATAAATGCCAAAAAAAATTATGACCAATAGCCAACAGGGCTTTAAAAGAGGCTTCAGTTTTGGAGGTAAAAACTGACTAGTTTTAACAGCTTCAAATACCTCGAAACTATTGTCTCAGAGAAAGGAAAAAAACACAAACTTTTGACCCGAATAGCACAGTCTACTGCAGCCCTTCCAAAACTTAAAATAAATCTGGAAAGACAAAGGTTTAGCCCTCGGCACTAAAATCAGACTGATGTGCTTCCTGGTCAAAGCTACATTTTTATTTGCTTGCGAGTCTTGGACGTTGAATGCAGAGCTAGAGGGGAGGATCATAGCAATGGAATTGAAATGCTACAGAAGGCTCCTAGGTATCACAGTCAAAATCCGCATCACAAACCAAGAGATTAGAGACAGGGTTACTGCAGCGATTGGAGCTAAAAATATATGGCCACATTACAACATCTACGTGGCTTGCAAATACCTTCCTTCAGGGAACAGTACCAAGAAAAAGAAGAAGGGGCAGACAGAGAAAGCGATGGGAGGACCACATAAAAGAATGGACGGGCCTGCCATTGAAAGAGATTTTAAACAAGGCAAAAGACTGAGTGGAATGGAGAAAGACGGTCGATAAATCTTGCTTGGTGCCCCAACGGTCTAACAGACTAAGGGATAGGTAAAAAGGTAAAAGGTAAAAGTTTACATGACCTATTTTTAGAGGGCGTTTTGAAATCTTTCTATATCTATAAAACAAGAAAAACTTAAAAACTTGTAAAAAAAAAGCTTATATTTAGCATACTTATATCAGTTAGTTTTGATCAGTCATGCAATATATTTGTAATAGATCTAGACTAAAAATAGAAAACATATATATATATGTAATAAAACGACCTGAGATCTCAAGCCAACGCGGTAACCACTTTGCTAGAAAAGAGTCTCTGAACATAAAGATTGTATTATCTACTAATTCTATTTAATGTTTCTGTTCATTAAGTCAGAAAAGGAAGCCTAATATAAAGGGGACAAATCAAGCTTCTAACACCAATTCAGTAAAGTACTATTTTTTTTCCTTGTTGGAGATATCGATTAAAGTTATTTATTATTAATAGTTAATTAACTTTTTTTTTTGTTTTGTTTTTGTTCATTTTTGTGTTGTCATTTAAAATAAAATAAATTTGCAAATTTACATCTTGATCCGAGATAGGGTGTCGGAGAAAAAAGGTGTACAAACTTTTAGCCAGACAGAAACACAGAGTGAGTTGATATATAGACCTAAATTTTAATGCATTAACTGACTTGCATCTAATTACCTTTTTTTATCTATCATTATTATAAATATAATTTTAAAAATGTGATGTGAATTGATGACGAAACAATAGAAAACATCTGAGTACTCGGACACGACTTTGTTGGTACGACTGGTCTCGAGAACGATAAAACTGATACATGAGCGTGTCTTTCTTAGAACGGAGACAGGCAAATTACGAAACACTGCCAGATAGCTAAATCCTGCTACAGGAGACTGATCTCGTTACATAAGACACAAGAGAATGGAGGCCTTAAATGGTGGAATTACATAGTTGAGATGGTTCCGTAATTTCACTACTTTTTGGCCAACACCTGGTGTCTTATCTTTTGGCAATCAATAAGGCGAACATAGTAAAATAAATTATCTTCCAGACCTTAGGGCGGATGATGTAAAATTTATTTGTTTCTGTGGCAACCGCTTTACGAGAGTTTCATGTGGCCAGCACAAAAATATAACTTATTATGATATAAATATACAATTATAATATTTATGAAACAAACAATTCTTACAAACAGATGTTTTTTTTTGTTCTTTTTTAGAGAATTATGAATCTCTTTATCTACTTGGTGATCTGTATGGCTTTCATGATCCTAATGGCTGAAGTCAGCTGGACACTTCCATTAGATAAGGAAGAATTTTTGAGAGAGGAGATGATTGATCCCAAGTTGCTTGAACCACTTGGTGGTACAGTTAGATTATAATAATCATTATATTAATCATTCCAACTTTTTCTTTTTTTGCAAGCAAATACATTACATTCACTTTTCTCCATTAGTTTCTGACTTGGATATAATTTTTTTTATTTATTTTTTCCCATAGCGATCTCCGTCTGCCTCTTCATTTTTTTTTCTGGTACTGCTCCATGAAGGAAGGTCTTTGTTAGCCTTTAATTTAATTTTTTTTTTTAAAGATTTTAAATTATTAAATAATAAAACATGAAGTATATTATTTTTTCATTTTATAAAGTTTATTTTAATTTCAGCTCATAATCTCATTTTTGTGTGATTTCGGAGTTACCCATTAACCCTTGAGGCTGGCTACCAAAAAATAATTGTCATTCTCTTTTTTCTTTTATATTTTCTCCTTTATTATTTCAACAGTACAACATGTATGTACACTTTATTAACTATCTGTCTGTCTGTCTATGTATCTATGTACCTTTGCATCTATCTATCTATCTATCTATCTATATATCTATCTATCCATCTATCCATTCATCTATCCATCCATCCATCTATCTATCCATCTATCCATCCATCTATCTATCCATCTATCTATCCATCTATCTATACATCTCTCTCTCTCTCTCTTTATATATATATATATATATATATATATATATATATATATATATATATATATATATATATATATATATATGTGTGTGTGTGTGTGTGTGTATATATATAAATTTGAGTGCTAATGTCATTTTCTTAAATTATTATCTTTATTTTCACAGGATGGTTAATGCATATGCAATAAAAATAAAAGTCGAAAAAATACACTTTCTGATTTCGTTTAGAATACTTTTTTTTTTTCTTTTAGAATGAATGTATTATACGAACTATAAAAAAAAAAAAAAAACATAAACATAAAGTATAGTAAAAAAAAACATAAAAATTACAATTGTCACGCACGAGCAGACATAATACTGTTACGTGCGCAGCATTGCGTGAATGTGGTATGTTGTGAATGCGTTTTGAAAGGGTTAGAGGTAGTGGAATCCAAGATGGAATAATGTAAACTAATTTATTATTGATGTATGATGAATGGTTTATTAAGAATAAAGTATTCATTATCCACTATATGCATATATATATATATATATAGGAGTATCTTAGAATATAATTAAGAGTCTCATCAGTTCGTAACAAATACATATGTATCAGACCAAAGGCAAATCTCTAATGCAAGTATTACGATACAATAGCTCATAAATAAACATAAAAACAAAAGTTAGAACAATGCAAAGAGAGCTAAGAATACCTTTGTACATTGCTTTCATCTACCTGACAAAGGCCTTCCACCTAGTCAGCAGAGAAGGCCTCTTTAAAATCGTACAAATAATAGGCTCTCATTCAACATGCTAAATATTATCGTCTTTTTCCAACAAAATATGAAGGGTACAGTGCAGTTCAACTTTCCCTGCTCCAAAAGTTTCAGTATAAACAGAGGTGTCTAACAAGGTTGTGTCCTGGCCCCAACCCTCTTTGAAATACTCTATTTAATGCTAATCCACCTCGCGTTGGACAAAACCACTGAAGGCATATATCTTCTTTTCAGATTTGATGGCAAGAAAGAGAGTGTACTACTGAGATCCTTACCAGAATGGCACTTCTTAGCATCTTTACGGTCCTCAGGAAACGTCGCCTGCGCTGGCTCGGACATGTTTGCCGGATAGAGGACAATCGCATCTCGAAAATCATTCTGTACGAGGAACTTGCGACTAACTCAAGAAAACGTTACGTCGAAGAAATAAAGGGGATTGAAAATCAGTGAAAATTGATACTGACCATTAGGTATAGCCCTAGTTCGCACTAGTTGGAGAGAGACGGTGACCAAGAAAGCCACACGGAAAATGGCCAGCTCCTCTACCACCAAAGCGAAAGCTCCCTTGACCTGCAATATATGTTTCTCTTCAAAATAGGGCTCCGCAGCCATATGAAAATGTTTTTGAGATAAACCATAATAGTTTCACAACTTAATGAGGCCAATGATGATGATGTATACAGAAATGTATAGAGCTTTAAGTATTTATAAAAATCTTGTACTATGTAAGAAAATTTACTTTTACTTTTTTAATAAATATTTTTTAAATTTCTTTTTCTATGCAAATCGAAAACTATCTTTAATCGCTTTCCTCTAGTATTATTTATAGACATGCAAAACATAAAGATTTTAAATAACACTTAGAAGTCTAAAATGAAGGAAAATCTCTTTCACATGTCCCGCTTCTCTTAGGCTTGTAAAGAGTATGGCCTTACCATTAGCACACAAAAAATGTTATGAGACGACCTGCTACAGCACAACCTTCCATTTTCATTAAGTATAACAAGCTGGGTGCCTTGAATGAATCAACAATTCAAGATGACCTGACTGTAGAAGAGGCGATAAAAAAACGCATATGGAAGGCCGCATTGACTTTTGCTAGACTCCGAGCAAGAGTCTGGGAAAACAAGAAGATCACTACTGCAACCAACATGGAGGTTTACAAGGCGTGCGTTCTGAGCACGCTACTGTTCTGTAGTGAGTCGTGGACTTTCTACGCAAGAGAAAACTAAACTCATTCCACTTGTGAAGCCCCCGGATGGAGGACAATCGTATCCCGAAAATCATTCTCAAAGGGCAACTTGCGTCTGGCTCAAGAAAACCTGGTCGCCACCACCTTCGTTACGTGGATGTAATAAAATGGGATTTAAAACAGTGAACATTGATACTGACCATTGGTAAGACGTAGTCTTAGACCGCATTAGTTGAATAGAGGCGGTGAACAAGAAAGCTATGGACAGCGAGAAAACAAGGGCTTGGAGAAAAGCGAAAGCCTCCTTGACCTGCAATATATGTGGACAAGAGCGTCTCTCCAAAAAAAGCTCTACAGTCACATTAAAAGTGTTCGTAATAAAACATAGGCCATTACACTATTCTAGTCGACCCAAGGCGTAGCATACTCCACTAAAGTTACATGATGCAAGAATTTCGACAACATTGAAAGACCTGTTGACTCCACGAAATATATGTGAAGCTTTTACCATGGTTAGCAAACGAAGGGTAATACAAAGGAGCGAAATTAAAACAAAGCTACAGAGAAAACATGCAACTATTTTAATAACACCAGATGTTGACGTGTGCAAAAAAACAACAACAACAACAACAATATAGAACTAGTCGACCGGCAGCGTAGCATACGCCGCTATTTTGCAGGGCCGGCCTTAGGCGGCTGCAACCTATGCTACCGCAGTGGGCCCCACACTTTCATAGGACCCCCACTTTTATAAGGCCCGCTCTAATTCAAGGTACATACCAAGTTTTATAAAGAGAGAATAGTGAGTTAAAATGCTACGAAAAAAAGGGCAGGCGCCGACCGAGGCTCGAACCTGTGACTCCGGATTCGACACCACCGCCTAGCGATAACAAATGAAACAAATGATACATACATATATTAAACATAAATGAATAACAGCACCAGGGACAAAGTTTTTTAAAGAGAGAATAGAATGACTCTGGATCAGAAGAATGTTTTTTTGGACATTCCGATGGTCTAAAGGTTAGTTTCGATGGTGCGTTATCGCTAGGCGGTGGTGGTCCCATTTGGACCCGGTCGGTATGGAAGAGAGGCGTGTGCTGACGTGTGGGCAGCCCAGCACCCGCAAATTTACCGCCCAGGCTTTCCCCCAGCAATGGAGAGGTCACTCCATCTCTGACAGTAATGTCTTTGGAAAAACACGGAGAGTGGTAGTTACCGGTGATAAGTTCCTAGCTGATTGGCGTAAGCTGGAACGCCAGGGACCACTCTTGACGGTAGGAGGGGCTTTTTAGCCTCACTGGATAGCTACTGCCTGCCTTAAGCCGAGCAGCCCTCGGACAGTAAAGTGCTATCCCGCCACAGCTTGCCGCACCACTGGGTGCTTGGTGCTAAGACAAAATCAAAAAGCAAGCTGCTCACCCGCACCTGCAAATACAATCAAAAGAAAACCCTCAACATTAATGCGTTTAGCAAGCTGGAACATACGGACAATGTGTCCTGGCTTCAATACTGACCATGAAGTATTCACAGACATGCGTCAAACAGCTATCATCGACAGAGAACTCAGCAGACTAAACATTGATTTGGCCTGCATGCAAGAAACCAGACTGGCAGACAGCGGATCTCTTACAGAAAGCAACTATACATTCTACTGGCAAGGAAAACCAGAACAAAGCCCTAGAATACATGGCGTCGGCATCGCAATAAGAAACAGTCTCGTCCCCTGCATCGCGATGTTTCCCATTGGCAATGAAAGAGTATCACACATGAAATTTGCATCACAGCAAGGCAAAGTTAATATAATCTGTGCTTACTCACCAACCCTTGCTGCACCGGAAGAGGACAAAGACAGATTCTATCAAGCTCTAGAGGACGTAATTAAAAGTATTCCAAAATCCGACAGTGTCTAAGCCTGCCCCCCTTCTATCCAAATCAGGAGAAAAAATTACAGATCAAACCAAGCAGCTAGAACGCTGGACAGAACACTACCTCGAAGTCTATGCCACACAGAACACAGTAGACGATGTCACCCTGGCTTCTCTACCAGATCTTCCAGTACTGGAATGCCTAGATGATCTTCCGAGCCTCAGTGACCTTAAAAAAGCAATTAACTGCATAAAAAATAGAAAATCTCCTTGGAGTGATGGTATCCCAGTGGAAGTAGTGAAAGTCAACGAATCACTCCTGCTCCCTGAACTCTATATTCTCCTCTGCCGCTGTTGGGAAACAGGTCATGTCCCACAGGACATGCGTGACGCAACTATAGTCACAATATACAAGAACAAAGGGGATCGGAGTGACTGCAACAATTACAGGGGTATCTCTCTCCTCAGTATAGTGGGCAAGATCTTTGCTAGAGTGGCACTATCCAGGCTGCAAGTGATAGCTTCTAGAGTCTACCCAGAGTCTCAGTGTGGATTCAGGAGTGGTAGATCCACTGTAGACATGATATCTTCTCTCTACGAATACTGCAGGAGAAATTCAGAGAGAGAGACAGACCACTTTACATCGTTTTTGTTGATCTGACTAAAGCTTTTGACATGGTCAGCAGAAGTGGCCTTTTCAAACTCCTGAGGAAAATAGGTTGCCCTCCCAAACTACTGCAGTTCATTGAGTGTTTTCACGAGGAAACTAAATGCACTGTCAAATTCAATGGAGCCCAATCAGCACCTTTTGAGGTTTGCAGTGGTGTCAAGCAGGGATGCGTGCTCGCACCTACTCTGTTTGGCATATTCTTCTCCTGTCTACTGCATTATGCGTACTACGACATAAACGAAGGTGTGTTTCTCCATACAAGATCCTCTGGAAAACTATGTATCAAGGCTGCGGGCAAAAACCAAGGTTAGGAAGCTACTCGTCAGGGAACTCCTGTATGCTGATGATGCAGCTATTGTGGCTGATTCTGATATTCAGCTACAGTGCCTGGTTGACAAATTTTCTGCTGCTTGGCAGAAGTTCGGCTTAAACATCAGTCAAAGCAAGACTAAGATACTTGTCCAAAACACAAACACTGCGCCTCAAGTAAGCATTAATGGCCAACCACTAGAAATTGTTGATCACTTTTGTTACCTTGGCTCCATCATATCCAACAACACTCTACTGGATAAAGACATAAACAACAGGATAGCCAAGGCAATGGCTACCATGTCACGGCTGCAGAAAAGAGTCTGGGACAACATATTGCTGACTAACAGTACTAAAGCCCTAGTCTACCGGACCTGTGTGTTGAGCACCCTGCTGTACGGAAGTGAAACATGGTCAACCTACTCATGGCAGGAAAAAAAGCTGAATGTTTTCCACCTCCGATGCCTAAGGCGGATCTTTAAAATAAGGTGGCAAGATAAGATAACCAATGAGGAAGTGCTACAAAGAGCAGGGTGCCAGGACATCCGCTCTGTTATCAGCAGCAGACGCCTTGGCTGGCTTGGCCACGTTCGTAGAATGCCAGAAGGTCGACTTCCACAGGACATCCTGTATGGCGATCTGATAGAAGGCAGGAGAGCCGCTGGTCGCCCACTTTTACGTTATGCGGATGTATGCAAACGCGACATGAAGCTCTTCAAAATCGACACTGGCAACTGGGAAGAGGTGGCACTGAACAGATCCTCATGGAGAGAGAGCATAAAGGAAGGGTCAAAGATTGCAGATGTCATACACAACAGAAGCAGAAAGAAGGGTGAAAATGCAACGGCGCCTGGTGATTATATATGCCCAACCTGCGATCGCAGCTGTGTATCAAGGATTGGCCTCTTTAGTCACACAAGAAGTTGCAAAGGGAAAAGATCGTCTCTCGAGACGTAAAATGCCACAGAGTAAAAAATGAATAAAATGCATAGACGAATTTATTTTCTAATACAAACTCTTAAATTTTACTTATTATCAGCGTCCCTACTCAAACTTGGCCCTGCGAAATCCGTTTCGCATAGGGCCCCACAATGGTTAAGTCTGGCCCTGCTATTTAAATATATATATATACATAATAGATTACCTAGATTAGTTCCTAGTCCAAACCTCCCGCAGGACAAAGGGGGATGGGAGTGGGCAGGGTTTGATAAATTTAAACGACAGTCAAGCGCGCAGCCAGTCATCCGTAGTGTGAACACAACTCTTGTTTTCTCGTGGACTATCCGCAAAGTGATCTTTCCTTTCATTCACGACCAAATTCTTGAGGGTAGAAGAGAATTATATATATAGAATATTTTTAAGAGAAAATTATTAGTTCTCCCCTCCATGATACAGTTTTATTAAAACCGTGCTCCCTGTCGCCTCGAAACATATGTGGAGTAGCTCTAGTCCAAGTTCCAACTTACAGAAAGAATAAGATTTTTCCTTTTTTATGACTTTATCATGGCTTTGCCATGAAGAGAATTTTCTATATCTAAATCTCTCTCTCTCTCTATCTCTCTCTCATTCAAGATGTTATTTTATATTTTTGTGATAAGTCAACAGAAAAATCACTCCTTGTGTTTCTATATTGACCTTTCCCATTTAAATTATTGAGTACTTAGCATTCTCAAGGTTATTGTGAAGTATTTCATAATATATAGAATAAATCAACGCTATTAAACTCAATACTATAGCGATAATGTCTCATGACACAAAACTTACCCATTATCTATGATAAATGGATGCTGTTTGAAAATATATTTCTTTTAAATTGTTCAAATTGTTTTTTTTATATAGAATTTTATTTTCGAAATTTAGCTCGAGATGAGGATTGACTTTCTACGATGAAACTAATCAACGATCTTACAAAGTGCATCAGAAACATTATAACCTGTTAAGTGGATGCAAGACACTGGTTTTTTACGTGGTTGACCAATGACATCGACTTTTTATTTAACCTAAAGTATGAGAGTCTTGTTCTTGTTTACTGCATTAATAAGAACATGTTTGTATTTTCAAGTTCCATTGTTATAGATGGCCTCAACACTGACTTGCGAAGTCACAGCAAGCTATTGGTCTTCACTGCCCACATTGACATTGCAGGTCAGTGTTATGAAAGTTAATGACGATCTTGGGCTTATTCGTTTTTTCTTACTCCACTGATAGTCAAAAAGTGCCGGTACACTGTTCACACCCTGCATTCCCAGAACCTCACTTTTACAATAAAATAATATATTAGTTACAGTGTTTAGAGAGGTGTAGGCGGAGTGGCAACGCCATTTGCATTCAAACCGAGGGATTTCGGCTCGAATCCAGGTGAATGACCTTTTGAATTTCGGGATTCTAAGTTCACCCAGCTCAAATACCTGACATAAGCGGACGTAAAAAAAAAAAAAAAAGAACCGTTAAACGGTGACCATCGGTCACAGAAACAATTGACCTTTATATCATTCACCCTATATGGATTGCCAGGTCTAAAAAGGTTACCTTACTTTATATTAATATTAATTAAAGGGAAACTCCGATGGTTTTGACAATTTTTGAATTAATATGTGTTTTAATTTTATAGATAATGAATATATTATTCTTTTTTTTTATTTGCAAGAATAACTTAGTAATTGATGTTTTTGTAACCAAATTTTTCTGCGCATCCAAAACGATCAGATTTTCATTGAATTTCAGTCTGACGTCACGAGTGTGCACTCAAATCCTATAGATAGGGAGGCGAAAAAAAAATTATCTTTGATAAAAAAAAAAAATTCGTTAGTACATCATTAAAATACTTTAAAAGAAATTTCTAAAGGTGTATAAATTATGACTGTATGTTTGACAGTAAGAAAGTTATGATCTTTTTTGTGCCGTTTTGATCTAACATTGGTTGACATGGAAAAAGTGATGAGAGAGCTTGTCGCTGGCTCAGCCGGCGAGACACCCCCCCCCAAGGTCAAAAGTTAAAAAGTTGGAATTGAGTTTCGTAGACGATAGATCTACTTATTAAAAAAGAAATTTAATAGTAGATCTAGTATTCGTAGTAAATTTCTAGCTCACAAATCTGATTTCATTTATATTTTTGAACTTCAGTTGTTTAAAATGTCTCAGTAGTATCATTAATTAAATTCTTTGGCCTGGAAATCCAATGTATTGTTGGTACTGCACCTGGTATTAACTTCAATTTTTTTCAAATCCCATTTCCACAGCAATGAAGTTGCTGAAACAGCTTCTCTCAAAATGGTTTGAGCATAAACAGGAATGAGCTAAATGCCTTTGTAAAATATTTGCTCTTCAGGCGAATAAACTTTTCCCATTTTTTCTTTAAAATTTCATGTCTTGGAAACAAATGAAAAGAAACACTAATTTCTGTATCAGCATACTTGCTAATTTTATCTTTGTGATTGGAACTACTGCAACAAGCTGAAGAACAGTATTTCATTTTCTTCAAGTAGAAATAGAGGTTTAGATCTAGAATATTAATTATAAACACAGACCGATTATAAATCAACGTGGAGACTAGATCTAGCTGTGAAGCGTAACAATAAATGCGATTCGATAGATCTAGATCTAGAGAGTTTATCGGTTATATAGGTCTAGATCTAAATTTAGCCAACGCAGTAGTGACGTCACGTATTTTAAAACTATAAACATCTCGCAGAACCCCGTTTTTTTTTTAGATGTGAAGAATTTTCTGTCTAATTTATTAAATATAAAATTTTCTGAGCATTTAAATAAAAAATTATATAATGTTTACTATTACTTTTTACGCAGAATTTAAATATGTCAATAACTAAAATTTGAAAAACTTTCGGAATTTTCCTTTAAAGTAACTTTGCCAAAGAAAAGTTTATATTGTTTTTTAGAACAATCAATGCATTTGACTTTCTTTTCTGTGCAGTTTTTTATCTGCAGTTTAATAAATCTTATTAGTCAAAAGAAGAAGAAGAAGGAGGCCCGATGGCAGAGTTGTAAAACACTTGGCTTCCTGACAAAGGCTCCCGGGTTCGAAACTTGGTGAAGACTGGAATTTTTAATTTCGGGATCTATGGGCGCCTCTTAGTCTACTCAGCTCTAATGGGTACCTGAAATTGGTGAAAAGCAAAAACGGTTGGTCGTTGTGCTGGCCACATGGTACCCTCGTTAACCATGAGCCACAGAAACAGATGAGCTTTACTCCATCTGCCATATACATCGCAGGGTCTGAAACGGGAATTTTACTTACTAATTATTACTAAACAAAACTATTTAAGGTTTCTTAACATTAGGCGACGACTCGGAAAATATTTGAGAAACACTTCTCTTCAATAATTAAAAAAGGCATATTTCTAAATTAATTGTGTGATAAAGTACATCCTTTATTGTGACATTCTTTTTCGAACAAAACAAGGTACGTAGTAAACACTTAGAAACATTAATTGCCTTCAGCTTTTATTGCCAAATCAAGAGTGAATTTATGAAATGTTATTATATATATTAGCATACAATTATTATGTCTCACTATAAAATACACAGTTTGTTTCCATAAGTTTGACATCATCCCAAGACTCTTAAACATTTCTGAGGAAAAAAAAAGATTAAAACTTAGGTAAGTGTACATGTTTGAGTAAGACAAGGCTGCCTACTTTCACCAACACTCTTCAATATTTACTTCAAAAGGATAATGGAAGATGCTCTCAAGGGCTATGAAGGTACTGTTAGCATTGGAGGAAGAAGAATGACTAACTTGCGCTTCGCAGATGACATTGATGGCCTAGCAGGGACAGAAGAAGAACTGGCTGACCTGGTGATGCGCATTGATAAGACTTTCGCAGCAAATGGCATGCAAATAAAAGCCAAACAAAAAAATATGACCAATAGCCAACAGGGCTTCAAAAGAGGCTTCTGTATTGGAGGTGAAAAGGTAACTAGTGTTAACAGCTTCAGATACCTCGGAGTTATTGTCTCAGATGAGGGAACAAAACCCGAACTACTGGCCCGAATAGCACAGGCCGATGCAGCCCTTCCAAAACTTAAAATAATTAGGAGAGACAAAGGCTTAGCCCTCGGCACCTAAATCAGACTGATGTGCTTCTTGGTCACATTTCTATATGCTTGCGACTCTCGGACGTTGACTGCAGAGCTCAGGAGGAGGATTCTAGCAATGGAATTGAGATGCTACAGAAGGATACTAGGTATCACTTTTAAAGACCGCATCACAAATTAAGAGATTAGAGTCAGGGTTACTGCAGTGATTGGACCATATGATGACCTGCTAACTATTGTTTAAAAAAAAAATGAAAACTTAAAATCCATGACCACATTACAAAATCTACGGAGCTCGCAAAGACCTTCCTTTAGGGAACAGTACCAGGAAATAGAAGAAGAGGCAGACAGAGAAAGCGATGGGAGGACAACGTAAAATAATGGACGGGCCTGTCATTGAAAGAGATTTTAAACAAGGCAAAAGATTGAGAGGAATGGAGAAATACGGTGGACGAATCTAGCTTGGTGCCCCAACGGTTTAACAGACTAAGGGTTAGGTAAAAAGGTAAAAGGTAACCGTTTACATGACATATTTTTAAAAGGCGTTTTGAAATCTTTCTATATCGATAAAACAAGAAAAACTTATATTTAAAAAAAAAGCTTATTTTTAGCATACTTATATCAGCTAGTTTTGATCAGTCATGCAATATATTTGGAATAGATCTAGACTAAAAAATGAAAGCATTTATATATATATATATATATAAAGAAAACGACCTGAATTCTCAAGCCAACGCGGTAACCACTTTGCTAGCAAAGAATCTCTGAACATAAAGATTGCATAGTTAACTATTAATTCTATTTAATGTTTGTGTTCTTTAAGTCTGAGACTCCGCCTAATATAAAGGGAATAATCCAGCTTCTACCACCACTTCAGTAAAGTACTATTTCTTTTCCTTGTTAGAGATATCAATTACAGTTATTTATTATTAATAGTTACTTGACTAATTGTGTTTTGTTGTGGTTGATTTTTGTGTTGTCAGATAAAAGAAATAATTGTGCAAAATTTCAGCTTGATCCGAGATTGTTTGTCGGAGAAATAAGGTGTACAAACTTTTAGCCAAACAGACACACAGAGTGAGCTAATGTTTTTGAACTATGGGCATGACTGTAAATGCATTAACTGACTTTAATCTAATTGCCTTTTTTTCATCTATTATTATTGTAAATATAATTTTAAAAATGTGATGTGAATTAATGACGAAACAATAGAAAACATCTGATGAAGATCTGGGTACTCGGACACTACTTTGTTGGAACGACTGGTCTAAAAAATGATAAAACTGATACATGCGCGTGTCTTTCTTAGAACGGAGACAGGCGAACTATGGAACACCGCCAGGTAGCTAGTTCCTGCTACAGGAGACTGATCTCATTACATAACACACAAGGGAATGGCGGCCTTAAAATGGTGGGAATTATAAAGTTGGGATGGTTCCTAATTTAAAAAAATTCCTTTTTTTACACTTTGTTTTCTATAGGACAGATGATATTAATTTCCTCTGTTTCTGTGGTCTACTGTTTACAATAGTGTCATGTGGCCGTCACAAAATATATTTTTTTTGTGATATAAATATACAACTATATTATTTATGAAAAAAACATTCATTCCAAAAAATGTTTTTTTTTTCTATTTAGAGAATGATAAATCTCATCTACTTGGTGATCTGTATGTCTTTCCTGATCCTAATGGCTGAAGTCAGCTGGGCACTTCCATTAGATAAGGAAGAATTTTTGAGAGAGAAAAGGATTGATCCCATATTGCTTGAATCACTGCTTGGTACAGTTGTTAGATTATAATAATCATTTTATTAATCATTCCAACTTTTTCTTTCTTTGCATGTAAATACATGACATTCACCTTTCCCGTTAGAGCCACATACACGATCTATCGAGTGTTTCTCCATTAGTTTCTGACTTGGATAGAATCTTTTTCAGTAATACGCCTTCATATTTTTTATATATTTTGTTTTCCAATAGCGATTTTGGTCTGCCTCTTCCTCTTTTTTCTGGTGCTGTTCCATGAAGGAGGGTCTTTGTAAGCCATTATTTTTTTTTATTTTGACAATGGTCAGCAACTCATCGTGGGATTAGAATGCCATTCTATTACATACAAACATTATAAAAGTTTTAGTACTTTTATTATCCATAGATTCGGAATTGATCTTTGCGATTTAAAATTCACTATAGTAAATACATTCCTTATATAAATAAAATCCTGTATGGATCAAAGTTTAATTTTTTTTTTAGTTTGATTTAAATTTCGGAGTTACACATTATCCAGGAGGCTGAATACCAAATAAGAAAAATAATTGTCTTTCTCTTTTTTCTTGTATATTTACTTCTGTATTATTTCAACTCTTTATTAACTAGACATTCCACAAAGTGATGGACATTTTTAATACAGGAGAGTTCTTTTACTCGCTATTTCTTGTACAACTTCTGAATTTCGTAGTTCATTAGGAAACATAATGTAATTAGCCAGCCCCCCTCTCTCTCTATATATATATCTCACTGTCTCAATGCTTCTCTCTTACTCTGTCGCTGTCTCTTTTTTTCTCAATCTCTCTCTCCCGTTACCTCTTTCCTCTCAATCACTCTCTCTGTCTCAATGCTTCTCTACTATCTCTGTCTCTCTCAATGTCTTACATTCTCTCAATCTCTCTGTCTCTCTCTTTATCTATTTATCTATTTATTTTTCTATCTATATATCTATCTATCTATCTATCTATCTATCTATCTATCTATCTACCTACCTACCCACCTATCCATTTATCCACCTGTGTATCTATGTATCTATCTATCTGTATATAAATATATAATATTTTGTATGATGATATTATTTTCTTTTCATCATTATCTTTATTTTCCCAGGATAACATAACAAGTTATGACTATCAATACAATAAGTATATTCAAGGCTACAAGCAATTGTGATGGTCTATGAATGTGCAGTAAAAATGAAAGTCGAAAAAAATATATACTTTTTTTTTCTGATTTTCTTTAGAATAGCTTTTTTTTCTTATCAAATGAATATCGTACTAAAAATATATTAAAAAAAACTACTATCATAACGGATATTAAAAAACACCTATATAATACAAAAATAATAACTTTTTCGTCTGCTCTAGCACATATATAATGCATGTAGAACGCAAGCAAAATACAGACAAATTTTATAGAACACAAATCTACAATTGAGTATAACGATACCATTGCTAAAACAAAACATAAAATCAAAAGTAAGACCTATACAATGGCTGCAACTATTTAATATTTACATTATAAACATAAAAAGGTGTTATATATTTCGTAAATCCTTACACACACACAAACACACACACACACACAGAGAGAGAGAGAGAGAGAGAAAGAGAGACACAGAGAGAGAGAGAGATACTGACAACAAAAAACAATGTTTGCCAGATAGTTGACCAAAGATAGAGGAGAAAAAAAAATTTAATCTAAAAGTGACTTAACTTGGACTACAATGTATTTGATGAAATATATCAAAGCTAGTCGACTCGCAGCGTAGCATACGCCGCGTTTTAGTGACGGGTGAACAGGAAGTATCTGAGAAATCGCCACTATTTCGGCTCTGCCACCATAAAAGTTAAAAAGCCGAAAGAATTGATGTGGGCAGCGTATTGTCAAGCAGAGTGTATGACTGTGCTTCCGTGAGTAAGAACAACGGACAGGGCGTATCCATAGTGAAGTTGGAAAGCAACAATTTCGTCGATGACATTTTTCCAGAAATATGAGACTTATAAAAATAAACAATTACCTGATGCAGTCAGATGCAGGAATTTCGACTACAATGAAAGACCTGTTGACACCACGAAATATATGTAAAGCGATGGCCATGGTATACTGATAAGATTACTTGTCTCCCCCTTTATTTGTTTCTAAGCCGCGCTCTCTGTCGCCGCGATAGTTACGTGGAGTTACTCTAGTCCGACTTGCAGAAATAAAAGAGTCATCTTTCCATGACTTTTACATCGAGGGTTAAAAAGGTATGTTGCATGTGTGGTGTCCCGCATTGTTGGGTGACGAAGACAATTATATACACATATATGATCGTTTAAGGGGATCTATACTAATTTGTTAACTATGATTAAAATATGTGTATAATTATGCGACATTTCGAACTAGGTTATCTATAGAACTGTATATAACTAAAAAAATTGCAGTCTTACCAGGTTTCAAACCCTGGATTCCTGGTTTGGAAGCCAAGCGCTTTACCGATCAATTACAGTACCTCTCTTGTAATTTAATTGCATTTTTAAGAATGAGATAATCAAAGGCTTTGAAATAAAATAAAAATAGACTAAGAAAAATGAGAAAATATACTTGATATATTAGAAGAAGTCATGTTAAGACTTGAATTACATTGTGTCACAGCCTGGTTTTTGTTATAGGCGTGATGACGCGAATGTCTTGTTATGTAGATCTTATAGATGATATAATAATCCTTTGTATTGTTGTTTAAATACTTTCACTCGCGCACTAGATTTGCTAGTGCGTGAGGACACTTACATGCTGAACTCTTTTACCACAATATTTATAATAATTAATAAACTCACTTGTAGCAGACATGGTTTTTATTACACACAAATAAATCATGAAATATATTGGCAACTTCAGCCATCACAAAATACATCCAATAAAATAAGTCCAGAATACAAATCAATTCTTGTCAATAATAATCATAACACTCCGCTCTCTACAAGAGTCTAAAATCAACTGAGATGTCCACCTCGTGGTTAGTCCCCGACCAGGAAACAAACTCGTGCTAAACGTGCACGGAATGGTTCAGTGATTACTATTCACCAAATATTACAGGGGTTCTAAAACTGACGTGACTCATTGGTATTTATAAGATACAAAAATTTTGCAAGCTCTCCGGGCCCCCAAATGATGGCGATTTACTAGCCACGTCCCTGTCACATACTTATTGACAGGACATCAGAAATACATGGAAGAAAGTATGTTTTGAGCACAAGTTCTAGACGTGGGCGATACCTCGTTATCTTCTTCCTAATGTCAACTTCCTTTCTCTAGTCTCTAACAGTGCAATTTTTTGTGACATGAATTTCATTACTGCCACATAGAAGAGTTGTCAGAAGAATTTAGAAGCTGAAAATTGTTTTAAGGAAATGTATTGTGTACATATGTAACAGTGTAAAAAATTTAAATTCACAAAAATTTATACAGGTACAAACTTATAAGCTGTGATGAACCATGAATGCAATGTTGTAAGTTTCGTTCTTATCAAATAGAGTAGATCTTGTTTTTACAATTATCACACAAAAAAGTTTTTTTTTATGATTGCTGCCTAACTGCCAAATAACGGGCAATAAATATATGACAACAGCTAACACTTGACAAAAATTAACATATTTAATAGGTTAAAAATGACAATAGCTAATCATCCTAATGAAATTTATTGTCCAATTTTTTGGGTTCATTTATGCATTATGAAACGTTGGATTACCTATATTGCTAGTTAGACAAACATACCATTTTGAATTGTTAGGATTGTATAAAAGTTTCCTTGTGGTCTATAGGGCAGATGATGTAAAGATCATCTGTTTCTGTGACCAACGGTTTACGTGGGTGTCTTGTAGACAGCACAGCGACCAACCGTCTATACTTTCCCCCAACTAATGTCCGATAACCTTTGATGGCTGTGTGGTACCCAAGGATCACGAAACTAAAATCACAGTCTTCATCATGATTCGAACCCGTAAAACTCGGTTTGGAAACCAAACGCTTTACCTCTCAGCCATAGCGACTCCATAGGAATGTTTGAATCATATCAAATTATTCATTGCTCACAGCGAGATATTTTCATTAAGTTTGGGAAGCGTGGTCGAGAGGCCAAGTGCGCTTGAACTTGGCTTGACTACCTAGTAGGGGGCTCAAGGTTCGACACCCGACTCGGGCAGAGTTGTGTTTACTGAGCGCCTAAAGGCTGCATGGAAAACCCAACTCCTAGATACCCCTCCCCCCGACTGGTTCACAAATGAGATTGGGGGGTATTGTTTATTGTTTGTAAATATAGAGCTAAAGACTTGACTTCCGATGCTTCTCAATACTGGATGAGACGACACTTCTTGTGCAAAGTACAATTAAAACACAAAGAGATGAACAGTTCAGTCCATGTCATTTAGCAATAATAATAATAGTAGTAGTAGTAGTAATAGTAGTAGCTTCTCTGACGAGATAATCATAGTTGAAAAAAATTGAAAGTACATACTGGATTGCTGAGACGTGCACTGTCTGAAAACATTACAATACCAGTTATGCTTCTGACAGAGACAATAATGTGAGTTCAAACTGTCAGCCTAGACAATACTGGATTAGACGACACTTCTTGTGCAAAGTACAATTAAAACACAAAGAGATGAACAGTTCAGTCCATGTCATTTAGCAATAATAATAATAGTAGTAGTAGTAGTAATAGTAGTAGCTTCTCTGACGAGATGATCATAGTTGAAAAAAATTGAAAGTACATACTGGATTGCTGAGACGTGCACTGTCTGAAAACATTACAATACCAGTTATGCTTCTGACAGAGACAATAATGTGAGTTCAAACTGTCAGCCTAGACAATGGGTCAGCCCAAAAGTTGTCTGTACCTTTTATGTGCTGAATTTCAAAGTCAAAGTCCATAAAGTATAATAACCATCTAGCAATACGAGCATTGGTGGTTGCGGATTTGAGATACTTGAGATTCAGGTGATCAGTCCAAACAATGAACTTACGTGACTACAAGAAGTGTTCCAACTTCTTCATTCCCCATGTTAATGCTAACAACTCACGCTCCATTATGCTGTATTTACATTCACGTGGGAGTAATTTTCTGCTGTGGAAACGGACAGGATGCAATTTGTTTCCCACGTACTGTAGAGCAGCGACTGCAACAGCCTTGTCCGAAGCAGCACACTGTAGATAAAAACATTTATCCGGATCAGGCAACATTAAAATGGGGTGAGAAGTCAAGTATCTTTGTACACGCTCCAATGCAACCTCCCCTCCACAGTCTTAGCAACTTTAGATGGGTTCCCTTTTTTTTAAGAATTTCTGTCAAGGGACACAACAAGCTTAAAAAGTTTGGAATGAAGGAGCGATAATAATTGAGCAGACTTATATTGATCGGGTTTCCTTATTTGATTTAGGGTACCGTAGCTGCATAATCTTACTGACATTAAAATTTTCAGGCTTAAGAAAGCCTTGGCCAATCTTATGGTCTAGGAATGTAATAGTTTGGAACCCAATTAGTAATTTGTTAGGCTTAACAGTAATATTGAATTCTTCTTATCTCTCAAGCACCTGTCTCAACGAGAACATGTGACTGCCAATCAGTGTTATACACACATAGATCATTAAAATAACAAACTTCTTGTTCTAAACCTTTTAGCACTCTACGCATTGTTCTATTAAAGAAACTAGGACTGTTTTTTTAAACCAAAGGGAAGATATTTGAATTGATAGTGTGCATTGGGTACTTTGAACACTGTGTACTGCTTACTACTCTCTTCTAATGGCACCTGCCAGTAACCTTTCGTTAGGTCTAATTTACTAAAATATTTTTCTTTCCTTAGTGTGTGTTAGACACCTTATTTAGAGTATTAGTTATTTAGCGACGCACCATAGAAGACGTATATTGAACAGGACTAGTGACGTTTGGGATATGTTGGGTTAGAGACCGGAAAATCAGTTAGCGATAGAATTCTCTAGGGTAAAGACGTATTTATTTTGACAGAGACTTTTACTGCGGCCTTTTCTTGAAATAAATATCTGTTACATTGTTCATCAGTGTTGACCACATCTCTTCACTAGTTAAATAGATGTCTTGTTTTAGTTTGCTTGATCAACTACACGGAATACACCCGAACAATAAAACTCAAACGCTTGCAGAGTAATTGGTTGAAATTCAACAGTCATCGTTAGTTGACCTCAAGGCAGTCTGAACAAGCACATCACAGTGGCGACCCCGAACCTCGAAACCGAACCTTGAACCGGACCTCGAAGCTGAACGTTTACTCAGGTGAGGGTCGTGCACTCGAAGATCTAAAGTTTCATCGCAGTACGGCTGAATACAGCATCGTTGCAGAGTGACTTTGTCTAGACTTTGTCGTCAGTTTCACGTTCGACGAGCCGTTAACTCAGGGTGACCTTCGTCAGGACAGTGACCATCTCAACGTCTGGTCTACTCAACAAGTGTATCACCAACGCCTGATCTTCGTATACTGTATCAACCTGAAGCCAGAGGAACCGTTCATTCATAACGGGTGAGAGTTTGTCAGTAAACCTGTTGGACATATTTTTTCTTCGTCGTAGGAGCCACATAGGCATATCAAGTTTACCTAGGCAGTTGAAAAGGACAGTTTGCCCGCTGTAAGAAGTATTGTGAGTACTACAAGTTTGTTAGCTAACTAAATCGCTCTGTCTTACCCTTTGAGAGATTCGTGTGGAGCAGTTTGCTCATTGAACCGGTTGATTGCCACTTTTCAACGGTCACTGCGTTTAACCTTTGGAAGGTTAGTGAAGTCACATTATTCGTTGCTGAATGTTGGTCTATTGATTATGAGTTGATCTAGACCATATCGAGACTTGTTAGTGTTGAAGTAGTGGAAACAGCTACGTCCACTTGTTTTTTTTTGTGAAACCGTTAATCGTATAACGGAACGTCGTCGGAGGTGACCTTGGTCTCACCTAGTCTACATTGGACACTACGGACATTTTGGTCTAGTGAAGTAGCATACAACAGCAAACTTCGTCGTACTACCATATTAGCAGCAGAAGCAGTGAACTATTTTGGAGAATCATTATTCGTCAGCCCAGATCAAGTCATCGTCAAGAAAGTCGTTATTCGCTCGCCCAGATCAAGTCGTCAAGAAATTCGTTATTCGTCAGTCGCCCAGATCAAGTTGCCGTCAAGAGACTGTTATTTGCCAGTAGTCGTCTACGCAAATCAAGTCGTCGTCAGGAGAACCGTTAACATATTCGCCAGTAACTGTTTACACAAAGTCGTCGGAACTTTACATACGGTCATCAACAGTCGTCAAAGAAACTGAAACATTTTGCTGTGGCATATCAAGACATCTGGGGCATTACGTGGGATACTCAACACGGATTGTATCCAGTGGCAGTACCGGAGAACAGAGTCAGAACTGGAAGAGAGGCAGTGGAATTTGCTGTAGATCTATTATATTCGGGATTCGGAACATAGGAAACTTTCTTATCAAAGCTAAGTGCCATTTTTCTTATTAGTATATGTTTAGATTGCCCTTAGAAATAGATTTCGTCTAAATTTGGTACGTTAGCCTGAGTAAAATCAGGTGGTTGCGCCTTAAACCGTCGTGGAAAAGACGTAATTTAGATGAAAAGCTATATTATACGTTTAGGATAGTGATTGTTTTTGTTTGTGTAAACGTCATATCCGTTGTTGCTTGGTTACTTCGTGACGTTATCAATGTGTGCCATATTGTCATATCCCAACCCATAGCGATAGTCTCATTTAATTATTTCATTTGTGTATATTATATTATATTATTTATTTTTATTACTTTAATTAGATCTGTTGATTTTTCACTTAATGATAGAAAGTGCAGGTACGATTCTTTTATTGTGAATCAGACTAAAATACATTTTTAGTTTGAGCGGTTAAAATCAAATATGATTTTGCCATGAGAATAATGCCGAAACTGGCATAATAGTCAAACATTGTCGTCTGGCTAATCTAGATCCACAAATTTACATTTACTAATCTAGACTCTGATTTTGATTATTAATTTCAAAGATAAATGAAGGTAGTACATTCTAGACATATATCTTATTAAAGATATATTTGATACATATTGTATGGACATATTTATTTCATATGATTAAATAGAACCATAATTTCTGGATTAGATCTAGATCTATCTAATCTAGACTCTAAGACTCTAGACACTTCAGAAGTTCAGTCATATCAAATTTAAAATTGGTCAGTTATATATACTCATAGTCATAGTGTTCTTGGTAACTCTGGATCTAAATGGTACTATTATATATAATATAATATATTAGATCTAAATTTGTGTGACATTAATATACAGATTTGAATATAACTCAGACTAGATTTACTCGTTTATTGAATCTATAGAGACATAAACTTAAAACTTGTATAAAATTGTGAAAAAACTAAAATAAGTTTTAGTATAGCCATAACCAATATAGGCTAAGTAAAAATATATATAAGTTTGAGGTGAAAATATAATACAATGGCTACATCCTCATATGTGGACCTTAAGGAGGTTAAGGAAGCAGCTATGCAGGATGGAAAGGCCATGGAGTTAAAAGGAAAGGACTTGGCAGCTTATGTACAGCAAGTTGTGAGGGAAGAAAAAGAACGTCAAAAAGAAGAGATAGAAAGACAAGATAGGATCAGAAAGGAAGAATATGAGAAGCAAAAAGAGGACCAAGAAAGGCAGAGAGAGCATGAGGCTAAAATGGAGAAGATGAGATTGGATGCAGCACAAGCCAGAGCTCAAACTGCACAGACAACTCAAGAAAATAACACAAATAATTCAAATAATGCTACCACACAAAGAGACAACCCTAATTCGCAAACATGGCTAAAGAGGAAGATACAAAGTTTTGATGAACAGAAGGATGACATTGGTGATTTTCTGAAAAGATATGAGGCAAAAATGTCTACATTTAATATGCCAGAAGAAGAATGGTCTGAAATACTGATAGACTTTGTTCATGGTCAAGCTTTAACAATATGCCAAAATCATGACCATCATATTGATGATAGCTATCAAGTTTTGAAAAGAGAGTTGTTGAATGCCTATGGTCATAATGCTACAACTTTCAGAAAGAAATACTTTGACAATATACCATCATTAGAAGTAGAACCTCAAACTACCATTAATATGGAGAAAGATTTTTTCAATAAATGGGTAAAATTAGAAAAAGTGGGAAATTCTTATGAGGGATTAAAAAATTTTATTCTAGTAGATAACTTTGTGAATAAATGTGATCCCCAATTACAATCTTTTATTAGAGAACGAAACCCAAAAACTATAGATGAAATAACAGAGATAATGAGAATATACAAAAATGCATATCCAAATAAACCATTTTCTGATAGGGATAAGAGCAAAGTAGATTAATAGGATACACCAAAGAAAATGTGGATAGAAGTAGAAATAGAAACAGATCAAATAGTGGAAATAGAAAATATGGTGAAATAACCTGTTTTAAATGTCAAGGAAAAGGTCACATAGCAGCTAACTGTAGAAGAGGGAATAGTAGGTCTGGAAGTAGAAATAGATACACTGAACAAAATAACAGTAGATATAGGAGTAGAGATAGGAATGACAGGGGAAATTATAGAAATAGGAGTTACAGTAGGGAATACAAAAATAAAGGTACAGATAGAGTATATTTCATGGAAGGAAATAGGAACAATTTTGCAGTGTACCCAGGGTTTGTAGATAGAATTCCAGTGGAATTAATTAGAGATTCAGGTTGTAACACTTTGGCAGTGAAAACTAAATTTGTCAAACCTCATTGGTATAAAGGGTTTACTAGGAAAGTAGAATTAGCAGATGGCACCATAAGGGAATTTAAAGCTATAAGGGTATACATTGAAACTCCATTTTTCACTGGTTATTGTGATGGTATTGCAATACCAGAAATGAGATATGATATGTTAGTAGGAAACATAAGAGGAGTAAAAGAATGTTCAAGAAAAGAATTAGAAGACTGGCAAAACAAATACAAAAACATAACACGTAATCATGAAAACATAGACACACAAAATATAACAAGTATGGTAATAACAAGATCAATGGATAAACAAGATGAGAAACAGGAAAATACAGTAAATGTAATAAATAATGATGAAGAAAAAGAAAACAGTAATGTAATACAAATAGAAAATACAGATGTTAAGGAAAGCGAGATAGAAAATGAAACACAAAATAGTCCTGAAACACAAATTTATCAAAGTGAAAAAGAAACATTACCCAAACTTGCATTAGAACAAATGAATGACAATATTATTGGGAAAATATATTCAAGAATATCAGATAAAAACAATAATAATCCAATGGAAAAGTTTTGTATAGAGAATAAAATATTATTTAGACAAACGAATAATGATAACAGAAAAATAAAACAACTTGTCTTACCACAGAAATATTGGAAAGATGTTTTAATCATGACACATGACAATAATTTAGCAGCACATAGGGGAGTAAAGAAATGTTATAGGAATTTGTCAAAACAAGTATTTTGGCCAAAAATGAAGGCAACAATCAATAAATACATAAACTCATGTGACATATGTCAAAAGAGATCTAACAAAAGTTTAGTGAATAAAGCACCCATTCAAGAAATGGATGAACCTACAGAACCATTTCAGAAAATAGCTATTGATTTAATAGGTCCTTTGATTCAAACTGAAAATAATAATAAATATATTTTAACAGTAATAGACATGTTTAGTAGATACCCAGAAGCAATTCCATTATCAAATACAAGTACAGAAAATATCATTAATGCCATAACTCAAAAAGTAATCACAAGACATGGTATACCTAAAATTATATTGAGTGACCAGGGATCTCAGTTTAAGTCAGAACAATTTGAGAAATGGACTAAACAATATAATATACAACACATATATTCTTCAGTTTACCACCCAAAGAGTAACGGTTTATGTGAACGTTATGGTGGTTCACTGAAAAGATCACTGACAAAAATAATTCAGAATAATCAGAATAAATGGGATCATTACATTAACTATGTACTATTTGCTCATAGAAATAACATCCATGAAGCAACACAATTTTCACCATATGAAATAATACATGGAAGAAAACCCAGAGATGAATTAGATGTTTTCAAAGAAAATCTAATAGACAATGAGAATAGATTAAATAAGGACAATGAAACAACAATCACAACAGAATTGAAAGAAATATGGACTCAAGCATATAACAACAATAAGAAGTACAAACAAAGTGCTCATGAGAATATAAATAAGAAAAGACAATTGAAAACACTAGAAGTAGGAAACAATGTATTAATATTAATAATGACCTGAAAAATAAGATTGGTAAACAATGGAAAGGTCCATTTAAGGTGATAAAACAAATTAGTGATGTAAATTATCAAATTGAAATAAATGGGAAAATTAAAACATATCACATAAATAATTTGAAACTGTATCATGATAGAGAAGATGAGTTGATACAAAACATTCAGGAGGAAATAGAAAATAAGTTTTCAGAGAGAGAAGAGTGCTTGATGATAATAACAAATGAAAATCACAATGAAAATGACATTAAGGAAATACCTGTAATAGAAACAAAAGAGAATCAAACTTGGCAAAAGATTAATCTTAATAATTTAACTAAGGAAAAGTCAAAAGATATAACTAAAATAATACAGGAATACAAAGAAATTTTTTCCAGCATACCAGGAAAAACAAATATTATTAAACATGACATTAAAGTAACAGATCCAAAACCAATCAATCTTAAGCCATATAGAATACCTCTACATTTACAAGACAAAGTAAAAAAAGAAATAGACAATTTACTAGAATCAGGTATAATTGAACCATCAACATCACCTTATGCTTCACCAATTGTGATAGCCAAAAAGAAAAACGGAGATATACGGTTATGTATTGACTATAGGAAGCTTAACAACATCACAGAATTTGATCCATATCCAATGCCAAATATAGAGGATATTTTACATAAATTAAATGGAGCAAAATTTTTTACTAAATTGGATTTAACTAAAGGTTATTGGCAAATACCATTAACAGAAAATGCAAAACCTTACACATCATTTGTAACACCATATGGTATTTTTCAATGGAATTATATGAGTTTTGGGTTGGTAAATGCACCAGCAACATTTAATAGAATGATGAACTTGATAATTGAAATAAAGAAAATGTTATTTGTTATTTGGATGACATATGTATTTTTAATAATAGTTGGGAAGAACATTTGGTAGATGTAAAAGAAGTATTCAAAATAATAAAAGAAAGTGGACTTACAATTCAGGCAGAAAAAGTGGAAATAGGATTGGAAGAAATAATCTTCTTAGGACATAAAGTAAAATAACAACATAATTAGCCCTATTGAAGATAACATAAAGAAAGTACTTAATATTGAAATACCTACAACAAAAAGACAAATTAAAAGCATATTGGGAATAGTAAATTATTACAGAAAGTTCATAAAGAACTTAGCAGAAATAGTGAATCCATTAAATGATTTACTTAAAAAAGGAAAACCTCAAAAAGTAGTCTGTAATGAGGAATGTGTGAAAGCTATTGACAGAATTAAAGATATTTTTAGTCATGAATTAATACTGAGACTACCAGATAAAGACAAAATATTTTATGTCACAACTGATGCATCTGGTAATGCTATTGGTGGTTGTTTAATGCAGAACTATGATAACTTACATCCTATATTATATGTAAGTAGAAAATTATCAGAGGCAGAGAAAAAATATAGTGTCATTGAAAGGGAAGCATTAGCTGTAATATGGGTAATTACTAAGCTAGAGAGTTACTTAATAGGGAGAAAATTCATATTATTAACTGATCATAAACCTATTCAGTATATACAGCAAAAGAATATGAAAAACAGTCGTGTATATAGATGGTTCTTAGCACTACAGGAATATAAATTTGAAGTGAAAGCCATTAGTGGATCTATGAATATTGTAGCTGATTTGTTATCTAGAATGACATTGAAATGAGATGAGATAATGCTGTAAATATGTTATGGAAAAGGGAGATAAGTAAATTTGATGTTAAGCATTTGAAAGTAAGTATGGATATATTTTGTGAATCATTTCATATATCATTGACAAAAAGTTAGGTCGATGGAAAAGGGTGAGTATAAAAGAAAAATGGACGAAAAGCGTATAAAAGGGTGGTAAGAAAAAAAACAAAACTTTATTGAATGTGGAAATAAATTGTATAATTGTTTTGAAATGTTATATTTTGTCAGATAACTGCCAGTGGAGAGCATTTGTGAAGTGATATGTTATGACGTGCCCATGAGATGCCACATGATAAACTGTGTATTGAACAAAGATGATTTTGGAACTTAACCTAAGTAGAATGAGACGAACATTGGCAGGAACATCATACACTGTCAAGCCAAGATGAAGATGTCAAGATTTTATGTTTGTTGTCTTCCCCATGAATTGCAAATGCCCTTGTAAGACTTGACAGTAGTAGAAAAATATTGACATATTTTTTTTTTTCAAGGGGGGGAGGAATCTGTTAGACACCTTATTTAGAGTATTAGTTATTTAGCGACGCACCATAGAAGACGTATATTGAACAGGACTAGTGACGTTTGGGATATGTTGGGTTAGAGACCGGAAAATCAGTTAGCGATAGAATTCTCTAGGGTAAAGACGTATTTATTTTGACAGAGACTTTTACTGCGGCCTTTTCTTGAAATAAATATCTGTTACATTGTTCATCAGTGTTGACCACATCTCTTCACTAGTTAAATAGATGTCTTGTTTTAGTTTGCTTGATCAACTACACGGAATACACCCGAACAATAAAACTCAAACGCTTGCAGAGTAATTGGTTGAAATTCAACAGTCATCGTTAGTTGACCTCAAGGCAGTCTGAACAAGCACATCACATGTGATAAACAGTTCCTCTTGATTGCCTATAATCATCAACTGGTCTCAAGGTTCCATCTTTCTTTTTGATTAAGATCATAGGAGATGCATAAGGCGATTCACTCTCTTCAATAATATCCATGTTAATCATCGACTCAATTTCTTCTTGTAGCCTTTGTCTCATCGCTATTGGTACATTATAAGGTTTTATATTGACAGGCTTATCCGATGTTAGAATTATTTTAAAGGGCTCCACTTTCGCTTTTCCTGGTACATCTGATATTATGTGTGCAAAGTCTTCAAGGAGTTTTTCAACTTCATTTTTCTGAGTTTGGTTTAAGTCTTTATTAAAGGTTATTACCGTTTGGTTTATTTCTCCATTTCCATGGATCATTTCCGGTAGTTTTAATTCTTCTATTTCATTATCAATGATTAGCCCTGTTTCATTATGGTCATATGCATTAACGACTCCAATAAATGCAGCAGACAAAATGTTACTCTTACAGCTACTGTTGGCAACATTGTAACTTGATGCTTCAACTGGGGTGTAATATTTGATTAATCTGTTTACATGAAATATCTTTGATTTGTTTCCTTTCTTTACTATGTAATTTAAGTCAGATAACCTCTTTTCTATCTTGTACGGGCCTTCCCAATATAATTTGAGCTTATCTCCCTTTTTTGGCTTCAACACTAATACCATTTCTCCTGTAGCAAAACTTGTTTTTACAGAGTTTATATCATATAGTCGTTTTTGTTTTTGCCTCGCTGTGTCTTCATGATCACATGCAATCTTAGCTGTGCTTTGTAGTCTTTCTTTTAACTCGTCAAGATATTCAAATAAGTTAGTATAATTAGTGTCAACTTCTTTTTCTTTCGTCATAATTTTCTTCCATAGTGGTGCCCGAGTTTCATCTTCTTTTTGTTCCTTCGCTAGACTCCCTTCTAGAATTGTTTCTATGATCGGAGTCTTTACTTGAGTTTCTTCCCTTTCTCTGTCTTTCATTCATTTCGTCTCTACGGCTGACACGAACAGACCTTTCACATTTCCTATTAACACATCAGCGACCGGCTCAGGAAATAGCACAACGATGAATTCTCCTTTAAGGTATGGTGTGTCAAGCATTGCCTTTGCGGTTTTGTATCTAAATACTTGCCCGTCAGCTAAGCACAAGGAACATTTCTCTGGCAAAATATCTTCTTAATTGACAAGTGACTCTCTTACGGCGATAACGCTACAGCCGCTATCTCTCAGGATCGACGCCTTTCTTCCATTCAGCTTTCCTTCTTCTATGTTTAGTGATCCAGTGGACTTGTCGTTTATAATGAAGTTAGTCAAACTTTCTGGATTGTGATAAATCAGATTGCAAGTCCCTTGTCTTTTAGGCAGTTGCACCACGGCACATTCGGCTTAATTGGAGTAGTTCCTTCTTGTCTCATTCCTATAACTTCCTTGGTTATTCCGGTACATTCCATTTCCATAGTTGTTTCTTCTGTTGTTAACTTGGTTGCTAAATGTGTAATTTGGCCTATTCCATCTCCCTCTTGCTCTGTTGTACGATATATTATATCGAGGTCTGATGAAATTTGTACTGGGCTCATTGTATTCAATGTTTGGCCTATATAGTTTGCTCTGCTAGGACTGGTTTGGTATCGGTAATTTTGCCTATTCAAATTTCTTCTGTCACTCACAGCGTTGGCCTGATAAATTCTCGATTTCTTGAAAATGCTTTTACTCGAGAAGATTATCTTTCTGTTCTCCAACAAATCAACTAGCTTTTCCAACGACTCAGGTTCTTTATCTAGGATCTCCTCTCTTACCTCCTCGTTTAGGGCACTAAGTATAGAGTCTTTCAATATTAACTCCTCCAGCTGATCAAAGTTCCGTTCTATCTTCGCCGCCTCGCACCACTGTCGAAAGTTCTTTTGTAATGCCACAAAAAATTCTCTTGGGCCATTATCAATTGGGACAGTCTCATGCCATCTTCAATTGGGCCAGTCTCATGTCATCTTCAATTGGGACAGTCTCATGCTATCGTTTTCTGCAGGCTTCCTCCGTCATTCCCACATAGTCTTAAAGCTCTTTTTTTATCTTCTCGTAGTCAGTGCAGTAAACTTATCTTCTTTGTGTCAGGAATTGCCTTAGATTAGGTGTTATTTTCTCCTGCAACTGTGCCACCCAGTCTTCTTCTAAAACCTTGTCTCTTCTAGCTTCCATTTCGAACATATCGAGGTAACAGGGTAGATCTTCGGTTGTCATGGCAGGGAAAACTTTGCTCAGTCTTGGTCTCTGGGCCTTGACTCCGGTTGTCGCGCTTGATTGTGTTTTATTTTTTTCCTGGGCAATTTGTAAGTCAAGTTTTCTAGTTCTTTTAATCTTATCATCTGTTGCAGCTTGGACATTTCTCCTTCTTCAACCCTCTCAGATCTTTCTCTTCTTTGTTTCTTTGCCTCACTTTCTTTGTCCATGTTTTACTTTCTAAATCTTTATAATACACAGCACTCAGTACGTTTGCTACACTAAGTTTACGGAAAATTTTAAAATAACAATCCTACTATTTCTTTTACCTTAAATTACTACCTTAAGAATAATTATAGTGCTCTATTATACATACAATAAGAAAATAAAATCAATCCTAAGTTTCCAGAATATTTTTAGTTATACAATAGTTAGGCAAGTAAGTAATCAAGACAGACAAATACACATTGAAATAATGATCAGATTATTAGATTCAGATAGGAAGATAGAATACTTTGATTAAAAGACTTCCAAAAATTGGCAACGATAAAATCAGAATAAAATGACTGAAGCCTTAAATTGAGAGGCTAGAATGACAGCAAAGACAAAAAAAAACATAAATATATATGATAGTCAAATTGAAACAAATTATAATAGAGGCAAGAAAATAGAGGCTAGAAAGTAAAGGGTTCAGCTACACAAGAGGTAACACAAATATCTTAACTTCCACTTCCTGCACGTGACCCAAACTGTCTTCGTGATGTAGCTTCGGGCTGTCGCTGTCCTCTCTGTACTGGTACTTCAAACCACCGCCGTTCCTCAGGCCAAATCAAGGGGCATAACACATGAGGAAAAATTAAAAATTCCCCAGAACATCACTTTTACAATAAAAGAGTATATAAATTACAGTGTTTCAAGAGATGTAGGCGGATTGGCAACGCCATTTGTATTCAAACCGAGAGATCTCGGCTCGAATCCGAGTGAATGACCTTTTGAATTTCCTCCCAGCTCAAATGAGTACCTGACATAAGCTGATAAAAAAAAATATTAACCGATAACCATCGGTCACAGAAACAATTGACCTTTATATCATTCACCCTATGAATAATCAGGTCTGAAATGGTTACCTAACTTTATATTAATATTAAAGTCACTTGGGCAAAAAAAGTTTCTATTGTTTTTAGAACAATCAATACATTTGACTTTATTTTCTTTCCAGTCTTTTATCTGCAGTTTAATGAATCTTATTAGTCAAAAGAAGAAGAAGAAGGAGGCCCGATGGCAGAGTTGTAAAGCACTTGGCTTCCTGACCGAGGCTCCCGGGTTCGAAACTTGGTGAAGACTTAAATTTTTAATTTCGGGATCTATGGGCTCTTCTTAGTCTACCCAGCTCTAATGGGTACCTGACATTAGTTGGGGAAAAGTAAAGGCGGTTGGTCGTTGCGCTAGCCACATGGCACCCTTATTAACCATGAGCCACAGAAATAAAGATGAGCTTTACTCCATCTGCAATATACATCGTTGGGTCTCAAACGAGAATGTTACTTACTAATTATTAGTAAACAAAATTTTTAAATGTTTCTTAACATTATGCGACGACTCGGAAAATATTTGAGAAACACTTCTCTTCAATAATCTAAAAAAGGCATATTTCTAAATTTATTGTGTGATAAAGTACATCCTGAATTGTGACATTCTTTTTCGAACAAAACAAGGTACGTAGTTAACAATTAGAAACATTAATTGCCTTCAGCTTTTATTGCCAAATCAAGAGTGAATTTATGACATGTTATTATATATTTTAGCATACAATTATTATGTCTCACTATAAAATACACAGTTTGTTTCCATAAGTTTGACATCATCCCAAGACTCTTAAACATTTCTGAGGAAAAAAAAAGTAAAACATAGGTAAGTTTACATGTTTGAGTAAGACAACGCTGCCTACTTTCACCAACACTCTTCAATATTTACTTCAAAAAGATAATGGAAGATGCTCTCGAGGACTATGAAGGTACTGTTAGCATTGGAGGAAGAAAAATTACTAACTTGCGCTTCGCAGATGACATTGATGGCCTAGCAGGTACAGAAGAAGAACTGGCTGACCTGGTAATGCGCATTGATAAGACTTTCGCAGCAAATGGCATGCAAATAAAAGCCAAACAAAAAAATTATGACCAATAGCCAACAGGGCTTCAAAAGAGGCTTCTGTATTTGAGGTGAAAAGCTAACTAGTGTTAACCGATTCAGATACCTTGGAACTATTGTCTCAGATTAATAGCCCGAATAGCACAGTCTACTGCAGCCCTTCCAAAACTTAAAATAATTAGGAGAGACAAAGGCTTAGCCCTCGGCACCAAAATCAGACTAATGTGCTTCCTGGTCACATTTCTATATGCTTGCGAGTCTTGGACGTTGACTGCCGAGCTAGAGAGGAGAATTCTAGCAATAGAATTGAGATGCTACAGAAGGATCCTAGGTATCACTTTTAAAGACCGCATCACAAATTAAGAGATTAGAGACAGGGTTACTGCAGTGATTAGACCCTATGATGACCGGCTATTAATTGTTTAAAAAAAAATGAAAACTTACAATCCATGACCACATTACAAAATCTACGGAGGTTGCAAAGACCTTCCTTCAGGGAACAGTACCAGGAAAAAGAAGAAGAAGCGGACAGAGAAAGCGATGGGAGGACAACGTACAAGAATGGACGGGCCTGTGATTGAAAAAGGTTTTCAATAAGGCAAAAGACATAGGAATGGAGAAAGACGGTCGACGAATCTAGCCTTGTGGCCCAACGGTTTAACTGACTAAGGGTTAGGTAAAAAGGTAGAATGTAAATGTTAACATGACATATTTTTAAAAGGCGTTTTGAAATCTTTCTATATCGATAAAACAAGAAAGACTTATATTTTTTTTAAAAAAGCTTATATTTAGCATACTTATATCAGCTAGTTTTGATCAGTCATGCAATATATTTGCAATAGATCTAGACTAAAAAAAGAAAGCATTTATATATATATATATATATATATATAATAAATAAAAACGACCCGAATTCTCAAGTTAACGCGGTAACCACTTTGGTGGCAAAGAATCTCTGAACATAAAGATTGTATAGTTATCTCTTAATTCTATTTAATGTTTGTGTTCTTTAAGCCTGAGACTCAGCCTAATATAAATGGAATAATCCAGCTTCTACCACCACTTCAGTAAATTACTATTTCTTTTCCTTGTTAGATATATCTATTTAAGTTATTTATTATTAATAGTTACTTGACTAATTGTGTTTTGTTGTTATTGATTTTTTTGTTGTCAGATAAAAGAAATAATTGTGCAAAATTTCAGCTTGATCCGAGATTGTTTGTCGAAAAAATAAGGTGTACAAACTTTTAGCCAAACAGACACACAGAGTGAGCTAATGTTTTTGAACTATGGGCATGACTTTAAATGCATTAACTGATTTTCATCTAATTACTTTTTTTTATTAATTATTATTGTAAATATAATTTTTCAATGTGATGTGAATTAATGACGAAACAATAGAAAACATCTGATAAAGATCTTTGTACTCGGACACGACTTTGTTGGAACGACTGGTCTCTAGAATGATAAAACTGAATTACGCGTGTGTCTTTCTTAAAACAGAGACAGGCGAACTACGGAATACTGCCAGGTAGCTAGTTCCTGCTACAGGAGATTGATCTCATTACATAAGACACAAGGGAATGGTGGCCTTCAAATGGTGGGAATTATAAAGTTGGGATGGTTCCTAATTTCACTACTGCTTTGGCCCAAATCAGCTGTCAATCAATAAGTCGAACATAATTTTTAAAAATTCCTTTGTTTACACTTTGTTTTCTATAGGACAGATGATATTAATTTCATCTTTTTCTGTGGTCTACTGTTTACGAGAGTGTCATGTGGCCATCACAAAATATAATTTTTATGTGATATAAATATACAACAATATTATTTATGAAACAAACATTCATTCCAAAAAATTTTTTGTTGTTCTATTTTAGAGAATGATAAGTCTCATCTACTTGGTGATCTGTATGGCTTTCCTGATCCTAATGGCTGAAGTCAGCTGGGCACTTCCATTAGATATGGAAGAATTTTGGAGAGAGAAGAGGCTTGATGCCAAGTTGCTTAAATCAGCGGCTGGTACAGTTGTTAGATTATAATAATCATTATATTAATCATTCAAACTTTTTCTTTCTTTGCAAGCAAATACATCACATTCACCTTTCCCGTTAGAGCAACATACACGATCTATCGAGTCTTTCTCCATTTGTTTCTGTCTTGGATAGAATCTTTTTCAGTAATACGCCCTCCTATTTTTTTGTATATTTTGTCTTCCCGTAGCGATCTCCGTCTGCCTCTTTCTCTTTTTTCTGGTGCTGTTCCATGAAGGGGGGTCTTTGTAAGCCATTAATTTTTTTATTTTATTTTGACAATGGTCAGCAAGTCATAGGGGATTAAAATGCCATTCTATTACATACAAACATTATACAAGTTTAGTACTTTCTTTATCCATAGATTCGGAATTAATCTTTGCGATTTCCGATTCACTATAGTAAATACATTCTTTATATAAATAAAATCCTGTATGGATCCAAGTTTAAATTTTTTTATTAGTTAGATTTTAAATTATTAAATAACAAAATATGAAATCTATTTTTTTCATTTTTCTCGGTTTATAAACTTAAGTTTATTTTAATTTCAGTTTATTATCTCATTTCTGCGTGATTTCGGATTTATACATTACCAAAAAAAAAATTGTCTTTTTCTTTTTTTCTTGTCTATTTACTTCTGTATTATTTCAACTCTTTATGAACTAGACATTCAACAAAGTGATTCACATTTTCAATACAGGAGAGCTCTTTTACTAGCTATTTCTTGTACAGCTTCTGAATTTCGTAGTTTATTAGGAAACATAACGTAATTAGTCAGTTCCCCTCTCTATATATATGTCTCTCACTGTCTCTATGCTTCTCTCTTACTCTATCTGTTTCGCTGTCTATCTTTTTCTCAATCTCTCTCTGCCGTTACCTCTTTCCTCTCACTCACTCTCTCTGTCCCAATGCTTCTCTGACTCTCTCAATGTCTTACATTCTCTCAATCTCTCTGTCTCTCTCTTTATCTATCTATTTATCTATTTATCTTTCTATCTATCTATCTATCTATCTATATATCTATCTATCTACTTACCTATCCACCTGTGTATCTATGTATCTATCTATCTGTATATAAATATATAATAATTTGTGTGATAATATTATTTTCTTTTAATCATTATCTTTATTTTCCCAGGATAACATAACAAGTTATGACTATCAATACAATAAGTATATTCAAGGCTATAAGCAGTTGTGATGGTTTATGAATGTGCAGTAAAAATGAAAGTCGAAAAAAATATATACTTTTTTTTTCTGATTTTCTTTAGAATATCTTTTTTTCTTATCAAATGAATATCGTACTAAAAATAAAAAAACAAAAAAAAAAAACTGCAATAATAACGGATATTAAAAAACGCCTATATAATACAAAAATAATAACTTTTTCGTCTGCTATAACACATATATAATGCATGTAGAACGCAAGGAAAATACAGACAAATTTTATAGAACACAAATCTACATATGAGTATAACGATACCATTGCTAAAACAAAATATAAAATCAAGAGTAAGACCTATACAATGGCTGCAACTATTTAATATTTACATTGTAAACATAAAGAGGTGTTATATATTTCGCAAACCCTTACAAACACAAACACACACACACAGAGATCTTCAAATAAAAAAACAAAATTTAATAAAATACTCTGAAAGACACAAAGATAAAGGTACATTCCTCGTCCCATTTGCTAGGACAAATTTGTACAAATACTCCTTCTTCCCTAGTGCTATTAGAGCATGGAATGAGTTGCCTGAGCTAGCCAGAAAAACCAGTGACTTGGCAGAATTTAAGTCATTGGTTAATATGCAATGTATTTGATGAAATATATCAAAGCTAGTCGACTCGCAGCGTAGCATACGCCGCTATTTAGTGACGGGTGAACAGAAAGTATCTGAGAAATCGCCACTATTTCAGCCTCGCCACCATAAAAGTTAAAAAGCCGGAAGAATTGATGTGGGCAGCGTATTGTCGAGCAGAGTGTATGACTGTGCTTACGTGAGTAAGAACAACGAACAGGGCGTATCCATAGTGAAGCTGGAAAACAACAATTTCGTCGATTACATTTTTCCAGAAATATGAAACTGATAAAAATAAACAATTACCTGATGCAGTCAGATGCAGGAATTTCGACTACAATGAAAGACCTGTTGAATCCACGAAATATATGTAAAGCGATGGCCATGGTATACTGATAAGATTACTTGTCTCCCCCTTTATTTTTTTCTAAGCCGCCCTTTTTGTCGCAGCGATAGTTACGTGGAGTTACTCTAGTCCGACTTGCAGAAATAAAATAGTCATCTTTCCATGACTTATACATCGAGTGTTAAAAAGGTGTCGTGCATGTGTGGTGTCCCGCATTGTTGGGTGACGAAGACAATTATATACACATATATGATCGTTTAAAGGGATCTATACTAATTTGTTAACTATGGTTAAAATATTCGACATTTCGCACTAGGTTATCTATATTACTGTATAGAGCTAAAAAATTGCAGTCTTACCAGGTTTCAAACCCGGGATTTCTGGTTCGGAAGCCAAGCGCTTTACCGATCAATTGCAGCATCTCCCTTTTTATTTAATTGCATTTTTAAGAATGAGATAATCAAAGGCTTTGAAATAAAATAAAAATAGACTAAGAAAAATGAGAAAATATACTTGATATATTATAAGTCATGTTAAGACTTGAATTACATTGATATTTATAAGATAAACAAATTTTTGCAAGCTCTCCGGGCCCCCAAATGATGGCGATTTACTAGCCACGTCCCTGTCACATACTTATTGACAGGACATCAGAATTACATGGAAGAAAGTCTATTTTGAGCACAAGTTCTAGATGTGGGCGAAACCTCGTTATCTTCTTGCTAATGCCAACTTTCTTTCTAGTCTAGTCTCTAACAGTGCAATTTTTTGACATGAACTTCATTACTGCCACATAGAAGAGTTGTCAGAAGAATTTAGAAGCTGAAAATTGTTTTTAGGAAATGTATTGTGTACATATGTAACAAACTTATAAGCTGTATAAACCATGAATGCAATGTTGTAAGTTTCGTTCTTATCAGATAGAGTAGATCTTGTTCTTACAACTATCACACAAAAAAGTTTTTTTTATGATTGCTGCCTAACTGCTAAATAACGGGCAATAAATATATGACAACAGATAACACTTGACAAAAATTAACATATTTAATAGGTTAAAAATAACAATAGCTAATTACCCTAATGCAATTTATTGTTTTTTTTGTTCATTTATGCATTATGAAACGTTGGATTACCTATATTGCTAGTTAGACAAACATACCATTTGGAATTGTTAGGAATGTATACAAGTTTCTTTGTGGTATAGGGCAGATAATGTAAAGGTCATCTGTTTCTGTGACCTACGGTTTACGTGGGTGTCTTGTAGACAGCACAGCGACCAACCGCCTATACTTTTCCCCAACTAATGTCCGATAACCTTTTATGGCTGTGTGGTGCCCAAGGATCACGAAACTAAAATGACAGTCTTCACCATTCGAACCTGTAAAACTCGGTTTGGAAACCAAACGCTTTACCTCTCAGCCATAGCGCCTCCATAGGAATGTATGAATCATATCAAATTATTTATTGCTCACAGCGAGATATTTTCATTAAGCGTGGAAAACGTGGTCGAGAGGCCAAGTGCTCTTGAACTTGGCTTGACTACCTAGTAGGGGGCTCAAGGTTCGACACCCGACTCGGCAGAGTTGTGTTTACTGAGCGCCTAAAGGCAGCACGGAAAACCCAACTCCCTTGCCCAACTGGTCCACAAATGAGATTGGACCAAAAGCGCTTTGAGCATGCTATAAGCATGAAAGTAGCGCTATATAAAAGCTGTAATAATAATATATCAACTTTATATTACTTTCACAATCTCATTGTCAATGTTTTCTATTTTACTCATGTTTTTTTTTCTCTCATCCTATTTATTGAAGACAAGTTTATATTTTTTTTTCTGTTTTGTATCGTTTTTTAGCTTTTCCGATTGGAAAATATCCACTTAGTTGTATGTGATTGTCCGTCCAATTTCGATCTCAGAGAGAAGAATGGAAAATCTAGTTTCATGTTTTGCAACTTGTTCAACGGCTAATTTTTATCTTCTAAAAGCGAATAGTGTTACTTTTTAAAACTAAATATACAAGCCGTAGTTAAATAAAATTACACTCTTTTAAAAGTATAAACAGTAACAAATTTTAATACGTTAAGGGAGAAGAATTTGTGGTATGAAATACCATCGGCGTAGATAGGGTGGGAGAAGGAGGGGGATAATTGTTTGTACATTAAATATTGAATATGAATGAAAATGCAGGGGCCTTTAAAGATGTCAAGCTCTCCGGGCCCCAAAATGATGGCGATTTACTAGCCACGTCTCTGTCACATACTTATTGACAGGACATCAGAAATACATGGAAGAAAGTCTGTTTCTAGCACAAGTTCTAGACGTGGGCGAAACCTCGTTATCTTCTTCCTAATGTCAACTTCCTTTCTAGTCTAGTCTCTAACAGTGCACAACTTTGGCACTAGCTTTGATGGTAGTGTACAAACGGGTAATGGGAAGCGTGGTCGAGAGGACAAGTGCGCTTGAACTTGGCTAGAAGGGGGCTCGAGGTTCGACACCCGACTCGGGCAGAGTTGTGTTTACTGAGCGCCTATAGGCAGCACGGAAAACCAACTCCTAGTTACCCCCTCCCCCCGACAGGTCCACAAATGAGATTGGGGGGTATTGTTTATTGTTTGTAAATATAGAGCTTAAGACTTGCTTCTCAATACTGGATGAGACGACACTTCTTGTGCAAAGTACAATTAAAACACAAAGAGATGAACAGTTCAGTCCATATATTTGGCAATAATAATAATAGTAGCAGTAGTAATAGTAGTAACTGCTCTGACAAGACGATCATAATTGAAAGAGTTGAACGTACATACTGGATTGCTGAGACGTGCACTGTCTGGACACGTTACAATATCAGTTATGCTTCTGACAGAGACAATAATGTGAGTTCAAACTGTCAGCCTAGACAATGGGTCAGCCCAAAAGTTGTCTGTACCTTTTATGTGCTGAATTTCAAAGTCAAAGTCCATAAGATATAATATCCATCTAGCAATACGAGCATTGGTGGATGCAGATACTTGAGATACTTGAGATTCAGGTGATCAGTCCAAACAATGAACTGACGTGAAATACAAGAAGTTCCCATGTTAATGCTAACAACTCACGCTCCATTATGCTGTATTTACATTCACGTGGGAGTAATATTCTGCTGAGGAAACGGACAGGATGTAATTTCTTTCCCACGTACTGTAGAGCAGGAACTGCATCAGCCTTGTCCGAAGCATCACACTGTAGATAAAAACATTTATCTGGATCAGGCAACATTAAAATGGGGTGAGAAGTCAAGTATCTTTGTATACGCTCCAATGCAACCTCCCCCCAACACAGTCTTAGCAACTTTAGAAGGGTGCCCTTTTTTAAGAATTTCAGTCAAGGGAGACAACAAGCTTGAAAAGTTTGGAATGAAGGAGCGATAAAAATTGAGCAGACCTAATAATGATCGGATTTCCTTCTTTGATTTAGGGTACCGTAGCTGCATAATCTTACTTACATTAGAATTTTTAGGCTGAAGAAAGCCTTGGCCAATCTTATGGCCTAGGAATGTATTAGTTTAAAACCCAATTAGTAACTTGTTATGCTTAACAGTAATATTGAATTCTCCTAATCTCTCAAGCACCTGTCTCAATGAGAACATGTGACTGCTATCAGTGTTATACACACATAGATCATCAAACTGCGTGCCATTTCCATAGTTGTTTCTTCTGTTGTTAACTGTTGCTAAATGTGTCATTTGACCTATTCCATTTCCCTCCTCGAACTGATGAAATTTCTTCTGGGCTCATTATATTCAATGTTTGGCCTGATATAGTTTGCTCTGCTAGGACTGGTTTGGTAGTGGTAATTTTGCCTATTCAAATTTCTTCTGTCACTCACTGCGTTGGCCTTATAATTTCTCGATTTCTTGAAAATGCTTTTACTCGAGAAGATTATCGTTCTGTTCTCCAACAAATCAACTAGCTTATCTAACGACTCAGGTTCTTTATCGATGATCTCTTCTCTTACCTCCTCGTTTAAGGCACTAAGTATAGAGTCTTTCAATATTAACTCCTCCAGCTGATCAAAGTTCCGTTCTATTTTCGCCGCCTCATACCACTGTCGGAAGTTCTTTTGTAATACCACAAAAAATTCTCTTGGGCCATATTCAATTGGGACAGTCTCATGCCATCATCAATTGGGACAGTCTCATGCCATCATCAATTGGGACAGTCTCATGCCATCATCAATTGGGACAGTCTCATGCCATCATCAATTGGGACAGAATCATGCCATCATCAATTGGGACAGTCTCATGCCATCATCAATTGGGACAGTCTCATGCCTTCTTCAATTGGGATAGTCTCATGCCATCATCAATATGGACAGACTCATGCCATCATCAATTGGGACAGTCTCATGCCATCGTTTTCTGCAGGCTTCCTCCGTCATTCCCACATAGTCTAAGAGCTCTTTTTTATCTTCTCGTAGTCAGTGCATTCTCCACTAATCTTCTCTGTGTCAGGGATTGCCTTAGATTAGGTGTTATTTTCTCCTGCAACTGTGCCACCCAGTCTTCTTCTAAAACCTTGTCTCTCCTAGCTTCTATTTCGAACATGTCGAGGTAACAGGGTAGATCTTCGGTTGTCATGGCAGGGAAACCTTTGCTCAGTCTTGGTCTCTGGGCCTTGACTCCGGTTGTCGCGCTTGATTGTGTTTTATTTTTTTCCTGGGCAATTTGTAAGTCAAGTTTCTTCATTTTTTCTCATGTTCTCTCTGCACCTTCTTTTCTTGTCTTTCTTTATCCCTTTCCTGTCTTTCTTTCTCTTTCTCCTCCAATTCCAGTTCTTTTAATCTTATCATCTGTTGCAGCTTGGACATTTCTCTTTCTTCCACCCTCTCAGATCTTTCTCTTCTTTGTTTCTTTGCCTCACTTTCTTTGTCCAGGTTTTACTTTCTAATCCTTATAATACACAGCACTCAGAACGTTTGCTACACTAAGTTTACAGAAATTTTTAAAATAACAGTCCTACTATTTCTTTTACCTTAAATTACTACCTTAAGAATAATTATAGTGCTCTATTATACATACAATAAGAAAATAAAATCAATCCTAAGTTTCCAGAATATTTTTAGTTATACAATAGTTAGGCAAGTAAGTAATCAAGACAGAAAAATACAAATTGAAATAATGATCAGATTATTAGATTCAGATAGGAAGATAGAATACTTTGATTTAAAGACTTGCAAAAATTGTCAACGATACAATCAGAATGAAATGACTGAAGTCTTAAATTGAGAGGCTAGTATGACAGGAAAGAAAAAAAAAGCAGGATAATATATGATAGTCAAATTGAAACAAATTATAATAGAGGCAAGAAAATAGAGGCTAGAAAGTAGAGGGTTCAGCTACAGGACAGGTAACACAAATCACTTCACTTCCACTCCCTGCACGTGACCCAACCTGTCTTCGTGATGCAACTTCGGGCTGTCGCTGTCCTCTCTGTACTGGTACTTCAAACCACCGCCGTTCCTCAGGCCAAATCAAGGGGCGCAACACTTGAGGAAAAATGTTTTAAAATAGAATGATTGTCAAATTAACAACAATATAACATGTAGAACAATATTTGTAAGTTTAAGTACATCAATCACAATTTATAACTGCTCTACGTATACAATTTCTGCGACCAGAGGTCCTGGTTTTCTTTCACAAGAGCCCCCAACTGTAAGGGAACTCTGGGGTTGAGTTCTTTATTACATACATATGGCTCGATGATCTAGGATATGACTCTCACATGCAGACCTTAATATGTGTAAACATTACAAAGTATCCCTCAACAAAGGAGTATAAAATTAGTATTTATTTACAGCCAACAGCAAGTACACATATAATATTGAATGCGTAATCATTAATAACTGAGATACTATAATGTGCCCAACTGACATACTACTGGGCGCTTAGCCTAGATTCATTGAACAAAAGGCTATCAATGCCATAAATAATATTACCCACAAATAGTCAGTTCTCATACATAACAATGAATAGAAATATAAGTTATAACATCTCCTTACGCTAGGCATAATACTGGTAAACAAAACACAAGCACCCTACTCAGACCAGGTCAGCTCTCCATCTGCTAGACTGACCGCTAGAAACCTAATTGTCCCCCCTTAAAAATCCCGTGAGTAAAACAATCCACACACCAACCAACGAAATAAACAAAACACACACACAATCTCACATGTTACACACCCACGCTCTTGACAATACCCCCTCCCCCCGACTGGTCCACAAATGAGATTGTACCAAAAGCGCTCTGAGCATGCTATAAGCATGAAAGTAGCGCTATGTAATAGCTATAATAATAATAACAATATGAATGAAAAGATATCCACATAAGTCAAGATCATAGCTGTATTGATTGCATTGTACATATTGTTTTATCATTTGGCCCCCAAAAAATAGTTGAAAACGAAAGGTATTTTGAAGTCATTGGTTAATATGCATGACTAAATGCATGACGCGTAGGACGTAATCATCTTCTTTTTTGAAGTAACGTCTGTATTATATAAGATAAGATAATATATATATTTTGTTCTTTACGTGTTGTACTGGGGGATTGGTCTAAATAAGAAGCTGCCGATTACATTTTTGTAAAAGAAAGGAATTATTTATTTTGTTAAGCACTTCCGCTGTGTCAAATACTTGAAAAAAAAATCCAATTGGAGTTAACACTGAATGAAACCGATAACACCGGCGAAAGGCTAAACAATCAATTTAAGAGTCCTCTGGTGTTGAACAACCCAAGGCTCTACGGGAGGACCAATACTTCCTGTCTTGTTACCAATTGGAGTTCATCTCAGGTGTTGAACAAACCAAGGCTCTACCGGAGGACCAATACTTCCTGTCTCGTTACCAATTGGAGTTCATCTCAGGTGTTGAACAACCCAAGGCTCTAAGGGGGGGACCAATCCTTCCTGTCTTGTTACCAATTGGAGTTCATCTCAGGTGTTGAACAACCCAAGGCTCTACGGGAGGACCAATCCTTCCTGTCTTGTTACCACTTGGAGTTCATTTCTGGTGTTGAACAACCCAAGGCTCTACGGGAGGACCAATCCTTCCTGTCTTGTTACCAATTGGAGTTCATCTCAGGTGTTGAACAACAAAACACGTTTAATAACAATGAAGGGAACCGTCGAATGTCATCTACTTCTAGCCATCGATAAAATCCTTATTTCTACGTCAATAAAAAGCGCCTTTGTTTATATCGTCTCCTAGATTGTTCTTACTTTTTAAAGTTATCTCACGTCATTGTCACTAAGTAAAATCTTCCCCCCTATTCCCGAAACAAATAACTAATTCCTAATCCTGCCATAACAATATACATATTAGTAATCATTGTACGCATTTAAAAACAATATTTAATAATCAGAGTTTAGTGTTACATGTTACCACTGCACTGTTTACATATCAAATCATTTAGACTCTTGTCCAAGGCGAGAGAATTTTTCCAAAGGCTATGAATTAGTAATAAATGAGTGATTGGCGATTAACCTCTCCTGTAGTCCGTAGATAACTTAAGATGCGATAAGATATGATACGATAAGATAAGATCACTTATATATCACATGATCATTTCGTCTCATCCAATAGACCATGCTCACGCTGTACCATATCTAAAGGTAACGGAGATTTACGCGTTGAACTACACAATGCCAAGGACGCTAAAATGAACTTTAACTTTGTCAATTTAAAAAATATCTACAGACGTAATTGTTTCGAATATTTAATTCTGCAGTGCTAAATAGTTGACAGCTTATAAACATTTCCTTCATTTTGTACAAGGGAGACATATTTCTGATTCTATAAAGTTTATGTTGTTGTTTTTTTTCAATATTCAGATTGCCATACCAGGCAGTGATATAAAAAAAAAACAACTTAAAATACTTTAGATGTGAGCGTGATAAAACTTAGCCTATATCTTTTCGCTAACATTTAATTAGGACATTTTTCTTAGTAATCGTAATCTTTGCTGACCTATTTTGCTGATATAATCAGTATTTGCAGTAAACTTTAAATTATTGTCTATGATATTAACAAGGTATTTAAAAGTTTGCACTATTGCAAAGGCCTGTCCATCTACAGAAACATTACCATTTCCCATCTTTTCTCAACGAAAATCAATTATCATTCCTTTTTTTTTTTTACATTTAATCTTTAGAAATAAAAGTGCTAGCTTATTGGCTATACAGTAAAAACTGATGTTTAACCGTTATATTTTTTTTCAAAATAATATCATCTGAAAATTGTCTTTGACTTAAATCACACTCGCAATGTTTCTAGGTGTATATCAATATCAATAGACTTACAGGAATTTCTTTGCGCATCGTCTATGTAGCTACGAAGATCCAGTCGTTATGCCTAAGAAAATTGATTAGCTTAACGGTTAATTGATTTAATTGTGCAAAGCTTACCGGAAAGACTTTTTGCAATAATGATACATAACAAGAAATAAATCTATAATATAAAGCACAAATTAAGGCGTATGTATATATGTTTATTTAACCTTGGTTAGGCCAATAATAGAATATGCATCCTCCGTTTGGGACCCCTCAACTCAAGAAAACATTAAGAAACTGGAACAGACACAAAAAAGAGCAGTGAGATTAATAAAAAAGGAATATTCACATTTGACTAGGGTAACACCATTAGTAAAATCACTAAATTTAGAAAGCCTTCAGGACAGAAGACTCAAAAGTAAAGTAGCAATTATACACAAAACACTGAACCATAATCTTCAAATACAAAAACAAAATTTAATAAAATACTCTGAAAGACACAAAGATAAAGGCACATTCCTCGTCCCATATGCTAGGAAAAATTTGTACAAATACTCCTTCTTCCCTAGTGCTATTAGGACATGGAATGGGTTGCCTAAGCTAGCCAGGAAAACCAGTGACTTGGCAGAATTTAAGTCATTGGTTAATATGCATGACTAAATGCATGACGCTTAGGACGTAATCATCTTCTTTTTTGAAGTAACGTCTGTATTATATAAGATAAGATGTTTATATGTATGTATGTATGTATGTATGTATGTATGTATGTATGTATGTATGTCTTGAATACAAATCAAAACCGATTGACCAATCTTGAAACAACTTATCATAAATGTTTCTTAGATCATGGCGTAGACCGTAGTGTACGAATAATGTCCCTCCCATAACCGTAGGGTCATAAAATTAGACTAAAAGTACCCAATTTTATTTCTATTAAAGAATGAAACTTTTTTAACAAATCAAGTATTTTATATTTGATATAAATAAACTATTTTCACGCTCTACTTTTATTTTCGTGGCAAAATAACAAAAAAGTAACCATCACATTTTCCAAGTTTGACATAGATAAAAGTCCAATTCAGTAGATCAGTAATACCCTAACTAAGGCCCCGCTAGTCATATCTGACTAGCTTCATAATTTAGAAATTGACTTAAAAAATTAATACTTTTTATGTAAAGTGGATGTCTATTTTCTTTAAGTCACTTCAATCATCACCAACAATGATAAGACGAGACACAACAAGAAAAAGGGTATTCACTTATAAAGTACAACAGAGAATTACAAAACGCATTCGAAAGCTCTTCTAGATATTAACTTGTTAACTTGATTGTCAGCAGAGATGAATTGAGAGGGTCTAAGAAGCGATGCGGGTAAATGTGGTGAACACATGTTGCAAGCGTCTGAAGGTCATGAAAAAATAAATAACAAACAAACACAAAATTGTTTATTAGTCCAAGAATGGATAACAAAATGTAGTAAGCGCTTTTGCTGAACGAAATACAAAATAATTGATAAACAATTTTAACTTAATCTACAATATAAAATTCTTGATCCTGACCACTCATTCATAGCTACTAGTTCTCCCACTTGCCGAGGACGACAAGATACTGGATACTATTATTGTCCTACTTAACTTTTGCTCAGGACAACTCAGCCACTTTGAAGATTGAAACCGCAGTGGTTTACCACATTTACCAAAGAAATACTATTCGCAATTCCATTAAAGTATTCTTTTGAAAACCGACGATAATTAAGCTTTTCTATACAGCAACCACCTGTAGCCTCATTTGTCATCACCAGCTGGTATGGTAAAACTTCACTGGCACAAAGACATAGACTTATTAAAAAAAAGCATCATATATCACTCGAACAGAGCTACCATCTCATAAAGAGTTTTTTTCAAGAAAGACAACCTACACCCATTAAACCACTATTACATCATATCTGGACGGAGTCGTCTTCTCTTTTCCATTAAGACTAAGCAGAAAGATTTTAAAAACTCCTTTATCCCACTTTCGTGTTACAAGGCCTTCTGTCGTCATCCATAAGAAACATAGAAGTCTTGGGTGTATGGGGTATCTAGGAGGGGTAGCACCTCTAGTGGACAGTCAGTCGTACCCTATTTTTGAGGGTAGCTTGGCTCACTCTTGGTCCCCACTCGGTACCCAACTCTCCCCTGTGGCTCCCAGAAGCTGTAGTATGCGCAGCGGCCACACTCCGGAAACGGCTTTATCTGGCAGGCTATGGTACACTTAGGTTCTGTCTAATTCATAAAGTGCTGGTTGTAAGTGTGCATGTTTTGTGTGTGAATGTTGTTCGTATTTGCATCTATATTGTTATCGTTACACTAGTTACGCTGAGGTGGTTTGGATCAATAAATATTATCTTATCTTTTGTTTAAACGTCTTTAGTACAAAGTTATAATTTCCTCCGCTTTAACATTTATTAATACATTTTTTCGTGAGTAACGTTCTGTCGTTTTAATTATTTAATGTATTTCTTCACAAATCTAGATCTTAAATCTAATTCACCTCTAGGTGTAGATAAGTGTTGAGTGAGGAATTATCCTTAGATCAGTGTGATTATCAAATGTATTTTTACATCTGTATGAAAGTGCGAGCTCGCCCGTGTGTGTATGTGCGTGTTTGTGTGTGCGCGCGTGCGGGCGTGCGTGTGTGTGAGTAGAAAATGACTACAGTTTGAAATGAAAAGTTTGTAGTTATCTTACGTTATATATTGCTGACGTTACTTCGAAAAAGAAGATAGATTATTGCATCGATAGATTCTGGAAGAGAAGGCTATGGAGCCTACATTGACTTTCTTGGCTTTGACTCAGTCAAAATCTTTGAAAAAAGTGGTAGTATTTGCAGTTTTGATACAAAGGCCATAGCATTCTGTGAACTCTTAAAAGTATTTGACATTTTAAGGGCAACACAGATTGTAGCGGTCACTGACTCAAAACCTGTACTACTGGACCATACCCCACCCCCCAAAAAAAATTGACACTGTCATCATGGATTCACATAACATTAAACAACGCTATGACACCCCTGTAATAATGCAGTGAGTAACGAGTCACATAGGTGTGACTGGTGTAACATACACGTTTTAGAACCCCTGTAATATTTGGTGACTAGTAATCACTGAACCATTCCGTGCAGTCCGCACGAGATTTTGTTTGGTCGGAAGCTGACCACGAGGTGAACACCTCAGTTGATCTTAGACTCTGGTAGAGAGAGGAGTGTTATGGATATTATTGACAAGTAGAGTTATGTACAAGTATTCAAGTTATTATAATTGATTTGTATTCATGACTTATTTCCTTGGATGTAATTTGTGATGGCTGAAGTTGCCAGCATCTTTTATGATTTATTATTTTTATGTAATAAAAACCATGTCTGCTACCAGTGAGTCTATTAATTATTCTAAATATTGTGGTCAAAGAATTCAGTATGTTAGTGTTCTCACGCACTAGCAAATATAGTTCGCGAGTGAAAGTATGTAGTTAGTTACAACACACAAAGGCAGACCAGCTTAAGACCGTCCAGACTTGTATCAATAACCAGCCTGTGACAACTGGCAACACTATTGCAGACTTTTTGGCCCACCAGGAGGGCTAATTCCACCCACTAAACAGGCTGTAAGTTTTCATCATGCTCTGGCTACAATTTAAAAAAAACAGAAAGGGAAAAGTAATTTGAGTGCTGGGACAAGTCCCAAAACGCCCGTGGAGTCTGGGATCACATGAAGCGCCATGATCGCACTTCGCCTTGGTAGAGGCTGTCCAGGCCTGAACAAGCTGTTATAGCCTGGTGCAGGACAGGTCACTGTCCTGTTGGCTTATATTTCTCACAGCTATGGCCAGATTTTGACTTACGGTGTTCCCGCTGCGAGGAAAAAAGAGGAAACCGTGTCTCATATTCTTTTTGACTGTCCCAGACTTGCTGATCTCCATCTCAACAGGTCTGGGAAACCCAAAATTATCGACCTGTATGGTGACATGTATGCACTACGCAAGACAGCAGGGTTTCTGTCTAGGGCTTTTGCAAGAGAGGATTTGAGCCTCTCAAGCTGTTACTCAAATGAAGTTTGATGATGATGATGAATAAATAAATTAATGAATAAGGTACTCTACTAGATTTTTTTTTAATTTTTTTTATTTTGATTTAATATTACACTAAAAATAGACCAGTAATGATGTCTTAATTTAGGTGATAAGTCAACAGAAATATTACGCTTTGTGTTGCCGTATTGGCATTTCCCTTAATATTATTTTTTTGTGAAGTATTCGATAGTATATAAACTGAATCAAGACGTATTAAAGTCAATACTGGACAAAACTTTAGCGATAATGTCTCATAACACAAGTCTTATAAGTTACTGATGACTAATGGGTACTGTTTGATAACAGAATATTCAAATTGTTTAAAAGATGTTTTTTTTTATAAAGGAATTTTTCGAGATCAGGATTGACTTTCTAATGAAGAAACTAACCAACAATCTTTACAACGCACATTAAAACGTTCTTTCCTGTTAAGTGGATGCAAGACAATGAGTTTAGACTTGGATTTTGTTTTTAAATGGTTGACCATTGACATCGACTTTTTAATTAGCTCCTAGTTTGAGAACATATGCACTGTGTATATTGTCTGTCTTTTCGTGACCAATTGTTATAGAAGACCTCAACACTGACCTGCGACGTCGCAACAAAGCTATTGGTCTCCACAGCCCAGAGGTTGTGACGTTGCAGGTCAGTGTTCAGGCTGCCAATGACGATTGGTCTCAGGCTTATGCGTGGTTTTCTAGGAACTGTACTTTCACATTAGATACGGAATGGTTCACTTTGAGTTCAGTCACAAGCTACCTGAAAAGGACTAATGTCATAGTCTTGCAACGCCACTGATAGTTAACATAACTTGTATACTGTCCACACCCTGGATTCCACAAGAACATAATTTGTATACAAAAAAATATATTAATTACAGTGTTTATAAAAGTGCTGGCGCAGTGGCAACGCCATTAACATTCGTACCGAGGGATGTTTCCTGTGGAAAACTGGGAATTTAATTTATCTTCCATCCAGCTCTAGTGAGTACCTGACATGAGCGGAAGAAAGTAAAGATGGTTGGTTGTGGTGCTGGCCTCACGACACATAAACAAATGACCTTTATATCAGGGGTTGGCAAATTACGACCCGCCGGACAGTTTTATGCGACACCTACAGAAATATGTGTGCCCACAGATTATACATATAAAAAATACAAATATTTAAAAACATAGCTAATTTTAAATATGTATATAAATTATTGCTATTTCTGAGGCGAAAGAAACATTGACTTTACATGTCATTCTAAAAAAGTTTTAAGTAAACGAAGATTATTTTTATTTGCAATATTTCTTACAATTCAGTTAAAGATTCAAACTCAGGCCTCTATTTATTCAATGCTTTGAAGATAAGTGTTGAAAGTTTTGGGCTAGCTTGGAAGGAGCCCGTGTTTTTAATAAATTTAAGAAGATATCTAAATAATAAACTTTAAACGGGAAAGTTGGCTCAAAGCTGAATTGAATTTGAAGTATATTATTAAAGAAGTACATACAGTAATGTAACTTATCACTGCTAGGGGCCTTAATCGCAGACAGTTCCGATGAGTACTAAAGAATAGGAAACAAAACATTTAAATGTTCTTTACTACAAATGGAATCTCAAGGAAGAAATTTTTGTTTTTCTTGAAGGACATTGACTCTGACCTCCTTACTAATATTTCTAATGAAGTCTAAGTAAAGTCTAACTAAGCTTGAGAAGGCAGCCAAATATAAAGGGACAAATCCAGCTTATTCGTCCTCTTCAAGAAAATTACTATTTATTTCCCTTGTTTGAGATAGCAAAGAAAGTAATTTATTACCAATAGTTGAATGCCTAATTAATTTTTTTTAATTGATTCTTGTTTTGTAAGTAAAAAAAAAATAATTGTGCAAAATTTCAGATTGATCCGAGATTGGGTGTCGGATAAATAATGTGTACAAACCTTTAGCCAGACAGACAGACAGACATACAGACACAGTGAGTTGATATGAGCTTTGTAAAAAGATGCCTCTTTCGATATACGGACATGATTTACTTGCATTAACTGACTCTCATCTAATTTCCTTTTTTTTCATCTATTATTATTATAATTATAAACTATAATAAACTATTCGAAACTGATGACTGCGTGTGGTGTGAATTAAAGCTGAAACATTTGATGAAGATCTTGGTAATCAGACACTGGTACAAGCCCGTGTCTTGCTTTGAACAAAGACAAACTACCGAACACTGCCAGATACCTAGATCATACTACAAGAGACTGATATCGTCACATAAGACTTAATGGCATGAAGGCTTTTAAATGGTGGGAATTTCATAGTTGGCATGTTTCGTAATTTTACTACTTTTTTTTGGCCCAAATCAGCTGTCTTATTTTTGGCAATCAATAAGGCGAACATAAAAAAAAAATCCTTTTTTACACTTTGTTTTCTATAGGACAGATAATATTAATTTCATCTGTTTCTGTGGTCTACGGTTTACGAGAGTGTCATGTGGCCATCACAAAATATAACTTTTTGTGATATAAATATACAACTATATTATTTATTAAAAACATTCCTTCCAAAAAAAAGTTTTTTTTTGTTTTATGTTAGAGAATGATACATTTCATCTACTTGGTGATCTGTATGGTTTTCCTGATCCTAATGGCTGATATCAGCTGGGCACTTCCATTAGATGAGGAAAATAATTTTTGAGAAAGAAGAGGATTTTTCCCAACGTTGCTTACAAAACACTGATTGCTACAGTTTTTAAATTATAAAAATAATTATATTAATCATTTAAATTTTTGCTTTCTTTGGGGCACCATACATGATCTATCAACAGTCTTTCTCCATTAGTGTCTGATTTGCATAGAATCTTGTTCAATGACAAGCCCGTCTATTCTTCTTTGTTGTTTTTCATATCGTTCTCTTTCTGCCTTTTCTTTTTTTTTTTTTGGTACTGTTCCTTGAAAGAAAGTCTTTGCGAGCCCTCTGTACTTTGCGACATGACCATTACGTTTAAGTTGGCGTTTATTTTTGTTTTTGACAATGGTCAGCCTGTTATCGTGAGACCCAAACGCCATTCTATAACATACAAATATCTTTTTTTTAATACTATCGATGGATTTAAAACTAATCTTTGGGACTTTAAAGATACTGCAGTAGAAACACTTTTTATATAAATAAAATCCCGTATATATCAAAGTTAAATTGTTTTTAATCGTTAGATTTTAGATCAGGAAATGAAAAACATGAGGTGTACCATCTCGTCTTTCTTAGTTTAAATCTTACATCTATTTTAATTGAAGTTCAGAGTCTTCAATGATCTCATTTTACTGTGAATTTGTAGTTACACATTAGACCTTAAGGCTGGATACCAACAAAGTTAAATGTTCTTTCTTTTTCTTCTTGTATATTTACTTCTGTAGCTTCTCTTTATGGGATGGACATTGCACAAAGTGATTCACCTTTTGAATTGCGTGGTTCAATATGAAACTCGTAATTAGATAGCCCCCTCCCCACCTCTCTGTCTCTCTATCTTTGTTACCTCTTTCTGTGTGCGTGTGTATGTCTCACAGGCTTTTGCTATCTCTTTCTGTCTCTCTCACTGTATTTCTTACTCTTAATCTCTCTTTCTCTCTCTGTCTCTGTCTATCTATCTTCATATATATATATATATATATATATATATATATATATATATATATATATATATATATATTTAATATAATATTTTGTGTTAGGATATTATTTTCTTAAATTATTATATTTATTTTACAGGATAATATAACGTGTTATGACTACCAATGCAGTGAGTAAATGCAAGGCTATAAGCAATTTTTATGGCTTATGAATGGTTAATACACTTTTTATTTGAATGAATGTATCGTAACAACAACAAAAACAAAAAAAACTGCGACCATAAAGTATATTAAAAACATAAAAATAACAATTGTAACAATTGTGACACACAAACAGATATAATACTTATGTATTAGACTTAAGGCAAATCTGTAATTCAAGTATAACTATACAATAGCTCTTATCTGTTTGTATTATAAATTTAAATTTGAAATTTGAAAAAAAAAGTATAACTATAAAAGGGTCTGCAAAAATCAGGAAATATAGAAAGAGGTTTACGTGTGGTTTGCGCGCTGGACTGTCGTTTAGATTTATCGATAGTCCCGGGTGAAGGTACATCCGAAACATGTAAAACATTTTACGAACAAAACAAAGTAGCTCTTAAATTGTAACGTCAGGATTTTATATTATAGATATTAAACGACTTAAATAATACTAATAATACTATCAATAATAAGAATAACTATACATAAATATATAAAGTCTGAGAGAAGCGTGACAAGAGAAGCTTCAGTCACTAATTGTCCGCTTCTCTCAGACTTGCAAGAGTATGGCCTAACCATTAGCACAATGAAGACTAATGTTATGGGACGACCTGCTACAGACCCACCCTCAATCCTCATTGAGGATAACAAGATGGATGCCGTAAATGAATCGAAAATTCATGACGACCTGACTCTAGAACTAGAAGAATAGATTTAAAAAAACTCATAGGGAAGGCCGATTCGACCTTTGCTAGACAACGACCTATAGTCTGGAAAAGCCAGAATCTAACTCCTGTGACCAAAATATACGGCAGGGAGTCGTGAACTACCTGTGCAAAGCAAGAGAGAAAACTAAACTCATTCCGCCTGCAGTGCCTCCGAAGGATCTTGAAATTCACAATACTGAGATCCTTTACATCATTTACTCTAAAGACCACAAGCTCTGAAAAGGGAACTTACTTACAGTTAGTCAAAAGACTTTTATTTAAGGTTTCATAAAAGTGGGGTACGACTCATGAAATGTTTGAGAAACACTTGTCTTAAATAATCTAAAAAAATGCATTTTTCTAAAGCAAACTTATTTTGTAATAGAATATTTGATTGCGACCTTTCCTTCTTTCAAACAAAACAAGTGAAGTCGTTAAGTGGTAGAAACATTTAATTACCATCAGCTTTTTTGCCGCTACAAGAGAGAATTTATGAAATGGAAAGTAAATGTTATGTTTATATTAGCATATAATTACTATGTCTCTCTATAAATTACACAGTTTTTTTGCCATTAGTGTGACATAATCTCAAGACGCCTAAACATTTCTGAAGAAAAAAAAAGATCAAATCTTAGGTAAGTTTATATGACATATTTTTTTAGAGGGCGTTTTTCAAATCTTTCTACAAAACAAAGAAATCATAAACAATACTTCAAAAAAAAGTTTATATTAAGCGTACTTGTATCAAATGGTTAGGACCAGTCATAGAATTAAATTTGTAATAGATCAAAAACAATAAAAAAAAAAGCATTTATACAAAAAAAAAAAAATATGGACGGACTGGACATGGTAACCACTTTGCTAGTGAAGAGTCTCTGGACACTGCAGATTGTATAGTTATCTATTGTTTCTATTTCAAGATAGTGTTCACTAAGCCTGAGACGGCAACCTAATATAAAGGGGAGAAATCCAGCTTCAGTCAAGTGCTATTTCTTTCCCTTGTTTGAAATATCAAACAAAGTAATTTATTACCAATGGTTAATTAATTGGTCTAAATAATTGGTCAATTTTAAAATTAATTTTTGTGTTAGTTAAAATGTGCAAAATTTCAGCTACATTTGAGATTGGGTGTCGGATAAATAACGTGTTCAAACGTTTGGCTAGACAGACAGACAGACAAACAGACATACAGACATAGAGAGTTGATATAAAAAGAAAAGTAAAGTTCCCCTTTCGGACCTTGTGGTCTATAGAGCAGATGATGTAATGGTCATCTGTTTCTAAGGCATAAAATTAACAATGGTGTCATGTGGCCAGCACAAAGACCAACCGCCTTTATTCCTTAGTAAAGTAAAGTAAAGTTTCGATTTGAGACCTTGGGATGTACAGAGCAGATGATGTGTAGATCATTTGTTTCTGTGGCATCGGTTAGAGTTGATACATGCTTTGTAAAACAAATGCATCTTTTGAGCCAAGGACATGAATTTACATGTAATATCTGACTCTCATCTAATTTTCTATTTCATCTAGTATTGATATAATTAAAAAATTAAAATGTATATATTAAAGTCTGTATGTGGTGTGAATTGACGAAACAATAGAAAACATCTGATGACGCGATACGATACGATTGGTCTCGAGGACGATTAAACTGATACAAGCGTGTGTCTTGCAGATCTCATTGCATAACACATTAGGGCATGGAGACTTACTAATGGTGGTAATTACATGGTTGGCATGGTTTCGTAATTTCTCTACTTTTTTGCCCAAACCAGGTGTCCTTTCTTTTGGAATTTAATGAGGTGAAAATAGTATTTTAAAAAATTCCCTTTTCAGACCTTGACCTTAGGGCAGATGATGTCAAGGTTATTTGTTTCTGTGGCCTACAGTAACGAGTATGTCATGGGGGTAGCACTAAAATATAACTTATTATAATATAAATATAATATTTATGAAATACACATTCCTTCAAAAAAATGTTTTTTTTTTTCTAATTTAGAGAATGATAAATCTCATCTACTTAGTGATCTGTATCGCATTCCTGATCGTAATGGCTGAAGTCAGCTGGGCACTTCCATTAGATAAGGACGAGTTTTTGAGAGAGAAGAGGATTGGTAGCGTTGTGCTTGAAACACTTTCTGGTACAGTTGTTACATTATATTAATCATTATATTAATCATTCCAACTTTTTCTTTCTTTGGTAGCAACTACATCATACATGATCTATCAACAGTCTTTCCCCATTCCTTTCTAAGTTAGATAGAATTTGTTGCAGTAACAGGCCCGTCTATTCTTTTATGTTGTAATCCTATAGCGTCATCTGTCAGCCTCTTCTTCTTTTTCCTAGTACTGTTCCTTGAAGGCAAGTCTTTGCGAGCCCTCAGTACTTTGCGGCGTGGCCATTAAGTTTTAGTTGGCGTATATTTTTGCTTTTGACAATAGTCAAGAGGGTATTGTTAATCCCAAATGCCATTGTATAACATACAAACATCATAAAAAAATTTTATTATTATTTTTACTATCGATGGATTTAAAACTGATCATTGCGACTTTAAAGATGCGACAGTAAATACATTTCTTATAGAACTAAAACCCTGTATGTATCAAAGTTTACAATTTTCTGGTAAGTTTAATTTTAAATCGTGAAATAACAAAAACATGAAAGGTATTTTATCATTTTTCTCAGTTTAAGTCATAAGTTTTTTTTAATTTCAGTTCAGAGCTTCTATAATCTACCTACATATACTCACCTATCTAACTACCTACATATCTTTCTATCTATTAACTTGTGTGATGATATTATGTTCTTAAATTATTATTTTTATTTTCCCAGGATAATATAACAAGTTATAACAACCAAAAGAATGATGAAATGCAAGGCTATAAGAAATTTTAATGGTTTATGAATGTGCAATAAAGATGAAAGTGGACATAATACATACGTTTTATTTTTTGTGATTTCTTTAGAATACACTTTATACTGATACAATAAATGTGTCTTACAAAAAAAAAAAACAAACTGCAAGCATAACGTATGCTTAAAAAAAGCAACATACATTTAATAATTCTGACACCTATATATTACACACAAAAAATACGTTATCGTCGACTATAATACATATATAATGCATATAAAACACAAGCAAAATGCATGGACATTTTTATAGGACACATACAATATATATTGATCAGAAATAAGGGAATACTTCAATGCAAGTAGGTCGATATGAAAGCTCATAAAAAAACATAAATATTTAAAGTAAGACGAAAGCAAAAACCGCATCTCTACAACTGTTAATGATATGAATTTTATAAACATTAAATCTTTGACTCAAATAGATCGACAATTCTTATACAGAAATATATATATATGTGTGTATGTATGCATGTATGTATGTATGTATGTATTTGTGTGCGTGCGCGCGTGCGTCCTTTTTATTTTTTTTTCTGTTTTCTTATACTTTGTTTTCTGGATAGTTTTTAAAACTCTTTAATGCACTAGAGCTAGAAATCATTAAATTAAATAAATAAATAAATGTTAAAAGTTTATTAAATTGAAATTTGAAAAAAAAAACTTTAAAGGGGTCTGCTACAAGTGGAAAACAGAGATTGAGGTCTACTTGACAAAAAAAGGTTTTATAGCCTCTGGTTTTGACCCAAGATAAGAATTCAGTTGATATGATAATAAGTGACAAAATGAAAGTTAGACATTTTCATAAATGTTAATGGCTGCCCCTGGTCTAACTTTAGACAGAAAAGCCTCGGTGTACTCATTTTGCCCCTGCTTAGGACACAGGAGCTGACACCCAGCAAACAATGAATTTGTCTACGTTTGGAAATTTCTTAGTTTTAGCAAATAAGCTTTGTCAATGTTTAAACGTGATCTTAACAGCAGTATTTTATCATCAGTGTGACGTGCATGTTTTACAAGTTTCGGATGTTCCTTCAGAGTTGAAGATAATTACTTCCTAGTCCAAACCTCCCTCAGGAAGACGGGGGATGGGAGCGGGCAGGCTTTGAACCCGGGACCATCGATAAATCTGAACGACAGTCCAGCGCGCAAACCGCACGACCAGGCAGCCATCCAATTTCTTGTTTTGTTTATTTTCATAGCTTATAAGATGATAAATGTGTATGTTGTGAACAGTTCAGTGATCAAGCTGCTACATGTATTTAGTTGTTGTTTGTTTTCTTTTTTTGACTGCATCCTCACATGACCTGTATGGGAGCTTAAATGCACTACCCCTAACTGCAGAGTTTCTTGCCAAGGCTCTACGGGAGGACTAATCCTTACAGTATTGCTACCAAATTGAGTTCATCTCAGGTAATTAGTTTGCTTTAGTTTTTTTTTTTCTATTAAGAAGGAGAATAAAAAAAAAAACTATAGAAAAGGTTCGCACATCAAATACTTCCTAACATCCACTACGTTTAAGATTAAGACTTCAAAATTAACCAGAGATAAAATATGAACATATTGCATTTTTTAAAATGAATATAAGGACCTAATACATTAGATACTCAAAGAACTAAGTAATGAGCTAGCACCAGGGTTTAAAGTACATGAAAATATATAGCCTCTTCAACCAAAGGTGACTCCCCCCCCCACACGCCAGCCATGGCGTGGAGGCAGGAGTCACCAGATATATTGTCCGTGGCTAAAGAAAGTTTCGAGGTAACAATCCCTCTTAATAAAAATAATAAAAAACGAAAGGTATTGCCACTTTACTCTATGAAACAATAACTTAAACAAGATTTTTTCACCCATGTTGATTACGGTCGTTGACTTGTTGCACCAAACTACTGCTAGAAAACTAAACCGCTGTAGGCGAATAATATTTTATTATAGAAATTAAAAAGTATTGAATACACTACTTTTGTGAACAAAACTAAATGTTAATTTTATTACCATATAGAAAAATTGAGGATAAATGAAATAAACTAATATTTAAACAAAATCTCATATATAAAAACACGTCTTTACACTCTGGCATCCCGAGTCGTCTCCCGGTCCTACGATAGAGTCGCTTATCTTGCATCATTCTACAAAAGTAATAATTAATGCTCTCTTTCTTCGTCATCTAACAATGAATGCTCCCTTTCTTCATAATCACTTAAGAAACAAATACACACTTCATAACAACCTTATTCCATAGGTGTTGCTAGGAGGTTTGAGGCTCAAAACCATTTAGTGATAAAGTTAAACACCGCCCCTTCAAAAAATCTTTGTTTTAAAGTTTGATCTGGTTTTTTACCTGTCACAGGAAACTATTAGTAAAGTAAATCAGGAGAATTCTAACTAAATCCAATCCTATAATCATCCAACCCATGGGCGTAGCCAGGAGATCGAGGTTCAACCCTCCCCGAAATAAAACATTTCACAAATTGCTCTTTATACCAGTCCCTGGGCTATGAATAGCAGATTTAATATTTGACCTAGACTTTTTTTGTTAGCAGGATATTTCGCTGTAGGCACCTCAAAAAATGCATTTCTAAAGTTTTTAATGCAGCTTGACTCTCCCCCACACTCTCTAGCTAGCAAGGAAGGAAAATTAAAACTCTAGGATGAAACTATACTTATTGTAAATGGATGTTAAATGGTGTAACATTGCAGAATGCGAATGTCGTAAAATGCTGGGTTCTTCCTTCCTGAAGTACTCTTGACAAGTGACAAGACAAATACTAAAGACTCACTTAAGTCCGTTTTAGCAGACCAATATAAAGTTTATTTTAACTACAATAATAACAATACTGCACTCCTTGTTAGTGCTACAAGTCAAGAAATAATAAACAATCCTATCCGCATAAAAGCGGTATCAAAAATATCCAATACGTTAATTACAAATTACGTCCGCATCTCTTATATAATACAGACGTTACTTCAAAAAGAAGATGATTACGTCCTACGCGTCATGCATTTAGTCATGCATATTAACCAATGACTTAAATTCTGCCAAGTCACTGGTTTTTCTGGCTAGCTCAGGCAACCCATTCAATGCTCTAATAGCACTAGGGAAGAAGGAGTATTTGTACAAATTTGTCCTAGCATATGGGACGAGGAATGTGCTTTTATTTTTGTGTCTTTCAGAGTATTTTATTAAATTTTGTTTTTGTATTTGAAGATTATGGTTCAGTGTTTTATGTATAATTGCTACTTTACTTTTGAGTCTTCTGTCCTGAAGGCTTTCTAAATTTAGTGATTTTACTAATGGTGTTACCCTAGTCAATAGTGAATATTCGTATGTTATGAATCTCACTGCTCTATTTTGTGTTTGTTCCAGTTTCTTAATGTTTTCTTGAGTTGAGGGGTCCCACACGGTGGATGCATATTCTATTATTGGCCTAACCAAGGTTAAATAACATTTTAGTTTTATGTTCTTATTTGATTTATAAAAATTTCTTTTAATAAACCCTAATGGTTTGTTGGATTTTTTTATAGTTTCATCAATATGTGGATTCCATGACAGTTTTTCATTTATTATTATCTCTGCGGGTAACACTGTACAGAATAATCCATAATAATAATACATATCTCAAAAGGAGCACTGGCAACAACTGCCCACAAGTTATTATCTTACTGAAATTACTACAGACTTTTCTAAGTCGCTACTGTCCGTTGCGGACCATAATATTACTTGATCACCCAGTCCCAAGAATACCACTTGACTAACTTGATGTATCTTCTCTTTTTATGACGTGAACTTTTAATCATGCAATGTCAACTGAGACTGTGACACTTATAAGCGATCTATAAGGCAGATGATGTTAAAGTCATCTATTTTTTGTGGCCCACTGTTAACGAAGGTGTCATGTGGGCAGCACAACGCCCAACCGCCTTTACTTCTCCCCACCTAATGTTAGGTACCCATTCTTTGTGGCATTTTTACGTCTCGAGAGACGATCTTTTCCCTTTGCAACTTCTTGTGTGACTAAAGAGGCCAATCCTTTATACACAGCTGCGATCGCAGGTTGGGCATATATAATCACCAGGCGCCGTTGCATTTTGACCCTTCTTTCTGCTTCTGTTGTGTATGGCAACTGCAATCTTTGACCCTTCCTTTATGCTCTCTCTCCATGAGGATCTGTCCAGTGCCACCTCTTCCCGGTTGCCGGTGTCGATTTTGAAGAGCTTCATGTCGCGTTTGCATACACCCGTATAACGTAGAAGTGGGCGACCAGAGGCTCTTCTGCCTTCTATTAGATCGCCATACAGGATGTCCTGTGGAATTCGACCTACTGGCATTCTACGAACGTGGCCAAGCCAGCCAAGGCGTCTGCTGCTGATAACAGAACGGATGTCCTGGCACCCTGCTCTTTGTAGCACTTTCTCATTGGTTATCTTATCTTGCCACCTTATTTTAAAGATCCGCCTTAGGCATCGGAGGTGGAAAACATTCAGCTTTTTTTCCTGCCATGAGTAGGTTGACCATGTTTCACTTCCGTACAGCAAGGTGCTCAACACACAGGTCCGGTAGACTAGGGCTTTAGTACTGTTAGTTAGCAATATGTTGTCCCAGACTCTTTTCTGCAGCCGTGACATGGTGGCCATTGCCTTGGCTATTCTGTTGTTTATGTCCTTATCCAGTAGAGTGTTGTTGGATATGATGGAGCCAAGGTAACAAAAGTGATCAACAATTTCTAGTGGTTGGCCATTAATGCTTATTTGAGGTGCAGTGATTGTGTTTTGGACAAGTATCTTAGTCTTGCTTTGACTGATGTTTAAGCCGAACTTCTGGCAAGCAGCAGATAATTTGTCAACCAGGCAATGTAGCTGAATATCAGAATCAGCCACAATCGCTGCATCATCAGCCTACAGGAGTTCCCTGACAAGTAGCTTCCTAACCTTGGTTTTTACCCGCAGCCTTGATACATTAAATAGTTTTCCAGAGGATCTTGTATGGAGAAACACACCTTCGTTTATGTCGTTGTACGCATATTGCAGTAGATAGGAGAAGAATATGCCAAACAAAGTAGGTGCGAGCACACATCCCTGCTTGACACCACTGCAAACATCAAAAGGTGCTGATTGGGCTTTATTGAATTTGACAGTGCATTTAGTTTCCTCGTGAAAACACTCAATGAACTGCAGTAGTTTGGGAGGGCAACCTATTTTCCTCAGGAGTTTGAAAAGGCCATTTCTGCTGACCATGTCAAAAGCTTTAGACAGATCAACAAAAACGATGCAAAGGGGTCTGTCTCTCTCTCTGAATTTCTCCTGCAGTAGTCGTAGAGAAGATATCATGTCTACAGTGACTCTACCACTCCTGAATCCACATTGAGACTCTGGGTAGACTCTAGAAGCTATCACTTGCAGCCTGGATAGTGCCACTCTAGCAAAGATCTTGCCCACTATACTGAGGAGAGAGATACCCCTGTAATTGTTGCAGTCACTCCGATCCCCTTTTTCCTTGTATATTGTGACTATAGTTGCGTCACGCATGTCCTGTGGGACATGACCTGTTTCCCAACAGCGGCAGAGGAGAATATAGAGTTCAGGGAGAAGGAGTGATTCGTTGACTTTCACTACTTCCACTGGGATACCATCACTCCCAGGAGATTTTCTTTTTTTTTTGCAGTTAATTGCTTTTTTAAGGTCACTAAGGCTCGGAAGATCATCTAGGCATTCCAGTACGGAAAGATCTGGTAGAGAAGCCAGGGCGACATCGTCTACTGTGTTCTGTGTGGCATAGTATTCGAGGTAGTGTTCTGTCCAACGTTCTAGCTGCTTGGTTTGATCTGTAATTTTTTCTCCTGATTTGGATAGAAGGGGGCAGGCTTAGACACTGTTGGACCCAGGGCCGCTTTAATGCCATAAAATAGAGCTTTGCTATTTCCTGAGTGGAGACTGTCTTGGATTCTGTTGCAGTTATCTCTCCAAAAGTTATTAGCACATTTTCTAGCCATTTGTTTCGCCTCTTTATTAGCAATTTTGAAGGCCTCCAAAGATCTTGGACTTGGCTTTGTCTTGAGAGCGAGGTGTGCAGATCGCTTTTTCTCGATGCAAGGTTCCATTTGTGCTAGATTTGCCTCAAACCAGTCTACATTTTTGTGTTTTTGAGGCCCAAAGGCGGTGATTGCCGAACTGTAGATTACATCTCTTAATTTCTCCCATCTGATAGAGATGTCTTCTTCATCACTTAACGAGGGGATTGAACTGTTCAATAGCTCGCCAAAGAGTGCACACTTCTCTGGTTCACCTACATGGTTGACGTTAATTCGCCTAGTTCTGGGTTGAGTGGAAGTATAAGCCTTCTTGAGAAGTAGTTTAATTTTGCTTAGCACTAGTGAATGGTCTGAGTTGCAGTCCGCACTATGGTATGAACGGGTGTGGATGACACTTTTCAGATCCATCCTTCGGGTGATGCAGAGGTCAAGCTGGTGCGACCTTTTTGAGCGTGGGTGCTGCCAAGAGACTTTATGGCGTTCCTTGCCAGAGAAGATTGTATTTGTTACACACAGTTCATGAGAGCTACAGAACTCGAGTAGCCTTTGGCCATTGTCATTGATTTTGCCAACACCAAGAGGTCCCAAGCATTGTGGCCATGCATCATTTCCATCACCAACACGGGCATTAAAGTCTCCATTTATATAGAGGTGCTCGGATTTTGGAATACTTTTAATTACGTCCTCTAGAGCTTGATAGAATCTGTCTTTGTCCTCTTCCTGTGCAGCAATGTTTGTCGAGTAAGCACAGATTATATTAACTTTGCCTTGCGATGCAAATTTCATGTGCGCTACTCTTTCATTGCCAATGGGAAACATCGCGATGCAGGGGACGAGACTGTTTCTTATTGCGAAGCCGACGCCATGTATTCTAGGGCTTTGTTCTGGTTTTCCTTGCCAGTAGAATGTATAGTTGCTTTCTGTAAGAGATCCGCTGTCTGCCAGTCTGGTTTCTTGCAGGCAGGCCACATCAATGTTTAGTCAGCTGAGTTCTCTGTCGATGATAGCTGTTTGACGCATGTCGGTGACGAGTTCAGGGTCAGTATTGAAGCCAGGACACATTATCCGTATGTTCCAGCTTGCTAAACGCATTAATGTTGAGGGTTTTCTTTTGATTGTATTTGCAGGTGCGGGTGAGCAGTTTGCTTTTTGATTTTGTCTTAGCACCAAGCACCCAGTGGTGCGGCAAGCTGTGGCGGGATAGCACTTTACTGTCCGATGGCTGCTCGGCTTAAGGCAGGCAGTAGCTATCCAGTGAGGCTAAAAAGCCCCTCCTACCGTCAAGAGTGGTCCCTGGCGTTCCAGCTTACGCCAATCAGCTAGGAACTTATCACCGGTAACTACCACTCCCCGTGTTTTTCCAAAGACATTACTGTCAGAGATGGAGTGACCTCTCCATTGCTGGGGGAAAGCCTGGGCGGTAAATTTGCGAGTGCTGGGCTGCCCACACCTTAGCACACGCCTCTCTTCCATACTGACCGGGTCCAAAAGGGATGGCGAGTCATCACAATTTGGGGACAGGTGGCTGCAGGAGTTTGCCAGAGAGCAGTAGTCTTACTACTGTCCCCCCGCCTACGGGGCTCCAGGACCGGATTTTCTGTTAGGGTTTACTCCCTTAGCCTTAGACTTTACAGGGACACACACACAAGGCAGTGCGGCTATTGACCTATAGCTCGGGGTTTGGTTGGTGGGCAACAGGGCGTGTCCGCACGCCGACGGGCCATGCCTGCCTCACATCTTGGGGCCAAACCTTCTCCGAGACCCTTGCAGTTTAGCCTGAGGCTTCGCAGCCTCAGTTTCCATCTGCCACCACGATGAGGTACTGCATAGGACTTGCTGTGGAGAGGCTATGTACTGGCAAGAGAGACTTACAAAACTGCTTCCCTTTCACAGATGCTAGCCAGCGGTGGCAACAAGTCAAGCTACCACACTAGACGCTTCACACAGCCATTTGACAGGTACCCATTAAAGCTGGGTAAACTTAGAGTCGCCCCAAAGATTCCAGTCTTTACCAGGATTTGACACGGGAACCTTAATTCAGAAGCCAAGCCTTTTACAACTCAGCCTACGCACTTATTTGGTAATACAGTAATGTCTTTAAAATTAATGTATAACATTTTTTTTTTAAATCAGCAAAATATTTTTTGTAACACCTGTTCAAATGTCAACTGTGGAAGTCATAAAAAACTAAAATGAAATAATAAACGAAACTAAAACTACAAGTTGAAGCCATGAAACAATTCTATTAATTTCCACACACAATAAAAATAAAAATAAAAATACACTGAAAAATATTTCATATTGCACCTTATATTGTCAATATGAAATACTAGCTTATGACAACTCAAACAAAAACACACACGTAAGACTTTAAGTTTAGAAATTCAATCGCAACTCAAAAAAGTTTGAGAACCACTTCCAGATAGTAACTCTTGAAAAATAGTAATTCTAATGTTTAAGTGTGAGAAACATTTATGTATATTATTGAATGGGACTTATGGTCTTATTGGTGAACTGGAGAGATACCAGCATTCATTTGTCATCAGTTTTAATTATAAGAAGTATTATTAGAATTGCGACAGAATGTTATGTTACGCATTCATTAAAATAACATTAACATTGTCCACCTATAAAATAGAGTTCTAGGCTTTGTAGCATTAAACAGATCAACAGAAGCTGCACATTCGTTACAAAGAGAAAAAAAAAGCTCTACAAGTGAGTTTATGTATGTAGGTTGTAGAAATGCTGGGTGTGTTTCTTGTAATATATCTCCTAATATTTATCCGTCTATCTGTGCACACATATGTACGGAGTTGACACGTATATTAACTCAGCTAAACTTTTTATTTTCAGGTTTTGTTTTTCTTAATAATAATAATAATGTGATTTATAGAGCGCTGTTCAACATGATGTAGGCTCAAATATATATATATATATATATAACCTTATATAGTTTGTTGTTGTTGTTGTTTTGCAGCAAAATGCTGAATCTCATCTACTTGGTGATCTGTATCGCTTTCCAGATCGTAATGGCTGAAGTCAGCTGGGCACTTCCATTAGATGAGGAAGAATGTTTGAGAGAGAAGTGGATTGGTAGCGCTGTGCTTGACTCACTGGCTGGTACAGTTGTTAGTTAATTGTATCCCATAGCGTTTGCCTCTCCTTGCAATCATCTATTACTTTTTCATCTCGAAGCATAGGCTTAGCTATGATTTTTTTTTAGGGTAGGGGGGTGCATGACCTTCAGTCTCTTTTGTCTGGACACGCCCTATCCCCTTGGATTTCACTTCATTAAAATGAATTTGAAAGCTATGTTGGCGCTAGTCCCCGATTCAGACTTTCCACAGATCTTCCAGTTGGCTAAACGTAATGTATTTGTCCTGGAGGATATGCCTATTAAAATTTTAGAAACACGGAATGATTGATTCATAAACTACTATACTGAAACAGAAGTAATAGAACTATCGGCTGTTAGTATTATCATATTATTATTTTCATTACTATTTCACATCTAATAATCTCTAAGTGAGGATAAAATGTATAACACAATCAGCATCACGGGAGACACAAGTTTTGTACTCACATTTGCTAAAAAAGTCAATTGTTAATCACTGATAGTAAAAGTCCGCTTGTGATTTCTGGATCATTTTATCAAGAAATATTTATTAAGCAGATTTAACGTCAGATGACCAATCATTAAGGGCTCTAACTATATTTATTATATTTTTTTCTGTCAGTATTCCCTCGAGAAAGTTTCTACTATTTAAACAGGCACATACTTGAAAGAAAACTAAATAAATAGGACAGATATGACGTTTGAAAAATCATAACAATAAAAAGTGAGTTTGTGTAAAACACAGGGGGCCCTGGAGTCACGTGTTCGATGAGCAAAATGTAGATAAGAATATTTTTAGCACGAACACCAGAAGCTAAAGAAATAAAAAAAAAACAAAAAAAAAACAACAATCAATCACCACAATCCTGTCTTCCTGTGTACCCTATTGGCGAGTGAATGACGACAGTGTTGCCGATGTATTTGTATCGTCTGGGCGACTGGCGTTATTATTTTGTAACTGATAGTAACTGATTAACTGATGGTTGACCTAAGGAATTTGGTAAATGACAAATCTCTATCAAGGCTGCTGGTCAAGTGTCAACGAGAGCCTTTGAGCTGAATTACACATTTCTTTTATAAAAATCAATAGCACTAAACATTGTGATTAAAAAATATTTAATGTTGTATTCTAAAATCTATACATGAAACTGAACATCACTTATTTAATATTTTCTCATATAAAAAAACATATTGTAGTCATATATATATATAGAGAGAGATTTTAGGTAAAGATATAGATATGATTGTGTATAAGTCTTTTTTTGCACAAAATGTTTCAATAATATAAACAAATGTTGATGAGAATTACAACGGCTTGCATACTAAGTTTAAAAAAAAAACGGTTTTCTATCAGGAGAAAAAGTATCTAAAAGTTGTGCGCTGGAAATTATCAGGAAATCAGAAATTTTATGCTCTTTAGGGTTTGAGCTTTAAAAGAGACGGTCGGACGGAATGACAACACAAATCTAAAAGCGGTTTTTCCGCTTAAAAACAACAACAAAAGATTGGTAAAAACATTTTTACAATAATATAATTTCAGAAAATATCTGCCTCATGTTGAAACCAGAACATTAAATGCCTATACGGTCACATTATAAAAATATAAACATATTAAAATGACAAAATCTTTAATGTAAGAATGTGATATTCCAATTTTTAAACAATTTGTACTAAAGAGAACTGTTTCAATAATATATATATATATATATATATATATATATAAACAACAACTAGTATAGGAAATTTTTTTTGCACACAGAAACGGACTTCAAACAGTAACTTCACTAGACCCAAAAATACAAAGAGTTAGGAAGGAAATGAAATAGGATTGCTCTAGCCGAGAAGATGATAAAAACCACACAGAATTAAAGCGGTGTAAACATTGCCTTTATTAATCTGTCCATTTCTATCTAAGGCCAAAGGACAATCTAAAAACAGCAAGGAAAAAATGACCTCAATCAACAAATAAAATGAGCCAAGGGAATAGGGCTTGCTTCGATAACAGACAGGCAGGAGTTATCAGCCTTTGGGGGTCACATGACCGTTCACAATTAATTGCTCCTATCGGCCTGAGAACATCGTAAATTTAAGTTTTTGATCTATTTATCATCGGATTTTATTTTGGTCGTTTTTAACCAGCATTTTTGTACCATAGTTGGTATATAGTTTTATTTCAGAAAACACAACAAAGGGACATTACTCAGATTGGTTTCGAAACTATAAAACGACCGCCAGACTTGCATTTATTAATGAAATAAAATATGATAGTGACATATTTAGGAAGATGGATATTTTTATAGTGGATACCAATGGCATTTTGAGTTCATGATTGTAACATCATTGACTGAAGTTAGACATGTTTCTTCATTGACAATTAAAACCGTGTAATAAGTTAGATGCGTTTAACGTGTTCTGCTATTTCACACTGATGTGACATAGTGGTCGAGAAGCAGACTTATAATACGTTTTTTTTTGGCCTTCGTGAAGAAATTGTTGTTTGTTGCCGAAAGCACAAATACAGAAAGTATCCGACTTGGTAGCCATCTTTGCCGCCTTGAATAATTAAATTGTTCAATGCAAGGATCCAATATACTATGCCTCGATTAATCTAAGAAGATCCGTTCGTCCAAATGGAACTTCAACTTCGGCAAACAAAACTGGATGAAAATAAAACTTATATCTTGCCAAACTTATCTGCTTTCTATGAGAAAAAAGGGCTTTGAATTTGACAGACTGTCTACAGTAGCAATTTCCGTCAAAAAACAATTGAACAAGCATGCTATTGAAATGTCACCAAACTTCCAAATCTAAATGACATCCTGTTTACACTTTCTAGAGGTCAAAATTGAAGATGTTCCAGAGACAGAGTTTATTGAGCTCATCGAGACCTAGGCCTATAAACGAAAAGAAAAGTACTAAGGGGTCTTGCTGCCTTGTGAGGAATCGTTTTATAACAAGCTCGGCTACTAAGAGTGAGGGTGATACCCTGAAGATGCACAACACGGTATTTCCACAGTTTGCAAAGGAGCTTGAAAAAAATAATGTCCTGATTTCAACAGATAATATTGAATGTATAACATTTAACATAAACACAATAATAAATGCCAGATGGTTTGTCCGGGAATGGGAAGAAGAGCGATTGTTGGAATATGCTTTTGGCGGAGTATTTAAAATAAACAAAATGAGTTTCTAATGCAACATGTGCCCGGTTTTAAAAGAAACATTTCCGAAACACACATTTTTAAACTTTATAATTTGTAAAGTTTGTTTTTTAGCATTTGTGAACAACATTAAGTCTAAAAAAAAAGAATAGACTGTTAGACGTGAAACAGTCAGTTACAAACATTATAAAAGGGGTACACATATGTCAGGGAAACAAAGATCAACAAATAAACATTTTTATGCTAAAATTGTATCATCCTTAAAATCAACATTCGTACAATGATGTTTATTTTTTGTAACTACATTTGGTATTTATATTTGGAAACATTTTTTTGGAGCTTTTCGCTTTACTTTCTCACAAGTCCTCATCAATCGTGGCATACAGAGAGTCTTCTCCGCTTCTTTCTCGGTTCAAAACAGTATCACCATATCGTCCACGACTATTTTTTCTGACACGAGGGTTTTGTGATGTTTCTGTAAAGAATGAATGAAAAGTTTTGTTTTGAATAATATTGCAAGTCAGAAAAACATTATAAACATTTCTAATTTAAACATTAAACAAGAAGTTCATAGATGACTATGGGGCTTACAAGTTGAGAACATATTTACATCTATATGTATTAATAGGGCTATTTTAGCTATAAAATCTAGCCACTACATTGGCGACATATCCCACTTTGAGAACTAGTCAAGAAAAACACATGTATAAGAAGACACAAGAGACCGATCACACACACAAAAAAAAACCCCAAAAAACAAAACAAACAAATAAACAAACAGATCCAAGAACCATAATCACGGTGTTATTTTGGGTCTTTTGAGCCTTTGTGAGTGACCTCCTTCGTTCTGAGGCCGCATGCAACCAGGTGCTCTCTCCTATGTCAGCTAAGGCAAGTTGGCGCCTAAGCTGGTATTTAAAGCGTTTCCGTGGGGCAACTCTGTTTATCAATCACCTTTTAGCTCACAAAAAAAAAACTGTCTTGAGACCATAAGAAAATCCGCTGCCGAGAACATTCGCAGACGGCGAAAATCTAATACGACCACCTGCGACAAGGTTATGCTTGTCCTGATTGTGGCAAAATATGTAGGTCACGGCTGGGGCTGCGCAGCCACGGGAAACACTGCATTCGTCACTAATCTTCGGACTCGATGACAAACCTTAATATTATTATTCTGGACATGGCGTATAGTCTCCAAAATCATTTGACGTGTGGATTTGGAAGGCTTACCAACACATTACTGGATACAATAAAGAAACACAGCACTGAATATAATGTTCTTGAGTTGAAGGCCTCCAAACTTATAAGCCCATCTCAACAAAGCAAACGATTCCAAATTAAAATCACGATGTTAACTTGGCTGACCTATATAATAATATAGCTTGATAATACACAGTGAAAGTAAAAGGGATAAAACAATAATCAAATCAGCACATAAAACAATTCAAATGGAACAATGACTATGCCTAGATACTGACATGGAACCAATGACCGACTGACTCTGATGACTAGCTTCTAGTATATATAGTAGCGTCTATCGATCATTCTGGATCCCCGACGTCATCGATAGTACATGTTCCCAACTTCTACACGAAAGCCACCCCATATTAAGCAAATCAATTGTCGTCTATCAAAATCCACACAGCAGGTTTTTTTCTATCTACTTTATCTGACTCCACTAAAATTTTTTACGGCAGTGCAAGGATGAGGCCTAGAATATGCCCACGCATAGCTAAGTACCCTGACATGCAGAAATGGTTGTATGAACCTCTTACGTATATAACATTGATTTTATTTTGATTGGTTGGGGGAGAGACCTCTCATTTTAAGGTGACCGAATGCTCTTCTGGCCTTAGCGTAAAAGTTAAATCGCCATCAACACTGATTCATTCTTTGATGATGTACTATCCAGATAATTATAGTGGTGGGGAAGTTTTAAGTGATGTAGAAAATAAAATGGTTAAAAAATAAGGTTACAAAGACAGTTTGTGTGGAAATACAAACTCAAAATCGGCACTCGAAGTGGTTCACCCAGGCAAAGACAATTATTGTGGAAAAACGAGCTCAATATCGGCCTTCGAATTGGTCAATCTAGACAGGTAAAATGGCAGGTTCAAATATTTTCGGAAAGAAAGAATGAATGAAATTCTATTAAAGGCAAATGACAGAGAGGAAAGGAGAAAGAAAGTTGATCGATCTTGTGTGGTACCCCATCGGTCCAGCAGTCGCCAGCAGACCAAGGGATAGGATAAGGTGAAGACAAAATTAAATGTGAACCTGGCCTAAATGATGTCATATAATGATTATCTAATTGTTCTAATTGTATTTTAATGAAAAAAAAACTGCTTGCGTAGTTGATTTTAAAAATTAAAGTTTTCGATTTCAGAGAAGAAAAATGAAGCCATAGCATTATAACTTTGAATAGCCTAAAATATCATGATGTTAGATGTTCAATATCTTTTCTAGTTTACGAGATCTAAACGGGACGGACGGACGGACAGACAGACCACACAACACTAATTGCGTCTATTCCCCTTTCGCGGGACGCTAATAAAAACTTTACGTTTCGATATGTGTGGCCTCATTTAATCGCGAAACGACTATGGATCATCTAATGGAAATGCCTGGACTTAAACTGTGGTCGTAATAATGTGGACATAAATGTACTAAGTATATGACGATTTTTTTATAAGTTAAAAAAAAAGTAAAAAAAAAAACTTACGCTTTCTGTGTAAATGTTTAAAAAGAAAAATGCCCAACAGCAATAGGATAATGGCTATAGGGGGCACTATTAGACCAATGATGATATTGAGTTGATTGGATCCATCCGCTTGCTCAAGCTTTGCTAAGAAAAAAAATTGAAATTAAGTTGTTTTTTTATGTTATATTTTCAGCATAAGTCCGTAAGCTGGTTCTCTCTCCCCCCCCCAATTCTCTCCCAGTCAGATTCTTTGTTTCTTCTTTACTCTACTGCTTACTTTAATTTACGCTTGAACTTGGCTTGTCTTCCTAGAATGGGGTTCGAGGTTCGACACCCTACTCGGGCAGAGTTGTGTTTACTGAGCGCCTAAAGGCAGCACGGAAAACCAACTCCTAGATACCCCCTCTTCCCACTGGTCCACAAATGAGAGTGGACCAAAGCGCTCTGAGCATGAAAGTAGCGCTATATAAAAGCTATAAGAATAATTTTCTTTACTTTGTCGTTTGTTGTTTTTATCCTCTGACCTCCTAGAGTTTTGTGTTCTCCCTTCCTCTTGACCTCTCGCTCTGTATGCTCCCTTTCTTTCACTCTTCTCTCACGTATAGTCCAATGCATGTTACCTTTGTCTGTGCTCTCCAATACTAACTGTTCTTTTTCTTCTCTCGCTCTCTGTTTTCTCTTCCTATTCTTTTCTTACTCTATCACACTTTCTCGTGCATATGTCTCTCTCTCTTTTTCTTACGATGTCTCATCCATCATTCTATTATAATGTCTCAATGTTTTACCCTCCACTCGAGTTTACCCCCAGCTTTTCACCTCATCTAGTACTGACTATTACACTCTGTTTCCCCCTCCCCGTTTCACTCTTTCCACATTTCTCCCTCCCCGTGATTCTCTTCACCCTCTCTCTCCCACTGATTCCCTCCAAGTCAGGTTTTGCCACTTATTTTCTCACATCTCTCTCTCTCCGTCTAATTCATCCCTCTGTCTGTCCCAAAGTCTCTCTTTCCCGTCTCTCCCTCCGCAGTCAAACTTTTCTCCTCTTTACAGCTTTCTATCTCTATTCTCACTTTCTCCCACCTCCTCTCAGTCTCTCTTGTTTTTTTCTTTTCTTTTCTTTTTCTTTTTTTTATGGGCAGTAGAAATTTCCCATTCTTGGGCAACATGTTCACACATTGTTTTCTTTTTTTTATGGGCAATAGAAATTTCACATTCTTGGGCAACAAGCTCACACATTGTTTTCTTTTTTTATGGGCAATAGAAATTTCCCATTTTTGGGCAACATGTTCACACATTGTTTTCTTTTTTTTATGGGCAATAGAAATTTTACATTCTTGGGCAACATGCTCACACATTGTTCTCTTTTTTAATGGGCAATAGAAATTCCCCATTCTTGGGCAACATGTTCACACATTGTTTTCTTTTTTTTATGTGCAATAGAAATTTCCCATTCTTGGACAACATGCTCACACATTGTTTTCTTTTTTTTTAATGGGCAATAGAAATTTCCCATTCTTGGACAACAAGCTCACACATTGTTTTCTTTTTTTATGGGCAATAGAAATTTCCCATTCTTGGACAACATGCTCACACATTGTTTTCCTTTTTTTTAATGGGCAATAGAAATTTCCCATTCTTGGGCAACATGTTCACACATTGTTTTCTTTTTTTTTATAAGCAATAGAAATTTCCCATTCGTGGACAACATGCTCACACATTGTTTTCTTTTTTTTATGGGTAATAGAAATTTCCCATTCTTGGGCAACAAGCTCACACATTGTTTTCTTTTTTTTATGGGCAATAGAAATTTCCAATTTTTGGGCAACATATTCACACTTTGTTTTCTTTTTAATTTATGGGCAATAGAAATTTCCCATTTTTGGGCAACATGTTCACACATTGTTTTTTTTTATGGGCAATAGAAATTTCCCATTCTTGCTCAACATGTTCACACATTGTTTTCTTTTTTTATGGGCAATAGAAATTTTCCATTATTGGGCAACAAGCTCACACATTGTTTTTTTTATGGGCAATATAAATTTCCTTTTTTTGGGCAACATGTTCACACATTGTTCTCTTTTTTTTAATGGGCAATAGAAATTTCCCATTTTTGGGCAACATGTTCACACATTGTTTTCTTTTTTTTATGGGCAATAGAAATTTCCCATTCTTGGGCAACATGTTCACACATTGTTTTCTTTTTTTTTTTGGGCAATAGAAATTTCCCATTCTTGGACAACATGCTCACACATTGTTTTCTTTTTTTTTATGGGCAATAGAAATTTCCCATTCTTGGATAATATGCTCACACATTGTTTTCTTTCTTTTTATGGCAATAGAAATTTTCCATTCTTGGGCAACAAGCTCACACATTGTTTTATTTTTTATGGGCAATGGAAATTTCCCATTATTGGGCAATATGTTCACACTTTGTTTTTTTTTTATTTATGGGCAATAGAAATTTCTCATTCTTGGGCAACATGCTCACACATTGTTTTCTTTTTTTTTTCTTAATATGTGTTCGTCTAATGAAAAACAAAACGACAATGTAGCCAGTTCAATCAGGACTTTACTATCATTTCATGACGCCTAACGCCGTGTTCACACTTACCTAGATCTATGACAACGACGAAACGACCTTCAGAAATAATATTTCCGCCGGACGTGTTAAAAAGCATACGAACTTCAACATCGTAAATATCATTTCCAATTCGTTCCAATGGGATTTCAATGGAGCACTGCTGTATTCTGGAGGCTTCTTTTAAACTAGAGTCGAGTGTTGCAATTATGTTTCCAACTTTTTTAATAACCTCATTCTCCTTTAGTTTAATTTTAAAAATATAAAAAAATGTTTCATTAAAAAAATCTTTAAGGAATAATCTGAGCAAATATATTGAAGGCACCATAAATAGGTTACATAAGACAAAATAATTTTATATTATATATTGTCAATACGGTATCCTACAGCTTTAGACAAATATATAAATCAGAAAATAAGGCGTATGTATGCGTGTATGTCCAGAACGAAAGTCAAAGCATTTTGACAAATGTTGATAAATTTTTGAATGAATATTGTTTATATTCTAACGGGAAAACTTGTCTATGTTGAGTAGCCCTAAAACAAACCGAGAATTCTCAAAAGAAAAAAGTTCACCATCTCTATGAAAGTATTACAATTTTATGGATCAAGGTCATATAGCCACATTTACATAAGAAAAGACAAGGACACGCATGCGCAGGATCTACTCTTCGCAAAGATAGTTTTTTTTTTTATATATTTTAACATATATATGTAGATGGGTTCTAAGACCATTGACTACTCGCCATGTGAGCCCAAGTTTGACCTATCTTGAGTTGTGCTTGCTGAGCATCTAAACTCTAAAGACAGAATGAAAACTTCTCCGAAATATAAATATTTATAGGTAGTGTAACAAAGACACTGAGCAGGCTATACAAGATCAGAAAAGTCAGTTGCGTCAACTTTCACCTAGACTCAGGACATGTTCAAATTAAACTTTTTAATAGCTCCTTTTTTATTTTGTAAGACCTCTACGTGACACAGGGGGCACGAAGTTAGGGCGAATGCGTTTGAAGTGGGAGAGGTTCCGATCATAATGTAAACAAGAAAAACATTGTAAAAAATACTTAAAAAAAAACAAAGCTTATATTACGTCAGAGGCGTAGCTAGGAAATTGCCATCATTTGGGGGCCCGGTGGGATTTACGTCTTTAGAGGCCCATGCATTTTGCGTAACATTTAGTATTTAATATCAAAAACACTCGTTTGGGGGCCCCTCTCAAGTGGGTGCCCGAGGGATTTTGAAATTCCCCCCTCCCTCCCTCTCAAACCCTCTGTATTAAGCTTAATTATATCAATTAGTTTGGATCAGCCATGTAATTAAATTTCTAATACATCTAGACTGACAATAAAAAAAAAGCATTTATTACAAATATAAAAAAAGGGGGACAGCCTGAACTCGTGGCTTAATCCTCTCTGGCTTCTCATGAACTAATGAAGCTCTTCAGAATCGAGACAAGCAGCTGGGAAAAAGTGGCATTGGATAGATCCGCATGGAGAGCAAACATAAAGGAAGGGGTCCCGCATTGCAGATGCCATGCACACCAGAAATAGAAGGATGATAGTGTAACATCGCCTGGTGATTACATATGCCCAATCAAGACCATAGCTGTTTATTTAGGATTAGCCTTTTTAGTCAGAACAGAAAATGCAAACGTACAGTCCTATTCATATGAAATAGTGAAATTCATTATTCAAAAAAAAATGTGGTTAATCTACCTCTTCTGCAGCTATATAGAAGATGCAATCTTGCAATTGATATTTGCTAGTGGCTGAACAATTGATGATAACATTCTGATGAACTTCATGCTCACAACTGAAAGAAGGGGGTTCTATAAATAAATAATAAACTGTGATAATTTTGAAACCTCTTGTTTTAATATACTACGCATGTATACTTTAAGTTCTAAATGGAAGTTAAATTCTATACATTAAAGCTATTTATTTAGTAAAATATTAGTCCATAAAATTATGTTCCACATGTCTTTATAAGTTTTTTAAGACTATTTGAGCTTTTAGCAATCAACGTAAAAAGGAATACTGTTAAGAGTGGTTATAATAATAAGACAATATTTTAAAAGTCCTTTAAAAAATATAGCTTACCTAAGAAAAAGAACTTCGTACTTAAAACTATATCAATAGTGTACAAGTTATTTTTCTTATTCCATATTAAACGAAATAATATTGTTTTTATATTTATTGATTTATGTTTTGTTAGGTTTTTTTGGGTGTTAGAGAAATAACGTGTACACACTTTTACCAGAGAGACAGAGGGAGTTCAAATAAGCTTTGTAATAAACAAGGTTACATATACAATTTGAGTGGAAACACAAACTTAAAATCGACCCCCGAAGTGGTCCATCCAGGCAGGTAAAAAGGCAGGTTTCAATATTTTCAGAAAGAATATCAGAATAAAATTCTATTAAAAGCTAATAACAGAGCATAATGGATAAAGAAGGTTGACAGATCTTGTGTGGTGTCCCAACGGCCTAGCAGAGCAAAGAGATAGATGAAAGTGAATGTGAAGTTAGATGTGAACCTGGCCCTAACTGATGTCATGTAATCTAATTGATCAATAAAAAAAAAGTTTCCAAAAAATAATTAATTGAGTTAAGTTTTCTATGTATGCGAGATAGCACTGCAGTGTACGCGATAATATGAAAAACTACTTATTAATGTTGTATCAAATTATGTTCCACTTATATGCATATTAAATAGATTTTTGTCTCTTTAAAGGAAAAAGTACACAATTTTTAGGAAATGTAGTATTTGATATGATAGAACTTGCATAACTTAGCAATACAATTGTAAAAAAAAAAATCGACAAAAACCTAAAACCGTTTTCATAAATGTGTTAAAAATGTTGTAAATAGCCATCTCCCTTACTAAAAGGCCTCCCGTGTTTGTTACTCTTAATAGTGAATAGTTGTAAAAATGGTGTATTAAAAAAAAACATGCTTGCATAGTTGATTCACTTTCAGAAAAGAAAAAGTAACCGTTGCATCAGAACTTTGAAAGGCTAAAAATATCATGATGTCGGATTTTCACTATCTTTTCTAGTTTACGAGATCTAAACGGGACGGACGGACGGACCACACAAAACTATGGCGTCTATTCCCCTTTCGGGGGCCGCTAAAAGAATTGACTATTGCTTTGTCAAGATACCAACAACAGAGCTAGGCTGGCCTTACAGTGGAACCCCCAAGGGAACAAGACGTAGAGGAAGACCAAAAAGAACATGGCGACGCCGTATACTAGAGGAAGCCGAGAGGACGGAAAGAGCTTGGAAGCCATTAAAAAAAACTAGCAAGGGACCGTGGAGAGTGACGTGTTTTTGCTGAGGCTCTATGTTCCATGAGGAACCCAAAGAAAAGATAATGATGATGATTAGAAAGATTCAATGAATGAAAAAAAAATCTTTGCAATTATATTTTTTATATTGTAGTGTAATTACCATCTTTGGGAGTGGCAACAGTGACATTGTTTTGAACATGTGTAGTTTTTGTTGACATTGTCTCTTCAGCGTCAGGTTCTAGTCTTGAAGCTTTACATATGAGTCGTCTGTCTGTAGGTCTAAGTCTCGCACACGTCAGAGACCCTTTGTTCACGTTATCTATAAAAAAAATAGCATTTGAAATTAACATTATGTACTTTCTCTCCTGAGAAGTAGAGGTGCCACAATAATTAATGCACATTAATCGCTCTAAGTTGCATAATGGAGGTAGTCTTTTTTGGAAAACGTTGTTTTCATCATGTTTTTCATGTCTTTATAAAGGTAAAATCATCTCTCTCCATCTGTTTGTCTGGTACAAATATTGTACATGTGTTTCTTTTCTCATTCTCGGATCAAGTTAATATTTCACAAAATTATTCCTAGTCAATGAAAACTAATGGATAAATCAAAATAAAAACAATTATCAAAAACAGCTCCCGGGCACAATGGTTACCGTATTGGCTCGAGGAGGCTGAGGAGGAGGCTGAGGAGGAGGCTGAGGAGGCCTTAGCCCTCGAGTTCGAATTCAGGTCGCTCACTAAAAATTTTCGACATGCATGTAGGTGTCTAATCAATGGAAACTCTTATGAGCATCCTAGTTATGGTTTACCATAGAGAACAAATACCCATGAATTCTTTTGGGGGAAAAATGTTAAAGAAAAACATGTTGAGATGGTTTTTTGATTTGTTCATTTGTGATACTCGGTCACTTTCTGTTCATATGTTCATTCTAAGTCTCGCAATAGATTGCTTTTACGATGTCACTTTATTACCGGGTAATGCAATTTAAAAAAAAAATCTTTTTTTAAACACGGATTGGCTTCTTATAACCTTGACATAGATTCATTTCAATGCAATATGCACACTGATAAGATCACGCGGAAATAAAAAAAAATATATTAAAAAAAGACATGATTGACTGCACACTAACGCTGCACACGACCTATAGGGCTCTATCGGGCAGTATCTCTACCGTGTCAAAACAACCTTGTCCTAAATCTCTTTTTGAGTGAACTAGTATGTCACTAAGAATAAGTTCTTTAAGTTTCTAGCTCAGATCGTTTCTGTAGTCTCGAAACAGATAGAGTCATAGGTTCGATTTTTTTAAGAGTCAAATTATCTTATCTTATAGACAGGGCCGCCGCGAGGATTGTGGCCTCCTGCGTGCGAAATTAAAACTGCCGTCCCCCCACCCCCTCTTTTTTTCCCTAATAAATAATTCTATGAAGACTGAGTGGACGCTGTTCAAAAGTGGCCTTTGATTTAAATTCATTTTTTTGTAGACCATTCCATTTTTTTCCTTGCCTAATCGCAACGCTGTTGTATCCCATCCCTGAAGTACAATTATTAACCGTGCACTACGAACAACTTTTAACATACGTGCCTACAGAAATCTGACATCTTGGCTCTTTGGGATAAACATTATAAACAATCTTGTTATGACTACTCACTTATGCTCCTGTATTTGCGACGATTATAATTGATGAGCTGCGGCAGGTATATTACAATGAACATGATCTATATACAATTTCTCGATAACTTTGATTGCTCAATAGAGTTACATGGTCTGGAAGTGGATATGTTCACTTGCTTGTTATTGTAAGTTACAGTATAATCATTAAAAAAAAGCTTGAAATACACAAAGCCACTGGAACTTTTTCAATGTACCATAAACTTTCATAATAATTATCACGATTGTATTATGGAGAGATGTGCATTGTATCCCCAATCATCTGACATACACGGATTCAAGAGTTGCCTGCTAATTTATCCAACAAATGAAGCAACTCAGCGCTGAATATTTTTTATGAGTTTAATACAAAAGTAAATTATCCAAAGTACGAGTCACTTAAACAATGACTTGAAATAAAAAATAGTAAGGCAGTGTTTCTCACATTTCCTGGTGGCGACGACTCCCTAAACAACATTTTCGTTCGAGCCCCAATTGGAAGCTGAAGCGCAGAGGAGCGATCTAGGCTCCCACAGTGAGGTCTGCGAGTTGAATGTAGTAAAAAAATAAATGAAACTTAGTCACACTTTTAGGTTTTATTTTTCATTTCGCCTACTTGAATTGAACACTGTGTATAGCAATGATAGAAATCAAATTAACATCTTGACATTTCACTAAAACGTTGTCGTTGTTGTTTAGAACATAGTCTTGTGCACATAAGCCTTGTAAAAAGTTCCTCTTGAAGGTAGAATTGAAGATACGGCAAGTTTCCTCTCAAGTCGGCGAGGGGTCGGAACATTTTTTTCGCCGTCCATCCGTCCATCCCCCCACCCTCATTGTCGGTCGGTTGGTGGCTTGTAGCTCCAGCAGCTAGTACAACTGAACCGATGTAGGAGTTTTATATTTGTTAATAACTAAACTTCAAATAACTTGAACAAATTCTTTGTAAACAAAAACTCAATATTCACGATTTAACTTGAGATGAAATATAGATCTAATAGTCATGAAATAAACTGATATTTAAAACAAAATCTAGATCACAACAAAAAAAAAGTCTTTACTCTTTTCATGTCTTAAGATTGTCTCACATTTGCATAGGCACACTAATTTTATCATCGTCACTGCATAACCACCAATCAATCACTTAACGTATTTGCTTAACGTATTCTTACCGCGCCTAGGAAACACACACACTCCATAACACCCCTTTTTGTCAGAACTAAGCACCCTCCCCAGTCCACATGAGAGGAATTAGTGCCCTCCCCAGTGAAAATGATTTTAAAATTGACTTTGTATTTACAGGTAATAGATCTACTTACAGTGCGGCATTTCGACTCAAACTAATAGTAAAACGACCAGCGAAAATTCAAGGCCAGAAATGAGCAGGAGTCTATGGACAATTTGTCGTTGTTTTTTTGTGTGGAATAATTTGAATTTATAGAAAATATTTAAGTAATTTTTTTATATTTTACTTTTTTTTTTTTTTTAATTAACCTTGGAATAATGATTTGGCCGCACCCTAAAGTTGGCCGCCTGCGTGCAATAGGTATCGGCGGCCCTGCTTATAGATTACAGACGTTATTTCAAATAGAAGATAATTACGTCCTGTGCATTTAATGTGTGAATCTAGTCATGCATGTTATCAATGATTAAAACTCTGCTAAGTTGTTGGTTTTCCAAACTGAGTCGGGAAACCTATACTATTCTCTAATGGCATTAGGGAATAAGGAGCACTCTTATGATATTGTTCTAGTGTATGGAATAATACATGTACCTCTATCTTTGTATCTTTCTGATTATTTTTATTAGGTTTTGCTTTTCTATTTGTAAAATATGGTTCAGGGTTTTAATGCATTATTGCGTCTTTACTTTTTAGTCTTCTGTCCTGAAGCCTGAAGTGTTTCTAAGTTTAGAGATTTTACTGAAGGTGTTACTCTAATCAAATGTGAATATTCAATTGTTATACATCTCACTGCTCTACTTTGTATTTGTTTTACTTGTGTTTGTATTTTCTTGAGTTCAGGTGTCTCAAACAGAGGATGCATATTATTAAATTAACCTTACTAATGTTAAATAGATTTTTGTATGTTCCTGTTTCGTTAGTAAAACTTTCTTTTAATAAAACGAATTTATGGCAATCTGCTATTTAGTAGGTTGGAAAAGGGGATCGGAGTGACTGCAACAATTACAGGGGTATCTCTCTCCTCAGTATAGTGGGCAAGATCTTTGCTAGAGTGGCACTATCCAGGCTGCAAGTGATAGCTTCTATAGTCTACCCAGAGTCTCAGTGTGGATTCAGGAGTGGTAGATCCACTATAGACATGATATCTTCTCTACGACTACTGCAGAAAAAATTCAGAGAGAGAGACAGACCCCTTTACACCGTTTTTGTTGATCTGACTAAAGCTTTTGACATGGTCAGCAAAAGTGGCCTTTTCAAACTCCTGAGGAAAATAGGTTGCCCTCCCAAACTACTGCAGTTCATTGAGTGTTTTCACGAGGAAACTAAATGCACTGTCAAATTCAATGGAGCCCAATCAGCACCTTTTGAGGTTTGCAGTGGTGTCAAGCAGGGATGTGTGCTCGCACCTACTCTGTTTGGCATATTCTTCTCCTGTCTACTGCATTATGCGTACAACGACATAAACGAAGGTGTGTTTCTCCATACAAGATCCTCGGAAAACTATTTAATGTATCAAGGCTGCGGGCAAAAACCAAGGTTAGGAAGCTACTCGTCAGGGAACTCCTGTATGCTGATGATGCAGCTATTGTGGCTGATTCTGATATTCAGCTACATTGCCTGGTTGACAAATTATCTGCTGCTTGCCAGAAGTTCGGCTTAAACATCAGTCAAAGCAAGACTAAGATACTTGTCCAAAACACAATCACTGCACCTCAAATAAGCATTAATGGCCAACCACTAGAAATTGTTGATCACTTTTGTTACCTTGGCTCCATCATATCCAACAACACTCTACTGGATAAAGACATAAACAACAGGATAGCCAAGGCAATGGCCACCATGTCAAGGCTGCAGAAAAGAGTCTGGGACAACATATTGCTGACTAGCAGTACTAAAGCCCTAGTCTGCAGGACCTGTGTGTTGAGCACCTTGCTGTACGGAAGTGAAACATGGTCAACCTACTCGTGGCAGGAAAAAAAGCTGAATGATTTCCACCTCCGATGCCTAAGGCGGATCTTTAAAATAAGGTGGCAAGATAAGATAACCAATGAGGAAGTGCTACAAAGAGCAGGGTGCAAGGACATCCGTTCTGTTATCAGCAGCAGACGCCTTGGCTGGCTTGGCCACGTTCGTAGAATGCCAGTAGGTCGACTTCCACAGGACATCCTGTATGGCGATCTAATAGAAGGCAGGAGAGCCGCTGGTCGCCCACTTTTACGTTATACGGATGTATGCAAACGCGACATGAAGCTCTTCAAAATCGACACTGGCAACTGGGAAGAGGTGGCACTGGACAGATCCTCATGGAGAGAGAGCATAAAGGAAAGGTTAAAGATTGCAGATGTCATACACAACAGAAGCAGAAAGAAGGGTGAAAATGCAACGGCGCCTGGTGATTATATATGCCGAACCTGCGATCGCAGCTGTGTATCAAGGATTTGGCCTCTTTAGTCACACAAGAAGTTGCAAAGGGAAAAGATCGTCTCTCGAGACGTAAAATGCCACAGATAATTTATAAGTCTATATCTTAGAAAACATTATTTTTAAAACAAAAACAAATAAAAAGAAGTTTAACATAAAGTTGCATTGACAATTATGTATGGGGGGTATGGCAAATAATTTTAACAAGTTTTATAATACCGTCTACAACAACTCATCCTAATCCTGACTACTAGCTTATAAGTTCCTACTAGCCGACCCGAGGCGCAGCATACGCCGCTATTTAGTGATGTGTGAACACTGCCTGAAAGACCAAGTTGTCCAAATGGGGTGCGAATGCATGGTAAGCGAGGAAGGCAAAAGTTGCGTGCGGGAGGGTTCGGGAGGAAGGTTAAGAGTCGGCGTGCGTTCGTGGTGTCCCGCATGATTAGGCCACATTGAGATTTTTTATATACAGATATACTTGCCATGATAATGCATTATGAACAATATACAATTTCTCGATAATCTTTACAGTGTGTGAACGTGGATATGTTTATTAGTTAGTCTTCTGTGTTTTTATAATCCAAATAAAAAAAATAATTCAGAACTAAAAAAAAACGTTATGATATTTACCGAGCAAAATAAATTCAACAATGGCACACTGAGGATGCTATTAATAAGAACAATGATTTTTAAATATTTTTTAAAATGTATACACCTTAGAGAAGAAACAAGATACAATAAAAGTAATAAAGTATCAATTCTACTTTTTTTTCAAATACAAATAAAATAGAATCATGTAGGATCTTTTTGGATCGAAGCAGATCGAATCGAAGCAGATAGGATCGGATCTAATGGGATTGAATCTGATCAAATGGGATCGTGTTGAATCGGATCTGATCCGATAGAATCATAATTGAAAATAAATGACTTGTTTTCGGTTCGAACAAACGACATTCGCCTTATAAGTTTTTTTTTCCATTAACTTCCCTAGAAGTTTCGGGAATGTACAGTTTTTTTTAACTTTTACATTGCATCTAACTTCCCCCCATGAATTGAGTGCAATCTTAGAGTAGAAATTGAAAAAACAAAGTATAGGACACCACTGTCTTTGTATAGAACACTAGGTCTAGGACACTACTGTCTTTGTATAGAACACTAGGTATAGCACACTACTGTCTTTGTATAGAACACTAGGTATAGCACACTACTGTCTTTGTATAGAACACTAGGTATAGGACACTACTGTCTTTGTATAGAACACTAGGTATAGCACACTACCGTCTTTGTATAGAACACTAGGTAAAGGACACTACTGTCTTTGTATAGGAAACCACTGTTTTAGTATACAGCTTAATTTCAAGTCGATAGTTAGTCTAACCTTACTAAAACAATAGTGCTGCTCACCTAACTGAAGCCGGAAAGATTTCTGAAGGCCCAATTTAGCATCGTCTTCTTTGCCGGTGACATTTGGATACATACTGACGTCTACATCCACGACAGATGGTCGGAATATAATGTACGCCATTGCGATGGTGCAGTTAGACTCGAAGTATGTCGTCTCTCTGACCATTTCTGAGTTAGTGGCCAAGTTGCTGTTACCGCTGAAGCATTCTCTCTACAACACATTTTATTAGCGTTTACAAATCATCCGTTTGAATAGCTTCACATATTTAAGCTTAACAAAATGGTATTTAAGTAGCTCTCGTTGTGCATTGCTTACTATTTGTCTTCAATACTTTCCTTCAAATTTGGGAAGAGCCAAATATTATTCTCCTCTATCAAGGCACAATTTAATTAGCTATAGAGTTTCTCTAATAGTAGATCCTAAATATCACGCATACAACAATGTAATAAGAAAGTAATACACATTATTGCTCCACAATATATTTTTTTTTCTGAATAGATTTAAAGTTTCAAGCTTACAGCAGGCTCAGAGCGCTATGGTACTATTTTTTTTTTGCGGAACATTAGTGGAAGCGCGTATATGGAAGGTTTTCCATGCTGTCTTTAGGCGCTTAGTAAACACATCGCTGATCGAGCTGTCGAACCTCGACCACCCTTGATAGGTAGCCAAAGCATTCTCGGCAAAAATATTTTAGGGAAATAGCTATATTGGTACCTAGTGCCGATATGTTACTGTAATCAAACGGACAGCCGTCGCTAATTGGTTATTGGGAAGACTAGCCATATCTGTAACGATGTGAAGAGAAGTGAGCAATCTTTAGCCATGAAAAGCATTAATTCCAAACGAGCAATTATTGCTTCCTCTAACACCTAAGCAGGAGGGTCTATTTCTCTACTACCGGACGTAATCATTCTTTTTTTGTTGTTGTTGTTTTTAAAGTAACATCTGTATTTCATAAGATACGATAGAGCTCTACAATCAAAAGAAGAAATTTTCTATGAGATGATTTATAGTCGCTTTACTGCCGAAGGCCTTGTAGCTTGTGTCACATATAAACTATTATATAAACTAAAACAAAAGTAATTGCCTTTTTTAAATGTCTTCACATAGACAAGCTGGAAGAAAGACATACCTCATTTAAACGGACAGAGGCTCTACATTCAGCTTGGGGATAGACTCTCTGAAGACTGCACACAACTGTAAAATTGCAATCATTCGTTTTATTAATGCACTCAATGGCGTCCCCGTTGGCTGGTAGAATGAAAAAAATACATATTTTTTTACTTGAAAGATTTTAATATTTTGTTGGTATGTTAAAAACATTGTCATCACCGCTTCTCTGCCCTTACAAAAATTATATTAATGGCTAACTCAAGACCAACCGTTAGAAGGTCTGAACTCTGGCCTGCGTTGTCTCAGCCTTTGGTCAGTTTAGACAAGTATCTCGTTCAGGCTTTCTATTACGATTGGTTTCGGCTAACTTTAGTAAACCTCTTCTTTAACTACCAAAGATATTATTATATATTTCTGAAGGACTGTTTTAAAAACGCTTTTATCGACTCAATCTGTCTGTCTCTCTGTCTGTCGGTTTGTCTGTCTGGTAAAATGTTTGTACACGTTATTCCTCCCAAATCCAATCTTGGATCAAGCTAGAATTTAAAATACCAAACAAAATAATTAATTACCAATAGTTAATGAAATGATTTTTTAAAATTGATTCACATTTTGCTAGGTACAATAAAAATGTTGAACAAAAATTTCAGCTTCATCTGAGATTGGGTATGGGAGAAATAATGTAGACAACATTTTACCAGACAGACAGAGTGTTTGACATAAGCTTTGTAAAATTACCTACCAAATACTTGTAGTGCAAAACTTTTAAGAATTGTATTTCTCTTTAAGCCTGTGTTTTGTAATCTCCAAAGCCCAGAACTTAATCGAGTGGCGAAAGGAATGTGAATAGAGATGTCAACGACCGCTGTAGAGTTCGATCTTCTGACAATGGTCTTGGAGTAGTTGGATATAAAGTCGGTACAACTAAACGAGGAGTCACATCTGGAGATCAGGGTCGAGTCTTTAAACCAAGACACTTCTAGTTTGTTACCTTCAGGCCAGCTGTAATTCAGTGTAACATTTTCTCCTTCTTGTATTACCCCATAAGCTAGTGGATCTAGAATAGATCAAATAATAAAATAAACCAATTAGTAAGGAAGAACCCTTTCAGACCTTGCGATCTATAGGGCAGATGATGTTAAAGTTTTCTGTTTCTTTGACCAACAGTTAACGAGCAGGGTGTCATTTGGCCAGCACAAGGACCAACCGCCTTAACTCTCCCCAACTAAAGCCAAGTACCCATTAGAGTTGGGTGGGCTTAAGAGGTGCCCTAAATATCCCAAATTCAAAATTAGACTTCACTGAGATTCGAACCCAGGACCCAGGTTCGGATACCATGTGCTCAACCATTCGGCCACATAACACCCTAAAATAAACTATTTGCTAGTAATATATATATATAATATTGTATTTGTATTGAATAATAACAAAAGCTAATGCTACATAAGTTATATGTTATATTAGCCTTTTTATACTTACGATTATTTTCCCAATGTAAAGCCAGACAATATATAAAGTATCTGTAAAACATTGTTTTCAATTTCATCCCACCAAGCAAACATTGCTTATCTTGATAGCATAGGAACAGAAAAGAAATACATTAATCAATAAAAATTAACCAATCGCCCAATCAATTATTTTTAATAATTAATTTTGTTTTAATTAGAAAAAGGAGAGCTATTACACTAATCTTTTCCTTAGATAAGCTATTTTTTATTTTAGAGTTGTTTTTTATATTTTAGAGTATTTTTTTTTATTTTAGAGTATTTCTTTTTATTTTAGAGTATTTTTTTTTATTTTAGAGTATTTTTTTGTTATTTTGCTTATTGTGTTGTGTCAGTCTTCTCTAATTCGTATTCTCATGTTAATAAAATGGAATAGTTTTTTGGACTCTCAGATGTTTGTCATTGACATCATTAGTGATAATATAACAAGTGTGACTAGACTAGCAGATGGGCACACTGGGACATAAGCAAATCAAATCTGTTGAGGATCTACCGGCCCTAAAGCCACACTGCTATCCTGCCAAGATCTGCAGCCACTTCAGTATTACTCTGGCATAAGCCTTCCCAACTATGCTAAGAAGTGAACTACCTCTATAACTGTTACAATCGGAGCGGTAGCCTTTATTTTTGTAAATTGTTACTAACTTTCAATTCCTGGGGGACCATTCCTTGCTCTAAGGACAAACTTAGCAGTTCCTGGAGTGGCTTGATTAGGGCATGCTTTCCAGCCTGAATGGATTCTGCAGGAATACCCTCTCCTCCGGGTGCAACGAATAAACCAAACCTATACATATATATATATATATATATATATATATATATATATATATATATATATATATATAAACTAATGCTACACCATAGCCCTACCTGTAATTGTGACTTGCGTAGTATGTAAAGCTTTTGTAATCCTTAATTTTGAAGAATAAAACAAATAACCCCCATATAACGATTGGAGTGTACCTATTTCACATCCTGAGAAACTGCAATAAATTTAATATTTTAATAAAAATGGCAATATAAATAAATTTGAAGCAGTGTCGGAATAGTGAGAACACATTTATTATATAATCTATCATTACTATTTAATCTTTACATCTTGTGAAACTTAATGAATCATAGTGAACCAAGAAGAGACATTCAATAATAAAACGTGTATATATATATATATAGTGTCAAAAACACTGAATTGCACCAATTAAATTCCTAGTGTACTACGTTGACATTACTGTAGGCAAATAAAGGTATATCCCGGATAGAACTGTGGTGCAGAAATCTCCCAGTAGCAAACGAAAGGTACTAAGGAAAAGTCCATGACCTGTTAAAGATTTTTAGGAACACAGTAAATACACTTTGCGTGACTAATAATGTAAATCCGTCTGTAAGGCAGTGCATTGCAGCCAACCAGCTTGCTGAACAAAGAAAATAAAAGGAAAGAGACATATGTTGGTTCCTTTCTTAATCTTTATTTTAAGAATTTAATTCTGTAGTAGTAATATTTGCGCGCGTGTGTCTGTGTGTGTGTGTTTTTGCGTGCGTGCGTGCGCGTGCGTGTGTGTGTGGTTGCTGTTGGTAATTTGTGGTTGCCATAGTTCCAAGAATATTTTCGGATTTAGGAAACAGGCTAACATCTCCAAATGTGAGGACAAAAGCTTGGACTCAGGGGCGTAGCTAGGCTGAGGGGAGGAGGGGGGGAATTTGAAACTCCACCCAGGCCCCCCCACTTGAGGTCATGAGTTTTTTTACATTAAAAATTAAATTTTACGCAAAATGCAGGGCCTCGAAAAGAGCAAGCCCCCCCCCTGGGCGTAGCCGTGTGAAAGTGTGAAATACAACAGTCCTTCTTTTAAATCTTTGGACTGGTTTATGTATAAAAACTATCTGTATTTGTTTTTTTTTTTCAATTCGTTCAAATTGAAAGCTAATTAATGTTAAAAATATGAAGAATATGCTTGAACCTATTTCATACAGCAATGTATATTCAATCTGTACCCACTGATGAAGCGAGTTCCGAAGATGGTAAACGTAAATGTTTGGGGGTGATTGTTATCTGACTAGAAAGTTCATTTCGAAAAAAATGTATGTGTGTGGGGGGGGGCGGTTGGGGGGGACTGGGTCTAAAGGGAGATCAAAGACTTCAAGACGTTAGGCCTGTGTGTGTGTGTGTTTATATGTGTAGGTGTGTAAGGGTAAGAGAGACAGAGACAAATAATTTACTTTATTTTATTATTCTACCATTATAAGGAGGAGGCTTCAGACATTGCAGGTGACAGATCTTTGTGGAGACTGTCAGGTTATTGTGTTCTTGTACTTATCAAACTATTATTAGATATTTCAAATGTGAATATGTATTTAAAACTAATATTATTTCAATGCGTGTTATTGTCAATATTTGAAAAATCCCCCCCCTATACTCCCACTTTAGTGTCCTAAATTTGTTTTTACATTAAATATTACGCCATTATCTCATGCCATAATGTCGAATGTCAAAATGAAAGGGGCCCTAAGGAGATCACGACCCCCGGCACTCAAAACCCTAGATACGCCACTGGCTGCTGATCGGGAAAAAGTGGATGGATTTTGTTACTTGAACTGTTACAGCTCCCATGCGACAGAAGTCAATGGACAGACGATGAATGTAAGAAAATAAAGAATAGTTTTTTAGATACTCGAAATAAACGAAAAATAAAAATTGGCCAAGGACGAATAGGCGACTGAAAGGTCAATCTATTGATAGATTTTTTAAAAACCTTGGACTTGGCTCGGAATCTGCAACACAAAATGCGTCACTATCTGATTATGTTCCTTTAAAACTGGTGTACTGCAATGTCAACTAAAGTCTTTAAAAAAGTTACTTAACCTATAAAGAAGGTCACGATTGCGTTTTGCTGGGTAGTGCATCAGACTGAGACGCGTAAGCGTTTCGTTATCTCAATTTTTTTTTGTGGCAGTTCTCGCTGTTTTTTTTGTGTGTGTGTGTGTGTGTGTGTGTGTGTGTGTGTGTGTGTTTGTGTGTGTGTGTGTGTGTGTAAGTGTGGATAGAATCAAAGGTGGGGAAAATGTTGACACATTGTGCCCTACTGTGACAAGCAGAGGAAGTGTGTTTTCGTGTGTGTGTGTGTGTGAGAGAGAGAGAGCGCGAGAGGGAGAAAATACAAGAGAGAAAGAGAAGTGAGAAAGAAATGGAGATATTACGAGATTTAGAGGTAATAAGAAACAAAGAGAAAGAGAAAGCAAGAGAATGAAAAAGATCAAGAAGAATAGAGAGGAAGAAATAAAGAGAGAGAGGAGAAAAGAGAGAAAAAAGAGGTATGCCATTGAAAGAGATTCTATCCAAGGCAAAAGACAAGAGAGAAATGGAGTAAGACGATCGACAAATCTTGTGTGGTACCCCTACGGTCCATTAAGCTAAGGACTAGGTGAAGGTGAAGAAACAGACTAATAAGAAACTTGGAGAGATTAAAATCTTCCTCAAAATAATTTCCTATTCCGCCACCATCAATAAATGTTCTTTTTTTTTTTTTTTTAAATATATAAATCATTGCAAAAGTTAAAAGTGGCTACACTTAGAGGAAATGGCAGAGACAGCTGAACACAAAGACTAGACCTTCACACTACATGCAGAAGCTTTTTTTTTTCGTACTGTTTTGAACGACCTAACTCCCTTGAGATCCTTTACATCTCTCGTCTTAAGGTCGGCCTAAGGCGTAGGGTTAGTGTGGCTGGATAGGGGGCTCCAAAAAAAAATATAGTGACTAAATTGCGAAACTTGGATTTGATCTGAAACCTAGTAGCAGTGGCGTAGCTACCAATGTGCGGGTGATGCGGGCCGCACAGGGCACCAAGTGGAGAGGGGCACCAAAATTCCCCCAGTGTGTATTAATTTCCTATTTCCCTGAGCGTTTCAGTAAAAACGACTAATTGTATGGACACGAGCAAACATAAACTACTGTATTTTAAACATGAACTAACGATTTATAAACTAGTCATGTCGTTATTTTGTTTCATCTCCTTGACTATTTCTTCCATACAATGTAAGCTATAGAACAGTTTGAATCTAATTTACTAGATTTATTTCGGACACACGGTACATGTTGTTACTACACTGATCAATGCTCTGTAATATAAAGAAGAAGAAGAAGATATGCCAACCTTTTTTTTACTTCATTGTTTAGTCCATTGGTTTAATCTAAATATTGAGTTTACAAATATATTTCTAAACTCTAGCTCTAAACAATTGTCTTAGTTTGTTAATTTCTTTATGATTTTTTATAGTTTAATTTTGGAAATAATTCTATTGTAATGTCAATATTTTAAAATAAGCTAACCTTTTTTTTTTTAACTAACTAGTTAACTGTAATACTGTAACGTAAACAAAATGATGAACAGTGCTCAAGACTGACTAGTCTGGCTGGCGCCTCAAAACCCTTTTAAACTCAGACGGAGAAATCGGCATCTCTGGTTCTGTCCGGTCTGGGTAGACTAGAAGGGCCCCATACCCAGATCTATCGGTATAACAGAAAATGGCATCTGATGGCATCTGATGGGTAGGACTTTAGTGTAGCTGATGCCAGGTTTTGGAGTAGGTGTTAATCGCCTCTTGGTGGCTCCCCCTTGCCCTATAAGGGAAACGCTTATTTGTGGGACCGACATTCTCCTCCACGGAGGGCAAGTACCAATTCTTCTAATTTGGATTCTGTCAGTAGAGAGTCCAGCTGATTTTGACAAATCGGCCGCAATGTGGATGAACGATCGCATTTTTATGCGGTTCCTCTCTCTCCACTGTCGCACTTATATTGAGGTGGGTAGCCTAGAGTCGTAAGTACCGCCCTAATCCTCCTTAAATGTAAAGGGGCCACGTTTGTTAAGATTTCAGAAGCGTTTGTTGGGCTTGTCCGAAAGGTGCCACAAATGAACCTAAGTGCCTGTGATTGTATTCGGTCGAGTGATTCGAGGGCAGTTTTACTAGTATTTACTTGAACTGTATAGCTGGACTCAATTTGTGATCTGACTGCCCCTAAGTACAATGTGCGTAACATGTCAGCTTTGGCACCTCACTTTGTGCTGGCCAGCTTTCTTAGTAACGCTAACTTCTAAGAGGCTTTTCTTTCAACTTTCGGGACGTGCTGGAACATTGACAACTTTCTATCCAGGGTTACCCCTAGATATTTTGGCGTGTTTTCACGTTGGAGTCGCAGCCCACCGAGTTGAAGCTCGAATGGAGCCTTAAGAATGTCGATCCCTAGGCTGAACAGGGACCAGGTCGTTTTGGCAACGTTTATCTGAATCTGTCATTTGTCGCAATACGAGGAGATGGTTTGGAGGTTTGCTTGTAATGCCGCCTGTATTTGGTCGGCTTTCTTGCCGGTTGACCAGAGTACAATGTCATCCGCATAAAGCAGTTTCTTTGACCGCAGTGAGGTGCGTTTCTTAAATTTCTTAAGTCTAAAGAAGCATCGAGACAATTTCAAGTCACATCATTGCCAGAGTCCACCGACTATAGGTGAGCTGTTATTGGGTATGAATTAACTGAACAATTAAAAGCAACAAAGCAAGATGAGACGGTTATCATTGAATCCAGAAAAAAATGATGAGGCCGACATCCTGAAAAGAAGAAAATACTTCAATACCACAGGTTCTAGAGACTAAAGGACAGCACACAAGCATGTCTTTAGTACACTCTTCAAAAATTCATACTGAAGAAGCTGAACTATCAGACAGTGTAAACAATACAGAAAACAGGATAATAAACTCTAGACTGAACGACATTGGAGATTGGCCTGATGTCATCACAGATAATATTCGCATACACCTTGTCACTCAAGGATCTGAAACAGTTCAGCGTATGGACAGTCAATTCAGAGAGGCGTATAGACATCAAGAATCAGCAAAAGGAAAGGCTAGAAAGCTTTCAAAGGCTTGGTTTTTCCGGCAAATGTCAAACGGCGAGAAAGTTCTTAGAAAGTGGATGTGTTATTCGCCAAAAAAACAAACAATCCTTTTTTTGCTTCCCCTGCATACTCTTCTCAACAAGATCAAGTACCAAATCTTCATTTAAATCCAAAGATGGATTCAATGAGTGGTAGAGGTTATCCCCGAAAATAGAAAAACATGAGACCAGCAGAGCTCACATTCAGTCATCGCTTGCTTGGAGGGAACTTGAAGTTCGCCTGAGAGTAGGGAACAATATTGACAACAAGGCCCAAGATTTGATTATACAAGAGACGAAAACCTGGAGAGTTAGTAAAATTACTATCAAAGTACGATCCACTCTTGAGGGAGCATGTCCTTCGAACGAAGCTTTGTTCCAGAGCGAATACATACATGTCTCCACAAATACAAAATGAATTTATTACAATATTGGGGGATCACGCTAAAAAACAAATCATACAGCAAGTAAAAGAAGCCAAATATTTCTCTATTATTTTTGACAGTACACCTGACATCTCAAAGCTGGATAAAATTTCCCAAATTTTACGGTATGTTGTCATGGATAATGACGGGGTGCAGGTTCGTGAGTCTTTTGGTGACTTCATCGACACAAAGGACAAGCATGCTGCTGGAATCACTGAGATGATTCTAGAGAAATTGCGTTCGGATGGCTTAGACATAATGGACTGCAGGAGTCAAGGCTATGATAATGCTGCGGTCATGAAAGGTCATTAAGGTCATGAAAGAATTAACAATATTTGATTAATGAATACATATTATTTTGAACAAAAAAGTAAGGTTTTGCAATGCTATTAATTAGTTAGTTGTTGTTATTTTTTTTTTGGGGGGGGGCATCAAGATGAGGTACCGCACCAGGCATCATATACTCTAGCTACTCCACTGCCTAGTAGAGCACTATGGCTGTATGTTTACTAGTCAAACTCTATGTCTTCTTCGTAAATAGCGATATATGAGTTTCAGTTATTTGTTGATTTAGGTGTCTTGAATCAATTACGTAATTTTATTTTTACGCTGTTTCTTTTTAATATTGTTTACATTTCATCTACCAATGTCACTTCGCCTTGGGCCTCCAATTATCCAAGGCTGGCCCCGCTCGTCTTAATAGCCAGACTAATCGGCTGAAGATAAACATTTACACACACAGTTTGTTTACTATTTACTCTTTGGTATTCTAATTATCGGTAAGTGTCGTTTTGGCGCAACCCTTTTGGTGTGAGATGTTTTGGCGCGAGCCGCTTTGGGGCAGGCTACATTTTATTATTCATCATTTATCATTTATCAAGTCACTCCCTCCTTGAATGATCAGTAATTCTTCTTGGAATGAAGATGATCCGTTGTATCCCCATACAGAGAGGGTAGAAATTAAACAGACCTCGGATATGCTGTTAATTTTTTTTTTTATTTGTCTCTTGGATTATTAGCAGTTCACGTAGAATCTGGTGCTAAGCATTCCTGGAAATTGTGTGAACAAACATATAAGTCTAAAGACCAAAATATTTTATTTTGAAATTGGTAACTTGAACTAAGTCATACAAAACATAATATGTAAAAATTTAATATTTTGAAAGAAGATACACAAACGTTCAAAATAGACATACTTCTGTATTTTTGCCTAAGCTTAATGATAATTTCGATATCATGTTATTTGACCATGGAACTGTATTAGCCTATCTGTTTCTTTAGGCGTATTTCTTGGTTGAATCATTCAACATCCTGACAAGACAGATACAAAACAAAAAGTATACGATTTCAATGTCAACATATCTAGAACTTATATTATAAGAAAGCTTTTTACAATCTCACAATACGAAAGTAGGCCTATATGTTTTCACTTATCTAGTGAAATACCATCGTACAATGGTTAGCTGCCAGACTTCTTAAATGTTTATTCGAAGAATCTTTGTTTCAAATGTAGTCAAAGGCTGCAACTTTAAATTCTGCAGTACTAAGGCCACTTTTACCTAACTAGCTCTTTAATCAACCGTAGGTCACTGTGCTGGCAGCAAGGCATCCTTGTCAATCGTTGGCCACAATAACAAATGGGCAACTACAACCTCGCGTCACTAATTTGTAAATAAAAGTATTGGATGATTGACATTTGTCTTTCTGTTAATCTGTCTTTCTGCCTTCTTTCTGCCCGTCTTTCTGCCTTCTTTCTGCCTGTCTTTCTGCCTGTCTTTCTGCCTGTCTTTCTGTCTGTCTTTCCTTCTCACTGTCTCTCTTTATATATATAAATGATAATGTGTATAACAGATTCGAACCAGGCAGACTGTCGAGGTGAGTTAAGCTTAGTAAAAATATGTATGGAACAAAAGGATACAAGTGAATTTATTATGAAGTTCTAGATTTAAGTGTATCGACAAGAAAGCGAACAAAGTTATTTTACCCGTTCAAATCCAATAATGTATCTATCCTCATGAAATAGAGCATCTGCCTCAAAGGAGCCTAGAGAGCCTAGAGAGTCCTGAAAGGAGGAGATAAAACACGTAGACTGAAGTCATTGGCGTAAATTAGCGTGCGAGTTCTATCTCTTACAAAACCTCATTCTCTCTCTCTCTCTTTTTCCCCCTCTCTCTGTCTCCTTCTACCTTCTCTATCTCTTTATCTCTATCTTTCTCTCTCACTCTCCCTGTCTCTCTGCCTCCCCCTCACTCTCTCTGTCTCTCTTCCTCTTTCTATCTCTCTCTCTCTCTCTCTCTCCTTCTACGCAAGCCTCTCTTTTTTGTCACTTACCCGAGCTGACTTAACAATTCTTTTGTATGGAGCCTTTGGCGGTGCAGATTCTACCATTCCCACCAGCAGAGCACAACTCAACAAGATCAAAAGAAGTTTCATACTCTTGAAATAATACACCAATTTTAAGTTTATCACCAAAGAAGTGAAAAAGAACACAGAATTATAACAGTGAAAGATATGACAACATAAAACACAAATTAACTGTTTTGGAAAAGCTGCGTCGCAGGCTATAATTTGGTGGAGCACTGTGTGATTCAAGCTACCTCCTGACGCTTCCTTAGGGTTTACTCCCGAAGGCTAACGAGACCCTCCTTACCAATGCCTACTGGTTCAGGCTCACTTTACTTGCCTTTGCCTCATCTCCTGTTATTAATAAAAGATTCCAATTATATAAGCCGCATGTTGTGGCCATGATTTGGACTGGTTGTCAAAGGCTATTTGAGACGCATGACATTGTGGGGAGTGAAGTGCTTCTATCCTTTATTTGTTTGGACCAAAGAAATTTATTTCTTAACTCTCTTATCTCTCTATAATGGACCTTTAAGAGTGGACTACATACACCGTATAAAAACGCTCCCAGGTTTGTCTCCAATTGGGAGTAATCAATGTTATAAAACATCGCTAAAAAGTAAAGTCCCCCTTTCAGACCTTAAACGTACGATTTTTCTGATTCGCCAGCGGGCAAGGTATACTTATACAATTATTTATCGGTATGTTCATTATGTGCATCTAACACTAGACCTAAAGTTCTGATTTAGAACTGTTACGATCAAGTCTAGATCTGCTTCTAGATTTAGACTGTAGATGAACCTTTATGAGATACGTAAAAATATAAGTTCTGAACATTAATTTATTATGTTCTTAAATCAATGCATTTTTTTTATTTTAAAAGTTATAACATTCAAACTAGAGTTATAGCCATGTCGCCAACGACCTAGTAATTATTTTCTTATCGATAAAAATAAATTGTTAAATTTATAGAAAATTCGTTAGAGCAGTATTCGAGAATCGCGTCCTCCCAGGTTTCACGAAGGAGTGACTTGAATAGAAAAAAGTTCCCCATTCAGATCTTGTGGTCTAAAGGTAATCTGTTTCTGTGGCCTACGGTTAACGAGGGTGGACTCAGAGGTGCCCGAAGATTCCGAAATTAAAAATCCCTGGATTCGAACCCCGGTCTCCGGTTCGGAATCCAAGCGCTTTGCCGCTCTGCCACCACGCCTCCTGACTTGAATAAGTTATTGTTAAAATATATATTTTTTAAAAGACAATTCCTCCATCATATAACTTAAAATAAAATAAAATAAAGCGAAAAATATTTATCTAGCTCAAGCCGGGTATCTAATACACAATTTTTGTATGTACGAACGATTCTACACATTTTCACGATACACACAGTCTATCGGAAAGTAAGGATTTATGTGTTTCTTCAGAACAGTTATACAATTTAGAACAGTGATATCCAAAATACGGCCCACGGGCCACATCCGGCCCGCGTAGTGGTTTCATCCGGCCCGCCAAAACGTCGGCACAAAGTGTAGAGAACTCCCCTCCGCCTCAACAAAAAAATTGAAAAATGTGTCTTTACCTCCGTGAGGCTCCTCACTATTTCTCGGATCAATTGGTACCAGGAAAAGGTGAACGGATTGTTACTTTTTTGTGTGTGAAACATAATCAAAAGCCAACATGTTTGTTTTTTAAAGAAAGTGTAACTGTTTAAAAACAGTAACATGTAAACAAATATGGATGCATTCTTGATTTGATCTACGAATACAAGAGTGTTAAGCTACGGATATTAGATCCACGTGTTTCTCATCAAATAATTTCAGGTTAATTTCATTTTTAACTTTTTTTTTTAACTTTTTCGTTGATGTGGCCCGCGACACGAGTGTTGGAAATTGAAATGGCCCGCAGGTCGACTAAGGCTGGGCGTCACTGATTTAGAAGATCTGCTTCTTGGTACAGTACGGCTGACTACGCCTTTTTTTTTTTTTACTCCAATTTATAGCCAAATTTAAATTGACTTCTTTTATACTTTAAAAAAAAAATTGAAAGTCTAACTAGAGTTTTCTCAATGTGGCCAACGAGCTAGTAATTTGTTTTTCAGTGATATACATTAACTGTTAAATTTCCAAGAAAACTGATAGAGGCGCTTTTGAGAACAGTGATCGTGCAGGTTCTAGGTTCCAAGAAGTTCTGACTTATAAAATAGAACTGACAAAATTCTTGTCTTTGCTATAGTGTTTTTATTTTGAACATAATAAACATCTGTAAAGAAGATGTTGTTTAGCATTGAATATAAATATAAACATTGGAAACAGTTTCTAGTATATTTTGTGGGTTTTTAATTACGAAACAAGAAACTTTTTAAAAAAAAAAAGCACACCGTACTGTTATGATAAATGCCCCCAAGACCATTATCTTTTACAAAGACACAAAGTTAAAAATAGAACATTGTTTATCCAGTATGACATGTATTATAAAAGAAAATATACCAAGCAATACACATCATTCATACGACGTTTTCTTTTACATTTTATGCTTCAAAATATTCAAGATATTTTATTAGAAAAGTTGGTGTACTATGAAATTCTTCTTCGTGAAACATGAGAGCCCAAGGATTCCTATAATGACTACAGACCTATTTTTTGTTAATGAAAATAATATTTCTTAGATTAAAGCCTCCCATTCCACAACTCATTGGACATGATCAATTCTGCTGCAATCCTAAGAAATAATATTTTTGAAATGAATCACTTTCTGAGAGATTTCATCAGTTTTAGCAAAGATAAAAACCTAAATGCTGCCCTTTTGTCCATTGACCAAGAAAAGGCTTTGGATCAAGTTGACCATTCTTTTCTGTTCCAGGTGGTGGACAAGAGTAGAATTGGTTCTTATTTACTTTGGGTTTATTAGGCTAGGTTACTCGGGAGCAACAAGTCAATTGTTAATAATTCACTCCCTTAGTTCGAGTTTCTTATTGAAATGGTCAGTACGCCAGGGGTGTCCGTTGTCACCATTTCTTTACACGCTTTGTTTGAAAACTCTTCTGGAATCAATTAGAGTAGACAGTTCAATTGTAGGTAGCAATATTCCTGGCCAAATACCTGTTGTTAAAGTTAAAGCTTACGCAGATAATACGACGTTTTTCCCATCAAGCGAGAGCAATATCAGCAATATTTAAATCTTTTGGACTGGCTAGCGGGTCAAAAATTAACACAAGGAAAGTCATCCATTATGGTTTGGAATAGTAATGCACTTTATTATTCTAAAGACCAGTGTGACATTATTTAAAATAAAACTTGTAACATTATTAAAATGTATAAGCATACCTCGTCTACCATTTTTGGGAGGGCGATTTTGATTAATAATATGGCCATTCCAAGGGTGATTCTCCTAATGTCATATTCAAAATGAACACAATAATTGAAAGCTTCATTTTTAGAAACACAATTGAATGTATCAAGCATAACACTTTGATCCAGGATAAACAAGACGAGGGAATTAATTTACAAGATATTCGAGTCAAGATCAAGGCATGAAGACTTCAGTTCGTGGGACAGATAGTTAGACATCCTATGAAGTTTCCATTATCAGTGTATTATTATGGAATTAGATTGGAGCGATTACTTACAATTCGGAATGATACCCCACATTATTTTGGTGCACCTATTTTATAGGTCGATTTCACAAATACTTTTGAATAATGAACACTTAATACATAATACGTTTAAAGAAATTTACACGGCGCTAAAGTTCAGAACTTGGGTCTCAAAATCAAATGGGGATAGGAAAGAGAAATAACAGAGTTTAGGGATTCCTTCATAAACCTTCATTATAAGCACACTGCGCCCAAGGCTAGGGAAATATCCTATAGGCTCATTTTTGCCATGATACTTATTAAGCGCAAGAAGGTCAATATTTTAGAAATCTGTGGTAAATGTAAAATGTGTAACAGGTCAGCGGAAGTGGAAGAGAAACATTTGTGTCTAGATTGTCCGTTGTTTTCTAATGTTAAATATACTGTTAAACGTCTGTTAGATGCTAATTGTGACTCAGATGTGGATATAAATCTGGCGATCCTTTTAAACAAGGTTCCCAAATTACGTAACAAAGCTCTGGGGAATTTTAACCTGATTATTTTGGCATAGTATAGGAAACTTGTTTGGAATGCTAGACTGAAAATTGTAATAGATAATAAAAATTTCATTCCTGATGGCCTTGAGATTATGTTTAGACAAATTGTAGACTATAATCTAGAAAACGTAGGGGAAATATATAGGATGATATGTGTGGGGCTGTATATTGGTGAGTGCTTATATAAACGCTTGTGGGTATATTTTTAATGCATGTAGGTTTTATGTACGATTTAGTGTATGCGAAAAGGTAGTTTGTGGGATATATATATATATATATATATGTATGTACTTTTTAGTATTAGCCCACAGTAGTGGCTTCCTAATTGCAAATGTATTTGACTTAACAGAATTATTTATATGAAATAACTGCCGGGCTTGTATTGGGATGTATTTGTATGTGTTCTTGGGTAGTCACTTAATGTGTTGGACTGCTCCCTCAGAAGTCTTCGACACCTTGTTTTGTAGCCCTTTGGTCCATGTACAAGGTAATAGGGTGTATGTATCTAAGATGATTGGTGTGAATCTATCAAGTTTTGATATGTGGGTATGCGTGTATTAGGGTGTAAATTTTGGTGTGTATTTTTACCTTTATGCTTGGTTAGTTATCCTTTGTTTGCTGATACATTTATCCTTGTAACATTTTTCTGTCTCTGATGGTATCAATTGTTAGGTGGTATATCTTTGCTTTTAATTAATAATTTTATTATTATGTTAGAAATGGACGAGTAGTCATTCTCTGGCGCTGCCAGGGTCGAGTTTCGCTAAAGAGAAACAAAATTCATCGTAGTCCCTTTAACAGTTTCCACTGAGAAAAACTTCTCCTGATGTGGCAGGTCTGCAGCAGTACCGCCCTCTGACAGGCAACGAAGATGTTCCTAGGAATGTTAAGGGCCTTGAAGGTGTCTTTGAGGTCAGTTGCTATTATCCCCTCGGTTGATATAACAATGGGGTATATTGTTTTTTTGGACAATTTCCATAGACGCTTAATCTCCAAGCCTAGGTTCCCATATTTTCTTTGTTTTTCTATCTCAGTTTTTCTTAAATTATGAGACAGTGGTACGGTGATATCGATAATGGTAGCGGTTTTTTCTTTTTTATCGATGAACAGCAGATCCGGGCGATTGAAATTTACCCTTTTGTCGGTCAGAATAGCCCTATTCCAGTACAGCAGATGTTCAGTAGACTATAGAACCTATTATTATTATTATTATTATTATTATTATTATTATTATTAGCGTAATTTTGTAAAGTAGGAGTTTGATCCATTGGAGGTGTTACATATCAAAGAAGGTTGGAGAGGCTCGTGGAGCTTTATTTGTATCGGGGACTATTTTTAAAAAATACTATATACAAATTACTCACATATACTATTTTTTAATCATTTCAGTCTGTGCTGATTCTAACAGAACTCAAAGACCTCTCGGTGTCAACTGGTGAAGATTAGTTGTCCTGGGACTTCATTGGGGAAAAAATTATCACCAGACCAGACAATTTGTAAAGAGTAACCAATGATAGATTATACGTAGTCCTCTAACCTCCTTATGAGCTCACTGTAGTGCTGCTTGGTCTCAGACTTGGGTTGACGACAAGTTAACATCAGTAAATTGTACCGGTCTGCCCTATTGTGGAGCTCCGCCACGTGATGTCCAGGAACATTGTTGATTAGCCCAGCTTTGGGTGTTGGACATAAAAACATCAGATCAATGGGGCTTCAGGCTGATCTGTCAGCTGGTGAACGATCCGAGGAAATCATTGACTATAGATAGTTTTGTATCTTCGACCTAGTAATGAACATGAAAGTCTGATATATTTTTTGGCCACTCGAAGGTGCTGCGATTACTTCTATGTGTGTATGTGTCCTAGAGCTGTTGGACTTTACTAGTAAAAAAAATCAAAAAAATCGCTCGTCTACAACACAGGACAATGGACATACCAGCGATTGTCAAGTTTGGACAGTTTATGTACAATTTTAACGTGAATTGTTGTGTAAACCTTAAACTAATGTTAGTGTCTTATGTGTTGTTGGCAATGTAATCTCTTCAGTACGGAATAAACATTTATATTTCTTGGAATCTTTGGGCTTCCATAGGAAATAATGTGAGAACCTTCCGACAGAATCCCTAAAACTTTGTTCGTCTACAGCAAAGGACAATTGACAACCCAGTGATCGTCAAGTTTGGATAGTTGATGAACAGGTTTAACGTGTACTGTTGTGTAAACCGTAAACTTATGTTATTGTCTTATGTGTTTTAGGCAATGTAATTTTTTTAGTACTGAATAATAAAAATAAAAAATGTATGAAACATGAGAGCCCTAGGATTCCTATGATGATAAAGCTAAAATTGAATAGCACAAATTCTGAGGTTTCCTATAAAAAAAAAAAAAAAAAATGGGAGCTTACAAAAAAAAAAAATAATAAACTAAAATAAATAAATAAAAAAGCCCATAAAAGAAGCCTAAGGACCAAAGATTTCTATGATGACAAAGCTAAAATAGAATAGCACAAATTCTGAGGTTTCATAAAAATGTCACCAATTATGCATTGTATCTCTCTTCACAAGCGAGCGTCTGTGTCTCTGAATCTTTACCTGCCTATTCTTTTTTCTCTCTCTATTTTTCTTTACTCTTCCTTTCTCCTATTGTCTTTCTCTCTATCTTTCCGTAAATCTATCGTCCTCAAAGTTTCAAAGCTACCATCACTATTGTTTAAGATACTACAAAACATTGTGATTTACTTACATAGACTTTGAAACACACAATAGGTTGTCTCTTCTGACAAATATATCTTTTGAACGGATTCGAGATGAATCCGAATCTATTTACTATTTATAGAACCAGTGTTGTTTGTAGACAATCAGAGATGTCATTAATGCAACTCATTTATATAACAGAAATTATTTATCCTATTGGCATAAAAAATCATTCATTAGCACTAACTTTGGTATTATTTAATGATAATATTAGTCGGCATTGTGCTTGGGACTAACAAATGATGACGATGTATACAGCATGTGCCTTTAACCTCATTTATTCATACAATTTATTTATTCATGAATTTATTAATGAATAGTTATAGTCTCTTGTGATTTACATATTTTCGTTTAAAAGAACAGATGGATAGTTTTTATGTCATTCCTTTTGTGTCGATAAAACAAACTATAAAATTAATGAGATTACAAAATGATTCTTATAAGCTTCTATACTAGTAGATATTAATAACCTCAACCCAGAGCATCATGTAATTTTAAAAGATGCGTCTGTGAAAAATATCTGCATGTATTTTAAAAAATTCTTTTGTCCATAAGTAAACACGCGTGTACTCTAATAGGAAATCGAACGAGGGGGTCTCAGTCGGCAAACTAGTCGCCCAGACCGTGACCAATCGTTAATGAAGACCCAAACACTGACCTGCAAAGTCGCAGCCTGTGGGCAGCTTAGACCAATGGCTACTGGTCTCGCCCTAATTCAGGTTTTCAAATAATGCTTGTAACTACAGTCGACTCCATATCTCTTAGGACAGTAATAAGGTACTACTGCTTTCATTTGTTAACAATGCTGTTTGTTTGTTTTTTCCGAGGACTTTAGTCCTTCCAGAAAACGACTCTTTTTTTTTAACTCAAGTAAAATATATAGGTCACTGATGGGTCTTCTGTTATTGTTTTCACTATTTTGATATTGTTGTTATTTTATTTTATCATATATTATCTTTTTTTCTTCTTTATTCTTGTATTTTGTATCTTATCGAAAGCGTACAAAAAATGTATACAAATAAAATTAAAAATAAAAAGGTAACGACCAGAATTCGAACTTGTCAACTAATGGCCAAAACAGTAAACCACTTTACTGGCGAGGTGTCTACAAATGTGGAAGATTGTATAATTATCTATTTGTTTCTATGTCATGTTTTTGTTCACTGAGCCTGAGATGGTGCCTAATATAAAATGGACTAAATCAGCGTATACCACTACTTCAGTCAGGTACTTTTTCTTTCCTTTGTTTAAGTTAGCATACAAAAAAAATTTATTATCATTACTTAATTACCTAATAGTTAATTAAAAAAAAAATTCTTTTCAGGTAAAAGAAAGAATTATACAAAATTTTGGCTTGATCCGAGATTGGGTGTCGGAGAAATAACATGTACACACTTTTGGCCGGACAGATAGACAGAGTAAGTTTATATAAGCTTTGTAAAAATTCAGATTTAAAAAAAAAAGGAATCTCATAATTTTTAAGAAGTATTCCTGCTTTAACGCGTCAGAAATAGATGATCCATACACCATCTGCCTTATAGATTTGCAAGGTCTGTACTCCAATACTAACGTTGAATACGTTGTTCGATATTCTGTGGGATTTTACGCCTCGAGAGACGATCTTTTCCCTTTGCAACTTCTTGTGTGACTAAAGAGGCCTATCCTTGATACACAGCTGCGATCGCAGGTTGGGCATATATAATCACCAGGCGCCGTTGCATTTTCACCCTTCTTTCTGCTTCTGTTGTGTATGACATTTGCATTTTGTGACCCTTCCTTTATGCTCTCTCTCCATGAGGATCTGTCCAGTGCCACCTCTTCCCAATTACCAGTGTCGATTTTGAAGAGCTTCATGTCGCGTTTGCATACATCCGTATAACGTAAAAGTGGGCAACCAGCGGCTCTCCTGCCTTCTATTAGATCGCCATACAGGATGTCCTGTGGAATTCGACCTACTGGCATTCTACGAACGTGGCCAAGCTAACCAAGGCGCCTGCTGCTGATAACAGAGCGGATGTCCCGGCACCCTGCTCTTTGTATCACTTCCTCATTGGTTATCTTAACTTGCCACCTTAGGCATCGGAGGTGGATAACATTCAGCTTTTTTCCTGCCATGAGTAGGTTGACCATGTTTGACTTCCGTACAGCAAGGTGCTCAACACACAGGTCCGGTAGACTAGGGCTTTAGTACTGCAAGTCAGCAATATGTTGTCCCAGACTCTTTTCTGCAGCCGTGACATGGTGGTCATTGCCTTGGCTATCCTGTTGTTTATGTCTTTATCCAGTAGAGTGTTGTTGGATATGATGGAGCCAAGGTAACAAAAGTGATCAACAATTTCTAGTTGTTGGCCATTAATGCTTACTTGAGGTGCAGTGTTTGTGTTTTGTCAAATATCTGGGGCCGACTCGAAGAATTTTCATTTGTGATAATATAACATGCACGACTAAATGAACAGATGGGCTCGAGTAGAATGTCCTTATATTTTTAAAGGAAAGTCCCTAGTGCTGCCTTCATATTTTTCTTTACTGTGCATTTTTAATCATAGTTAACATTTCCTTTCTTTCTTTTTTTTACTACGGATAAACCGAAGCCCCTATTAATATATAGATAAACAAACTAATACTTCTACACTATATCCCTACCTTCAAATGTCACTTGCGGTCTTGGCACTGCTGTTATAATTCTTAATTTTGAAGAATAAAAAAAAACAAAAAAAAAACTCTGTTTAGCGGTTTGGGTAGGCTTAGTTCCACTTTGGAGAAAAAGAAGTGTAGTAAAAATAATAAAATTGGCAAAAAAAAGTTCAATTTTAAGACCCTGCGATCTATAGGGCCGATGATGTAAAGGCTATCTGTTTCTGAGGCCCACGGTTAACGAGTATGTCAGGTGGCCAGCACAATAACCAACCGCCTTTACTTTTCATCAACTCATGTCAGGTACTCATTAGAGCTGGGTGGACTCAGGGGCGCCCTAAAAAAACAACCCGAAATTAAAAATCTCAGTCTTCACCGAGATTTGAATTCATAACTCCAGGTTCGAAAGCCCCTCCAAATTAGCCATTACCAATTTAACTATTCTTGGAAAGATGTGAATAACTGTGTCATTTATCACTATTGTTTAAACGTTACATCTAATTAAACTTAGTGAGATCGTAGTGAACCAAGAATAATAGTGATTTCATAAACTCTTATGTATGTTGTTAAGAATATTAAATACACACTTATGCTAGTTTAAATTCCTAATAAACTGCATGGACTTTTACCGAACGTAAACAAGAGTGTATCAAGGAGAGAAGTGCAGTACAGATAAATCCCAGCAGCGAAGGTCTGACCTATTTAAACTTTCTAGTTTTGTATAGTCTGTAAACACACATTGGGATGACTAATCTACTCCACAGTCACAGTCAGCATTGCAGTAAAATAGCTATAGATAATTACTGCTTTATACCTTTATCTGGAGATGATAATAATAGAGATGAAATCGAGCCAGTTCAATTTTGGCTCGGTTAGATATAAGTTCGAGTTCGGTTAGGTTCAATAACGAGCATGGGTTCGGTTCGATCAGATCTAAACATTTTTCTGGTCCGGGTTGGGTTCGATGTTATGTAATAACGAAACTACGGACAAGTAATACCGTTCAATTGAATTGATTAGTGGAAACACTTCAATTTAAAACCTGTACATAGATAAAAGTAAAACTCAAATACGTGCAACGTACTGCCTATTACAACTTTAAACATTTATATTACGAAGTGTTGATGTAGTCAATGTTTACATCACATCGAAATGCTCTATGCAATGACTAATGATCTGACATTGAACTCAGATAATGGTTGCTTAATTTGATCTAATTACGATGAATGTATGTATGAATGAATTATACAGAATTATGCAATATAAACAACTCTGTCATAAGCTATGAAAGAGGACGACTACATGATGTAAGGTTTTGATTTTATAAAGAGTTATATGAATGTAAGTTTATTTTATTTTATGTCTAGTTGACGTTGTACATAATTATCATCAAAATTAGGGTAGGGTGTCGATGGAACAAATCACCTAATATTTGGCATGTAGTTTAGAAATCACCATTATAGGTCTATAATTTAGTGTAACAAGAGAGAGAAATATGTTTAGTTTTTACAGTTTTGCATTGTCCTCTTCCGCAGACAGCATTTTCAACCATTGCAAACTACTAAAATGTCTTTGAGTCTTTTCCAGAAAAACATTTAATGACATTAGCAAAGACCATATTAAAACATGTGTGCCAATAGTTATAAAAATGAAATATTAGTTTTGGATCAACATCATAAGCATATATACTATCTTTTATACCTAGTTATTATGTTTTTTTTTCTATATTGATAGCTCTTTACAATTCAGAACTCATTAATGTCAAAATAAAAAGTCAAAATTGATTACCTGCACCTGTTGAAATAGAGTAAAGCTTATTAAATTTAAATGGCCTCTAGCCGCGAGTCTGCCCCCCTCCCATTGCCAACTAGTTCTCATTCAGGCCAAAAGTTCAAGTCTGACAGTTTTAAGAAGAAAATGATGAAATCTAAATCCACTAAAAGCCATAAAGCGTGACACAATTGAAATGACTGGGATTTATCTGATCTTATCTTATCTTATATAATACAGACGTTACTTCAAAAAAGAAGATGATTACGTCCTACGCGTCATGCATTTAGTCATGCATATTAACCAATGACTTAAATTCTGCCAAGTCACTGTTTTTTCTGGCTAGCTCAGGCAACCCATTCCATGCTCTAATAGCACTAGGGAAGAAGGAGTATTTGTACAAATTTGTCCTAGCATATGGGACGAGGAATGTGCCTTTTTTTTTGTGTCTTTCAGAGTATTTTATTAAATTTTGTTTTTGTATTTGAAGATTATGGTTCAGTGTTTTATGTATAATTGCTACTTTACTTCTGTCCTGAAGGCTTTCTAAATTTAGTGATTTTACTAATGGTGTTACTCTAGTCAAATGTGAATATTCGTTTGTTATGAATCTCACTGCTCTATTTTGTGTTTGTTCCAGTTTCTTAATGTTTTCTTGAGTTGAGGGGTCCGACACGGTGGATGCATATTCTATTTTTGGCCTAACCAAGGTTAAATAACATTTACTAGAAATCTTGAAATCTATGTGAGGATATGGGGCTTTAAGAAAACAATACGTTTGTGGGTGTATGAGGGCGTGTGTATAGGGGAAAATATAGAGTGAAATTTTTTCTTCAATTATTCTAGCATTTCAAGATTTTATTCAGAAATTATTTAGTTCTTTCAAAGAGATTTTCATTTTTTTTTATTTTAAGAACTTTGACAAAAGACATTGTGATTTAGGGCAGGGGTCGGCAACCTTTTGAGTCGGAAGAGCCAAAAATTACAATTTACTAAATTTCAAGTTTTTAAAGGGCCACACAGTTTTTTCTTGCCAACTGTAAATAGTACTCGCATAAATAAAGTTCTTTGATGAATAAAAACGAATTTATTTATTCACAAGGGAAAAAAATCTACTTATTTATATATGACTAGTATTTGTTCACAACAAATTAGATGCTATATATATATATGGGATTATTGAATAATTACTTATTAAGAGTGTAAATAAATTAAAAGAATGAAACATTTACATGCAACACTAACTTGTACTTCAACAACAAAACAATTGAGCAAACAAATTCAATGGGAGCGATGGCTTTGGTTTTAGAAAGTTTGGATACATTTGGCTCATAACTTGTTGTTTTTAGTTTCAAACACGACTCTAACTTTTCAATTGTTAGTTTTCTATTCTTGCAAGAGAACATTTGCTCGCATGAATATGTCGATCCGAATATAGTTAGTACTCCCATTGCCAACCTTTTCACTTCACTGTAGCAATCGGGAAGACAATTCCATGCGTCGAATATAAGTGCGTCATCTCGAGGCATTTCTTTGAAAGCTGTCCACTTTTGTTGCGTTACGTGCATACATTTCTAAACCTCCAACTCTTCCAATTTGCTTTTCTAATCTGCAAATTATTCACTCCAGAAAGCTTTACTTTATAAAGTCCAGTGCTCCTTCATTTGCAATCAAAACGAGTTTTTTTTAATCGATCTTATTGTCTTTAAGGCATTTTTGCACGGCATTCGCTAAATCTTCTCCCTAGTTAGTCACGAGAGCGCTAGCAATCTTTGGGAAGACATATACCTGACAGAAAGCCAACTTGTGCCGTGTCTTTTATGTCGCAAGCCGTATCTATATCATTGATAAGGCAGAAGAAAGTTGAGTTCTTCCACCTGCAAATATGTTAGACTTGAAAACATGGGGAGGGGTGTGCGGTGAAAGAATACAAGTGGCTGAGAGATTAAATTGGTGTCTAATTTCAATAAGACCACGGGGCTGCACATTTGAGGACAAATAAATGCCCTTGCTGAAGACATGCGCAGAACACTTATAGAAAAATTAAATAAAACCCCGCGGATAACGGCGTTGTCTGCATTAGTTGTGACAAAATTCGCGTTCTGAGTCATTACAATATACTCTTCTTTGAAATAAGCAATTTTTCGGGAAAAAAATATAGAGGAGAATCTGTTTTAGTCAGTTAGGAACATGTCGAAATTTTACTTGGAAAGGTAGATCTAACTATAGCACAAATATATTATTTCACAATATGCAATGGAAGTTTTTTGTCTGGTGTTGGAGTCCAATGGTGTACTTTGTTTCAGTCTGACACTACTACACATTTTACCACTATGTTGGTCGTTGTATGGCATTTTGTTTGTCACAGCCCTTCATTTTTCCAATATATGCAACCCACAAAATGTGTGTCATTGTTTGCTACGTTTCCACTGTATCTCCTCCCTTCATTCGCCCACCGCCACGCTGATCGTGAGGATGGGGGGAAAGGGCTTTTCTACAGTCATCGTCTGCCACTTTTCCACTGCAAGCCACCCCAACACCTTTTTCTGTCAGAATATATTTAGCCGTTTTACAAAGCAAAGCTACTCTCTTTCTCTCTCTCTCTCTCTCACTCTCTCTCTCTCTCTCTCTCTCTTCCTTGTTGTGCTATGGTATTCTCTCGTGAGTTAAACGAACATATCCATCTAAAGACCGAAAAATTTGATTTTTGTAATACGTAACTTGAACAAAGGCATGTTAGCCATAAAATGTACTCAGTTGAAAACTTTGTAAGAAGAAACAAGAACGTTTAATATACATTCATTATTGTATATTTGCTTACACTTAATGATAATTTCGATAGCAAGGTATTTGACTGTGCATGTCAATGAATATTAGAATCATACAGTCTGTTTACTTTAGGCGTATTTCTTGGTTGTATCATTCAACATCCTGATGAGACAGATACAAGAAAATAAAAAAATAATACAATTTCAATGTCAACATATAGCTTTTTACAATCTAACAGTAAGACAGTAGACCTATATGTTCACACTTATCTAGTGAAAAGTAAGTATTCAACGGTTAGCCACCAGACATTCTTAAATTTTTATTCGAACAATCTTTGTTTAACCAACCGTAGGTCTCTGTGCTAGCCACAAGGCATCCTCGTCAATAGTTTACCATAATGACATATGGGCAACTACAACTTCGCGTCACTAAGTTTTAAATAAAATTATTGGATTAGTGATATTTGGCTCTCTGTTAATCTGTCTGTCTGCCTGTCTCTCTCTTTTGTAATACGTAACTTGAACAAAGGCATGTTAGCCATAAAATGTACTCAGTTGAAAACTTTGTAAGAAGAAACAAGAACGTTTAATATACATTCATTATTGTATATTTGCTTACACTTACACTTCTATCTCTCTCTCTCACTCTTTCTTTCTCTCTCTCTTTCTCTCTCTCTCTCTATATATATATATATATATATATTTATATATATATATAGAGAGAAACAGACGAAGTGGGTGTAACCTTGGTAAAATGTTTCTGATGCAAAAGGATACAAGTTAATCAACTATGAAGATCAAGATCAAATATATCGACAAGAAAGCAAACAAAGTTATTTTACCCTATCCCATCCAGCTACGTATCTATCCTCATGAAATAGAGCCTCTGCCTCATAGGAGCCTAGAGAGTCCTGAAAGGAGGAGAGAAAACACGTGTCAGTTCTATCTCTTACAAAACATCTTTATCTTTCTCTCTCTCTCTTTCTCTCACTCTCTTTCTCTCTCTCTCTCTCTCTTTATCTCTCTCTACCCTCCCTCTGTCTCATTTTCCCTTATCTATCTCTTTCACTCTCACTCTTTCTGTCTGTCTGTCTACTTCCTCTCCCTCTGTTTCTCTTCCTCTTTCTATCTCTCCACCCTCTCTCTCTTTCTCTCTCTCTCTCCACGCAAGCCTTTCTTTTTCGTCACTTACCTTAGCTGACTTAGGAATTCTTTTCCAAGTACCCTTTGGTCCCGATTCTACCATTCCCACCAGCAGAGCACAACTCAACAAGATCAAAAGAAGTTTCATAGTCTTGAAATAATACACCAATTTTACGTTTATCACCAAAGAAGTGAAAAAGAATACAGAACTATAACAGTAGGAGGTCGCTGTGTCGAGATTATATAAAACACAAATTAATTGTTTTGGAAAAGCGGGATTGCAGGCTTTAATTTGATATAGCACTGTGCGCTTCAAGCTGCCTCCTGACGCTTCCGCAGGGTTGACTTCCGAAGGATAACGAGACCATCCTTACCGAAGCCAACAGGTTTAGGCTCCCTTTACTCGCCTTTGCCTCATCTCATGTTGTTAATAAAGGATCCCATTGATATTAGCCGCATGTTGTGGCCATGAGTTGGACTGGTTGTCAAAAGCTATTTAAAACGCATGACGTTGAAAGCATTTTTGTAGGAATGGAGTGTTTATATCCTTTTTTTTTTAGGATCATTAAAATCTTTGATCTTCCAGAACTCTTGTTCCTGTCGAGCCCACCCTTAACTCCGTGGCTGGAGAAAGGAACCGCGGCATCAGCGAACACTAGTTGCCAAACTCCACATAAGAAGTCAATTCTCAGCACCCGCATCCTGCCTGATCATCATTGGTTTTGGCCCACCCCGCCGTGTCACTCCCACTTCGAGGACACCGAACTGCGGCCGGGCTACTCTCAATCCAATTGAGTATTCCAGCTGGAGCTGGCACCTCCCACGCTAATACTCATACTAGAGGACTAAAACAGTCTACAGCACCTATGCAGAGGGACAAGCTTCTGAGACATCGATCGAACCCAGGATCCTAAGAGCCAAGTTAAACGAACAATACGGCATTTATATGTTCAGCAGTCAATATGATGATTTATCTCTTCGTATTGATAAGTCGCTTTAGAATATCTATTTATCCTCACCTTTGTAATCCCTCCCCCCTTTTGTCTTTATGTACATTAAACATTGTTATATTTTTTAAAGGGATTCTTTTATCAATTGTATGCTACCTGTGTGTTCTGTTTCCGATCTGTAACGCACGCTGTTCTGTGGTGGCGTTAGAAACCCCTAGATCCCTAATAATTTATAGTTTTTGATTAAACAAACCTCCCAGAGCCCCATCACAATGGTGGCCTTTGCTAACGGCGCGTGACAACTCTCCCATCTCTAAAAAGACTCGTAAGAGTGGGCTATATACATCATATAAAACTTATAGGTTTTCCACCACTTCATATATTGGTACATGGGGGTTACCCAAGTTATAAAACATCGGTAAAAAGTCAAGTACTTTCGGGCGTTGAACGTACGATTTGTCTGATTCGGCCAGAGGACAAGGTATACTTAATTCTTATACAATTATTAGACGATAATATCGTTGATTAGGCTGCAAATCGGGATAAAATCAACGATTATATCGTCGGTTAGGTGAGAAAGAGTTAATTCATTGTACTCTTAAATCAATAAATTTTTTTTTTATTTGAAATATTATTACAATCAAACTAGAGTTTTTTCCCATCTATCCAACAAGCTAGTAATTCTTTTCTCAACCATATACATCAACTTTCTAGGAACATACTAGATATCGGTTTAGAGATTAGCAACCATACAGGTCCCAGGTTCCAAGATGTTTTGACGTATAAAAGAGAATTGACAAACATTTTTAGCAATAAAAATTTTTCATCTCTTGCTAAAGAATATAAATTTTGTATTTATTAAAACAAACACCTGTAAAGAAGATGTTGTTGTCACGTCAGTTTTAGAACCCCTGTAATATTTTGTGACTAGTAATCACTGAACCATTCCGTGCATGATTCGCACGAGATTTTGTTTTTTGGTCGGAAGCTGACCACGAGGTGGACAAGTCAGTTGATTTTTAGACTCTGGTAAGAGAGGAGTGTTTTGGATATTAATGTACAAGTAGAGTGTCATTGAATTGATTTGTATTCAGGACTAATTTTCTTGGATGTATTTTGTGATGGCTTAAGTCGCCAATATATTTCATGATTTATTATTAGTGTGTAATAAAAACCATGTCTGCTACAAGTGAGTCTATTAATTATTATAAATATTGTGGTCAAAGAGTTCAGTATGTTAATGTTCTCACGCACTAGCAAATCTAGTGTGCGAGTGGAAGTAATTAGTTATCAGCAAAGAACATTGTAGAGGTATCTACAACACAGAGACATTCGCGTCATCACACCTATAACAAAACCAGGCTGTGACATATGGTGGCCAGTAAAGGTGTCTTCAAGACAGTGAACCTACACTTCTCGTTTGGCGCAAGAATATACATTAGACCGGAACATTTTTTTTCTCAAGATGGCGTCAAATTAAGTGTGGACTAAATCCAGATTGCTCACAAGATCTACAAGGCAATCAAGGACGAAGTACGATACGATACAGAGCACACTTGCCAAGCCTCTGTCTAGACAAGATTCCAACACTGAACAGTATGTTGTGTGCTAGACACGCACGGCATCAAAACGCAAATATCATTCAAGCGAAACCAGTCACAAGTACTCAAGTAGATCATCATTGAACTAGACAGAGCCTGCACATTTTTTGTTTGTTTGTTAGCCGGTTGACCTCTACACACAATTGTGACTGTTACACACCAAAGTTATTGTGTTCTCCAAGTCAGTAATCTCAATCAAACTTTGTGTTTTAACGTCGTTTACATCCACGTAGGCCCCGCCTCCTAGAGATGTGGAGATTGCAGTAGGTGGATTCAACTCTATATCAAAGGACATACCATTCAAAGAAACAAATTGACATTTCTACTAGAACAGTATTTGTTTAACCTAATTCGTCATATGTCATTGACTAATGTGGACTTCCAGCTACTTCTTGTATACCTGGTCAATGCTTATTTCTCCACTATTGTAGATATCTTGAGATTCAGCACGGCGTGACAGCACCATCTGCAGAAACCGAAGACAGCTGATACACTTGTGTGGGTGAAAAATTCAAGGCGTCGCTTGAAGACAGTTAATACGTCGTTTCTACGTGAGCGCTCGTCACCAACTCTTGATACGCTCCTGCATTGTCGAGGTTTCACCTTACATTGCTATACAGAAGGTCCTACATTTAGACCTCTGTTCACTTATGGTCATTCTATTTTTTTCAGCGACTTTACATAATTGGATTATCTAAGCTGAAGTCTTCTACTTAAGTACTGTTGGATTATTGCTATAAATGTGCAAGTACTTTTGGATTATTTATCTTTGACGTTGAAGTTGGACTAACTTGTACCTATTGCCGCTTTCCTAGTCATCGTTATAAATCGAAGAAATAACAAGTGCCTGTATTACTACGCTTACCTTTTGGATTATACTTATTAGATAAGTCACCTATTGGATTATCTACACTACTACGCTACGTTGGAAAGAGGATGTAAGTTAACTATTTAACATTGAAATTTTATATTGAGTATTAATATTGACATTGAATTTCCTTATTTCTATATATTTGTTACTGTCAAGGGTGGCTGGAGAGGGACTATTTTATGATCTATCATAATAATAGGATCTATTAGGGGATATCCTATCTGTTCTTTTACCTTCAATAAGACCCAACCCGTTTGAGGTCATCCTTGTTGGTAGGGAGGTACTAGATCATATTGGGAAATATTTATTAGCTGTTTTAGTCTTGTTTGTGTATTTTGTCAAAGTATTCTGTTTGTATTTATATTGTTGTTTGTGTAAATTTTTGTATCTACATATCTGTAATTCTCCTGTCCTATTTCTTCTTTTTATTGATCTCTTTTATAGCAGACTGTGTTCATATTGTTTCTGTGTTTGTTTTTTATACATTGTACATATATTTTTGCTTCTTTTTAATTTATTTTTTTTTCTATTATAACTGGCATAAACAATAGCCAAACATGCTTCATATTGAGAAATATTTAAGCTATTGCATTTGTGAATATAATTGATTTGATACATATAATTATTTGAATATATGACTATTAAGAAAGTTCATTGATCTTAAAAAAATTTTTTTGGTAAAAATATATTGCATCATAACACACACATTCTACCAGTGTAATATTTGTAACACATCTCATTTTTTTTGTAGCTATATACTTTGATTAATTTACTTCCTTAACTTCTCATTAATCATAAATTAATACATTAACAAATAACCATGGCATCATATGATAAAATTCTAGAACTTGTAAAAGTAATGGAACTAGAAGGTGATAAAAAGAGACAATTTCTAGAAAAAGAATTAGAAAAAAGCAGAAAAGAAAGAAAGGGAAGAAAAGAGACAAAAAGAAAAAGAAGATAGGGAAAAGGCTGAAAAGGTTAAAGATGGGGAAGAAAGAGCTGCAGAAAGAGCTCATCAAAAAGAACTAAAAGAACTAGACACTAAACAAAAAGAATTAGAGGCAAAACAAAAAGAAAGTCAGGACAAACTAGAGTTAGGTAAATTAGAAGCAGCCAAAATTAATCCCAACATTATTACCCAGCAAACTACTAACAAACCATTCATTTCCAAATTTCATAAATTTAATATTAAGGAGGAGACATTAGAAAATTACCTAGTTCAGTTTGAGCATATTTCATCCACTTACAACTTAAATAATGAGGATATGGCAAAACAGGAGAACCCCTAAACATAATAAGCACACTCACAACTGAACAAAAAAAAGACTACCTTGCTGTTAAAACTAGACTTTTGGAACATTTTGGAAAAAGTGAAGACTATTACAAAAAACTCTTTAAAAAAATTAAACTAAATAAAGATGGCGACTTCAATAGAATTATATTTGACATGAAGGCAAATATGCTTAAGTGGTTAGAACTAGCTAAATGTGACATTAAAGATCCAATTCAAATTTTAGACATGATCCTAATTGACAATGTACTATCCAATGTAACAGATTTAGTGTTCACTTTTCTTAAAGAAAAGAAAGTAAAAACAGAAACTGATCTCATTACTAATTTAAACCTTTTTAAAGATAGCCATCCTGGTCATACCATGGATAAGAGACCTACATCAACTAGCCGCAACAGTCAGTACATCAAACAGTAATACTAATGATAGATTTAATATTTCTAACTCTAAGACTTGCTTTAATTGTTGCAAGAAGGGCCATGTTAAAAGCCAATGCAGACAAACTAATACTAGCAACTTTAGATATAGAAGTTACACTAATTACCATAACCCTAGCAACTACAATCAAAATAATTACAACAATCCTAGGAACAATAATAACCAATATACAAACTACAGATCAAACCAGAGTGCAAGCCCTAGAGAAAGAAGGAGCCTTAGAAATAACAACTTCTATTACAATAATTAAAATACTAACAGACAATCAAGGAGGGACACATACAACCATCAGTCTAATTACAATACTAACTATCAAAACAGAAACAGAAATAGAGGCAATAACAATAACAACAATGTTCAAAGAGAAGAGAATGTTGCTTACTTACAAGCAGACATGTCTAAAGTAAATGTCTTTCCATCCTATGTAAATTCAGTAGAGATTAAAGCAATGAGAGATTCTGTTGCAACAACATCAATAGTAAGATCCAATCTAGTCAAACCAGAACAATATTTAAAAGAAACTGTACAAATGTACAAAAATTTGACATATGTAAAACTGCCAAGGTCTGGATTGAATCTCCCTGGATTACAGGCGAGATAAAAGTAGTTGTAATGGATACCCCTGCCCAAGACCTCATAATAGGGAACTCACATGGTGTTAAAGATTTGACAATAACTCAACTAGATTCATGGATAAAAAATAGACAAAAAAATTGGTATCTACATCAACATGAAATAGCAGCTGTACAAACTAGATCACACAAAAAAATAGTGCTAGAGATTGAATTGCCAAATATTCTATTTAATGACTTAGGAACCACCAGACAAGAATTAATCAAAATGGAAAACAGTGACCCTTTAGTACAAGATTTGTTAAGCAAAGACTATAACAAAATAAATTTAAACAACCATCATATCTTAGTCAACAACCTAGCCATAAGATGTAATAAAAGCAAAGATAGCACAAGAATTCAAATAATAATTCCACAAAGCCTAACACCCAAAATACTTAAAATGGCCCATGATGATCCAACAGCAGGCCACTTTGGCAAAAAGAAAACATATGCCAAAATTTCAGAAAAATTCTTTTGGCCCAAGATGAAGACTCAAATAAAAAACTATATAGATTCTTGTCCAGAATGTACTAAACAAAAAGTCATACTTAAGGCACCTCTACAAAAGTCAGATAAAGCCCATTGCTTCTGGGATAAAATAGCCATTGACATTTAGGGCCCATTAAATACAAGTACCAAGGGAAATAAATATATATTGGGAATCATAGATATAGCAACCAGATGGGCAGAAGCTTTTCCTCTTAGGGATATTAGGGCAGAAGATTTATGCACCTCACTAAGAACAATATTCCTAAAGTTTGGATTCCCAAATAAAATACTATCAGATAATGCATCCAACTTTAAATCAAAGTTAAATGAAGCCTTCGCAGAAATGACCAACATCAAACTGGTACACAGTACAATTTATTCGCCACAATCTAACGGTGTAATTGAAAGATGGAACAAGACAATCAAAGAAATAATTTATAAATTAGAAACAGAAGCAATGAATACTTGGGATCAGACTTTAAACTATGCTATTTGCTTACAACACTACTACTCATGAAACAACAAAATTCAGTCCATATGAATTAGTTTTTGATAGGAAACCTAAAGGTCCACTAGAACTATGGGCTGATAATATGTTAGACCTAGAGAACTATGAAGAATTCCAGCCATGGATAACACAAACAAAACAAAATTTAAGACAGGGAATAAAGTTAGCTGATATAAACATGGATAAAAATTTAAACAGACATAGAGACATAAAAAACAAGAACAGAAAATTAAGGACATTAAACATAGGAGATCAAGTATATGTCAAGATAGAAAATATAGTAAAAACAAAAATGAAGGTCCATATAACATAGTAGGCAAAATAAACAACAAAGTGTACAAAGTAGATAAAAATGGCAAAGAATGTAAACTGAGCATAGACAAATTAGTAAAATTTCCTAAAAGAAAATTTGAAGAGATAGAAGTAATTGATAGGGATATAGATTCAATAGGAACTATACAAAAATGTGCTGCAAACACTATAACTATTCATGCTACCACCCAAGACTCATGTAATAATAGGACCAATATAGATAACTTAATAGGGAAATACAATGATGTCATTACATTGAAACTAGGCTGCACTGATCTAATTCAGCATTCAATACACTTAAATAAGACACTACCATCTAAAACAAAGGCATATAACATCCCAAAGGCCTATGAGGAATTAGTAAAGGTAGAACTAAAGAAATTACTAAGTGAAAACAAGATAGAAAAATCAGAAGTATGCTCTTATGCATCACCTATGGTAATTGTTAAGAAAAAAGATAATAATGTAAGAATCTGTTGTGACTATAGAGAGCTAAACAATTGTACTATTATAGATCCTTAACCTTTACCTGATACAGACACTATAATTAATATGCTAAGTAGAGCCTCACTGTTTACCACCATGGATCTAAATAGAGGCTTCTGGCAAATAAAAATGGAAGAAATGTCTAGACAATATACAGCTTTCAAATGTATTTTACCTGGGTTTGAAGGGATATATGTATGGAATGTCATGCCATTTGGGTTAGTTAACAGCACAGCCACTTTCCAAAAATGTATTAGTAAACTATTATCAGGAATAGACAATGTAATTTCATATGTGGATGACATTTGTGTTTTCACTAAGTCAGAAAAGGAACATCTAGACACACTTGAACAAATATTTGCTCGTCTAAAAACATAAAATGACAATTGCTCCCAATAAATTTAATCTTGTAAAGGATGAAATTCAATTTTTAGGCTACAACATTACTAATAGCAGAATAACTCCTACCAAAGCAAAAATAAGTAAAATAAAAAATATTAAGGAACCTAAAACAAAAAAAGGATGTAAGAGCACTATTAGGCTTGTGTAACTTTTATAGAAAATTTATACCTCACTATGCCCAACTAATTCAGCCCTTAGTAGAGTTTACTAAGAAGAAACATTCAAATATAATAAACTTAGATGATAGTAGCAGAGAAGCACTAACCAAACTAAGGGATAAGTTTAATGAGAAACTAGAATTAGGAAGTATTGATCCTATTTCACAACTCCTACTGTACACTGATGCATCTAATAATGGTATAGGAGCATGCCTACTGCAACACAAAGAGTCATATCTGAAACCTATAGTTCATATAAGTAGAACATTATCTAAATCAGAAAGAAAATATTCAATAATAGAAAAAGAACTATTAGCTATAGTATAGAGCATAGTCAAACTGAAACACTATTTATTAGGAAGATTTTTTACAATTAAATGTGACCATAAACCATTGTTAGCACTTAAAAGAAAAGAACTAAAAAATAACAGAATAAATAGATGGTCATTAATTTTATCTGATTACAAGTTTGACCTACAAAGTATACCTGGTCATGAAAATGTATTAGCTGATTTTTTGTCAAGACAGGTAGATCATGAAACAGATACCAATGAGGACAATGATATTGTACATATCAGTCAAAATATTTTAACTGAATAACTTCATAATACAATTAGAAACATCTTGACATTTTTAAATCAGGTCAAGCTGACATTTTTTCTAGTTATCATGTAACTAGGTTATGACATATTTTTGTTACACTTGTACCATTTTATTGGGTCATGATGACATTTTTCCTTTCATTGATGCTATTGTACTATCATTTTGTATTAACTGTGCATTACATATTTATTTATCACAATTTGTCAATAACATAGAATATCACAATAACTAGATGTGCTAATAATTTATATGGTTAGTAAACACAGTAATGTAAACAAACACATTGTAAACAACAGTAAACTACTTGAACTGTTGACCTAAATTTTTTTTGGAAACTCACAAATGTAAATATTGTTGATTTTTTTTCCAAGTGGTACACATTTGAATGTTATCATTTTTATGCTATTCTACTTTAAATACCACATATGTGTGCTAGCAATAGCAATTATAGACAATGTCACGGTAACCTTGTATAAGGATGACAGAACTTAAAGTAATACTGAACATAAAAATACTTGTATAGATGTATGTAAATTTTTTGAACTTCAATAAATTCACTTAGTGTGTCAAATGATACACATTGGTTGTGTTATATCATAGAAATAATTTGATGTAAAATGACTTTAAAATTTTATTTTTTCTTCTCTTATAATTAAGATGTCAATGTATGTTAACAGGAGGAGCACATAGCAATTAAACATGCTCATGCAAAACATTTCAATATAATGTAACTATACTTCAGGAGAATAAAGTCTTAACTTGTATTGATATTTTTTTCAATAACATACTTGTACAGTAGATGTAATCATAATAATGTATATTTTTCTAAGCAAACATTTTGAAAGTTGAACAATGCATTTGTTAATTAGTATATGGAACTATTCATAGTTAGAATGAATGACATAACATTAATATTTATGTATAATTGAGCAATCAGTATTGAGGTGATTAATTAGATCAGCTTGACATGAGTGATTTAGCTACTGGACATATATATAACATTACTATCATATGTACTTTTGTAAAAGATTTTTTTCAAAAATCTTTTCTAGGGGAAGGGGCGTATGTCACGTCAGTTTTAGAACCCCTGTAATATTTTGTGACTAGTAATCACTGAACCATTCCGTGCATGATTCGCATTAGATTTTGTTTTTTGGTCGGAAGCTGACCACGAGGTGGACAAGTCAGTTGATTTTTATACTCTGGTAAGAGAGGAGTGTTTTGGATATTAATGTACAAGTAGAGTGTCATTGAATTGATTTGTATTCAGGACTAATTTTATTGGATGTATTTTGTGATGGCTGAAGTCGCCAATATATTTCATGATTTATTATTAGTGTGTAATAAAAACCATGTCTGCTACAAGTGAGTCTATTAATTATTATAAATATTGTGGTCAAAGAGTTCAGTATGTTAATGTTCTCACGCACTAGCAAATCTAGTGCGCGAGTGGAAGTAATTAGTTATCAGCAAAGAACATTGTAGAGGTATCTACAACACAGAGACATTCGCGTCATCACGCCTATAACAAAACCAGGCTGTGACAGTTGTCCAGCATTGAATATAAATGTTTTTGTTTTGTTTATAAAATGTTTTACATGTTTCGGATATTCCTTCAGAGTTGAAAATAGTTTACCTCCTAGTAGTAACCTCCCGCAGGACGACAGGGGATAGGAGCGGGCAGGGTTTGAACTCGGGAGCATCAATAAATCCAAACGACAGTCAAGCGCACAAACCACACGACCAGGCAGCCATCCTGCCTAATATAAACATTAGAAATAGTTTCTAATATATTTGTTGTGTGTTTTAAAAACAAAACGCGAATTTTTTTTAAATTTTTTTTTTGGGGGGGGGAGGGGACGTAACTGCACAATTATAATTAATTCCCCCCCCCCAAAAAAAAAAATATTTCATTTACAAAGACACAAATTTAAAAAATAGAAATATTGTTAATGTTATATGACGTTGTAGTGTAAATAGAAAATATGCCAGACAATACACACCATTCTTAAGAAGTGTTTTCTTTCACATTTTTAGCTTAATAATGTGTATGTTTTGTTTTGACTATTGTTATACCTGTGAATTCAAGGTATGCATGTAATGTTACATCCAAATACGCTTATTATTCTTTTCACTAGTGTCCCTAGATCTCTACATATCCTAGCTTACATTTTTTTTTCTCTACATATTTTTCTTCACTCTTTCTTTCTCCTATTGTCTCACTCTCTCCTTCTGTAAATCCATCGTCCTCAAGTTTCAAAGCTACCATTAAGATTGGATAAGAAATTTAAAAAAAAATGTGATTTACTTACATAGACATAAAAAGACTACAAAAGGTTGTCTCTTCTGACACAATCTATTTACTATTTATAGAAACAGTGTTGTTTGTAGACAATCAGAGATGCCATCAATGCAACTCATTTATATAAGAGAAATTATTTATCCTATTAGCATAACAAATCATTCATTAACATTAACTTAGGTATAAATTAAAGATAATATTAGCCAGCAGCTGCTTGGGAATAACAAATGATGAAGATAAGAATTGATTTGATACATTACCTCTATTATTTTATGCTTTAGGAGCTAATTTATTCATTATTTTTGTCAATCATCTGTCCAAATAAAATAGCCTATAGAATTAATGTTATTATAAAATCATTCTTATCATCTTTTCTATGCCAGTAATTATCAATAACATCAACCCAGTGCATAATTTTATTGTGACAGCTACGCCTTGGAAAAATATCTATTCTGTAATTAAGAATTTTTTTCCATAAGTAAACACGCGCGTATCCTAATAGGAAGTCGAACGAGAGGTTGTCAGTCGGCAATCTAGCCGCCCAGATCGTGACAAATCGTTACAGAAGACCCGAACACTGACCTGCGAAGTCACAGCCTGTGGGCAGCTTAGACCAATAGCTCATTGGCAGGTCACGTCGTGACGTCAGAGTCGTGAGAAGGCAACTAGTTATTGGTCTCGCCCTGATTCAGGTTTTCTCAAATTATACTTGTAACCACTGTCAACTTTATATCTCTTAGGACTCTATGTCAGTAATAAGGTACTTCTGCTTCCATCTTGTATGCGCGAGTTCAAAACAGCTTTGTTAACAATGCTGTTTGTTGTTGTTTTTTTCCGAGGGCTTTAGTACTCACAGACAACGACTCTGTTTGCTCAACTTAGTAAAATATATAGGTCACTGATTCACTGATGGGTCTTCTGTTATTAATATTGTTTACACTATTTTGATTTTGCTGTTATTTTATTTTTTCTTTTTTTCTTTTTTTATTCTTGTATCTTATCGAAAGCGTATGATCTTTGACCTAAATCAGTGAATCCGAACGATGACGCGTTACTATGCGGCCCCAAAAAACTCCTGCGGACAACGTATAATTAAACAACTCTGGCTCAATTCCATTGCGTTGGACTTTCTTTCGGAAAGGGTGGGAGTAGGGGGGCAGTGATGTGACCCATGATACGCGTGTCAGAAATGTAAGTGACATCTAATTTAAAAAAAAATGTTGACAACACTGTCCTAATAGAGGCAATGTCTTCAGTTCTGAAAATTAAGGATAATGGCATAGTTTCACATGGCAAGCCCAGATGCGACCTGTATATTTTCCCTCATCAAATGCAGACTGAACCGTTGACATCAGGGTTCTAATAAAGTTTACTTTACGTCTTCTGCACCTGTCCTCTACAAATCTGTTCCTATGGATCTTAAACGTGTGTCCCGAGGCCTTCGTAAGAGCTCTCCGTCTCTTTTTCAGATGCTATCTGCTGCTAGCTACTTTCCTCTATGCCAGTCAGGGTAAAATGGCGCCTGAGTTGATCTTTATAGTGCTTATGGAAGACACTTTTTACGCTGTTTTTGCACAAAAAAAGTGTCCGACCCAATGCAGCTGTGGACTGGTAAGAAGTACTGACAAGAAAAAAAAATGCTTACAAAAAAGAAACCAAAGCTTATATAGAGTGTACTTGTATCAGTTATGTGTGGATTAGTCATGTACTTAAATTTTGTAATAGATTTAGACTAACAAAAACATTTACAAAATATAAATTAACAATGAAGGTAACGATCAGAATTCAAACTTGTGAACTAAAGCCTTCTCAGGCTTCTCAAACGAACACAAAAACCACTATACTAACGAGGAGTCTTCATTAATTCACAAAACTAGACTTAATATGAAGTGAGAATATAATAGTGATATCAAAACCTGTTGTCTTCGCATGTATTTATAATTCCTCTACAATCCACTCCACGTATAGACAGGGAAGAGTCATAATCTTTTGATGAAAATATTCATGTTTATTGTCATCTCCCTTGACCGCGATTTTGTTCAAAGTAAATTGTTATTGTTGTTTCTTTAAATGGCGAGGGGCGTTGCCATTCGTAAATTTAAAATAACATTGACATTAATTATTACATAAAACTATCTAGGCAATGACCACAACGAGTACCGTGATGGTTACTATTTGTGATGTTGACTAAGGCCTCAGTAATAATCTTTGAATAGGTAAAGAAGTAACAGAATACCTCCTCATAACAGACCCTAGATGATGAGATTTTGTTGGCCCCCAAATGAAACGGAAAAAATAAAACAAGCAGCGAAAAAAATATCAATTTATTAAAAACTTAATGTATCTTTAGGTACCTGTGTACTTAACACTAGTTTGGGAAAAGTAAAGGCGGTTGGTTGTTATGCTGGCCACATGACACCCTCGTCAACCGTGGTCCACAGAAAAAGATGATCTTTACACCACCTACCCTATAGATTTGCATGGTCTGTACTCCAATACTAACATTGGATTCACGTGGTTAATGGTTGCAGAAATAACGTGTACAACCCTTTTACCAGACAAACAGACAAAAGTGAGTTGATATAAGCTTTGTAAATAGGCAAAACTTCAGTGTTTTTTTTTTCTTTTTTAATTTTTATTTTTTAGATTAAAAAAAAAAGTAAAGGAAATTAGGATAGCAAAAATATAAATCTTCGATCTTGACAGTGTTTAGACAAATGTACCAGCTGTCTTTGTTTCTCTTTGGTCTCAATCAGAATCCTGGGGTCGAATCATAAAAATATGTACATTTAACGTTTAAATAAATTGTCAGAAACAATGAATAAGATCACAATTCAATGTTTCTATAAATATATCTATGTGCAGAAAGAAAAGGCCTACCAGTCAATAACACAGTTTAATATAAAAAAAGGAAAGCCTAAAACCAAACTTAATGAACTAGAGACACACGCTAGAGAAGTAAACAGATGTAGACAAAGAAAAAAACACAATTCAAAGGCGTCAAACAGTGGCGTAACTAGGGTGGAGGTAAGGGAGGGGGATAGGGTTAGGGTTTAACAGCCCAAGTGAGTGTTTTTAAATCAAATTTTAAGTATTATGCAAAATACAGGGGCCCCCAATTAAATCAAGCCCCGTGCCCCCAAATGATGGTCAATTCGTAGCTATGCCCCTGACGTCAAATGAAAAAAATACAAATAATATTGATCAATTTTTAGAGATAATTGTCTTACAAGAAGTATAATTTAGTTTTGTTCAATGAGAAAAAATACATTTAGTCGAAATAGCATCTTTAAATCCTGAATATATACTATAATTAAACATGCAAAATGTAATAAGATAATAAAAAAAACAAGCTTATATTGAAATATCTTAGTTCTGTAAGTTATACTTCAATTTTTCCATATCAAACATGATTAAATAATTTATATAATTGATAATTTTAAAAAATCAATACATTTGTTAAGAACAGTGGATATTTGTGCAAAGTTTGAGAAATAATGTGTACAAATTTGTACCAGAGTAACAGACGGCAGACGGATTTATTTTCCGTAGATGATCGGAGGGTATGCTACAATCTGTTGCCAAAATATTGTGAAAATGTTTGACCTTAATGCTAGTTTATTTTTTAGTCATTCAGAATAATCTTTATTAATGACATCAAATGTCATGAGAATTTGTTTCATATGAATAATAATAGCAATGGTTGTCATTGTCGTATGTTGAATTGTAGAAAAGACTTACATTTTATTCTTACTATTATTACAAACCCTATACCATTCATTCTTCTTCTTCTTATCTAATACAGACGTTACTTCATACATTTAGTCATGCATATTAACTAGTGACTTAAATTCTGCCAAGTCACTGGTTTTCCTGGCTAGCTTAGGCAACCCATTCCATGCTCTAATAGCACTCGGAAAGAAGGAGTATTTGTACAAATTTGTCCTAGCATATGGGACGTGGAATGTGCCTATATCTTTGTGTCTTTCAGAGTATTTCATTAAATTTTGTTTTTGTATTAAAATTTTAAAGATTATGGTTCAGTGTTTTATGTATAATTGCTACTTTACTTTTGAGTCTTCTGTCCTGAAGGCTTTCTAAATTTAGTGATTTAACTATAGGTGTTACTCTAGTCAAATGTGAATATTCATTTGTTATGAATCTCAATGCTCTATTTTGTGTCTGTTCCAGTTTCTTAATGTTTTCTTGAGTTTAGTGGTCCCAGACGGAGGATGCATATTCTATTATTGGCCTAACCAAGGTTAAATAACATTTTATTTTTATGTTTTTATTTGATTTATAGAAATTTCTTTTAATAAATCCTAATGCTTTGTTTGATTTTTTTTCTAGTTTCATCAATATGTGGATTCCATGACAGTTTTTTCATTTATTATAACACCTAGGTATTTTGAGTTTTTAGTCTGTGTTACTGGTTTGCCATGAATAATTGGAATTATTTTTTTTTTGTTACTCTTAACAACTGACATTTTTCTGGGTGGAAAGACATGCTCCAATTTTATTCCCATTTCTGTAATTCATCTAATTCTCTTTGTAAAATATATGTGTCTTGTGTTATTTTTATTGTTCTATATATTATGCAATCGTCTGCAAATAATCTGACTTTTGTTCCTGAAGTAATGCAATTTGGTAAATCATTTATGTAAATTAAAAATAGTAGTGGACCCAAGACTGTTCCTTGAGGTACACCTGAGTTTACTGTTATCGGTGTTGATTTATAGCCATTTATTATTACAGTTTGTTCTCTCCCTATCAGAAAATTTTTAATCCACTGATGCAGTGGACCATTGATGCCAAAATATTTTAATTTTTTAAGCAAACTATGGTGGTGAAGTTAGCCTCAGAAAAATCTAGTAAGATAGCATCTATTTGTTCACTATTATCTAAACCTTTAGAAAAATCATCAATTAGTCCTATTAGTTGTGTTTCACATGATCTATATTTCCTAAAGCCATGTTGGTATGGTGTGAGGACATTTTGTTTGTCTAAGTGGTTTATGGTGTTGCTACATATTATGTGTTCTAGGATTTTACATGTGATACTGGTAAGTGATAATATATGTGTTCTAGGATTTTACATGTGATGCTGATAAGTGATACTGGTCTGTAGTTTCCTGGGTCATATTTTTCTCCTTTTTTTAAATAGGGGGGGTGTGACATTAGCTTCTTTCCAGTCCTTTGGTTCTCTGCCCTGGTTAAGTGAAGCCTGAAAGAGTATTTTGAACACTGGGGCTAGCTCATTGCTTAGTTCTTTGAGTAATCTAGCTGGAATACCATTTTCTTGTACTACTATATGTTCTATGTTGTCTACTTGGTTCAAATTCAGTAATATGTCTTTGTCTCCTGGAGCTGAGAATGCTAATGCAAAGTATTTGTTTAGGATGTTTGCTTTAATTTCATAATCATTATGTATTATGTTATGTTCACCTTTTACTGGCGCTATGCCTGTTGTTTCCATTTTCTTAGATCTAATCTATGACCATAGGTTTTTGTTGTTATCTTTAGATATTACATTCTGTCTGTTTGGTATGATTTTTATGCACGTAGTTTCTCCCATTCCCCATTCTCAAATGAAGTTGAAACTTTGCTCAATTTTTTATTGTTCTTACATAAACACGAATCACTCAATAGAAATATATAAAAAAAATTCGTAATTATTGGTAATTAATTAACTATTATAATTTTACGTAAAAAAAACTGTTTTGATAAATATGGATAAAAAATGCACACTTCTTCACCTTTCCTTATTTAAGCCTTTTTTAAAGACGACAAGTTAGATACTTTCTAAATAAATGTATATGTTTTGTATAGTCGCGCTATGGGTTACAATTATTACAACACCTATATCACTCAGTCTGTCTGTCTGATACGATTTTTATGGTTGTCATTGTCATTTTTCCCATTTCCCATTTACCAAACAAGTTAAAAAATTAACCAGATAATGTATTAATTTCTTGGCAATTTATAAATAACTATGATTTTGATTAAGGGAAATAAATCTTACAGTTTTTAAAGATATGGTTAAAATGCACAGTTCTTCCTCTTCCCTTAACTACGTTTAGTTTAAGACGTCACGCTTGGGAAGCTATCTAAATAAATATTTTTATTGTTGCGCAATAGATAGCGTCTTCATGAACTTGATTAGCTAAACAGTCTCTGAACTGGAACCTACACTGGAAAGTCAAAGCCTGGGAAACTAAAGCAAACGTGGAGGAGATCTGAGCTAGAAGTTGAGACAGGAGGATGGACATTGACCAGGAATTTTTGAGATCCGAGTCCAGGTCTCTTCCAGATTCTTTCGTGAAGTTATGACTTTAATAGAGGTATTTTTTTTAAAGTTATATTTTTAAAGTTATATTTTAGTTTTTTTTTATTTCAAGTTTATCTCAAATTCTACCTTAAAATATACAATAAGTCTACACCGTTTTTGGTGTAGTAGCTTTTTAGAGATAAACACCAACGACCAAGTAATTAACTCTTATAAATGAGCATATTATTGGCAATTTATAAATAACACAAATACATGCATAAGTTAATTTGTTTTTTTATTTTAACAAAACTTCTACAATGATGTCTTTGTCTTTATTTGTAACACATCAATGATGGAGACGATGAGTTAATCTAGTTACACTATCCAATCAGATGTTTGTCTATGAAGACAATGTGCTGTTGTGAATATTTTTGTTGTTATTTCAAGCCAGCAACCTAAAAAATCGAAAGTAAAAAAAAAATGTCAATATATATTTATATTGCTGTTTCTACCTACCATTAGTTGAGGAAAGTAAAAGACGATTTGTCTTTATGGTTTATTAGAAATCTAGCATACTTTAGGAAAAGGTTTTATTACTATCAATAACTTATTTTATTAATCTTGATATTCTATCTCAACCAGTACCCGCTGTCTCATCAGCACTCTACTGTTTACTGACGCAATTCTACACAGTCATTTACACCAAATAAAGGTCAACTAGTTTGACCACTCACAGCCACACTGAATAGACCACTAGTCACTTAAAACAAACACACTTACTATCACACCCTCGTTAACTTAAAGAAACAAAACTTAAATCATTAACACTATAAATAAATGAATAAGTGTAGCTATAAATATTGTCTCTTCAGCCTAACTATACAATATTGAAATATTAACAAGAGTATAGAAGACTTTTTAAAAAGTAGCAATTATACATAAAACAAAATCTAGTAAAATCCTTAGAAAGACACACAAAAAACACATTCCTCATTCCATATGCTAGGACTAATTTATATAAGTGCTCCTTCTTACCTAGTCGTATTAGAGAAAGGAATGGATTTCCTGAGCCAGCCAGGGAAACCAATTACTTGGCAGAATTTAAGTCATTGGTTAACATGCATGACTCTTGTTTTTTAATGTAACATCAAAATTGTATAAGATAAGATAAGATATAATCAACCTAATTACCTCAAAAAAAGAGGATATAATATATAAACGTCCATAACAATAAACACAAAATATGATTTCTAAAAACAAACGCAACAAATGTACAATGACACTGAACTATAACGAATAAGTGTTATGTGTTTAATTCTAGAGATACGACTTACATCCTCATCTCTACGAAGAGATCTTCCGTCAGGTAACAACACACGTCGTTTGTATGGGTAGGCAGCTCTCTGAGAGAATCAAATCTTATATAAGTATAGGTATGTCTGGTCCTATCTCTCTAACCATATATATATCAATTCATCTATCTATCTAATCTAACTATCTATCTTACTATATATACATTTTTTTCTATTTTTACTTTGAGTCTTCTTTAGAGAATAGATGTGTGGAAACAAATGTAACAGATCTAAGAGGCTATAGAGATAAAAGATGAAACAAACAATAGGTGAAAAGAGACATTGCATATTTTTGGCAAGAATTTTTTTTTGATTCAACTATTAACTCATCACTTTTGTAACTCTACTCACCAATGTGCTTGGTGCGTATGTTTCATCAAAGTATAGCAACAAAGTTCTGAAAGATAGACAGACAGATTACCGCCTTATAGTAAAGAGAAAAAGACACCTTTCCATTCAGCAGAGAAGAAAGACGATAGAGTAAAGCTGAACACAGTCTAATACAAAAGGATCATGGTTGTCTATTAGAGGTTACTGTTTAGTAAAATTGTGAAAAATAGATTCGCTCCTTGACAAATTAATGACCTTATTTGTCTAGCTTCATTGTAGTATTTGCAATGCAAGCGTCCCTGAGACAATGAGAATAATGCGGAACAGACGGATAGGCAGGTCGACAATAGAGGCACATTTCTTTTTCCTTATGCTGGGCCTAATTCTTAAAAGGGCTCCTTCTTCCCTAGTAAAGAATGAAACGTGTCGTCTGAAACAACCAGGAAAACTTAGCAGAGTTAAAGTCCTTGATTAACATGGGTGAATAGAAGAAATCTCAAGATATAAGGATCTTTTGACGTTAAATAAATAGAAGAGACAGACAAAGAAAGTGACAACACAAACGAATGGACAAATTACAAGAAATAGTATCCAAGGCAATAGAGGAATGAAGAAAGACGACCAACAGATCTTGTTTGGTGTTTCAACAGACTAAGGATTAGGTCAAGTTTGTCTCTATCACACAACTACTTACCACTCCTGCAATTCTTTTCAGAGAGTCCTAGATGGGAAGAAATGAATAAATAAATATCTCGTAGAATATACAACACAAAACTAAACAATTATACGTCTACGTTAATCTAAATTTTTACCTTAAACGGTCCAACTACACTTCTGGGTGGCGCAGGCTTCGACTGACTGATCCCGATGATAAGAACACAACAGATCAAAACGAAGAGCAGTTTCATGATTTCTAATTGAGACACCAACAACATTGATGAATTTTAAAAAATCAGATTTTTACCTTGTCTTATATAAAAACTCATAAAATATTTTATTACAAAAAACAAACTAAGCCTTAAAACCGTTCGACTCATGTATCCACTATATATATGTATATGGACAGAGAAAGAGAGAGAGAGTAAGATGTAGGGGAAAAGATATATATATATATATATATATATATATATATATATATATATATATATATATATATATATATATATATATATATATATATATAATATATATATATATATATATATATATATATATATAGATAGATAGATAGATAGATAGATAGATAGATAATTAGATAGATAGATAGATAGATAGATAGATAGATAGATAGATAGATAGATAGATAGATAGAAATTTGATCTCCTCGTAATAATTTTTTCCCGTCACATAGTTTGTTTTCTATCTAGCGATAAACTGTATGTAATGACATTAGTAATTTTATCTTCTATTTATAAAGCAAAGTACTAGATACCTTCATATATTAATTAACAATAAAGGGGCTAATGTTTACAAGTAAGTGAAGGACACACGTGATATTTCGTCTATGTTAGTATATAGATCTAAGAACAGCTAATTGAATCATTTAGAAACTATTATTACATAATAAAAAGTATATCAAGACATTTCCTGTTAAACCACAATACCACGCAGCCATATCTAGTAATCTTCTTGTGACATAAAATGTAAAACGTATCTGTTTCCGTGACGTTCTACTGAGCATCATGTGGACAGCGCAAAGACCAATCACATTTTTTTTTCTCTCAACCTATGTCAAAGTACCTATTAAGCATCAGATGAGTGCTAGAATGCCTAAAGTCTATACCCCCCTCCATTTTAAAGTCAAGCGTTATGTCCCTCGGCCAATCAGCATCCACTGTGCGCCATAACTGAAAGGTAGAATTATCTTCTAATTCTGTGTCCATATGTACTTAATCCCTCAATTATGTTGTATCAAATATTGACAATGAAAATTTTACCAGAAGTCCAGAGGCTTAGCTGTTTATCACGGAATGTTGTAGACAAAACTCAATCATGGTGTATACAAGCTGATATATATATATATATGTAGGATCATAATTAACACGCAATTTACATTTTTACCACCGTGAGTTTGTAATAAATTAACGAATGCGTACATATGTAAATGAATCAAAGATTATTTGCTGTGTCACGTAGTTTGAATGGCAAAGAGATGTAATAAAATAAAGGTGTAGATACGCAGACACAGGTGTGACCTAAATATTTTGCCACAACCAGAGCAGTAGATGATATAGGAGGTCAATATTTGATTTTTTTTATTTTTTTTTGCCTGTGAAGGTGGTGAGGTGGTGGGAAGGTATGCTACAATCTGTTTACATAAGACTGTGACAGTGCTTGACTTTATTGCTTTTCTTTTGTTTAGTTATTCAGAATAATCTTTATTAATGACATCAAATGTCATGTGCATTTATGCCTATGAATAATAAAATCATTGGTTCTCATCGCCTTATGTCGAATTGTAAACGAGCTTTTGATTATATCCTAACAATTATTACAACACCTATATTACTCAGTCTGTCTGTCTGTCTGTCTGGTACGATTTAAAACGCGTCATTTCTCCCATTTCCCATTTTCCGATGAAGTTGAAACTTAGCACAATTATTTATTGTAAAAAAAAATCAGAAAATGTATTAATTATTGGCTATTTATTAATAACTATGATTTTGATTAAGGGAAATAAATCTTACAGTTTTTAAAGATATGGTTAAAATGCACAGTTCTTCCCCTTCCCTTAAATACGTTTTTTAAGACGTCAAACTTGGGATGCTATCTTAATAAATATTTTTATTGTTGCGCAATTGATAGCATCAAAATAAACTTGATTTGCAAAACAGGCTCTGAACTGGAACCTACACTGGAAAGTCAAAGTCTGGGAAACTGAAGCAAACTTGGAGGAGATCTGAGCTAGAAGTTAAGACAGGAGGATGGACATTGACCAGAAAGAAATTGTTTAAAACAAAGTCCAATGTAGAAGCACTGATGCGAGTAGTTCGGTCCTATCGTCATCTGGAAACTTAAAGGATTAGCCAGCAAAACTTTCTGTTATATAATCAGTCTGTATGTAAATTCTCACCAAAAAAGTCTGCTCATAAATGGTCCGCCTATCTCAGCCGTCTCTCACCTTTCTCTTTATCCTAAGTTCTTTCTCAGTGGTTTTTGGGACCTTGTTGATCGTCCAAGAGCTGAGCCAAAGGCTCTTCGAGCTCTAAGTTTGAAAAAAAAAACCTGTTTGAGCCTCAAACAGTAAAAAACAAACCTGTCTGAACCACCGTTCTGTCGGGGAGAGACCCAAGTCAATGCCTATATAAAGAATTGCTGTTTCCGATGCCTTTGGCACCGGACGCATGCTTGGCTGGTCATGGCCGCAGGCCTAGGACACCGGGAGCCTCCACCATTTTTCTTCGCTATACCAAGCTAACCGTGGGGGACTCGCCATTTATGTAACGGTCTCGTGAGGAACGGCGCATGGATTTGTGACAGGTTTGTGGGGACTCTTTTTCAACTCCGGCCCGTGCAATGGGTGGACTCTCGCCTACCCGTGGGCATCCCCATGGGAGTTTTGTGTTGCTACCATTTTAGCCTAACCACTTCCTCTAATGGTCGTTTCCACACGAGCGTCACGATGTGGCAGAGTAACTTTGCTCGCGGGTTTTGGGACCTGACTTGGCTGGTAGTCAGTCACATGACGTTCTGCAAGCCAGCAGGTAGTAGTGTCCTGAGGATGCCACTCGGTGGGCTAACTCCTCGTTTTGGTGCAGACTTGTCCTTGGACAAGTAACACTGTAACGCTTTAAGCTTGGTCGAAAGTGATGTATGACTTATCTTTGACGACAATGCGAGGAGAGCCATTCGAATCTCCCTTTAGGCAACAAACACGCCAGCCCTGACGTAGAAGCCTATAAGATGGCCATGAGGTACTCAAAGGGGTGATGATGATGATGATGAAGGCTAAATTCACTGGTTCCAAGTTTGGACTTCATGTTACACCATGTAGTTTCGAAGAACTTGGTGGCCAGTATTCTCTGATCACACTTCACAGGAAAATATTTTGCTTTTTTTTTTAAATTATATTTTCCTCTTCCTGAACATTGTGCTGTGCCTATGCAAGACAAAAAGTTACGTGTTCATGTCGGGATTGTTTAATTAGCTTTCTAATACGAAGCCTCATTACTCAACTTTGCATAAATCTTGTCTATTTATGTCAATGATATCTCCCTCTGCGAAGTCTTCTTGACCTATTTCTCAAAGTTTTTTAGAAGAATTATATTTACACATTCTGTACACGTTCTTCTCACACTTCCCATTCAAGGATAAAGTTAAATCGTCGCAAGATTATCCATTGTCAGCCCCCAAAAAAAATTAAATCCAATTAAATACTAACCGCATAAATAATTAATAGGTGGTAATTAATTGATTTTGTGTAATAAATAAAAAGGGAAATAAATCGTTCATTATTCAGAGATATGGCTGCAAAGGTGATATTCTTTTTTTTCTTATATAAGCTAATTTTTTTGTTTAAAAGTTTTTATTTTTATTTAGCTTTTTTCTACGACTTTCAAGACTCTTCAGCCTTAAACAAAGTTTCAAGTTAAGGAGAAATAGGTTTGATTGGGGGGGGGGGGAGGTGAGGTATAGAAGGTATAGCACAATCACAAATAAGCTTCTAAAAATAGGAGTGGACGAAAAGTGCTTTTTTCTTTCACTTCAGATGACATAAGATTTGTGAACATTTAAACCTTAGCCTTTGAACATACTATTTTCTCCCCTCAAAAATCAAATGTTATCTAAGGGGAAGAACTCCTAGGTGAAAATATTTAACACCATTTCTCAATATTTTAGGGGTTTTGTCCCTTTTGGATATAAGTATAACAAATAATAAATTACAATTAATTAATTGTTTTAAATGTATTTCTTTTGTTAGGTACAGTGTATAATTGGCTTAAGTTTCCATTCCATTCGGGAAAAAGAAGTGGGATAAATAAAATTAAACAAAATTAAACAAGACAGACGGACAGACTGACTGAGTGATTTGATAAAAGCTTTGCAAATAGTAAGCTTGAGGGCCAAGAGTACAGAAGGGATTCAAAGATTTACTTTAACGCTAAAATTAAACAAGCCAGATACAAGATATTACATTGAAAACAAAAATCCCATATTAAGTGTAATTGTATTAATTAGTTTGTTTCACTCATGTAATTAAATTTGTAATAGATCTAGACTATCAATATGTGCAATTAGAAATATCTGACCAAATATTTTTGTTTAGCGCATTTTTCACGTTTTTTAGATTTCTCAATACGCTATGATAGCAACTCCCCCCCCCCTCCAAATTAACAATAAAGGGGACTAATTCAACTTGTACAACTTTATCAGTCAAGTTAATTTTTTTTCCCTTGTTCGGGATACCAAATAAAATAATAATTGGAAACGTCTTCTTTGACGATGGATTAAACATTATGCTAGGATGACAAAACTAAGTGATAATAGTTGTTTAAAACTGCTTCAGTGTAGCAAGTTTACAAATAGTTGGTCTGTTAAAAGCACTTGGCTTCTGAACCGAAGGGTCCTGGGTTCGAATTTTTGTGAAGATAGGGATTTTGGAATGTAATTTTTTAAATGTGTTCTTGAGTTGAGAAATTGCAATTTTAATGGAACAGCTACCTAAAGCTTTGCTCTGAACGCGTTTAATAATTTTTCTGTTTCACGCTCGTCGTTGTTGAAATTAGTGATGGGAAAAGTTGAAAAAAAGAAACTGGATGACCCAATTGTTACGAAGTGCAGGGGCATGGTTCTGATGTAACTATGCGTATATTTTTCAGAACATGTTTTAAATAACTTTTCTGTTTCAGTTGAATTTTTGTCTTTAATTGGTGTTATGAAAAACAGACACTATGAACCACCCAATTGTTACGAAGTGCAGAAGTGCAATGCCGGGATTCTGTGGTAGCTATCGATATAGGTGAGTGGATTGCTTGGTTTTTGTAGGCTGAAGAAATTCTGATCAAACCTCGCTTGGTATGTCGTAGTAGATATTATCTGTGTGAGAGTTGAGGAGTGGAACAAGTGAGAGACGAAGTACAACAAGAATGTTTATTTTTAGATTGAGTTAGAAAGGGAAAGAATCCAGTTTAAGCAAATCTGTAGATCTATTACTCTGTATAATATTCCGAAGATAGACCTTTAAATCGAAATTTAGAAGACGATAAGCAACATTTTCCTGAATTTTTTATATTAAACTCTTGAATCAACAATGCCTTGCTATCTGAAATTCCCGAACGCATAGTCCTTCCCATAACAATGTCAGATCTAGATCTAGACCTAGTTCTATATCCAAATTTAAATGATTTTTTTCAACTTTGGCAAATTTTAACTGTCGAACTAGGGTTTTCCTTATGTGGCCAACAAGTTAGTTTTTTGTTTTTTTTCCAGTGTTATACATCAACTGTTGAAAGAGCCTGTTTTAAGAGCCGTTTTTTTCAGATAAGAGTCCAGGTTTCTTCCAGATTCTTTCAAAAAGTTATTTTTTTTAGTGATATTTAGTTCTGTTTTTATTTATTTTAAAGCTTATTTCAACTTCTACCTTTTATATATAATAAGCCTATACCATTCTAGGTGTACTAAATGTTCTTAGAGCTACACATAAACGACTGAGTAATCAACTCTTATACATGGACATATTCAAGCCAAACATACATACATAAGTAAATTCGTCTTTATTTTAACAAAATTGCTTCATCGTCTTTGTCTTTCCTTGTACCACATCAATGTTGGAGACGATATGTAGATCTCTCCACACTATCCAATCAGATGTTTCAATGAAGACCATGTGCAGTTGTTAATATTGTTGTATTTATTTCAAGGGAACAATCTAAACATTTAGGAGGCAAAAATATGTCAATGGAATAATAAATATTTAATTTAATAAAAAAAAAATTGGGGGGGAGGGGTTTTGGGGCGGGTTTGGATGAGGGTAATAGAGGGTGATAGTTAAAAGTGTTGCCAAATGTCTAATATAAGTAAAAAATAATTTTTAAATGTTCCTTTTTTAAACATAACAGCATAATCTAGGGAGGGGCGTGGCGTCTAAGTGATAACGCGCTTGGCTTCAGAACCAAAGGGTCTTGGTTTTAAATCTAAAAAAAAAATGGATTTTGAATTTTGGAATTGTTAGAAGGCCCTAACTCTGATGAGTACCTAACATTAGTTGGGCACAGTAAAGACGATTTTATTAGAAATCTAGCACACTTCAAGGGAAGGCTTAATTACAATCAACAGCTTAATTTATCTTGACATTCTATATTAACCATTACAGGCTGTCTCATCAGCATTTTACTGTTTACTGACCCAATTTACAGTCATTCATAAAAAAAATTTATTAGCAGTTTACTCAACCAAATACTAACAATAAAGGTGAATTAGTGTGTCCATAAACACGCTTACTATCACACTCTAGTTAATTTAAAGAAACAGAACTTATATCATTCACGCTATAAATAAATGAGTAAATGTAATTATAAATATTGTCTCTTCAGCCTAAGAAAACAATACTGAAATAGTAACAAAAGTATAGAAGATTTAAAAAAAAAAAAGTAGCCATTCTACCTAAAACACTGAACCATTATCTTTAAATACAAAAACAAATTCTCATAAAATACATAGAAAGATACTAAGATAAAGGCAAATTTCTGGTTCTATATAAAAATTAAAGTACCCCTTTCAAACCGTGTGGTCTATAGGGCAGATGATGTAAAGTTCATCTGTTTTTGTGGCCTACGATTAACGGGGTATCATGTGGCCAGAACAACGCCCAACCGCCTTTATTTTTCCGCAAATAATGTCAGGTACCCATTAGAGCTGTGTGTACTCAGAGGCGCCCAAAGATCACGAAATTAAATATCACAGTCTCTAAACTGGAACAGGCTCTGAACTGGAACCTACACGGGAAAAGTCAAAGCCTGGGAAACTAAAGCAAACATGGAGAAGATCAGAGCTAGAATTTAAGACAGGAGGATAGACATTGACCAGAGATTTTTGAGATCTGAGTCCATGTCTCTTCCAGATTCTGTTATGAAGTTATGTTTTTTTTTAAGTTATTTCTTTTAAGTTATAATTTAGTTTTTCAAGTTTATCTCAAATTCTACCTTAGATATATAATAAGCCTACAATGTTTCGGGTGTACTAGCTTTTCAGAGCTAAACACAAACGACCAAGTAATTAACTCTTTTACATTAGCATATTCAAGACACAAATACATGCATAAGTTAATTTGTTTTTTATTTTAACAAAACTGCTACATCGATGTCTTTGTCTTTCTTTGTAACACATCAATGATGGAGACAATGAGTTAATCTAGTCACACTATCCAATCAGATATTTGTCTATGAAGACAATGTGCAATTGTTAATATTTTTGTTGTTATTTCAAGACAGCAACCTAGAAAATCGAAAGTCAAAAAAAAATGTCAATGTTTTCTTATGGAATAATATATATATATACAAAAGGAAGGGGGGCGGTTCTGGATCAGGGTGGTAGTGGAAAGTGTTGCTAACTGCCAGATAAAAGTAGAAAAATATTTGTTAAAATTGTTCCTTTTTTAAACATTGCAGCATAATCTAGGGAGAAGGGGGGTGGCGCGCTTGGGTTCAGAACCGAGGAATCTCGGATTTGAATCTCAAAACTAGGATTTTAAATTTTGGAATTATTAGAAGGCCCTAACTCTGATGGGTACCTAACATTAGTTGAGGAAAGTAAAAGACGATTTGTCTTTATGGTTTATTAGAAATCTAGCATACTTTAGGAAAAGGTTTAATTACTATCAATAACTTATTTTATTAATCTTGACATTCTATCTCAACCAGTAGCCGCGGTCTCATCAGCACTCTACTATTTACTGATCCATTTCTACACAGTCATTCACACCTAATAGTAACAATAAAGGTGAATTAGTGTGTCCACTCACAGCCACACTGAATACACTACTAGTCACTTAAAAAAAAAACACTTACTATCACACTCTAGTTAACTTAAAGAAACAGAAGTTTTATCATTCACACTATAAAGAAATGAATAAGTGTAGCTATAAATATTATCTCTTCAGCCTAACAAAAAACAATATTGAAATAGTAACAAGAGTATAGAAGACTTTTTAAAAAGTAGCAATTATACATACAACAAAATGTAGTAAAATCCTAAGAAAGACACAAATAAAGACACACTCCTCATCCCATATGCTTGGACAAATTTGTACAATTACTCCTTCTTCCCTAGTGCTATTAGAGCGTGGAATGGGTTGCCTGAGCCAGCCAGGAAAACCAGTGACTTGGCAGAATTTAAGTCATTGGTTATCATGCATGACTCTTCTTTTTTGAAGTAACGTCAGTATTATATAAGATAAGATATAATTAAATTAATTACCTCAAATATAGACGTGTAAAACTATAAACACAAAAGTAGATTCACAAAAAACAAACGCAACAAATGTACAGTACCACTGAACAGTAACGAATAAGTGTTATGTGTTTAACTCTAGAGATAAGACTTACATCCTCATCATCGCGCAGAGATCTTCCGTCAATTCTTTTGTATGGATAGGGAGCTCTCTGATAGAATCAAATCTAATATAAATATAGGTATGTCTGGTCCTATCTATCTATCTATCTAAAATTTAAATTAAATGGCAGTATCTTATAAAAAAAAACTAATAATGTATTCAAGTCTTGTTCTACCTCATCCCAGTTGAAACCTTCCAATTCACGCAGAGATCTTCCATCAGGTAACAACGCAGCTCTTTTGTATGGAACCTCAGCTCTCTAATAAAATAAAATCAAAGTAGTGTCAAAGAGTGACTTATAAAATTATAATTATACTAATAATAATAGATAATAATTTTTTACATAAATTTCACTACCTGTGCGCAATGGGACCAGTACACTTCTGTGTGGAAAACAGCTTTAATTTTTTTTTAGAGAACTTAATATCACGGAATTAAACACGGGATATAAAACAAAAAAACATTTTATATTTTTTAAAAATGTTTACCTTAGGAGCCCTTACGTCACGACGTACTGGCGCTGGAGCTGCACTTGTCAAGCTGACTGCAAGCAGTAGAACAGAGCTAAGTAGAACGTAAAGTAGCTTCATGTTGTCTGGAATAAAACATTTATTTCATCGTTCAATTAGACATCATTTGAATATAAGTTGTACATCGCCCAACTATGTGGGACATCACGCACGCACGCCAACTCTCTAACCCTCGATGAAAATGTCATGGAAGGATAACTCTTTTATTTCTTCAAGTCGGACTAGAGTTACCCCTTGTAACTTTCGCGGCGACAACAAGTAATCTCCTTTCTTTATATATAATTCTCTACGTCGCCCAACCATGCGGGACGCCACGCACGCACAACGACTCTTTAGCTCTCCTCACCCCTCTCCAGCCCGCACATGCGCCTTCCTTGCTTTCCAGGCACACACACACAGTCGTTTGCCCAAACCAACCCCATTTGGACAACTGTCTTTCAGGAAGTGTTCATTCGTCACTAAATATCGGCGTATGCTACTCCGCGGGTCGGCTGGTATGGAATAAAAAAGGTAAAGACGTTAGGAATTTCCTTTTTTTTTCAATAACACGGACATTCTACCGCCTAGAAATGTACAAACTGTGAAATAGGCGTTAAGGTTTTTAGAGATCTATAAAAAAGTAATTTATTTATTGAAACATCGACTTCTTAGAGAGGTATTTTACATAGAATAGCAAACATGTTATTTGTGTTCATTTGAAATTTAAAAAAAGCTTTATTGCATTTCCGCTTCTAGTAATTGCCTTTGAGAACTTATACACATATTTATGAGACGACCTTGTTTCCTGGTACACAAATTAGTCTTCAAGAATATATGTTACGTGTGGTCCGATCTGACTTCAAAATTAACATAACTATAATTACCAAACAGCTAGTGTAAAAACTCTAAGCTTTTGCGTACCATTGAAACAGAAGAACTGATCAGCTGAAGCAGGGGTTCTCAACCTGTGGATGGCGAGCATTGACCATTTGCCAGGGGTCGAGTAAGACCATCGAAAATATGGATTGTTATTGTCTATTCTTCTAGTGCTTTATGTGTGTGTGGTTGGGGGGGTCGCGGCAGAGTGGGGGGTTGTAAAAAGAGGTCGCCGAGCTTAAAAGGTTGAGAAAAATCATATTTAATGAGAACAAAAATTGTCCTAACAGACTCTATCACCGCCACTCATTGATCAGGGAACATAAAATGCACCAAGATACTTGTGTGTAGCCGCTGAATGAACTCTTTATGTTGTCTGTTGTATTTATGTGTATTTTTCTGTTGTGTTGTCTTTATATGAGAAACGAGTCCTTGTAATCACAACAAATTTCCGTAAGGATCAATAGAGCAGTCTTAGTCTTAGTCTTAGTCTTAAATCATGTTGCTTTAAAAGTTGGACATTGAAATAAGAATTTAAGCCTACAAGTCAGAGCTACAGTATTATGCTGATTATCAGATACCAGTATTAGAAATGAAATGAGTTCGTACTTATTTAAGTCAGTACTCTATTTTGTAGACTGCGCCATTGTCGCAACACTCCGAAGCTGAGCTGGTCTATATTGTCAAACGTGACTCACTGTCAAAAGTCATCTTTCAATGCACAGCGGATGAAGCACGAAGAAAGATCGTCCAAAGAAAAGTTGGATGGACAACGTGAAATAGTCCTGTTAGACATTTTTTATTCTGCTAAGAAGATTAAAAGGTCAGCACCAGTACAATGAAAGTCAAAAGATAGAGGATCCAGCAAAAACATTCTTATAGTCAAACGAAAAATATGCAAAATTTAAAACCTACCAAATCTAAGGATATTTTAGTTACGTAAGATTTGTTCTCTCTTAAAATATTGTCAACTTACCGGAGGTAGTGTATTGAGTGACAACGGTGAGTGAGCTCTTGTTTTTATAAAGTTTCTAAATGTTTGTTAATTAAGTAGATTGTCATTAAGTTCAAACCAAAATATTACATATCTGCATACATTAGTGATTACGTCATGTTTACGAGTAGATTTTAAGATATTCATTTTGAATGTTAGGTCCAGAAATGAATAAGTCATCAAACGTAAAACACTATAAATCTGTCTTTGATGTATCAGTAATCCTACGGCTGCAGTAGTTATTACTGCTATTACCTATGTATGTATAGCAAAGAGTGACATATTATTTATCCGTATGTTCGTCACATATCATACGTATGTCCTCCATGTTAGACAAAAATTAACATAAGTATTTAATCTCCATAATTTTGTTATTGTAATGATTGTGTTGATTCTAGTGGTGAATAATGTAAAGTCATTATCAATTCTCTCTCTCTTGATTATGGAACAAATATTAGGAAATGTGAAAAAAATTATGTAACTTCCCGTTTGTGGCTTCCTAAAAAATGAGCCATAGTTTCAATACCAGCAGAAAAGTTCTTCATGAGAATCTAAAGACAGCAAGAAAATCTCCCCTGTATACCCCTCCCCCAAGTAATTCCCAAGTTTCAGACCTTGCGATCTATAGGCAGATGATGTTAAAGTCATAAGCTTCTTTGGCCAACGGTTAACAAGCAGGGTATCTTGTGGCCAGCACAACGACCAAACATCTTTATTATCCCAAACTAAACTCAAGTGCCCATTAGAGTTGGGTGGACTCAAGGGCGCCCTAAAAATCCCGAAATTAAAAATCCCAGTCTTCACTGAGATTCGAATCCAAGTCCCCAGGTTCGGAAGCCGATCGCTTAGTCACTCAGCCATCTCCAACCCTCTCTACCAAAGAGCTTGTACCAGAATACACTAAGCATGTTACAGAATTTAAACAAAATGCGCAATTAAAATGCAGTTAAAAAAGTAAAGTATTTCATTTTATATCAGTTAAACTTGAAAACCAATCACTCTATAAGCGTTTTTGACACTTGATGGAGCTCGTCAACACCATGACAACAGCTCAAAATGCAAAATAATACTGAATAGTGCAGAAGTTTAGGTGATTAACTCAGATGACGTAAGCCTACATATTTTGCAACATCCGAAGTGCTTTTTACACCAACAATATAATCTTACTTATCAGAAAGTTGTATAATTTAATAGGATGTTCAATAAAGTATCATGAAGTTGTGTAATGTAAGTGGGCGTTCTTTAAACTATCAGGAAGTCATAATGTAAATGGACATTGTATGAAGTAAAAGGACGTTTTGCAATGTAACTGGACGTTCTATAACAGCGGTTCTCAACCTTTTTTGCTCAGCGACCCCTTTCTACAATTCCTCATAACGCCGCGACCCCACCCCACCCCCAATTGTACATTATTTTCATTCATGAGTATAATTAACTGTGTTTTCGTTAATGTAGATGTAGACAATTCGACAATTGATGTTTAAGCGAAAACTGAGGTACCCTTAAAAAAGAAAAAAGAAAGACAATAGATCTTAATATTAACACTGACCCTTGACCCTACAGACGCCAGTCCAGAGCTTTAAAAAAACACGACCAGGCGTAACGATACGTTATGCATTGATGCTCATATTAACTTAAATTTTTCAAAATATTTATGCTGCGACAATTAACATGTTTGAATTCAATTCTGATTCTGTTGTCTGCAACATCTAACAATAAAAACCTTAAATCATAATATTAAAAAAACTTAGTATGTGTCAAGTTTTACATGCTAGAATTGACAGATAAATCCATATTTTCGATGGTCTTAAGCGACCCCTGACAAAATGTCAATCGACCCCCAAAGGGGTCGCGACCCACAGGTTGAGAACCCCTGCTCTATAAATTATCAGGACGTTATAATGTAACAAATCTATGTATAAACTATCAGGACATTGTGTAATCTGAATGGACAAGTATCATGACGTTATAATGAAACTGGACTATTAGTATAAGCTATCAGGACGTTTCGTCATGCTACTAGACGTATAATGCAACGTTACTGTTGGCCTCCTTCAGCAGTATATAGTTCATCTCGAATAACACTTTTTCATGTGACTGTGGAGCCCTATTTATATCACAGGATAAGATGGCTTTCGCTTTGGTGGTAGAAGAACTTGCCATTTTTTCGTTTGGCACGCTTTTTCTTACACAGCTGTTTTTTTCGATGACCACATCTTGCTTGTTCACCAAAGTGCGGTCTAGGGCTATGTTTTCCCAATAGTCAACATCCTGTCAGTGCTTCGAGGTACCTTTTGATTACATCCACAAAACAGAGGTGGGGATGACCAGTTTATATTGGGCTAGTCGCAAGTTGTTCATAAAAGATGAATTTCAGAAGGCAAAGCTATTAACACATCATTACATAAAAAATGCTCCATATGGCAATCGTCTCAAATAGCCTCTTTCAACCAGTCCATGTCATGACACTTACGTGTGGCACAGACATCGAAACTGGCGGAAATGTTACCATCGACAGGAGTAAGGTCAAAGTAAACCAGTAAACTTCGGATCGTAGGTCGGCTACCCCAAAAAGGTAACTGGATGTTCTATAAAGCAAATGGATCTTGTATAAAGCATAATTAGATGCACTATCTAAAACTAACATTGTTATACTCTATCTGGATTTCAGAAAAACTATTGTAAAACTATTATCATTGATTTTAAAGTATATTTTCTGGCTATCGTAAAAGTTATTTAAAGATTGTTTTTCTCTTTTGGGTCACTACATGCCATTATTTATCTTAGCGTGGGCATGTTAGCTGAGAATGGCACTTGGATTTGGAACCGCAAATCCCCTGGTTCAACTATCAGTGAAGACTGATATTTAGTTTTGGGATTTTTGGGACGCCTCCTAGTCCACTCAGCTCTAATGGATACCTGACATTTATAAAGGTGGTTGGTCTTGAAAATAACAACAGCTGATTATATTCAAATCGTAGGAGCTTTAAAATGGATTAGCGTTCCAAGACTGCTAAATTTGTACACCAGTTACACTTTTAAAAATTATTATTGTTTCAAAATTTAATTTGAATATAACTTCTGATCTTCATATTTCTTTGTCAATACTAGCATATTATTTCATTTCAATTATTTTATCAACAGTGTGTACCTAAAAAATAATGCCCATGCTTCTGGTGTTATTTACTGTTATTAGCTTGTCAGTGGCCCTTCCCTATAAAGACAATTAGAAATAGAGTTATACTGTATACTTCATTTCATTAAGATTCGTTACACAATATTGACTTATAGGAATATACAAACTTATTACATTCTACATAGTCACTTCACCTAACCCAATAGTCTGTTGGACCGTTGGAGCACCACGCAAGATATGATAACCGTCTTTCTCTATTCCTCTCTGTTTGTTGGCATTATGTAGAACCTCTTTCAATGGCAAGCCCGTCCATTCTTTAATGTTGTCTTCCCAACGCTTTCTTCGCCTCTCGGCTCAAATAACGGCAAGGGGTCTAAACAACCAAGGTAGGAGCTCGTGTCCAACATGCCAACAGTCCTAAACCAAAATAATAATACCGATTTTCTTAGTATCCGAAGATTATGGAGTAATGCAGAATACTGCATCTACTATGCATTCAAATGGGCCAAGGAGACATCTTTACTAGAAGATCTTTACTTTACGGTGTATTAAGTACCTGGACGTTGTATACATTAACTGGACGTTGTATACATTAACTGGAAGTTGTATACATTAACTGGACGTTGTACACATTAACTGGACGTTGTATACATTAACTGGACGCTGTACACATTAACTGGACGTTGTATACATTAACTGGACGTTGTACACATTAACTGGACGTTGTATACATTAACTGGACGTTGTATACATTAACTGGACGTTGTATACATTAACTGGACGTTGTACACATTAACTGGACGTTGTATACATTAACTGGACGATGTACACATTAACTGGACGTTGTATACATTAACTGGACGTTGTATACATTAGCTGGACGTTGTTCACATTAACTGGACGTTGTATACATTAACTGGACATTGTATACATTAACTGGACGTTGTATAATTTAAATTTGGAGGGGTATAAGATAATTGGACTCTAACACTCATGTACACTGTTTTTTAAATAACTTAATAAACCCTTGATACTTTTAGGAAAGAGAAAACTATCCTGAGATACTTAAATAGCACGGTAATATTAATCGCAAATTACTTTTATAGACTAAGAACAATGCACCTGGCAGCAGAAACATAACTGATGCGAATTAATTAAATAATTACACTTAATATAAGCTCTTTTAATTAATTTTTTTTTGACAAAGCTTAAATCGACTCACTCTAAAAGGTAAGACATTTGTACAGGTTATTTCTTCCACACCCAGTCTCGGATCAAGCTGAAGTTTTGCACAATTATTTCTTGTTCATGTTAACAAAAGAATCAATAAACAAAAATTATTATTTTGTTTGGTATCTCAAACAAGGGAAAGAACGCGACATGAAGCTCTCCAAAAGTGACCCTAGCAGCTGGCAAAAAAGTGGCACTATATAAATCAGCATGGAGAGAGAGAGCATAATGGAAGGGTCTCAGATTGCAGACGCCATACACAACAACAGCAGAATAAAAAAGGTGGAAATGTAATGGCGCCAGGTGATTGCATATGCCCAACTAGTGACCGCAGCTGTGTATCAAGGATTGGCCACACAAGAAGATGGGACATACAGTGCCACAGATTACATATATATATATATATATAAACATAAGCCAGTGTGAAACACATTTACATGCGTTAATGATGACTTGAAAAAAAAATTAATTCTATGATATTTAAACAATGATATTTGTAGTAATAATTGGAATAATAAGTAAAACAATTTAAATAGGAAGATAATAAATCAGAATTACAATTATAGTAAGTACTTAAATAATGTGAACGAACAAAGCACCTTGTAATGCTAGCATTATAGTTCCTAACCAATATGAAAAAGCATCGCTAGTAAATGTAACACAAAATCAGTGGCTACACAACTTTCTCCAACAACACGATACAGTAAAATATACTATTTACTACACAAATTATAATTACTAAAAATGGGTATATTATATTAAGAATTTAGCGGTGCTATTTGAAACTATAGATTTAGAGGCTTGTAAAGATTTTGGACTAGGCTTTGTCTTGTGAGCGAGGTGTGCAGATCGCTTTTTCTAGATGCAAGGTTCCATGTGTGCTAGATTCGCCTCAAACCAGTCTACATTTTTGTGATTTTGAGGCCCAAAGGCGGTAATAGCTGAACTGTAAATTAGATCTCCTAATTTCTCTCATATGATATATATATATATCACATATGTTTATGTGAGTGTATGTGTGTATGTTTGAGACTGTCTTTAAATTTAGTAATTTTACAAATAGTTTTACTCTACTCGAGTGTATTATTCATGATAAATTTCAGAGTTCAATATTTATCTGTTCTAATTTCTCTTGTTTTCTTGAATTGAGAGATTGCAACTTGAATGGGACACAAACCCAAACTTTGTTGTGAACGCGTTGAAACACTTTAATGTGTTACGTTCAACATTGTTAAAATTTGTGATGGGAAAATTTAAAAAAATAAAAAAAATTGATGACCCAATTGTTACGAAGTGCAAGGGCATGTTTCTGATGTAACCATGAGTAAAGGTGAGCGGATGGTTTGGTTGTGTAGGCTGAGGAAATTCTGATGAAACTTCGATTGGTATGTCGTAGTAAATATTGGCTGTGTGAGAGTTGGAGAGTGAACAAGTGAGAGAAGAAATACATCATGGAGTGTGTTTTGTAAAGCGAGTTATATTGTGTTTTAGACTATTAGTAATGAACATAATAAAGACAACAATACATTAATAATATGTTTTAATTTATTGAAACTTAACGTCAGGCAATAACACAAATCTTTTGTATGGATAGGAAACTCTCTTAGAGAATCAAATTTAAAATAGGTTTTGCATTTAAGAGTTTGGTTTTATCTATCTATCTATCTATCTATCTATCTATCTATCTATCTCTCTCTCTATATATATATTTATATATATATATATATATATATATACTCATCTATCTATATACTTATCTATCTATTTATCTATCTGTATGTCTGTCTGTCTGTCTATCATTTAAATTAAAAGGCAGTATCCTATAAAATAATAACAATACTAATAATTATAGGTAATAATTTTTACATAATTTCACTACTTATACGCAATGGGGCCAGTACACTTCAATGTCGAAACAGCTCAAAAAAAATTATAGAACTTAAATATAATACAATTACACTACGGAATAAGAAAGGTAATACACTAAAACAAACATAAATAAATATTTGTATATGTTGTTTACCACTAGAGCTGTGACTTTACGATGTATTGTCCCTGTAGGTCCTGCACTTAATAGGATGTAAAGTAGCTTCATGCTGTCTGAATAATACATCCAATTAATTTTTTGAAAATAGCATCATTGAGATATAAATTGTACACATATGAAATAAATAGGTTAACGTTTTAAATCATTCTGTATGTCTAAAATGATTTTAACATTACGTCTCGCAACGTAAGACTATAAGGTATTTACTATATACATGAATGTCTCAAGAGTTGTGTAAACAGGAAGTTTATCTACACATCGCCATCTTGGAGATGAGAGATTTGAAAGAGAATGGTAAACATGTTAATGGACTTATTTAGAAAAAAACCAACTTTCAATTTATTTCTAATGTTAGTAATTAAGGTTTGAAAAAACACAAACACAAACACACACAAACACCCACAAACAGACACACACACACACAGACATAAACGGACAGCCCCTTAACGTGGTAGACCAGTTCACATATATAGGTATATCTAGTATAGTATCAAATGATGCCTCACTTTCAAAGGAAGTTGATAACCGCGCTTTCACCAAAGATGCTTGCGCTCCATCGTGGGCATACGGTGGCAGGACCGCACTACAAACAGCGATGTCCTTGCGAACGCCGGTTATGGACAGCATAGAGGGATTTCTTATGGTCTGACAGCTACGCTGGGCAGGGCACGTATCCCCTATGGGAGACGAACGTATGTTGAGCTAAAAGTTGGTCGACGTAACAGAGGCGCCCCACGGAAACGCTTCAAAGACCTGCTTAGGCGTGTCTAGCTGATCTTTAAAAAAAAAAAATATTTTTGTTCAAGAGAAACTGAAACCATGAAAATGAGTTGATAACCAGTGCTCGGTCATGCTGAACAACGCAGTAGAATATCTGTATCCCCCTCTCTCTCTCTCTCTCTAGTTCCTCTCGCTTTTCACTGTAGTTTGTGCGTATAAACAGAGCCTAACTAAGATTCGAGTCTTCAATTTTTTTTGGGTGCTAAATCTTAAGCTTAATTCATAGTTTAACATTTAATAATTCTGTTTTTATGGGTGGGTGTTTTAATTGTGTCTGAATAGCAATTTTGTGGACTTTTATCATAACTATGGAGTTTCAGATTTATGTAGTTACAACTGTGTAGTGTCTTCAGGTTAAACTGATTTGGTTGCAACCAGAAATTTAAATTTTTACTTAATCATTATTTAAGCGTATTTTGCATGAGTGTAATATAATATAGTATTGTTACGAATCTCACTATGCAGGCTCTCTGCAAACTGCACCATACACCACCAACTTAAAGAACTTGACAACTCCGGGCTCCAAAAAAACGTAACACTTTAATGTCAATAAATAACAGCCAATACTGTAAAATTGGCAACACGTACACTGTACAAATATCTCTCCGATAACACCGTTCCGCCGTATCAACTCTTGCACTGGCCTCTCCGTCTCGTTCCGGGCTTGCACTGGGTTCAACAGTTTAGGACTGACTTCTCACACTAGGCTCGTTGTGTCGGACTCGATCGCAGACCAAGATCAAGACGCCAGTCGTCTCAACTGTACTTGACAGTACTCCGCACTGAATCGTCGTAATGCTCCGTACAGAACCACACCGCTGAACTGTGTTGCAATCGACCGGACTGTAGTGAACCGGGCTCTGAACCTTGCTGTATTGAGCCCCTTTTCTCGACCGACCTGACTGCGACACCTCTGCTCTTATATAGGGTCCCTACTGGCCTTCTCTAACCGGACAGAACGCCGCTCGACGTTACTAGGTGGTCGGATGACTACAACTCTCGTGACGCTATTGAGCTTTGTTCACGACGTCGATCCTTCCCGAACCTTCTTGTTGACACTCGACTGACAGTTGTAACTCGTCACGGTTGACCGCTCGTCTAGCGTTGGCTGTTAGCGATTTGTGTCGGCTGACTACTGTCACGAGTCGAGTCTGTGACCTATTTCGACCAGTTTCTAGAACCTCGAGGTCAGCCAGTGCAGGTGTCCAGCGTAAACAAGTTAATTTTAGATGTCCAATCGAAGAAAGAGGTTAAGGGAAAAAAATAGCACACGTCAGCTTCTAGAAGGTCAAAGTTACTAAAATAATTATCAGAGAAGGTTCCAGGATTCTGGAATGTACGATCAAAGAAAGTATAAATTAAGGGAAAGTGAGTCAGACGGGGTCCTCGCATAGTAGTAGATCTTGTAGAGCGTTGGTCCTCGCATAGTAGTAGATCTTGTAGAGCGTTGGTTCTCTCTCAGTAATGAGTTATATGTTATTAGCGGATCCATTAAGTAAAGTTTTAGCAGTTGAAGTTGAAGTTATACTAAGAGAAGTTTTATGTAACATTTAAGTTTTATTTATGAAGTATCAAGTCAAGTTGTAATTGAATTAAGAAGTTAATTTTGATGTGAAAGTTTGAAGAAGTTATTAAAGAAGTTTTGAAGAAATACAGAGAGATGTTTCTTTCTTCATTTCATTGATTTGTCAAGTATTGAGAATATAATCCCTGGCAAATGTGCTCGTCACATATATTGGCACCTCCGGCAAAGAGCATCGAAGAGTAAAGGCGTCACATATATTGGCACCTCCTGACGAAAAAAGGCTTTATATAAATAAAGACAACGACGAAGTCAAGCATCACATATTACATTTTCAAAGAGGAAAGTCGACACATTCTAGCAAGTTCTACGAATTTTCATAAAGCCTCTAACGAGTGATTTATAGCCTCTCTGAACGACAAAGCCCAAATAAAGCCTTATAAGAAAAGCCTCTTGCAGAATACTTCAACAAGACGGCAATCTTTGAAACGAAACTTTGTAATGAAACGTGAAAGATCATCTGTTTTAAGGTCAGTACCTTACATTTTATATTTACTAAGCTGTGAAAGCTACATTTACTAAGCTGTGAAAGCTACATTTACTAAGCTGTGAAAGCTACATATACTAAGCTGTGAAAGCTATATTTACTAAGCTGTAAAAGCTACATTTACCAAGCTGTAAAAGCTATATTTCCTAAAGCTGTGAAAGCTATATCTATTAAGCTGAGAAGGCAACGTTACTAAAGCTAGAGTACACTGGTTTGTTTACATACACTGACCACTTACACATTCCTCAAGAGGAGACACCGATCGATAATTAACTAGGTCAGCCCTCTCTCACTTTTTACCTGTCCACCTACATTTCTGCTATCTCTAATCTCATACTATGGCGTCTCAAGCAGACTTATTCAAAGTATATTTCAAATTAGCCAAGGACATTGGTATTCCACAAGAACATCAGTGGGAATGGTGTGAACAACAAATTAAAGAAGAAGAAAGGAAACGTAAAGAAGAAAGAGAAGCAGAAGAAAGGAAACGTAAAGAAGAAAGAGAAGCAGAAGAAAGAAAACGTAAAGAAGAAAGAGAGGCAGAAGAAAGAAGACTTGAAAGAGAAGAAAAAAGAAGACAAGAAGAAAAAGAGGAAGAAAAACAAAGAATTTTAAGAGAAGACAAAATAAGACAAGAGGAAAGAGAGGCAGAAGAAAGGAAACGTAAAGAGGAAAGAGAGGCAGAAGAAAGGAAACGTAAAGAGGACAGAGAGGCAGAAGAAAAAAGATTAGAAGTGGAAAAATTCAGACTTCAACTTCAGGAAGAGGAATTAAAATTAAAAAAAGAAAAAACAGAGGTTCAATCGACCTTACCTACTAGCAATGCTTTTGACAAGTATAAACCTTTGTCTAAAATATTACCTTTTCAAGAAAATAAAGATAATATAGATTCGTATTTAATGCGGTTTGAGGAGTTAGCGAAAGCATCAGGCTTACCAGAAGAACAATATGCACACCATCTCTTGATCTTATTACAGGGAAAAGCATTAGATGTATGTGCACAAATACCATCTCATGAACAGCGTACTTATAAAGAAATAAAAGAAGCTTTACTAAGACAGTTTGGAGCTACGCAGAATGCTTATCGCAAGAAATTTTTTTTCGAAAGACCAAGGCAGAAAGATGATCCACAGTTGTTTGTCTCTGATATGGTAATGTGGTTTGATAGGTGGATATCTTTAGCTAATATTGATAGAACGTATGAAGCATTAAGAGACCACATATTAATTGATACCATTACTCACGCATATGCAGAAGATATTCGATCCTTCATAATTGAGAGAAATCCTAAAGATCTACAGACCCTGACAACAATAATACGTCAATATAAAACTGCTTATCCAAGTAAGCAAATCAGATCAGCAACTGATGAAAACTTTATTTGCTTTTCAAGAGACAACAGAGCATTGCCATCTTTTCAGACCGACAAAACTTTAATATGTTATAAATGCAATACTAGAGGTCATTTCGCTTCACAGTGTAGAGTGAAGGTCATAGAGTGCAGTTTTTGTCACATGAAAGGACATTTAGCAAAGGATTGCAGAAAGAGACATAATAGTATCAGTGACAGATCTAATGACCAGGCATATTCGCAAAACAGACCATTAAATGTTAAGAATTCAACATATGGAAATAGGAAACAGGTTTTTACAAAAAACTCGAAGGCACATCACTCAACAATGACTGTTATCACCAAATCACAAGGACTTCAGTTTTATCCTGGATTAGTCGGTTCTCAAAGAGTACAGGTGTTACGAGACACAGGTAGCACTTCCGTTGTTATACGTGCAAATTTTGTGAGATCAAATCAATATACAGGCAAAGAAATCGAAGCCACTGCTTTCAACGGTACTGTAAGTAAATTACCAGAAGCTTTGATACATATTACGACTCCATTTTTCAGTGGACATGTAGAAGCTTTAGTAGCTCAAAATCTACCTGTTGATCTCATAGTTGGTAATATACAGGGAGTGCGTGACTGTACTACACAAGATCTTATTGAATGGAACAATACAATAAAAATGAGTCAAGAATGCAATGTAGTAGTCACAAGGTCAATGCAAAAAGAAAAGGAAAGACTTGAAACTAACCATATTGAACACAAAAATTCTGATAAAGTTGTTCAAGAAAATGGAAATGGTAAGCAGGCAGACCAGTTGCATCCACAGACAAATGAACTTGACAAATTTCATACTGAAGAATTTAAAGTTGACCAGAAAAATGATGAAACGTTATTTAAAATGTTCAAAAAGGCTCAATCAAACATCAATCAGCAGGAAAATAATGATCCTTATTTTAAAGAAGGATTACTTATGAAGAAAAGTCAATACAAAAATAAAACTGTTGAGCAAATCGTAGTTCCAAAAGTATACAGAAAGACCATTATTAATACAAGCCACGATGTACCGTTCGCTGGACATATGGGAGTTACCAAGACCAAGAAAAGAATACTTCAGGATTTTTACTGGCCAGGTATTACTAAAGATGTAAAGAAGCACATTAGTACCTGTCATATTTGTCAAATGAAAAGTCCAAAAGGTAACAAAATACAAGCGCCAGTGCAGACAATGGAATTGACTGAGAAACCATTTCAAAAAGTAGCAGTTGACTTGATTGGTCCCATGCCAATTGAATCCAGCAGAAATCACAAATATATTTTAACTTTAGTAGACACATGTACTAGATGGCCAGAAGCTATTCCGTTAGTCAATATTTCTGCAATTGATATTACCAGAGCTTTATCTGAAATTTTTTCAAGGACAGGGTTGCCTGAAGTTATACTTTCTGACCGAGGAAGTCAGTTCACAGCAGATATAACTAAGACATTCATGGAGATGTACAACATCAAGATGAAGTTTACTACACCATACCATCCTCAAAGCAACGGGCTTTGTGAACGATTTAACAAAACATTAAAACAAATTATATCAAAAATAGCAAATGATAATCCGCAGAATTGGGATCTCCTTTTACCAGCTGCATTATTTGCTTATAGAGAAAGTATCCAAGATACTACAGGATTTTCTCCTTTTGAAATGTTATATGGAGCTAATCCAAGAGGTCCTATAACTACTTTCAAAGAATCACTAATGAAGTCAAACCATGATGCATCAGTTAAGAAAACTGCATTTCAGCATGTTCTCAATACAAGAAATACAGTAATAAATGCATGTGAAAAAGCTAAGGAAGCAACAGCCAAAGCTAACGCTGCAAGTCATAGAAGAATAAACGTAAATAGACAACTTAGGTACTTTGAACCAGGAGACAAAGTTAAATTATTATTACCTGATAAGAAAAATAAGTTCTTTATTAAATGGCAAGGTCCATTTACTATTTTAAGAAAAATCACAGATGTAGATTATGAAATCTATATCAATAACAGAAACAAAGTGTTTCATATCAACATGTTACAAAAATACAATGAAGCTACTGATACAGAAGACGAAGACGAAGAACTTGAAAAACATATTTCATGCTTAGCGATTATTCCAGAAGAAAATGAGGAGGATATGGATGAATTAGTAGTACCAACTACAACTTCTAGACAGACTGAAACCTGGCAAGATGTCAAACTGGACAATTTATCATCACAAAGAAAAAATGATATAACGAATCTACTCCAAGAATATGCTGATATATTTACAGATGTTCCAGGAAAATTGAATGTTTTTGCTGATACTTTGTCTAGATGTATGTAGATACTATACAATATATTGTTTATTGTTTAAGTGTATTTTGTTTTAAGTCAGAAACACAAAATTTATTCATTTTTTATTGCATGTGTTTAAAGACATTTCAATATTCAGATACTCTATAAACACAATTAGCAAAGGAGATAGGATGTATTATTCAGTTGTTTTTGTCATATTTTAGTTACATAAGTTGGGAAATATTCATATTAATATATCGATTATTCACAAATGTATAGACCTAAGATGTATATAATATATTAATTAAATATGCTGAATAAGTACAACATTTTGAATTTGTTTTATATTTATATGGTAACATAATGAATCATTTTTTATTTTTAGTTATGAGTTTTGTACATTCCATAGAGCAATTATATCAGTGTTTTAGGCATATACTATGCTACTTGCTTTTATATGCAATGTTATCAATGTTATAGGCATATGTTATATTGTTATTTTACGCATTTTATATTGCATACAAAATGCTAAAAAGGCAAGGGGGTAATGTCACGAGTCGAGTCTGTGACCTATTTCGACCAGTTTCTAGAACCTCGAGGTCAGCCAGTGCAGGTGTCCAGCGTAAACAAGTTAATTTTAGATGTCCAATCGAAGAAAGAGGTTAAGGGAAAAAAATAGCACACGTCAGCTTCTAGAAGGTCAAAGTTACTAAAATAATTATCAGAGAAGGTTCCAGGATTCTGGAATGTACGATCAAAGAAAGTATAAATTAAGGGAAAGTGAGTCAGACGGGGTCCTCGCATAGTAGTAGATCTTGTAGAGCGTTGGTCCTCGCATAGTAGTAGATCTTGTAGAGCGTTGGTTCTCTCTCAGTAATGAGTTATATGTTATTAGCGGATCCATTAAGTAAAGTTTTAGCAGTTGAAGTTGAAGTTATACTAAGAGAAGTTTTATGTAACATTTAAGTTTTATTTATGAAGTATCAAGTCAAGTTGTAATTGAATTAAGAAGTTAATTTTGATGTGAAAGTTTGAAGAAGTTATTAAAGAAGTTTTGAAGAAATACAGAGAGATGTTTCTTTCTTCATTTCATTGATTTGTCAAGTATTGAGAATATAATCCCTGGCAAATGTGCTCGTCACAACTACACACACACCACTACCCCTCTTTGTGCCACCACCAGGTTTATAACAGTATTTATTTATATTTTACTAGCCCGGATATGACCCGCGGCTTGCGGGCCTTAGTTTTCATATTACTGATCTACTGGTTTGATTTCAGATCTAATTAAACATGGAGAATGTTCCCTTCACATTTTTTTTGCCACGAAATTATAGTAGAGAGTAAAAAGGTTACAAAGACAGTTTGTGTGGAAACACAAACTCAAAATTGACCCCCGAAGTGGTCTACCTAGAGTCTTCACCAGGATTCGAACACGGGACTTCTGGTTCTAAGTTCCTTACAGCATCTCCATATATTCATTTAGCGTACACCTATATTTTTTAAAATAATAATTATTAACCTTATCCATACATTCGAAATTAATAACATGTTACATGTACTAAAGAGAAACTTAAAAGATTTATTCTTCTTACAAAATTAGATAAATTGGCAAGACGAAAAAAACACGTTCTTGACCTATTTTTGTTAGGCAGTGAGCTAGCTAGAAATGACTTGAAAGACTTGGAGTAGGTCTATTTGGACCAGACAGTCCCCTCGCAAAATAAAAATTAATATCTCCAATGTTATATGTCACTCAAACTAGACATAGAAAATAGATCTAGCTAGACCTAGGCCAGTGATTTCCAGGGGTCTACGAAGACTTCCAAGGAAAAAAATAAATTGGGGGTCTATGAGACATCCACCGGGGTCTAGGATAATGGATTTCATTTAAGCATGTCGTGAATCTAATTTTCACATCCCATTATTGAGGAATGCAGTATTTCCCGTGGCAGCACATCCCCAGCTGTGACCTAAATATTTTACCCAGTAGCGGCCTTAGGGGGTGGCAAGTGGGGCAAGCGGCAAAGGCCCCGCGCCTTAGGGGCGCCCCGTGATCGCAAATTTCATTGTCATCGTCAGCTTCGAAAACCTGTTCTCATAAACTAGGATATTTGATATATTATTTGATATGTAAGCACTTAGCTTGATATTTTGGTTCAGCTTCGATAAAGACAACATTTTATGACCTGTCGATTCTAAGAGGCTATAAAAATAAAAACGCGGAAGCATTTTTGCCATTAATTTTTTTTAAACCCTTCATGTCTGTCTGTTCTGATGTCTGTCAGGTATAAAGTTCTACACTTTATTTCTCCAACACCCAATTTTGGATCAAGTTGAAACTTGGAACAAATATTTCTTTTACCTGACAAAACCAGAATAAAAAAGAAATACTAATTAAATAGCTAGTTAACTGTTGATAATTATTTTATTTGTTATCTCGAACATACACAAGAAATTGTACTTCACTGATAAGGTGGTATAAGTTGAATTAGCCCACTTTTGCTCCCCTGGCAATCGAATCATTAAATAGGAACAATCTGATATAAACTTTGTCACATGTAAATTATGAGTGAGTCTGGTGTGAATGTACATTTTGGTTTCTTATAGTTATACTGTTTTGCGTTTGGTGTAATGCAAAAATTGTAAGACAAATTTCCATAACGGACAATAAAGATTATTATTATTATTATTTACACTTTGTAGCTCGTCAGTTTGAAACTATTAATAGATAACTTTTACTTTTCATAAGCTCTTTGATACATAGTGGTTAGTGTATTGGCTTGAGGAGGCTGAGGAGGTTTTAGCTTACGAGTCTAAATAAAAGTCGTTCGTTTTTTTTTTATAAATGCATTTAAAAAGAGATCCCCTAGATTCACCCTTCTTTCTCCCTCTACCACTTGCCAACTGGTCCTGACAAGTGATAGGGTCATAGCGTACTGATAAAGTTAAAAACATGAAAAAGCGCTAAACAACAACGATAGATTTGTAACCGCACAGATCTCATATTGTTAGTCTAGACTACTCTAGACCTATTAAAAATTTGATTACATGACTGATTCAAGTTAATTGATAAAAATTACAATTAATATAAGCTTTGCGGTTCTTAAAAAAGTAATTTTTGTGCTTGTCTCGTTTTACTACAATAAACAGTATGCTCTAGTGGAATAAAAAAACAACAACAAAACATTTCAATATAGCTTGCCCCATCCCTTTTTTACTTCACACTTTTTGACTTGCGCTCCTCTCTCTTACTATGAGATAAATTTCAGAAGCTTAGAACGATGGAAAACGCTTGGCGCCCTGGCCTCGCCCCGGACCCGTCGGGTGTGTTTTCAGTGCTTATCCAAACTCCCTTACTGGATGGAGGGGCGACCTTTCGCCTTTCAGACACTATCTTCAGAAAACCCTTCTGTATAAAAAAAATACTTTAAAATTAATTCAAAAGCAATGTTTTTCGAGCAAAAATGAAATGGATAAGTTTAAAGAACATTTAATCCTTACATTTTGATTCTACACATATTGTAAAAATGTATTTATAACATATTCGGAAAATTGTGTTATCATTAGGTCTTTAAGATTCTTTTTTTTTTCATTACATTCTAAAAGCCATCTCGAACCGAACATTAGACCCTAAAGCGCTCCTAAAGGTCTCCAGCTTCTTTTTGTGTGGGACACCACTGACAAACGTTTTAAGAAACAACACTGATATAATTATAAATTAGTTATTTTCAACAATTGAGTAATTTAAAAAACCTACAACCTCAAAATCGACTTAAAACTCTATCGAAGTCCGTTGTAAAAAAAAATGCATTTTTTAATTGCTGCTCAGTAAATTGTCTTTGAAACCAATGTGTCAAATATCCAATATTTTTTTGAAGTCATGGTGTACACTGTACACACTGGGATTTTAAGTGCATAAAATGTCAATCGAAACCAACAGTGTGCATGTGTACACATACGTACACATTTATACAAGGAAGTCACTAATGTAAAGATAACCCTAACACACACACACACACAAACATTGTGCAAACCAGGACGTAAAAACGTGCAAATATTTCGTCCCCTATAAGCCTTAACTGATTCATCCTTCTAATAACATCTTGAGACACTTAGGGGAAACAATAAGTCAATAAAAGTTAGTGCAAGAAAGCTCCCGTTTTCTGTTTGACTTTCGCAGTTTCTATGGACATCTATGTTTTTTAAACAAGTAACTCCAATGAATATGTATTGAGCAGAAACCCATAAATAGTTCCTGAGGGTCAAAACTGCTCAAGCTTACCATTACTTTTACTCTTGTTTGAATGATAAAAACAAGTTGCGACTGTACGTGAACTGATTCACTGTGCAATCAGCCAGGGTCTCACTCTTAATAAGAGCCTCCACTTTGCATATTGCAAAGACGACCCTAAGGCATCTCTTAGAGAACGTATAAATATAAGGACATGAATTCAAAACGAGATAGTAGATTGAGATGAGACACAATGGAAGCTAGACGTGGACAGAGCCAGAGGGAACAGCCATAACGTTAAAGAGGGAGACTAGACTAGACCGTTCCCGTTGGGAAATAAATTATTTATAATGAAGCCTCTGAAGTTGTATGTTCGTAATTATTTCAATCTTGTGTATGTCTTGTTGTTCTGTTGATGAATACGAACTTGTAATAATATACGTGAACAGTAAGACACATACAATGTACAAATCAGCAACAATTCCACAGACTCATTTTAGCCACATTACAGTATATATATATATATATATATATATATATATATTGTGTATATATAGATTAATAATAATATTACCAAATATACATATAAAAATTAACAAATTATGAGTGATGAGATTAAGTTTACAGGTATTGTTTTTCTTTCTTTACAAATTAGACACGACTTTCCATTTTCCTCTTTTCTTGCGAATACCAGTCATGTGCCTGCTTTTCAACATTCATAATTCGTTTTTCGCAAAGTGTGTCCTATTCAGCTCCATTTTCGCTTTTACTACTCTAAACCTAATTTTTTTTATATTGGAAAAGGTATAAACACCTTGCATTATTGAGATATATTTGAGATATATATGTTTTTTTTTGTAACTCAACTCTATTGAGGATGTGCACATTAATAAAATAAAGTAATAGAAATATATAAGATTAAAATTATCATTGAAATAAGCTATGAGAGCATATAGATTTAAAACAAAATTGTTTTCTTTACTGTAAATAAATAATACGTAGATGATCTAAGTTATCACAGCTAGATTGACACCAAAAAAAAGATAAAATTGTTTACAAAGAAAGTTTGTGTGGAAACACAAACTCAAAAAATCGGTCCCCGAAGTGGTCTGCCCAAGCAGGTAAAAAGGCAGGTTTTAATATTTTAAGAAAGAACATCAGAATAAAATTATATCACATACAAATGACAGAGAAGAATGGAGAAAGAAGGTTGACAGATCTTGTGTGGTGCCCCAGCGGTCCAGCAAACAAAAGGATAGGTGAAAAATACGTTAGTCGTGAACCTGGCCTAATTGATGTCTTATAATGAATATCTAATTGAACTTATTGTTTTGTAAAGGGTCAATCTCTTATCCAAATCCTCAAGAAAAAAAAGTTTCCGTATAAAAAAACAACTTTATGATGTCGATTTTCTAGTTGACGAAATCTAAAAGTGACTGACGGACGGAGAAACTGACCGACGGAGAGACGGAGAGACATTCCGTACAAAACAATAGCGTATTTTCCCCTTTTGTCGGCCTCTAAAATATTTTGCGGTTTTCCACACGGGGGTTGTAAAAAAAGATAATCATCCTCCAAACTTCCTTTGTTTGAATTTAAAGAAACTAAATATGAATATCTTTATTTTTTACAGAATATGACATGCTTCTTTAAAATACATCTTAAAACTTCTAAAAAATACTTTTACGTTGCCTATTATCCTCATTTTCAGACTTTAAGGGTTAGTTTCACGGTAATCCTACCTCACTTCGACGTGTCTGTTGTAAAAAAAAAAAAAAGAATTAAGGAAGTCATGGGTACCTTATACGCTCTATTTTTTTTATTTGCACCAGGTAATGGACAAGGCTCTGTGTTCTCTGTGTGTCTGCCATTGGCTTACAAAGATATTAAACAGGTACGTTTGGTAGTAGTATCCATAATTGCGCGCTGTTTCTTTTTCTCTTTTCCTCTCTCTTTCTCTTTCTCTCTATCTATCTATCTATCTATCTATCTATCTATCTATCTATCTATCTATCTATCTATCTATCTATCTATCTATCTATCTAACAATATGTCAGTCTCTCTGTCTATTTAACTATCAACTATTGAATATAAAAACAACCTTAACTAGATAACGATATCGATATACAGTATAAGACATACGTTCTGAGTCGATTTAACTTTCAACGCTATTTACTAGTAACTTTTGAAATATTATTTTCTCGTATATTTTGAAAATGTTATAGATATGTTAAAACACTGGAGTCGAATATAATGTCCGTTTAGTAAAATTATTATTTACTGTCTAAAGTTGTGAATATAATCTAATAACAAATTACACGTAAAACCTAAGCAGTACTATGCATTTCTTTCTTGGTTATCTTGTAAACTTTAATTTCTAGTTGATTCTGCTGCGTTACATTGTCTGTTACACTGACTGCTACATTGGCTGTTACACTGACTGCTACATTGGCTGTTGCATTCCTATTAAATTGGCTGTTGCATTGCCTGTTGCATTGGCTGTTGCATTGGCTATTTTATTGTCTGTTACATTTGCTGCTACATTGACTGTTACTATGTCTGTTACATTGACTGTTACATTAGCTGTTACATTGTCAGTTACATTGTCTGTTACATTGGCTATTACATTGGCTGTTATATTGGCAGTTACATTGTCAGATACATTGTCTGTTACATTGACTATTACATTGACTGTTATATTGGCAGCTACATTAGCTATTACATTGACTGTTACATTGTCTGTTACATTGTCTGTTACATTGTCTGTTACATTGGGTATTTTTTTGGCTGTTATATTGGCTGGTTCATTCATAATGAAAATGTAGGATTGAAAAAGAATACGTCAACATCACCACGCATTTCTTCATGCCGTAAGCCTTATGAAGGATTGAATTAGTGGGACATTAGATACAGGAGTCATTATTGTTTAACTGGGCGTCAGTTTTAGTTTTATCAATTTCAATTTGTCTCTGAGGGAAAATTACTTGTTAATTTATTATCCAAATGGCGGCTCCTCGGCTGAAGGTATTTTAGCTTCTCTCTCTGCGCTTGACCTGCCAGGTTGCCCGACCTTACTTACTTACTTAATCCTGTGTACTCCAAGGGGAGCATAAGGCCGCAACCACACCTCTCCACCGAACTCAGTTCTGAGCAGTTTTCTTCATCTGCTCCCATGTCATTCCAGTACCCTCAGCTTCACTGATGACCTTACTTTGTGCAATTTTTTCCCGATAAGTAGGACTTCAATAACTTTTTTGTTTGTAAATCCAAAACTCAATTTAGTGTAATGGGGTCGAATCAACATTGGCATCGTTAATTAGGAGAGGAAGAGTTAAAACAGAATGACACTAATTATAATCTTGTTATTTTATATTACTTGCTTTATTTCTTTTTTATTTTTTCATTTCAAAGGCTAACAGAATGAGGATGAAATGGTTGAAAATTGTGCTGTTATTGTGTCTCGTTTACAAAGGTAATCTAATTTTGTATATAAAAGATGTTCATTTTACAAGAGAAGGTGACTTGAAATTCTCAAATACCAACTAGCATGACAGGCTAAACACAGGCAATGTTCAGAGGTGAAGCCTACAGTAAAATAAGGAGGTGGTGATCATTATGAATCTTCCAGCATAGCGCTATACATTGGCAGAAGTTGCAAAGCAGCTGATCCCAAACTGCATCAACTATCACCTTTCCTTTACACACATCAGTTGAGTTGGGAAGGGGGAACTGCTCTTTGAGCAACATCGTTAACGCCAACTCAGATGTTCAACTCTTGAACCTTCATCTTGACTTCTACATCTTCACTTTGTTACCTCTTCATCTTGACTTCTACAACTTCACTTTGTCACCTCTTCATCTTGACTTCTACATCTTCACTTTGTCACCTCTTCATCTTGACTTCTACATCTTCACTTTGTCACCTCTTCATCTTGACTTCTACATCTTCACTTTGTCACCTCTTCATCTTGACTTCTACATCTTCATTTTGTCACCTTCATCTTGACTTCTACATCTTCACTTTGTCACCTCTTCATCTTGACTTCTACATCTTCACTTTGTCACCTCTTCATCTTGACTTCTACATCTTCATTTTGTCACCTTCATCTTGACTTCTACATCTTCACTTTGTCACCTCTTCATCTTGACTTCTACATCTTCACTTTTACACATCTTCATCTTGACTTCTACATCTTCATTTTGTCACCTTCATCTTGACTTCTACATCTTCACTTTGTCACCTCTTTATCTTGACTTCTACATCTTCACTTTGTCACCTTCATCTTGACTTCTACATCTTCACTTTGTCACCTCTTCATCTTGACTTCTACATCTTTACTTTGTCACCTTTAGTTCTTGATCTTGTCTGCTTCCGTTTCTCCTGAACATTACATACTCTTCTGGACACATGCGATACCAAACATCATCTATCGAGCATCTGTTTGAAATCGTGTATTTGGCTAGGATTGTAGTTCTTACATTAACAGTTCTTTCCTTTCTTTAATGGTATCCGCCCATCGATTTCTCTGCCTTTCTCCTGGTACTGTTTTCCCTGTAAAAATTGCGTAGAAAGCCTTGTGGTTTCATTAAAGCTTGCTTTTTTTTAACAATGGTCCGAAGCTCATTGTTAGGTGGGATCAGGATTTTGATGCTGTTTTGGATTTTGTCATTTGAAATGTGGACTTTTAAGGCGATCTTATATCTCATGAATCCATCTAGACATAGCACTCTTGAATACATTGTTTATAAATAATATTCTATCGAAAGTAGGTTTTTGTTTTAGATGTAGCCTTAACTTATTCAATATCCCTTTAGCGATTAAAAATATACACAATGTCTTTTAATGCATCATCAAATGCAAATGTTATTAGATGCACAGTCCCATCCTTGTGTAAGGATTGAGGAAGGAAAACGTCTTATCCTTCGTGTTATCTTGCAAAGTAAGGATGGGCACCTTCAAGAGGTGTCTTGGTTTAAAAACTCCACCTTGGTATCAACCTGTGACTCCCAGTTAAGATGCAAAGACTTCATCCAGAACTATTCCAGGACCGCAGCCACGAAACCAAACGACATCGGAGATATAAATATCTCGTTGACTATCTCCAATATCACGAGGCTCTCTTCAGGACTTTGGGAATTACAGAAAACCGGTTTACAAAGAAATCAAGTTTTGGAGCGGTGTTTGCTACATTTTCTTGGTAGGTAGATTCCATCAATCATAAAAGTACAGTAGATATACTCAAAAATTTATAATACCGTATGTATCCAACGGTTACCATGTTTGAGATCTACTTATTTCTCTTTGCTTGTTATTTTTAATATATAATAAACGCTGTAAACACATTATTTTACAATTTGCGTTAAATAGCATAAAAGATAAAGGATTAGCAAGTAACTAGTCATTATGTAAAAAGAAAGAGGTACTTTTTTAAAGGTGGTGATGGCGTTTTATAGGGCAGTAAATGCTTATCGGCTCCCGAATCTGCCGTCATTTGGGTGTGTTGAAGAGGCTATAAATCCCGAAATCAAAATTGAATTTCAGGTGGAGTCTTGAGCTTCCGTGATGGAAAGCCAACGCTTTGGCCACTAAGCTATACAACTACATATGAAACTAGAAGGTTTTATAATATTTAAAAAATAAATTGTTTAAAATTTCAAGTGAAGGACCTAATTTTTTTCTTCAAAGAAAGTATTTCCTTTTAGCTTAGTACATTTTAAAAAAATTAATTACAACTAATTACTTTATTAATTTATTGTCCTTTTGATCGACAATGTATAATTGTGCAAAGTTTCAACTTGATCCGAGACTGTGAATTGGGAAAACTGAGTGCACACGATCTTACCCAGACAGACTGTGTTGCCGTATTTTAAAATGGTGTTATATGTTTGGTATAAACACGAGTGCACTGTAAGTGTCTTATCTTTTAATTCACAGACAGATGTTCATTCAAAATAATATAAAAAAATAAAGCGTTTCTTAATTCTTGATTATCAATATGTAATAACAGACTAAAATTCTACCAAATCATGAGTTCAAATCAATGACCTGGCTAGGGTGGGAGGAGGAGGGGTCCAAATTAAAAGTCCCCCCTGGCCCCCACTTGACTGTCCGAAATATATATTTTTTTCTTTTTTACAATAAATATGAAACATTAGGCTTCTGCCTGGTAATCTTGCTACTCCGGTTGTTATTTAAGTAAATGACGTGACCCTTTTGCATGTACTCCACACAGATAAACTCTTTCCGACGGGGTTACTTTCAAGGAGTACCCTGAGTTATATAATATTAAGTTATATATGTATTAAGTACATTATCTCATTTCATGAGGTCGAAAATCAAAATGCATGGGCCTTTAAAGAGGTCAAGGTCCCTCCCCAGTGCCCCCCAAATCTCTAGCTACGCCATAGATTTAAATGGATTGCTCACGTATCCCTTTATTGGCTCCATCGGCACTACCACTGGGGTGGTAATTTGCATACGGGCGAAATGACTCTGGATCTGTTTTTTTTTAAATTCCGATGATCTAGAGTTCGCTTAGTGCGTTATCGCTAGGCGAAGTTGTTGATTCCAGGGTCACAGGTTCGGGCATTGGTCGGCGCAGTCCCTTATTTTCGTCGCATTTAATACACTACTTTCTCTCATTTAAAAACTTGGTCCCTGGTGCTGTTGTTCATTTATGTTTAATATGTATGTATAATCATTTGTTTCAGCATCTAGCTTCACTTCTATATTACTATAACTAGTTAGCCATTTGATAAAAGCATGACTACATATGTTTTATCTATTTTCCAGATTGTAATTATAAAAAGTGGAAATTATAATTGTTGAAACTATAAGATTCGAAATTCTTAGCATGTTTTTTATAATTTTTCTAGATGAGTCAAAAACTATGATAGTAAATTGTGAATCAAAGTCTGAGAGGATTATACAGTTAAATCTATGCAATAATATACACCCAGATACACCTTCTAGCACGACAGCTACAAGAAGTTTCACATTTAAGACAGCCTACACTAGGACTAGTCTGTCTTCAACAAATGGTAATATAGCTAAAACGTTAATATTAAACATAGCGTACATTTTTAACTAGTGGCAGGAAGAACACATTCGAAACATTAAAAAAGTTTTTATAACACTATCCTGTTTAACATGTACTTTTATCCTCACTATATTCAACGAAGAAATCTATAGTGCTTTATTTAATATATAGATACAGTATAGATTTTATAACGTAAACTAACGTAATCTGGACACGAGATACTCAACAAATTTTACTATTTTCTAATTTTCCTCTATACATAAATCCTAAAATGCATCAAAAAAGAAAATGCGATTGTTACTTTTTAACTTCCAGTCAGTACATTGTAAAGGAATATCGTAGCTTTATTATAATTTAAAAGAGCCTTTAAATACGACAAACAAAAATTGAATCACAATCTTTTTAGATTAACAAGAAAAAAATCAATTTCCTTCAGATGCCTAGATCCAGAGTATTGCTAATCTAAATTAAAACCAAATAATCTAATGTATTATATAATTCCTGCAGTCATAAATCTTTCTGTTAATAAACAATACTCGTCTTTGACGATCAGAAATTGATAGGTTTTTCTAAAGTTTTGCGCCGTAAAATAAAACTTAATTTGCAAGAAATTGCTAGCAGCTCACTGAATACATTGAGCATTCCAGCCGCAGTCAATTTAAAAAAAAAAATAACGGTTAGTTTACTTCAAATATAAAGCTATTACTTTCATATATTTATATGTGTAAAGTAATTATATTTATATCCTTTGACCAACTTGCACTTTCCAGCGTTTTTTTTTTTACAATTTTTTAAGCAAATGAATATGGTTTTTTTCCTGCAGCTGACATACCATCAAAACCGAAACCGAAACAAAGAAGTGGCTCTGAATCGTATCAAGTTGTAATACTAATAGTATTTTGTATTTTGTCTGCTGTCCTTGTTAGTGTATTATGTCTGGTTGTGGTCGTCAACAGAAGAAGAAAAGGTGAGTTAATCTCTTGGTATTTGTACATTGCAATCTTCGGCTCAGCTCTTTTTGACATCAACAAGGTTTAGCCAGGAGGGGTTGCATTGAGTGCTGCAAACTGCCTATGGGTAGCCGGCTCCTGCTTTTTCGTCAGCATTAACTCCTAAAGCCTTTACCATGATTGGGTATAGCTGCAAGTTAACAGAGGTTTGAATTCAGACTTTTCTTTCTCCTAGGAGGGTAGACAGCCATGGCTAACGAGCACCTCGTGACTGAATCTTGATGGTTTCAGCCTCAAGTTAATCCAGCAATTACTGCATTGAGATAGTTACGTTGTATAGAATATCTGTGACACTGATGAAGATGAAGCGAACGTGTATGCTCAGCTGAGTAACGGGATGCGGTGTCAAAATCTTCTGTAAATAGTTCGTTGCTTTCTACGAGATCATCTTATCTCTTTGCCAGTGGTACCTTATGGGGCAAAGAGCACCAGTTAGTTTTCTTCAGACGTCTAGGTTCTGAATTCATCACCCCAACTGTCCACGCACCTTGCAAATCTTCTGGACATCTTCTTCCAAATCGTATTGCCTTGTATTCCTGGTCACCTCTTTTTTTTTCCTTGAGGGAATCCATGAGAGATAGGGTTGCATTGTAATGTTACTAAGTTGATACAGAAACGGTAATAATAGTTGGACACTTTTTTTTTCATTTAAAACAAAATAAACTTCATTTTAAAGATCCATAAAAATTTTAATCTCATTGTTTAAGGCTGTGAAAACAGATTAAATTACAGGAAATATATATAAGTAAATATTTAAATGCAATTTACAGCCAAACTGATGTAAGTCTGCTATTCTCTGAATGTACAGCTTGAAAAAAACAACTCGGACAAGCTTTGGTTTAAGCAAAACTGATCACAACGTTTATTAATAATTATATACAGCTTTCGACTTAAATATAGTTGTATCTAGGCACACAAGTAACATTGCTTTGAAATAGATATATTATATAACAACATTAATAAAATGACCTTCCTTTTGTCAATCGACTCTCGTGTGTTCCATGTTCTTCAACCTTCACACTACTTACTGGACTACGTCCGACCTCTTCCCTATTTCACCAGAATCTTATCAGTCTACACAACGAAAACCATTCGCTCTTCTTTACTCACGGCTTTATCAGAAACCCGCACTTAGATGATAATTGCCAATAGAATTATCATTAATTAAAGTTCCCCTTTAAGACCTTGTGATCTATGGGGCAGATGTTGTTACGTTTATCTGTTTCATTCACCAATGGTTAACGAACATGATATTATGTTTACCAAATTCCATTAGTTCAGGAACAAAAATCAGATTATTCGCAGACGATTGCATAATACATAGAACAATAAAAATAACACAAGATACAGAAATTTTGCAAAGAGAATTAGATGAATTACAGAAATGGGAATCGAATTGGAGCATGTCTTTCCACCCAGAAAAATGTCAGTTGTTAAGATATGTGTTCAGCTCAACAAAAAAACTGCCTTCCCTTTTTTTTTAAACTTATATCAGGTACACGTATTATACATGGGAGGACTCTAAATAGGTACCTGACATTAGTTGGGAAAAAGAAAAGGCGGTTGGTCGTTGTGCTGGCTACATGACAACCTCGTTAATCGTGGGGTACATAAACAGGTGACATTGACATCATTTGTCCCATAGATCACATAGTCTGATAGGGGAACTTCTATTATTTATTAAAACAATAATATTAATATTTGTTATCAATTAATTTTGTAATAGAAATTACGTTCTTGTCAGCCATAATACATTTAAGGCAAAGCTTGTGTCATCTTTCTTTACTTCTATTTCAGCTCATTCATGTGTACCTCAGATTGAGCAAGAGCCATTTTCTGTTTCCTATGACCAACCAATTATCTTGTCAGACGATATGAATAGATCAAAGATATCTTTACATGTTTATGAGACTTTGAAGAACTCGAGATCCTTATCAAAACGTCCTCGTTTACTATTACAAACATTACGATCAAAGTTTAGTAACAGAAAATAAAACGTCCAACCACACTTTTGTAAGATTGTTTTTTTTTTTCATTGCTTCTCTACATATAATATGCATGCAATGTAGGGGTGCACCGGATAGTACTTTTTGATATCCGGCCGGAGCCGGATATAACCGGATAGTACAATTTGATATTCGGCCGGTGCCGGAGCCGGAGCCGAATACCTAAGTGTTTTGTAAATAGCTTGTATTGCTGAGCATTTTACGAAACTGTTAAATAACATACCTATATTTGTTGGTATTATTTTTTTTCCTTTTATATACCTTATTGTTTTAAACTCTTTTGCTGATTGATTTATTAAAGATTAACAGTATTTATAAACAAAAATTAATCTGTGTAGCATGAGCGTGTCTGTGTGTATGTATGAGGCCACCAACTATAAAGGCTGTGTGTTGGAGGGTCAATGTAAAATATGTTACTATATATTTAACTAGTTACTAATGTAAATCTCTAATCTGGCTTGTATGGTGGTTGGATGTATGTGTTCAATAATTTCTGACCAGCAACTTTTAATTTTAAGTCCAAAGACTGCTTCTGGTTCTGGCTTCAAGGGCTTAATACTGATAGCTGTTAGTTAATAGTTGGAATCTGAAGCGTAGTAGGTCATATATTTATTAATCCATTTGCGGCAAACGATATTTTATTAACAGCAGGAACATCTATTATACCTACTCATAGCCTGAGCTTTAAATGTTGCGAAGCATAGATTTAATTGTAGTCTGTAGGCCTATTATTGTTATCAATGTTTAGATCTACTGTTATATAGATCTAAGAGAATTAGGAAAACCAACTATAAAAGAAACAAAATCACCCACACCCTCCCTACCAAAAAAAACCAACATAAATAGACTTTGTGTTCGACTGATTGTAACAACCTGGTCAGATAGACTCAGTGAGCCTACACATGTAACCTAGTGTAGTGTGTATAGTTGATGGTGTTGACCTTCACGCGTTTTTTTTCCTTGGGCATACGCAATAGTGTTTAGTGTGCAGGCAAAAAAAGATAACACATTGGCATGATCAGTCAAGCATATAGATAAATTATCTCTGTACCTTAGTTACAGAGGTCAAGTGTTTCTTAACATTCCAGCATATTTTTCTTTGTTTGCTAGATCTAATTGTGGTGCTTTAGATCAATTTATTTTCTGCGATGTTAAATTTAATTGTAAGGTTTTCCTTTATATATTAAGTCAATAGAATTAAACAATGAAATTAGTTTTCTTTCTAAAGGTTTTAATACAAGGGGAAAAATACATACACGCACACATGCACATATTTGTTTTATTTTATTGTGCAACGAACGTGTGTTCAGCGCCCTAAATGACATTTCTCTCCAAGTAGACAAACTTAGTGTCACCATCTAGTGACCTCTAGACAGTCTCAATATGTCTTAACAATTTGCGTTAATCCATTATGGCTTAAGAATGGTCAATGTCTATATTCTCTATCAATACATTGTCATGGATTAAACAAATCAGAAGTTGGGGGTGTTGAGTCTCTTGAGCCCTCCCTTTAAAGATACCCTTGGTCAGTGTCTGTTTGGCTTGTAGACCTGACTCATACGTGAGACTTAACTTAAAGTAAACAAACTTATTACCCGTACAATGGTATAAAAGGTGTGGTTTGTGGTCCAGACCCTTGATTGACAACCTATCTCATAATAAACTAACTCATACCAAATTAACCTTATAGAGATTTGGCTTGTAGTCCCGCCTCTAATAAAAATTCTAATCCAGGTAAACAAACTCAGTTCCGTCATAAGATGTGACCTCTAGACATTGTCGACACGTTGACATCTGGCTTAATGTGGTCAGCTGCCTATTTGTGAACTCAATGTTATGGACTAAACAAACAAAAGGAGGTGGGGGTAGCTCATCTCTACCTCTGGAGATACACCCGCACATCTTGACAGATTATCAGCGTGACGAAGTTAAGGAATATGACATGTTTACTAGACCACTCAAAGGTCAAGACAAGCCAGTGTGCCAGACATCGCTGCTACGTATGTAATACGAATTTATAATGTAATGTCTAGTCCCCCCCCCAATAACAAACCTAGTTCCCTTGTGTGACCTCTAGAGAGTGCTTACGTCCATCGTATCTGACTTGGGGTCACCTGTCAATCAATGAACTCAATGTGATGGGCTAAACAAATAAAAGGGGGAGGGAGTTGTTCATCTAGAAATATACCTGGTTACCTTAGAGGTGTGGCTCTTGTAGACCAGCCCCCCCCCCCAATAAAGATTAACTACTAAGTAAACAAACTCAGTTCCCTCGAAAGGTGTGACCGCTAGAGAGTGTCTATACGCTGACATTAAACCTACGTCCATCGTATTTAACTTGTGGTTACCTGCCTCAATGTGATGGACTAAACAAATAAAAGGGGGTGGGAGTTGTTCATCTCTACCTCTGGAGATATACCCGCACAGCTAGACAGACGTCTGGTCAGCATGACGTAGTCAAGGAATGTAACATTTTAACATGTTAAGTAACTTACTCAAAGGTCAAGACAAATTGAAAAAAAGTGCCAGCCGGAACCGGAGGGACTATCCGGTGCACCCCTAATGCAATGATAGATTGATGGAACATATGCACGTGTTAGAGCAAGGAATGGCAAAGAAGGAGTCGTCTTTATACAGTTCATGACAATATGGACCCTAGTCAACAAAGATTCACTGTCTTTAACACTAATATTAGTCTTTATGCTATACGGAGTCGAGAGAATAAGGACAACGTAAAACACAATTATAAAATGTATTTCTTTTATTACAGTGGGCAGCAGAACAATAATTTAATAAACTCTTGTATCGACAGAGTCTTACATTTGAAAAACACGAACGCGATAGTCCTTTCAAAACCTATGTTGGATCTAGACCTATAATTAATTAATTATTTAAATAAAAATGTAACGGTCAAACTAGAGTTTTCCCCATTAGGCCAACGAGCTAGTAATTTTTTTTAGCGATATACATTTGCTGTTGCATTTGTAGGAAAATCTTTAGAGCCTTTTTTGAGATCAGCTGTCCAGATTCCTGGATTCAGGTTCCATGAAGTTCTGCCTTGAATAGAGATATTGTAAAAAAAAAGGAATAACAAGGTAGATAGATCTTATGTAGTTATTTATATTGGCAGTTCTAGAATGAAGTCATCTTGTGGTCCAATTGAATCTGATATAACATTAGCATAGTTCATTGAATTTTGTTCTGATATATTATGTATTAGAAATCTACATACACCAATTTCTCTCGCTTTCCATTTCTCATCTTTTATTGTTATTGCATTTCAATTGCTATGAGGTGCGGTGGCTGGGCTTTTCAATCATTTATAACCTTGACTTTACCATTTTTAATCATTTGTTAGGCTAGGCTCTACCATTTTCAATTATTCTGTAGGCTTGGCTCTACCATTTTTAATCATTCGTTAGGCTAGGCTCTAACATTTTCAATCATTTGTTAGGCTAGGCTCTACCTTTTTAAATCATTTGTTAGGCTTGGCTCTACCATTTAAAATCATTTTTTAGGCTAGGCTCTACCATTTTTAATCATTTGTTAGGCTAGGCTCTACCATTTTCAATCTTTTTTTAGGCTAGGCTCTACCATTTTCAATCATTTGTTAGGCTTGGCTCTACCATTTAAAATCATTTTTTAGGCTAGGCTCTACCATTTTTAATCATTTGTTAGGCTAGGCTCTACCATTTTCAATCTTTTTTTAGGCTAGGCTCTACCATTTTCAATCATTTGTTAGGCTTAGCTCTACCATTTTCAATCATTTGTTAGGCTAGGCTCTACCATTTTTAATTATTTGTTAGGCTAGGCTCTACCATTTTTAATCATTTGTTAGGCTTAGCTCTACTATTTTCAATCATTTGTTAGGCAAGGCTCTATCATTTTTAATCATTTGTTAGGCTAGGCTATACCATTTTCAATTATTCGTTAGGCTAGGCTCTAACATTTTTAATCATTTGTTAGGCAAGGCTCTACCATTTTTAATCATTTGTTTGGCTTGGCTCTACCATTTAAAATCATTTTTTAGGCTAGGCTCTACCATTTTTAATCATTTGTTAGGCTAGGCTCTACAATTTTCAATCTTTTTTTAGGCTAGGCTCTACCATTTTCAATCATTTGTTAGGCTTAGCTCTACCATTTTCAATCATTTGTTAGGCTAGGCTCTACCATTTTTAATTATTTGTTAGGCTAGGCTCTACCATTTTCAATCATTTGTTAGGCTTAGCTCTACTATTTTCAATCATTTGTTAGGCAAGGCTCTATCATTTTTAATCATTTGTTAGGCTAGGCTATACCATTTTCAATCATTCGTTAGGCTAGGCTCTAACATTTTTAATCATTTGTTAGGCAAGGCTCTACCATTTTTAATCATTTGTTAGGCTTGGCTCTACCATTTAAAATCATTTTTTAGGCTAGGCTCTACCATTTTTAATCATTTGTTAGGCTAGGCTCTACAATTTTTAATCTTTTTTTAGGCTAGGCTCTACCATTTTCAATCATTTTTTAGGCTTAGCTCTACCATTTTCAATCATTTGTTAGGCTAGGCTCTACCATTTTAAATTATTTGTTAGGCTAGGCTCTACCATTTTCAATCATTTGTTAGGCTTAGCTCTACTATTTTCAATCATTTGTTAGGCAAGGCTCTATCATTTTTAATCATTTGTTAGGCTAGGCTATACCATTTTCAATCATTCGTTAGGCTAGGCTCTAACATTTTTAATCATTTGTTAGGCAAGGCTCTACCATTTTTAATCATTTGTTAGGCTTGGCTCTACCATTTAAAATAATTTTTTAGGCTAGGCTCTACCAATTTTAATCATTTGTTAGGCTAGGCTCTACAATTTTCAATCTTTTTTTAGGCTAGGCTCTACCATTTTCAATCATTTGTTAGGCTTGGCTCTACCAATTTTTAATCATTTGTTAGTCTAGGCTCTACCATTTTTAATCATTTGTTAGGCTAGGCTCTACCATTTTTAATTATTTGTTAGGCTAGGCTCTACCATTTTTAATCATTTGTTAGGCTTAGCTCTACTATTTTCAATCATTTGTTAGGCAAGGCTCTATCATTTTTAATCATTTGTTAGGCTAGGCTATACCATTTTCAATCATTCGTTAGGCTAGGCTCTAACATTTTTAATCATTTGTTAGGCAAGGCTCTACCATTTTTAATCATTTGTTAGGCTTGGCTCTACCATTTAAAATCATTTTTTAGGCTAGGCTCTACCATTTTTAATCATTTGTTAGGCTAGGCTCTACAATTTTCAATCTTTTTTTAGGCTAGGCTCTACCATTTTCAATCATTTGTTAGGCTTAGCTCTACCATTTTCAATCATTTGTTAGGCTAGGCTCTACCATTTTAAATTATTTGTTAGGCTAGGCTCTACCATTTTAAATTATTTGTTAGGCTAGGCTCTACCATTTTCAATCATTTGTTAGGCTTAGCTCTACTATTTTCAATCATTTGTTAGGCAAGGCTCTATCATTTTTAATTATTTGTTAGGCTAGGCTATACCATTTTCAATCATTCGTTAGGCTAGGCTCTAACATTTTTAATCATTTGTTAGGCAAGGCTCTACCATTTTTATTCATTTGTTAGGCTTGGCTCTACCATTTAAAATCATTTTTTAGGCTAGGCTCTACCATTTTTAATCATTTGTTAGGCTAGGCTCTACAATTTTCAATCTTTTTTTAGGCTAGGCTCTACCATTTTCAATCATTTGTTAGGCTTGGCTCTACCAATTTTTAATCATTTGTTAGGCTAGGCTCTACCATTTTTAATCATTTGTTAGGCTAGGCTCTACCATTTTTAATCATTTGTTAGGCTAGGCTCTACCATTTTTAATCATTTGTTAGTCTAGGCTCTACCATTTTCAATCATTTGTTAGGCTAGGCTATACTATTTTAAATCATTCGTTAGGCTAGGCTCTAACATTTTCAATCATTTGTTAGGCTAGGCTCTACCATTTTCAATCATTTGTTAGGCTAGGCTCTACCATTTTTAATCATTTGTTAGGCAAAGCTCTACCATTTTCAATCATTTGTTAGGCTAGGCTCTACCATTTTTAATCATTTGTTAGACTAGGCTCTACCATTTTTAATCATTTGTTAGGCTAGGCTCTACCATTTTCAATCATTTGTTAGGCTAGGCTCTACCATTTTTAATCATTTGTTAGGCTAGGCTCTACCATTTTCAATCACTTGTTAGGCTAGGCTCTACCATTTTTAATCATTTGTTAGGCTAGGCTCTACCATTTTTAATCATTTGTTAGGCTAGGCTCTACCATTTTGAATCATTATAACATTTTCCCGAGCTTTCCAGAATTGGACAGGTGAACATCGTGACTTTGTTAGAAGCCTATCATAAAACAAAAAGTATGTTTAGTAGCGACTCTCTTTCGGCGCAGTCAAAATATAGCTGTACCAGAGCGGAAAACAATTTTGAAAATCCATTAAAACCGAACTGTTCTTTTTTCTTTTTTTTTAAGAATATAAGCATCGTTTTCTAGATAGTTGGGTTCTTTTTACTAGACTCGTTCAAAATTTGGGAAATTTTTATGTCCAACCATGTACAAGTCCGAAAAAAGCATACAATGATTACTTACTACTGTTTTCGCATAAAATAGGTACGCAGTTGTTACGAAACTGAATAAAGTCTAGGAAATAAAATGAACCTGCAACAGAAAGCTTAAAAAGTAATGTGAAAAAAAATATAGGTAGCTAACTATCTGATGTGTGGATACAATGACAATACATTTAACATAATGATTAACCGTTATTTGTCATTTTACGATATAATTCATTTACCAGAGGTAAGAATGTTAATCAACTTACGAAAACATTGGCTTGTGTATAGATCAATATTTAGAATCACGCAATATCAAGAATATAGTTGCTCTTATGGCGAACGAATGTATGTAAAAATGCTTTAGAAAGACAAATTTGAATGTTAATTTGATTAAAATATGAAATGAATGAACCATATTAGTATGTTCATGTGTTTAATTATTAAACTATCTTTGCGAAAAGAAGTTCTATCATCTTGGAGTTGAATTAGAGTTTTAGAAGTAGGCAGTGGCGTAGCTAGGGTATTTGATGCCTAGTGCGGCATCTCCTCGCGCTGCCTCCCCCCCACTCGGATATAAAACAGCAAAAAAACGTTATTATTAATTTGATCAAAATATACTATAAATAAATATTACGAGCTTTCTTGGTCTCAAAACTACCAATAATTTTATCGAAATATGTTTTCCAAAAATTGCCTAGCAAAACAAATTTCGTTTGGAGCAATTTGGCGCAATTTTTTCATAAGGTTTTGCTCTTAATCTTAAACAAAGACCTTTTTAAAATCTTGAGTTTAAAAATAAATAAATAAATAAAAAAATATCTGCTATAATGCCATAAGATGATCCACTAGATGATTCAGTTCTAAATATTGTCTAAATATGCTAATTATTCGTGATGCCTATTGAATGCCAGATTCTGTTTTGAGAGTAAAACAAGATTACAAGGCGGTACCCGAGAGAGACGGATCACTGTCGGATCTGCATATTCGATGGTCGACTGAGGATGGCATCGAGCAGGGTATGAAACCGAGACCGTAGAGATAATCAGTTCTGCGCTCTAATCGCACGACCAGGCATTGCTCTTAATCTTATGACAAACTATAAGCCTACTAATGATAATATACCTACACATTACGGAATGACAACTACCGGATATGTAGAATATGTCAGAAGAGCGATTTTAGATAATCTTTTGGTATTGAGCATTTTCATTTAGGCCTAAATGGAACTAGAATGAGGATGTAGATCTTCCTAAATTAAACTACTAATTTAGCAATCTCAATATCTATATCTACAAGATCAAGATCTACAATATATATTTGGGATAATGTAGATGTAATTTAGATAAGATTTATAAAAAAACACTAGATAATCAATTAATAGACTAATTGCAAAATCTAAATATTAAAATAGTAGATTAGTTTTAGTATTTTATAACAATGCAATATTGACATATTGACAATCTAGACTTTAGAAAAAAAATCTACACTTTAAGCCTAGAAATTAAAATTATAGATCTTGATCTAGTCTAAATCATGGCTGTCTGGTAGTGCGGTTTGCGCGCTGGACTGTCCTTTGGATTCATCGATGGTCCCAGGTTCAAACCCTGCCCGCTCCCATCCCCCGTCGTCCTACGGGAGGTTTGGACTACAACTCTGAAGGAACATCCAAAACATGTAGAGCAACAAACATTCTAAACTAGACCAAGAAATTCTAGATCTAGATTCCATAATGATTTTAATTAGAACTTAAATCTAAATCTAGTTTTAAAAATCTAGCTCTAGTGTAAGAAAGAAAATCTAGATCTAGTATAAAAAATCTAGCTCTAGTGTAAAAAAAATCTAGATCTAGTGTAAAAAATTTAGATTAGATCTAAATCTATTATGTCATTTTAAAATGCGAGTCACATTTCGAGGTTTAATAAACATTACTTTACCGAGTTGTTTTAGCATTTAAAGAATTTATTCCATATGACGTCAAAGGAAAAAATCCACTACGTCAAACGGTCTAGTTAGACTAAAACATATTATCTATACGAGCATCTTGTTGAGTGTTCATAGACATTGGTGCACCGAGTGATTTTTTTTAGCATTTCATTTAAAGAATAACTCCATATGACGTCAAAGAAAAAAAATCCAATACGTCACACGTCCTAGTTAGACTAAAAATGTCTTCTATACGAGCAGCTTCTCGAGGGTTCATAGACATTGGTGCACCGAGTTTGTTCTTTTAGCATTTCATTTGATGGGCTAGTTAGACTTAATATATATATTAATATATATATAAAAGGATTAAAGACGCTTTTTTTTTGTTTTGTTTGTCAGTTTGTCTGTCCGTTATGTTAATAGCGAGAAATAAAAAGACTAAAAGCTATTGAAAATCTGATTAAAATTAATTTCCCTTCCCTCACATCGCATTAGTTTTAAGTTTCTATTATACATTGTTCCGGATGTTTATAAATTTATAGTGAGAAAAAAAAAAGAATTTCAGATTAATCAAATGCGGTTAATTAAATTTCTGGGATGGTCTGTTTTGAAAATTAGATGTACCATACCCTTATGGAGATATTATCAAACCATACTTTGGTGTTAGGAAGTTGTTTTCCTTAAAAATCAGAGCATAATATTAACGATAATTAGATTTTGTATCGTTTTAGATAGAAAGTTAAATGTAGTGTAAGAGAGAAGTGCGATTTTACATAAATAGAGTTAAACTATTTTTCATAAAAAATCCGGAACAACCAATTTTTGTAAATGAGAAAATTATTTGTTTTATTTATAAGAAGAGGATTTCAAACATTTATTAGCGTTATTAGATTTTTCATATAAAATTCGGATCATTTTTGGCGACGATTTGTAAAAAAATTAAGGTAATGTAGGTCGATTTCTTTTTCGAAACAAAATCCGGAATATTCTTTACCGATTAAACAACTGTTATTATGTTTCGGTAAGAAAATTAACTGTAAAATTACTTCTAAAAATTGATTTTCAATAATCGTTTCTAGTAAATTACTTTCTTATTTTAAAATCCTGAATAACCTATTGTCGATATTTTTGAAAAAAAATAAATTATTTGACATAATTTTTTTTTTATAAGACAATATCCGGAACAATTTTAAAGTTAATGAAATATAAATATATTTTTATTTAACATTTATATGCTATTTACATAAAAAAACAGGAACAATGTATTAAATATCATGTGAGTCTTGCAACGTTTAAGCATGGAAATAAAATCTACTATAACTTAGAAGAGCAAACAAATATTCATTGGCATTGATTTGTTTTTCACAAAACATCCGGAACAATCTATTATAGATACTTTAAACTATTGCAATATTTCTGAATAAAAAAAAAATTAAAGGTTAAATCAGATTTACAATAGCCTCTAGTGTTATTTGTTAATCTAATCGTGACGGACAGACCGACCAACAGACAAAACGCACAAAAAATAAGCTTCTTTTATTCGGATGGGGGCACTAAACAAACAAAAAATTAATAAAATCTGATTTAAGTTTAAGGAATTGATTTAGCACCCGATCAAGTTGCGACGTTACGCAACTGCATGATATTTACATTCAAAGTGCATTATTAGCCTTTATAAACAAAGAGAAATTTTTTCTTTTATTTTTAGCAGCTAGTTAACCAGAAAAAACATCTTTAAGTATTATTTATATTTGTTACCATTTCCTGTACATTTTATAAATATATTTGACTTAGTGATACTGAAAATGCACAAAGGTTATACTTCTATGTTAGCATATTGTAACATTTCCTCCCTTACATTTACGTAATTGTTTTAGAATAGGTGTATTTTTATGAAGAAATCGCTTGCATGATTAATTTTATAAATTAAACGGTTTGCTTTTAGAAAACCAAAAGTAGCCGTTGCACCTAAACTTTTCAAGCCGGATTTAATGATGAAATAATATTTCTTCTAGTTTTCAAGATCTGAGTGTGACAGACGGACAGACAGACAATTTGCACAAACCTAATAGCGGCTTTTTCCCTTACTGGGGCCGCTAAAAATCATGTCCAAAATTTTCTTCAGATAGCATTTTCATATTTTTACATATTTCTGACAATTGCGGTATGTGTGGCTATATGCGAGCGAAGTTTTTCAGGCTTAATTAAGTTGAATAAATACCAATCAGCGATGCTTTTCACTAACTAGGCAAATAACAATCTGCTTACTTAATAGATAATGAATCTCCACCCCGGGGCGAAAGCTCTCTTCCTACTATAAAAGATCATATTGAAAATATAACAAAATAAAATCTGACTACATTCCAACAGAGATCAGGGAAATGGTGAATCATTATCCTAGCAATCAGTGGATCAGAGTTTACACGGATGGCTCATCCCATAAAGCCACCACAAATGGAGAAGCTGGAATACTCATCGAATGACCCGATGGAGAAAACTAGAAAAAATCCATTGCAACTGGAGAGCTTTCTGACATCCACAGAGCAGAAAGGGAATCATCAGAACTAGCTGCCACCATGCTAGCAAATCACCCAAGAACCCCACACAGTCAGATTGTCTTTCTAACCGATTCAAAAATAACCATCCAAAGCTTGGAAAACCTTGATTCCTCCTATATAAAACGACTCAGAACAGCACTTATAAAGCTCAACTACAACAGCAAAAAACAACAACACTGTTATTCAAAGGATACCAGCACATATTGAATTAGAAGGAAATGAGAAGGCTGATACACTCGCCAAGAAAGAGAGAACAATCTTACACTTAAACATAACACTCTATCCAGAAGAAATGAAGAAACTAATAGTAAATAAAATAAATGAGAAATGGACAAGCTCTCATCCGAATCACAAGAAAGATAATGCCTATTATAAGCTATCCCGACAAGATCAACGTCTAATCTTTCAACTCAGGACCGGACACAACAGAATGAGACAACATATGTACCGCAAGCTCAAAATTGGAACCAGTGAAATCTGCCCATATACTGCTCTCTTTACCAAGAGGCCCGTACAAGACACTGGCGCCAATAGAAAGAAAACTATATGGAGAGCTCCCTGATTTGGAAACCACTGCGCACTTCATCTCATGTATTGGTCTAGTCATCTGAACGCTCCAACATAACAATGAGAATCAAGAAGAGGAAAAAAAAAAGAGATTTTTTCTTGACAATTTTTCTTCAACGTTCGTGATGCTCATTAAGGGCCATGTTCTGCTTTGAGACAAAAATTAATGATATCCAAGATTTTTTTTATTATCAGATTTTTTACTTTAGGACCATTTGATCTCTACCATTTTAACCATTATGAGCGCCAGCCAGACTTATCAATCTAGAGCATCGCCCATAATAGTGGCTAAATAAGTATATTTTTAATGAAATACAGTAGTTTATGTTTGTTCATGTATGTACAATGTGTGCAATTTTTGCTAAGAAATTTTGTGCTCAGTTTGATGCCCCTCACCACTTGATGCCCTGTGCGGCCCATACCACCCGCACATGGCTAGCTACGCCACTGGACCTAGGAATGTGTTGCATGTCGCGTAATATCTAATGAAATAATGTATGTCAGGAATTCTAAATTCGCAGATATAAGGAACGAATTTATGTAAAAATGTGTTTGAAACACAAATTTAAAGGTTTATTTTATTAAATAATGAAATCAATAGACTATTCATGTGTCAAAGTAAAAAACTATCTGTGCAAAGTGTAGTTTTAAAAATTAGATCTAGATCTAGATCCGTTCGATTTATACATGATAAACATGGCCTAGATCGATGAAATTATAATTATCTTCATAGAGTTGGTCACTTTTTTTTTGAGGGTCTTAAATTTAATTTAGGGCTACAATACATACACTAAGTTAATACCCAAGAAACATTTTTGCTAAGTTTTATCAAGATTGGTCAAACGGTTTTTATAACAATTCGTAGCTTACATACATACATACATACGCCTTACTTTCTACTTTATAATATAGATTTGGATATGTCGGCTAAATAGGTAAACTAATGTTATCCCACTTTACTTTTACTTTCACGTTAAAATAAAATAAAATGTGACGGTAACATCTCTAAATTTAATCTGCTAGATCAGTAATAACTAAACTAAGGCCCACGAGACGCCGTTATATCTGTCTATTATATTATAAATATTTTAAATATTATTATATATATTTATATGCGTTTTACTGAGATAGCTTTGATTATTTTGCCAGTTATAATAAAGACAACTAAGATTTAGGCTACATGTTCATTGATATATATTACCATTTGAGACAGCCTTTGAGAATTCTGTTGGGACTCTCTACCATCCCCTCCAGTGAATCGGGGTATTTGTTGCTGTCATATAGGGCTATTCTACAGCTCTAAAAATGTTTTCGACTGATCTACCCAATAAAGCTGAAAAACGTGCCTGGGTGGATTTTAAATGAGACGTTCAATGGCTAGAACAAAAAAGACTTCGAAGTGGGGGCCTGCAAAGCATCCACACAATCCTGATGCAGTCCCAGTTATAATGTGCAGGCCACATCTGAAGAATGGACAGACTCCCAAAAAGACTTCTTTACGGCTATTCAAGTGAAGGAAAGCGCTCTCAAGATGGACAAAGAAAACGCTTTAGGGACACCCTCACAGCGTCTCTGAAAGGCTTCGGCATTGACGCTGCAACCTATGAGACTGAAGCAAATGACAGAACATCATAGCGTCTCGCTGCAAAGACTGGCGCACAAAGTACTGATGACAAGAGAACAGCGCAGACAGAAGAAAAGCGTCAGAAAAAATAACAACACGATAACTGACACTAGCTCCAGCTGGAATAACCTGATGCCCAGTGTGCAAGCGAACATTCCGGGCTCAAAAAGGTCTCACAAGTCAGATGAGGAGACGAAAACTCCAGTGCAAAGCCCTCAGCCCCCCTGGGTGACAAAAGTGTTCATCATCGAACCACGATGGACTAACCATATAAACTAGCCAATTCAGTTCATCTATTCGAATATTTTCACCTATATGCTGTATTCAGCAACTTTTCTTGGACTTCGAAAGTTATCATAGTGAATAGTTTGTTTAAGTGCTCTAAAATTCAATAATAATTTTAGTTTTTTTTTTCAACCTCCGGGGCGGGTCGTAGTTGCTAAGTTTTTAATCTAATAGCCTTCTGAGAGTAGGATCCTGGGTTCGAATCTTGATAAAGTTTTTGAATTTTAGGCATTTGTTGTTCGAGGCTAATGGTACCCCATTCTGGCGTAGAGTAATAGTGCTTGGACCTGGGGCATTGTCAATGCAGATATCTAAGTTCCTTTCATAGATATTTATGAACATGTCATAGTTCGTTCCCTTTACAACCTTACTGTTGATACTTATCTTATGCATGTCGGCTGTAAGTAAACATTTGGTCACTTTTGGTATATGTGGTAGATAAATAATTGTAAATTTAAACAACATAGCCACTTTTTTTAAAATTAAAGTAGATTATCTATAGTTTATACATAATCTTTAAATCTAGCGAATGCTTTATTTAAATAATTAGTACAAGCGAACATCAAAGCCCCTAAATGATTATAGACATGGTGAATCGATGGCCTAATTGAAGTTATTTACTAATAATTTTTAAGCATTAGAATGATTTGATGTGGATAAAATTGAATAAACAAAATATCTAAAATTTTATATTTACCGCAAAAAAGCAAAAGAAAGGCCAAATTATTTTGCTTTTCAAATTTAGTAAGCATTACAAATCAAGCCAGGATTTTAAAAGAAAGCATTCGTTCATATGTTTTTAACTCTAATGTTATATACATTATTCCAATTTTGTAATAGATCCAAAAACTGATAAAGGTCCTTTAAAATTGTACACATTTCATATTGTATTTTTAAAAATTTTTAAAGTATTAAAAATCAATTACTTCATAAGAAAAGAATAGTTGAACCATGATATATTACTTCCTAATACAGAGAATAAGAAATGATTTTTTTTTAAATTACAGATTTATTAATACTAAGCTGAATGAACAGAACATGATATTCAATTCGAATTCAATGATTTGATGTTTGAATTTATTCGCAGTCTAACAAATGTAACATGAAATTGAAAAGAAACAATGTATTAAAAAAATGTATATAGGCTTATTTTTAATAATAGGTAAGTAATTATTGATACTAATAGGTTAATATTAATTACGATTTACGATATCTTCTAATCTCTAAGTAAATTATAGAAGTTACAATACCTACACTCTCTTCATTGCTGCGTATCTACTAACTTATCACAAGCCAGAAGCTGCAGAAATACCTGAACTAGAGCAAAAGACTATAGTAGTATCGTTAACATGCAATAAATGTGTTTCCTTTATGTTAGACTTTGTGGGAGATATTTGTTTGTTTAAAGACCCTAAGTTTATAGTGTTTAAGACATTAAAGTTGTTTACTTTGTAACAATTAACGGCAGTTTTGTTTGTTAGCTTGGTAGATATTGTTCATGCAATTAACTTTAATTTTGCAATTAAAAGAGATATATATATATATATATATATATGTATGTATGTATTATGGAAATAGATAAAGAGAGAGAGGGGAGAGAGTAAAAGAAAGAGAGAGAGGGGAGAGAGTAAAAGAAAGAGAGAGAGTGGAGAGAGTAAAAGAAAGAGAGAGAGGGGAGAGAGTAAAAGAAAGAGAGAGAGGGGAGAAAGTAAAAGAAAGAGAGAGAAGGGAGAGAGTAAAAGAAAGAGAGAGAAGGGAGAGAGTAAAAGAAAGAGAGAGAAGGGAGAGAGTAAAAGAAAGAGAGAGAAGGGAGAGAGTAAAAGAAAGAGAGAGAGGGCAGAGAGTAAAAGAAAAAGAGAGAGGGGAGAAATTAAAAGAAAGAGAGAGAGGGGAGACAGTAAAAGAAAGAGAGAGAGAAGGGAGTGAGTAAAGGAAAGAGAGAGAGGGGAGAGAGTAAAAGAAAGAGAGAGAAGGGGAGAAAGTAAAAGAAAGAGAGAGAGGGGAGAGAGTAAAAGAAAGAGAGAGAGGGGAGAGAGTAAAAGAAAGAGAGAGAGAGGGGAGACAGTAAAAGAAAGAGAGAGAGGGGAGAAAGTAAAAGAAAGAGAGAGAGGGGAGAAAGTAAAAGAAAGAGAGAGAGGGGAGAGAGTAAAAAAAAAAGAGAGAGAGGGGAGAGAGTAAAAGAAAGAGAGAGATGGGAGAGAGTAAAAGAAAGAGAGAGAGGGGAGAGAGTAAAAGAAAGAGAGAGAGGGGAGAGAGTAAAAGAAAGAGAGAGAAGAAAGAAAGTAAAAGAAAGAGAGAGAGGGGAGAGAGTAAAAGAAAGAGAGAGAGGGGAGAGAGTAAAAGAAAGAGAGAGAGGGGAGAAAGTAAAAGAAAGAAAGAGAGGAGAGAAAGTAAAAGAAAGAGAGAGAGAGGGGAGAGAGTAAAAGAAAGAGAGAGAAGGGAGAGAGTATAAGGGAGAGAGTAAAAGAAAGAGAGAGGGGAGAGAGTAAAAGAAAGAGAGAGAAGGGAGAGAGTAAAAGAAAGAGAGAGAAGGAAGAGAGTAAAAGAAATAGAGAGAGGGAAGGGAGTAAAAGAAAGAGAGATAGAGGAGAGAGTAAAAGAAAGAGAGAGAGGGGAGAGAGTAAAAGAAAGAGAGAGAGGGGAGAGAGTAAAAGAAAGAGAGAGAGGGGAGAGAGTAAAAGAAAGAGAGAGAGGGGAGAGAGTAAAAGAAAGAGAGAGAGAGGGGAGAGAGTAAAAGAAAGAGAGAGAGGGGAGAGAGTAAAAGAAAGAGAGAGAGGGGAGAGAGTAAAAGAAAGAGAGAGAGGGGAGAGAGTAAAAGAAAGAGAGAGAGAGTAAAAGAAGACAAAGAAACAGGAAACGAATGATTCAGAAAGAGAGGCAGATGGAATAAGAAAGAAGCAGGTAAAGAGAGAAAAAGAAAGAGAGTAAAAAAAATAGTGAGAAATAGAGTAACAGAGAGAGGGAGATGGAAATAAATGTAAAACGAAAGTGAGGGAAAGAGTGAGATGAAAGAGAGGAAGAAAAAAAAATGGAGGAAGTGATCAGAATGAGAGTTTGCTGAAACTATAAGCGCTTGGAAATAGTTTCAAATATAGATCTACACTTTTGTCTACAAAAGCTTAGGATGTATATATAATAGAAAAATGATTTCTTCCGCTTAAGCAGAGCAATAATATTAACACTTATTCTAAAGAAAAATATGTCTAAGAATACATTATGCTTATATATATATATCTTTAAAATCGAATTAAAGCCGAGAGATTGTAAAAAATAAAGGAAAAAGTAATACTTACTTTGGTAGATTTTAGGAATTCTTTTTGCCTCACTAACTCTGTTACCTTTTGCAAGATGACCAATGCTTGCGACTACGTTTGCTTCGCTGAAGGTCACATTAAGGTTTGTGATATAACAAGAAACTGTACGCTGGTAAAGTCTTGTGGAGCATTGACAGTAATAGTTGTTGGGACTGTCATCACAGTTTTCGATAATACTCTGCATAAAAATACACAAACACGTTATGAAAATATAATCAGAAGTCGTCAACGAAACAAATATTAACAATTTGAAGATTTCTGATTTATTGGCTCGTGTTTGTCTTATGTTTAAAGGTAATAGTGTATTATATAATCAAGTACATTGTGTTTTTTTTTTCATGGTATTACAATGTAGGTACAGGACAATGTAGCTAAAAGGTGATTTTCGTTATTTGATTATGTAGTTAAAAACATATATTTAAAGGTAATGTAGTTAAAGTTATTATTAAAATATTATGTGGATAAAACGTCGCAATATGAAATGTTACCTTATTATTTCAAAAATAAGAAAACTGATATACCTCTGGACACTGTTTTAGAGATCTAGTTCTGTTTCTAATTTATATGTTACCGGAAAATGTTCAAAATCCTGCATACTAAGAATACCAGACAAAGTACGATAAATTCTAAATTACCTACTTTACCTAGGCTTTGTATGCAAGGCCTATGCATTCCAAAGAAAAATGATGATTCAAATTATTTTATCTAAATTATTTGTCCTGTTGTGTAAAGTATCTTAGTGTATAATTAAAAAAAAATTATCATAATTCATAAATTTTGTTTGAATAATATACATAACGTTATTTCATTATGGTATTATAGTCTCGCCTACTTTTTTTTTACTATTAGTATTGAATTGCTGTAAAAAAAATGGTGTATTTAAATTTTTTAAATTATTTATTTTACTTTTAGAAAAGAAAACAAAATAGCTTTACACCAGAACTTTGAACATTTTAGTTTCTGTCACAAAAGGAAACGGTCGGACGGACGAACTGACAGACCACATAAAACTAATAAGGAAAGAGAGCTTAAGATAGTTGTTTCAAATGTAAAACTTTGTCAAATAGAAAGTAATAAAAGGAGAGACAAAGAGACTGATTGTTTTTAAAAAAAAACTTAGGGAAAAAAAACATAGAAAGAAAAAAAGTATTGAATGTATTAAAATAGTTCAATGAAAATGTAAGTAGGTATTCTAAACTATGTACGCAATAAAAAATAGGAAGAAAAAAAACAACTCACATAAGTTGTATTATCGTTCTTATAAATCTGAAAGACCACTCCAGACAGGCCATCTTTTTCTTCACCAAAGAAAACTTGACTAGTCAATATTACTTGATTAGATCCTTCCACGAGACCATTTATACACGCTTGAGAATTGTCTACTGACAACGAAATCTCTAGATCGCAGAAGACACCTGTTTAAAAAAAACACAAAAAAAAACATGGCTATATTAATATTAAAATTAGCATAGCACAGCCTCTTTCAATGGCAAGCCCGTCTATTCTTCAATGTTGTCTTCCCATCGTTACCTCTAACTGCCTCTTCTTCTTTTTCCTGGTACTGTTCCTTAATAGGAAGGTAACTGCAAGCCCCAAAGACCTTGGCCTTAGAATTTCAGTTTGCGATACAAATTATTGTTTCACTCTAAGTCCATCACCAATCAGACCAGTTTCAATGTGTAATATTTTATTCAGACAAAAAAAAGAAGTGTAGCCTATATATTTATAAGCCTTACCTTTTAAAATAAGAACTGTTAACGCTGTAAAGAGTCTACTTCTCATTATATATGTTCTTTAGAAAGAATTTTAAAAAGTATTGAAGAAAGAAAGGTTTTAAAATATTTCAATGAAAATATAAGTAGATACGGTATATTAGAATAGGTGCATATCAACAAATAATCAAAATTTAAAAGAAATTAATATTAATTGCAAATATTTAAATGAATAATTGGAATGAAGAGATGAAAAAAAAAGTTAATACTAGGCGACCCTTGGCAAATGGTTTCTCGACCACTATGTGATACTTACTGAGAACCTCTTATATAATGCTACATGCGGAAATACCCTAAGCTGTATTCTCCATTCAAGATAAATATATATCTATATTTTCCTTGTTTGGACAAATTTAAATGTATTTTTTTGTTTACTTAAAAACATTATAGCGATCAAAGTAGAGGTTTCTATTAAGGGTAACGAGCTAGTAATGCTTTTCTCAACGATAGAATCAACTGTCATATTTCGAGATCCCTGTTTATGATTGCCTTATCTGAAATTTCCACCCAGATGGGTTTCATTTCCACAAAGTTACGAGTTTCATACAGGTATTTAAAAAAACAACAACACCTTTTGATCATCATAGGCAACCTGGGTAAAATGTTATTCGACACCGTAGCCTGAGAACTACTGCACTAGGCATAGGAGTTGCAACTCACAGGCTGAGAACTACTGCACTAGGCAGTTCGCCACGAGTTCGTCAAAGTTGTTTTCTGAAAAATTACATAAAAAGTCCAACTATTAACGCTTAGACCAGTGATGCCCAAAATACGGTCGGCGGGTCAGATCCGGCACGCGACGAGGTAAAATCCGGTCCTCGAAAACGTCGGTACGAAGTGTAGAAAATTATTCCCCTCTTTTTTTTCTTTGATAGATTGGTACCATTACTTGTAACATTTTGCGTTTATAAATGTATAAAGTACCAGGAAAACTGAAGCGATGATAAGTTTTTAAAAATAACCCAACAAATTTGTTTTGTTAGATGGTGTGGCTGTGTTAAAAAAACAACAACAGATAATCGGTATTTTACAACAAACATAGCGGCATTCTTGATTTATGTCGCGAATAAAAATGTGCTTAAAAACGACTCGAGATTGGAGTATTTATGGTCAACTTTTCCAAATGAGACCAGAAAATGAGTGGGTGGTAAAGCTAACTACAATGTCGCTCACATTTTACGTAAAGCAGTGAGGGCATTTTCCGCTGCGTAAGAAAAAAAAAAGGATAAACTTCTTTACTCAATGTAAGTTCTAGAACCCAACAGATTTCTAATTGAATAGTTTCATGTCAATTGTATCTCGCTATTCTAACGTATTCGTTGGTGTAGCCCGCGGCCAGAGTGTCGGAAATTAAAATGTCCCGCAGGTCGAATTCGGCTTGACAATACTGAATTAGACTTTTAGACAATATGAAGTTAATTACCTGCATTTGGGCTATATCATCACTCATATAATTTCACAACATGAAAAAGCACAATTCTATTAAAAACACAATTGGTCCGATTCATACCTTTGCCAGTAAATAATAAAGCACATTTCAGATTTCATTCACATTAAACTATACCCAAGCACATAAGATTGTAACAGATACTTCAAAGAAGTTGAAAAAAAAAAGCAATGCGATGAATGAGATTCTCGAAACTTTAATCGGGACTATTGCTCTATTTTTTCCAAAGTCCTAACGACCTGAAGTCTCCGCTTTTTTTTTTTAGGTTAGACGGAATGTGGGGGTGTCGTAGGCTCATATATATTGGGTTTGGAAAATAATACCTGCCCAAAGCGCCTTATTGCGTTTTGGCTTTCATGCTATTTTTTAGCTTCTACTGGGCTCCTAAATCTTTTTTTTTTTTTTTTGAGAATTAAAATGAATGAAATTGTGCTGCGGAGATTCCAATATTCTTTCTCTAGATATATGTATTTACTATTGTATTTTATAAGTAATTCCATAGCGAGCTGCGATATAGGCTATGATTAAAGGGTAAAGGATAAAAAAATACTCTGAATGACACAAAGATAAGGGCACATTCCTCGTTCCATGTGCTAGGACTAATTTGTACTAATGCTCCTCCTTCCCTAGCATAGAATGGGTTGCCTGAGCTAGCCAGGGAAACTAGTGACTTGGCAGACTTTAAGTCATTGGTTAATATGCATCACTAAAATTAATTGGGAGTTTCATCATCTTCTTTTTGAAGTAACCTCTGTATTATATAGGGCAAGATATTATTAGTTACTGGTCGATTGCATTTCAGGAGATATATATTACATTACTGGTATTTTGTTAGTTGTTATCTTTATATTTTATTTAAAATATAAAAAAACAAATTGAAACAAAGCTGTAGTTGTATTAATTAGTTTGGATCAGTCATAAAATTAAATCCTGTTATAGATCTAAATTAACAATACTAATATTATTATTATTTATTATGTTATAATAAATGAAAAACTGTCATGGAATCCACATATTGATGAAACTATAAAAAAATCAAACAAAGCATTAGGGTTTATTAAAAGAAATTTCTATAAATCAAATAAGAACATAAAACTAAAATGTTATTTAACCTTGGTTAGGCCAATAATAGAATATGCATCCACCGTTTGGGACCCCTCAACTCAAGAAAACATTAAGAAACTGGAACAAACAAAAAATAGAGCAGTGAGATTCATAACAAACGAATATTCACATTTGACTAGAGTAACACCATTAGTAAAATCACTAAATTTAGGAAACCTTCAGAACAGAAGTCTCAAAAGTAAAGTAGCAATTATACATAAAACACTGAACCATAATCTTCAAATACAAAAACAAAATCCAATAAAATACTCTGAAAGACACAAAAATAAAGGCACATTCCTCGTCCCATATGCTAGGACAAATTTGTACAAATACTCCTTCTTCCCTAGTGCTATTAGAACAAGGAATGGGTTGCCTGAGCTAGCCAGAAAAAGCAGTGACTTGGCAGAATTTAAGTCATTAGTTAATATGCATGACTAAATGCATTACGCGTAGGACGTAATCATCTTCTTTTTTGAAGTAACGTCTGTATTATATAAGATAAGATAAGAAAAGATAATAAATCTGTGCGGTTAGAAATAATTTTTACCAATTGTTTAGCGTAATTTCCCTTTTTCAGCTTTCACGTTACGCTAGGATCCTATCCATTATCTGGACAAGTTGATAAAGGAATATGGGAGGGGGGGGAGAAAGAAAAATGTATTTGACTGATTGCTTTTAAGATATATTAGTTTAAAAAAGTGCGTCCTGATTTTAAGCTAGAGGGAGGGGGCTAAGGCCTCTTCAGCCTCCTTAAGCCAACACGGTAACCACTGTGCCAAGGAGTGTTTTTTTTTTTAATTTATTTATGAAAAGCAAGCCAGCGAGACATCTGACACAAAAGATTCTACTGTCTTTCAGCATATTTATTTTATCAAAGATAAAAACAGGAAGTGACACTGAACACGAAAGACTTAGGGCCGCACAGGTCCCAACACTAACACTCTTGGCTCACAAAGTGAGACTTGCCTGATTCACAAAGGTGTCTCCGTTCAATCAAAAGATTATACAACTACCGGAGTCCTTGTTTTAGACTAAAAAGCAATCTTTGAAGAATTACGTTTAATTAAACATATTTGAATGTTTCATTTTAAAGCTGGGTGCAATCTTTACGTTTGCCATCCAATAAGATCATTATCCGGAGACTCTCCAAGACTGATTCTGGGCTGGACAAACCAATGCAAAATCCCAAACAGTATATCTGGGTGCAAGATTTTAGGAAATTTCCTTTTTGTTGACTAAAAAATGACACAACACCAATAAAGCAAATTTATTATACAACATGATGTCCTTGTCAAAGAAATGCAGCTTTCGGAGAAAACTCAATTGTCGTTGCATGACTCAGCAAGTGAAATTATAAAACTAAAAAAAAAAAAAATATTTCCTCACATATCCTTATTGATACAAGAATTATACAGGCAATAGGATCAACTTTTAAACATCATTACGTAGTATAGTTTTTAAACACACCGAATGAGTGATAACTGTACGCTAAGGCATGCAATATATTAGAAGGCTCAACTATAATATTTTGTTTCACGTAATTCCTGTCCGTTTTTCTCTATCGGATATACTCGAAGATTGTGTTTTTTTTTTCTTTTTACTGTTGCAAAACCATACTGGTAAAATGCTTCTATAAGTATAGAGAATATTGACACCAAATATAAAACACTATTAGATATTGTAAAGTGCGGCTACTTCCACACCATGCTCAGGTTGTTACACTATAGCATATTGACTACTAGAGAGGAATTTGAAGATACTTTGTAACAGAAACTATACGACTAATAAGAGAAAATAAAAATACATTTTTTTTACATTGCATGCCGCTGAGTGGCACTTGGATAACTCAAATAATTATTTTAGTGAGTCACTTTCCATTATTGCGAGTATATAAATTGATAGGCCCACTAGAGTATTTTTCTTTTATTTACAAAACGGTAGACAACTTTATGATGTGATCCAAATGATCCCCGGTAAATTTTATAGACCTTTATAATAATATACAGACGGGAGAAACGTGTTTTAGGTACTAGTAAAAAGAATAGAAAAATTTAAATAAGCACACTTTAGTCAATAATGCTAAAAAAAGTGACGTGACCACACAGACTTTATGACTTTCTTTTTTTAGCGACACTATGTGTAGTACGAATTTACCCGAAAATTTCCAAGTAGATTTACGTGCTGCAATGAACTGTTTAGTTTTGAATGCAGCCATAGATATGTCAACTATTAATCGCCAGCTTTCAAATTATGAAATGCTATAGACATGCATATTTTTTTTACATTATTAGCCATATTTTACTAAGTTCTAAATCGTTTGTTCAAACAATACATTAGCATTAAGTTCTACCCATAACGCTACAGATCCGCTTACATTAATGGCGACATGTGTTTACAAGTGTTTTGTAGATTTAAAGCTAGAAATGCTTTTCGGGTGTTACGTTTACAATGTGGATTGATGTAAGGTATACAATGGAGACCTTTAAATGTTTAAATATATCATTAATGTAATGCTATAGCAGTTATGTCACAGATGCTACGAATTATCAATTTATAACTTGAAAGTATCCTATTATCTATACATCCGCTCGTCACGTGGTCTATGTGTTAGACCTAATTAACATAAATATTTTATCTCAGTATTTGTAATAATTGTAATGATTATTCTTGCTCATTCTCACCTAGATTTATTTTAGAATGAAATAAACTTATTAATTCCCTCCCTTTTCTTTGTATGGGACAACATCACATTGAACTAGGCGTCATTATATTTATTGTTGTATATCAAATTGCGTTTTATTTGATACTTTATAAGGGTATGCGAAGCTACTGGTCGTCATGCAAAACTGCCTAATCATGTGACACCTGGCCTGGTTTTGTTTGCGGAGGGAAATTTCCCCAAAACATTCCCCTCTCCCCCGTCCGATTGGAAGTGCACTAAGTATGTTATAACAAGAATGATGCGCTTTTAAAAAGCAATTTTAAAAAATTATTTAATACTAGCTACATATTACCCGCTGCCAGAAAATCTTCACCTGCATATTGCTGATATAGTCACTGCTATAGAGTATTAGAAACAATTAAAGTGAACAATAAAGTTAGAAGAAAAGAGAATGAATGATTTCATGAACATAAACATATTTTGAATGGAGCTAAAAATAGCTTATCGACCTAAATCCAATTGTCCTAATGAAAACATTGGCTTCTATTAGGGAAATACATACATACACCCATATATACATATGCCTTAATTTCTGTTTTATAGTATAGATACATATAAATCATTGATTATAAAGTAACTGTTCTTCAAATACGATTATGCATGTATTTTCTTTTTGTTTTTGAAAAATTTTTTGAAATGAAAATTCTTACATTCTAGTCTCAGTTCAAAAGACTGTAATGTGTATAAGCCAGCATAGTAAGAGTCCAAAGCGCAACATAATAATCAGGATTTTCTTGGAATCCGAAGGTTATGGAGTAGTGCAGAATCGTAGGAAGCTACCAATATGAAATACATATTTAGCCACGCCTGAACAACATTCCAATCGGTTACAGACAACTGGATGGTGTATTAAATATTTGGACGGTGTATAACAGCGGTTCTCAACCTTTAAAGCTCGGCGACCCCTTTTTACAATTCCCCACTCTGCCGCGACCCCCCCCCCCCCCCGTAAACACACACAGCAATAAACGAATAGACAAAAACAATCCATGGTCTTTGGCGACCCCTGGCAAATCGTTAATCAACCTATGGGGGTCGCGACCCACAGGTTGAGAACCCCTGATGTAAATAGACTTCAATAGACGTTTTATAATGGAAAGCTTAAGGCCGTGTAAAGTAAAATGACGCTAACAAGCATGTTAACTGTTTGACAAATACTTTACTAAACGGGGGCGTAGCTAGGGATTTCGGGGCCCAAGGTGCTTAATCTTGTTAGGGGCACCTGCACTTGGACATTCGATATCATGACATAAGATCATGTGCTTAGTAAATATTAGCCTAAATTCAAAGTGGTGCAAATTAACAAAAAATTATCACTAAGACTCTTTTAATGAATATTACAGTGATTTATTGGCGAGATATTGCTCAAATGGCAAACCTCTATTCATATCGCCTCACTTTCTGTGGCAGCATAGGCACAGGGCCGATCCTACAGATTGCGGGGCCCTATGCGAAACGGCTTGCGCGGGGCCCAGTCTGGGTATCGATAAGGATAATAAGTGAAAATTAAAATTTTGTATTAGAAAATAAATTCGTCTTTGCATTTATTCATACTTTACTAAGTACAAAATCACTGTCACATTACCTTTACGAGCCTTCTACATTAGATAGTAGTTTTCCAATGAAAAAAAGCCGATTAACATTCAGATCTGCATTTTAGATTTACTATCGACTAGCAAAATAGGCCTGTCATTTTTTAGCGGCCCCCGAAAGGGGAAAAGACGCTATTAGTTTTGTGCGAAATGTCTGTCCGTCTGTACGTCCGTCCCGTTTAGATCTCGTAAACTAGAAAAGATATTGAAAATACGACATCACAATATTTTAGACCATTCAAAGTTCTGATGCATCGGCTACTTTTTTTTTTCTGAAAGCGAAAAATCTAATTTTTAAAATCAGTTATGCAAGAAGTTTTTTAAAGAAAATAAAAGCTAATAAAAATGCATCATAATTTAGACCCAATTTAAAACGAATAGTAATCTTGTAAACTTCATTTTCCTACACTTATATATTGTGGAAATATGTTTGTAATTTTTTTTTTTTTTTTTTTTTTTTTTTTTTTTTTTTGAGAATTCGAATAAGAGATTGATTAAGTAGCTAACACTTGAGGATTTATTCTGTGGATTACTTGTGTTTCTGTGTTTTTTTTGTGATTCTGTGGATTTTTGTGTGCTACTGTTTAGAGTGGACGGCGCGAGGGTTGTATAGTAAAGTACTGTGTAGTTTGTAGTGTAGTTATCGTCTCTTTTCTGTCTCTACTTGTGATAAACCCTTGTAAAAATGTCAGTTAAGACATTTTTTATTGAAAAAAAGGACCTGGATGGTGGACTTGTCCACGCCCCAGGTACCTTGCTTCTAAAGCTGTCAGGCCAAGGGGCTGTTAAGGCCACTATGGCGAGCCTAATAGAGTGCCTGAAACTAACACCGGACGAAGTGAGTTCTCTCTATCGCTTCGAGAACCCCTTTGTCTGGTTCCTGTTCCCAACATCCGCCCGAGTGAGAACCCGTATACTAGGGAAATCATTCGGGAATGATAAGAACTTCAAGGTAGATGTCTGTACCTTGGAAGACGAAAAAATCAGGGTTACCCTTCACTGGGTAGCTAAAACCATAAACAAATCAAAGATAGGAGAAATCTTTGGAGCCTTTGTAGAAGAAGGTTCCAAGATAGAGCCAATCAAGCTATGCAACTCAGATAAGTAGGCGGCTTGGATAAAAATCCGCAAACAAACTGAACTCCCCCATTATATTCAGTTACGATACGAGGACGATCCGAGGACCTACAAGGTCCTCGTGACCATCCCGGGACGTAGACAACAGTGCTGGCATTGCGGACAGGATCAGCACTGGTCAAACCATTGTCCAAATAGGGCGAACCCCAGACGGGACCAAAACCCCACAGAAGGTGCAAAGGAGGTAGGAGGGAAAATCTCCTATGCCATGGCCCTTAAAGGTGAGGGAGAGAAAAAGCAATCCAATATTGATCAACAGCTAAAAAAAGATGGCTTCACGATGGTTGAAAGTAGCAAAGGAGGGGGGAAAAAACAAATAGAAGCTATGGGAGCTACTCCAAGTGGTCTCCCCCCACCAAACAGCCCTGAAAACAAATCTAAGCAAAGTAAAAAAATTAAAACATCCGGAGGGGCAAGTTCAGCACCCACCACCCCAACCAAAATAACAAGAAAGAGGGCCCTCTCTCTCTCTCTCTTCCTCATCAGAGGATCTAAACGAGGATCCCCGGGTAGAGGAGGAGAAAAGAGAGGAAGAACAGTTCAAGCTCGAGCTGAACTTTCCAGACTCCCCGTCAGTGCTAGTCATAGATGAGGGCGAGGACCCTAACACACATTCAAACACATAAACAACAAAGCAACTCTTAAAGATAAAATGCATACACACACAATAGAATAACAAACACGCAAACCAATCTCACACACTCATGGCAGACATCAAAATTTTGACACTCAACATCAGAGGGCTTAACAATAAACACACATACATAGCACACCTCACAAGGAAATACAAGCCAGATTTTATCTTTCTGCAAGAGACCAACACACAATTAGAGTACAAGGCCAAAAAAGCAGTCTCTCTTATGGGCCTCCGGGAGGGTTATTTTAGTTTAGGTAGAAAGCCACGAGGGACAGCCATTTTACAAACATCCAATAGGTTTTCAATTACACACTCATATCAAGACAATAGCGGGAGGATAGTAATAATTAGGACAAGCTCACAAAAACACACATACACGTTAGTCAACATTTATGCACCCGCTCAAAAAAAAAGAGAAACACGAGTTTTTTTGGAATGCTAAGTGACATTCTACACACTCAGTACGCAGGAGAAAATTTAATAGTAGGGGGTGATTTAAATTACATTGATTCCCAATTAGACAAGCTAAACACAAACACAGAGGGTCCTGCTCCTCATATAACAATTAAAACGCATGACTATTTGGGGGGGGAGTCATCAAGGCATTCCGGTTAGTAGATGCCTATAGAGAAGTAGAGGTCACGGGCCGGGTCACCACGTTCAGGGACAAAGCACACAAAATAGAAACACGGATAGATAGAGTGTATGTGCCAAGGGCGTGCACAACAAAAAGTGTAACACATCTCGTAGAGACGTTACAATATACAGACCACAAAGGAGTCTTAGTGGAACTGCTGAACCCAAAACTAAAAAACAAGAAACAAAAAACACCGATCTGGAAACTTAACTACGACCTCCTAAATGACCCGCTCTATTTAAAAACAATCGCAAACCTCCTCAAAAATATAATACATGACTCAAACACACCCTATTTCAAAGTCACAGAAATATGGACGCTAATTAAAAGCTCCATTAAGCAGCAAAGCCAAATACTGGCCACACTAGTCAACTCAAAAAGGAAAAAAGAAGAGGAAAGACTTAAAAATTTACTAACACACGAAGAAGACGAAGCAGCCAAAACACACATACTAACACAACTAGAAGAACTATTTAACTATCAATACAAAAGAGCGGAATTGAGGTGCAAAAGTGAAAAAATAACCGAAGGGCCTAACAAACTTTTTTTATCAGCAGAACAAAACATTCAAATTGACAGAACTATTGACAACATTGTTGATAGTAAAGGAGAAACTATACACGACATGGACAAAATAACAGACACATTTACTAAACACTTTACTAATTTGTATGACAAGGAACAGACGGACGACAACGCACAAAAAGTATTTTTACAGAACTGCAAAGAAATACCAATGACAGAACAGATAGAGACAGACGCTCCCTTTACGCTAGACGAACTGAGAGATGCTTTAGATACAACACAAAACAACAAATTCCCTGGCCCAGACGGTCTGACGTTTGAATTTTACAAAGCCTTTTTTCCCCAAATAGGACCCTTACTATCAAATCTGTACAGCGACATGTTAGAGACAGAACAGTTACCTAGAGATTTCAACTTAGCATACATCACACTTCTACCAAAAAAAACAAGAAAACAACACCTCACCTAGCGACTTTCGACTGATCTCACTTCTAAACACCGACTACAAACTCCTGACGAAAATGATTTTTCTAAGACTAAAACCCCTCATACCACACTTAATAGGACAGGATCAATACTGTAGCAACCCAGACAAAAACATCGACGAACTTAACCATTTTTTAAGAGACATTATATATTACTGTAAAGACAAAGACTTGAAAGCAGCCCTCTTTTCTATTGACCAGGAAAAAGCCTTTGACAGAATAGACCATGACTACCTTTTCAAAATACTAGACAAGACGAAGACAGATGGAAGAATAAAGAAATACATAAAGCTAGTTTACACTGATGCCACAAGCAAACTCATAATAAACCAAACCCTTAGTGGCAGTATCCCTATTAGAAGATCTGTAAGACAAGGGTGTCCCTTTCTCCCTTTTTATACACCCTTTGCCTAGAACCCCTTTTAGAAACCATCAGGCTAGATAGTGGAATCACGGGGATAAGAATCCCAGGCCCCACGCCCATAGTTAAAGTTAAAGCCTACGCTGATGACACCACCCTTTTTCCCTCCTCAGAAAAAGACATAGCCGCAATCATAGATAATTTTATTCAATTTGGAAGGGCAAGCGGGTCAAAAATCAACATAAATAAATCTTGTATTATGGGATTGGGCAGGTGGGAAATCCCCTCAAACATCCCCTTTAACCTTAAAATAGAGAAGGAAATTAAAATATGCGGCATCACGTGGACAAGCAACCCAACATATTACCACACACAACAGTGGGAAAATATTTTAAAGAAAACCAAAAACACACTTAAAAGATTTCACTATGCAGCAACTACTATATTTAGTAGAGCAATACTAGTAAACAACCTGGTCATCCCGAAGATAGTTTATTTAGCAAACATCACAGAACCTCCACCAACTTGTATACCAAGCATAAACACAATCATTAGGAATTTTATATTTAAAAGCACTATCAGAAACATTAAACACACATCACTTATACAAAACAAAGAGGATGGGGGGATAAACTTACAGGACATCAGAACCAAAATACAAGCACTTAGATTAAAATACATAGGACAAGTAGCCAAGAACCCAAACAATTTCCCATTAACAATATACTACTAAGGCTTAAGGTTAAATAAAATAATTCAAATAAAAAATGACACCCCACACCACTTTGGTACAAACACACATCCATTTTACAGATCCATATCAAGAATACTCCCCGGCAATGAACATCTAATACACAGTAAATTAAAAGACACATATACAACACTTAAGAAACAGTTACAAGAAAGATTATTCAATAGGATCAAATGGAGTAGAGAGTTAGGTGTAATAGATTTCAGAGACACTTTTATAAATCTACACAGCAAACACATTACACCCAAAGCCAGAGAAATAACATACAGACTAATCTTCGGGATGACCCCTGTAGGAAGGAAGAAAAGAAATGTACACACATGTGTTTTATGTCACACAGATAATGGTAACAATGAAAGCCATATGTTTTTAAAATGTAAAATATTTGATAATGTTAGATGCACTATGAAAGACCTACTAGAGGCAAACTGTAACACCAATGTTAATATTAACCTAGCTATTGTTTTAATTAAATTGCCTAAAATCAAAAGTAAGATAATTCATAAATTTAATCTAATAATAGTGAGTGAATACAGAAGTCTTGTGTGGCACAGTAGAATTAAAGTTGTTAATAACAATGTATCTTTAAATCCTTATAATCTAGAGTTAATATTTAGAAAAATAATTGAACATAGAATTGATAACTATACTGGTTAGATAGAAATTGCAATTATTGTATAATTTATTGTCCTTGACTAAATTGTCAGACATCAGATATAAAAATCTAAATACTGTAATCAATCTGTAAAGCTACTCTATTGGTATTATGTCAATTAGTTTAAGTGATTATGCGAGTGTGTGAGAGTGTGTATGTACCTGGGTTAAAGAGAGTTTGGGCTGAGAGATGCGGGATAGGAATCAAATTGAACTTTATTTATCTATGGAAAACTACTAAAGAACTGTCTTTTAAAGGGAAGTCAACACTTTTGAAGAATTATTTCTCCCTCGTGGTTACGTCCTCTTTGATCACATGATCGGAGAGCATGTCACAAGTCAACATCAAGTGTGTATGTACTACACTCACAGAACACGGCAAGCCCGTGGAAACGTAATAAGAACACTATGACAATGTTTATACCTTAGCGGCAGCCTCATCCTAGACATACTGGGAAACAAAGGAACAAGAAAACAAGACGCAACTGAATGGAGCCTGCGAAGAGACTAGAAACAAAAATAACCAAAACCAATAATCCTAAAAAATATAGACAAGGGCAGACAATTGAAAGTCAAGAATCTTTTATGAATAATGTAATATTTTAAGACAAATTAACTATTTTTTATTTATTTTATTTTTTTTTTAAACCCCTCGTAATGAGAGGAAAAAGAATCTTAAATCGACATCCCTATCCTGAAATAATTTACACATGACCCTCCGAACAGAACCCTGAACAATTGTGCTACAGCAGTACCTTTGCTTGGTTAACTATCCCAGAATGACTCTAACAGACCCAAGGGCCACCTTGATTATGCCGGAGTAGCCCTCTTACATCTCAAGGAGACCTTTAAAAAATTGTCGTGAGAGGGATTAACCTGGTCCCTGATCAGTCTTTTTTTTAAATACATAAGGCATACAGGGCAGCTGTATACAACCCTATATTAGCTTGCCTTGCCTAATTACTTGCTATTACCTGGGAACATAGCATTGCCTCAAAGTCAATTTCCTGAAAGATTGTTAATGTTGCCATAAAGTGACAACGACAAATGCCAAGTGCTTAAAAGGAAAATAAACTAATTGGATACAATTACACTACAGAGTTCTTTTTGCTTTGTTTAATTATTTGAAAATGTCTACAAGATAAGATAACTTAAATTCAGTTTGACTACAATTGACAACCTTAGCGTTGTCAAATTAGTAGATATTAAATGAATTGTAATTTCTTGACCACTCATGTTTTATTTTTTTTTTAAATGTCTACAAATTAGTGGATATTAAATGAATTGTAATTTCTTGACCACTCATGTTTTATTTTTATTTTTTTAAAATGTCTACAAATTAGTGGATATTAAATGAATTGTAATTTCTTGACCACTCATGTTTTATTTTAATTTTTTTTAAATGTCTACAAATTAGTGGATATTAAATGAATTGTAATTTCTTGACCACTCATGTTTTATTTTTATAATTTTGAAAATGACTACAAATTAGTAGATATTAAATGAATTGTAATTTATTGACCACTCATGTTTTATTTTTATTTTTTTAAAATGTCTACAAATTAGTAGATATTAAATGAATTGTAATTTCTTGACCACTCATGTTTTATTTTTATTTTTTAAAAATGTCTACAAATTAGTGGATATTAAATGAATTGTAATTTCTTGACCACTCATGTTTTATTTTTATTTTTTTTAAATGTCTACAAATTAGTGGATATTAAATGAATTGTAATTTCTTGACCACTCATGTTTTATTTTTTTATTTTTTTTTAAATGTCTACAAATTAGTGGATATTAAATGAATTGTAATTTATTGACCACTCATGTTTTATTTTTTTATTTTTTTTAAATGTCTACAAATTAGTAGATAATAAATGAATTGTAATTTATTGACCACTCATGTTTTATTTTAATTTTTTTTAAATGTCTACAAATTAGTGGATATTAAATGAATTGTAATTTCTTGACCACTCATGTTTTCTTTTTATTTTTTTTTAAATGTCTACAAATTAGTGGATATTAAATGAATTGTAATTTCTTGACCACTCCTGTTTTATTTTAATTTTTTTTAAATGTCTACAAATTAGTGGGTATGAAATGAATTGTAATTTATTGAACACTCATGTTTTATTTTTATTTTTTTAAAATGTCTACAAATTAGGGGATATTAAATGAATTGTAATTTCTTGACCACTCATGTTTTATTTTATTTTTTTTAATGTCTACAAATTAGTGGATATTAAATGAATTGTAATTTCTTGACCACTCATGTTTTTTTTTTTTTTTTTTAAATGTCTACAAATTAGTGGATATTAAATGAATTGTAATTTCTTGACCACTCATGTTTTATTTTTTATTTTTTTAAATGTCTACAAATTAGTGGATATGAAATGAATTGTAATTTATTGAACACTCATGTTTTATTTTTATTTTTTTAAAATGTCTACAAATTAGTGGATATTAAATGAATTGTAATTTCTTGACCACTCATGTTTTATTTTTATTTTTTTTAAATGTCTACAAATTAGTAGATATTAAATGAATTGTAATTTCTTGACCAAAAAAAAAAAAAAAAAGAGATTGAGCTTTTTCAAAAAAGATCAATTATAAGACATCAGTTAGGACAGGGGAGGCGCGGTGGCTGAGCGGTAAAGCGCTTGGCTTCCGAACCGGGGGTCCCGGGTTCGAATCCTGGTGAATACTGGGATTTTTAACTTTGAAATCTTTGGGCGCCTCTGAGTCCAATCAACTGGCTACATGACACCATCGTTAACCGTAGGCCACAAAAACAGATGAACTTTACATCATCTGCTTTATAGACCACACGGTCTGAAAGGGGAACTAGTTAGGCCAGGTTCACATCTAACTTTACATTCACTTTCACCTATCCTTTGATCTGTGGGACCGCTGGGGCACTACACAAGATCTGTTAACTTTCTGTCTCCATTCTTATCTCTCATTTGTCTTTGATATTATTTCATTCGGATGTTCTTTCTGAAAATATTGAAGCCTGCCTGGGTGGACCGCTTCGGGGGCCGATTTTGAGTTTGTGTTTCCACACAAACTGTCTTTTGTAACCTTGTTTTTTTTAAGAGGTCGAGATAGATTTAGATCTATATTTGTATGCCAGTGACTTAACTATATAACTTTATGGTTTCGTTAAAATTCGCCACATTATTAAACGATAATGCCGTTGTTTTATTTTGAATGAGTAGAATTTGTGTTTGCGCTGGCTTGGACATGTTCGCCGGATGGAGGTTAAGCGCTTCCCGAAAGTCATCCTCTATGGACAACTCGCGACTGGCACAAGAAAAACTGGTCGCCCCCACCTCCGTTACATAGATGTAATAAAACGTGACCTCAAATCAGTGAACATCAATACTGACAATTGGGAAGACATAGCTCTAGACCGCAACAGATGGAGAGAGACAGTAACCAAGAAAGCTATGGACAGTGAAAGTACATGGGTCTCAGCTCAGGAAGAAAAACGTACAATCAGAAAAACGGCCAGCTCCTCTACCACCGAAGCAAAAGCCACCTTAACCTGCGCTATCTGTGGACGGGAGTGTCACTCCGAAATAGGGCTCCACAGCCACTTAAGGAAGTGTGCTCTGAGATGAACCATAACGTTCTACGACTGAAGGAGGCCAATGAGGATATTGAATGACACCCCGAAATCGCAATTTTGTCTGTTTATAAGGAGATTTGCATGAGTTTTCAGAAGATTTTAATACGTTCAGGAGATTTTTATGACTTTTTCGTATAATTTGCTATTTCAGGAGAATTTCAGAAACCCTTTACTAATAAGTTAAAATGGTTTATTTTAATAATTTACACGGGGCCTATGAAAGTGCGGGGCCCACTGCGGCCGCATAGGTTGCAGTGGCCTAAGACCGGCTCTGCATAGGCATCTCTAACATCATCTAGATCAGTGATCTTCAACCTTTTTGGGCCTACCGTCCCCTTTTCGTAAGGTCTCTAAAATTTTGAATGAATTTTACATAATAACTATACTATCTGAAGAAAAAATGCTTTTGTACATAAAATTGTTTTAACAAATTAAAAAATTATATATATTTTCTGGTGTAATGCATTTTGACTGAGTGCAATGCAATTACATATAGGTTGTTTTTAGTATATGCTTCAACAAAGCCGCAATGTTTAATGGCTTAATTCATGAATGGCTTTGATACAGGAAGAAATATTTGTATAAATATTACGTATGGTCGAACCTAGCCTAACAAATGGAACTTGTCCTGCATCTCTACTGCCAATACAATCCATATTGTGTCCACTCCTAATGTGGGAGATCTTTATACCCCACTTTGTAGTATATGACCAGTTTAAAGTGGAAAAAACAAAAAATCAAAATAAAAAAAAAAAGCCTGGATGACCTATTTGTTACGAAGTACAACTGCGTGTTTCAGATGTAACAATGTGTAAAGGTGGGCGAATGGTTTGGTTCTGTAGGCTGAAGAAATTCAGATGAAACCACGTTTGATTTGTCATAATTAATAATAGAAGTGTTAAAATTGAAGATAGAACAAATATCTGCAAGGAGTGTTTTTTTTTTGTTTCAATATTACGCAAAAGCTTATTATGTGTGAATCAAGTGCCCAACTCTTATAACTGAACAGATTAAAGACTAAAACACATACACACATAATTTTTTATTTATTTATTGAAAACAAAATGGCTATATCTAGGTATTTATACTTTTTTTTTTTATCACAATTATTCTTGAGGCGATGTGTAGTTCTTGACACACCACCCAATCAGATGTTTCCACGAAGACCATGTGCCGTTTTGTTTTAATCCTAAACATTTAGAAGGAGAAAAAAAACTAAATGTAAATATTTGTTTCAAACTAAAGAGTACTACGTCTTAGACAAAAACTTCCTACAGAACGTAAAGGAAAGTGTTTTTTTTTGTGCAGATTTAAAGGTGAAATATCAATTTTTTATACAAGCTCTGTTTTAATTAGGCAATTTGATTACACATATTTTTTTTTCTTCAACCTAACAACCTAATACTAAAATATTAACCCTGAAGGTTCGAAATGAAAGGTATTCCTTTTCAGAACCTTTGACCCGTGAAAAGTCAAGATAAGGAATTGGCTCTTGACCCTTCTGTCTGGGAATAGTCACCAGAGGATAGAATCAAATTGACAACTTCAAAATAGGAAATATGAAAAGTTCTGAAAATTCGATAAAGTGGTGTGATCGCTGAGATGTTAAGCGCTTCTTCCGAACATGGGGTCCTGGGTTTGAATCTCGGTTAAGACTGGGACATTGAATCTCGATTTTTAAGGCGCCCATGAGTCCAACTCTAATGGGTGCATGACTTTAGTTGGGCAAGATAAAGGCCGTTGGTAGTTGTGTATGGAATCAAATTAACTACATCAAAAAAGGAACTATTAAAAGTTCTAACATTGATATCAAACATGTGTATCAATATACAGACATAACGAAAAAAGATTCCAGAAAACAAGCGACAAAAAGTATATACAATAACAATGAACATTAACTACAATTATGTTCTACCTCATCCGAATTCAACCTTCCAATTCACGCAGAGATCTTCTGTCAGGTAAAAAATCTTTTGTATGGATAGGCAGCTCTCTGGTAGAATCAAATCAAAGTATATGTATTGTCATTAAGAGTTAAGTTCTATCTATCTATCTATATATCTATTTATCTATCTATCTATCTTTACATATATCAATATATATGTATCTATTACTATCTATCTATCTATTTATCTATGGTTTAGATTAAAATGCAGTATGATATACAATTATAACAATACTAATAATAATAGGTAATAATTTAAATGTTAATATATTTCACTACTTATAAGCATGGACTTACACTTCCGCATGGAAACAGCTTTAAAAAACATTTAGAGAACGTAATACAATAAAATTAAACACATCGATAAGTAAGATAATACACTCAAATAAGCATTGTTTTTTTTATAGGTTGTTTACCTTAGGAGCCCTTATGTCACGACGTTCTGGTGATGTGGAAGCTGCACTTGTCAGACTGACTCCAAGCAGAAGAACACAAGTTAATAGGATGTAAATTAGCTTCATGTTGTCTGAATAACAAATTCATTTCATCGTTTAAATTAGGATCATTGTAATATAAATTGTACACATCATGAAATTAACAGGTAAATGCGTTAGGTAGTTCCTTTTTTTTCTATACAACAGACATTAACTTATAATGTCTACCTGTACATAAGTATAACATCTGTGACGAGCGTTAATCTTTTAAAAGAACTATAAAAAGTAGTTTACTTACATGTTAACTTCTTGGAAATGTGGTATTTTACATAGAATAGCAAACATGTTAATTGCGTTTGTTTGAAATAAAAAAAAAACACGTTTATTCAATTTCCGCTTCTAGTAATTGACGTTTAAGAACTTATACATCTACGTATGAGACGACTTTGCTTCCTTGTCCACAAATTAGTTTTGAAAAAAAAAAAGTAAGTTTGAAGCTTCACGTTAAGTTTACTTTTTTAAATTTATTATTGGATTTTGATTATAATTTGCTTTATTGTTTGGTAAAGAAAGTGATTTTTAGTTAAAGCATTAACATTATTTATTTACCAAACATATAGAGTAAAAACAAGTAAAGTTTTCACTAACATTGAAATAGAAGAACCAATCAGCTGTGCAAATTATATTTCATGAAAAGAAAATTGTCCTAACATATCATTATCTCATCATCTCTGCCTGTGGTCCTGTCTGAGGCATGGGCCACCAACCAGCTTCCTCCAGGAATCTCGGTTCTGGGCGATTCTCTCCAACTGTCCCCATGTGCTTGGCATCTGCTTATAAATCGCGTCGTCATGTATTCCTGGGCCGTCCACTCTTCCTCTTTCTTTGAAGGTTCCAGATTAGGGCTTGCCTTGTTATGCTGGAGGCAGGCTTGCGCAGGGTGTGACCTATCCATCTCCAGCGTCCATGAAGGATATCTACTTCAATGGGCTGCTGCTTTATTCTTTGCCACAGTTCCTCATTCGAGATCTGGTCTGGCCAGCGGATCATAAGAATCTTCCTCAGGCTCGTATTGATGAATAAGCACCACCATCAAGTCAGGCTCATTTCAACACTCACGATTCTTAAAGATAACCTGCATCCATTAAACCACTGTTACATAAGATCTGAATGAAATGGTCGTCTCCTTTCCATTAGAACTAAATAAGAAAAAAGTAAAAACTCCTTCATCCCACTTTCGATCAGATTGTTGCAAGATAATCTGTCGTCATCGAGAAGTACATTGAAGTCTAATATATCAAGAGCTGGTTATGAGTGTGCATGTGTGAATGTTGTTCATATTTGCATCTATATGCACAGTAGTTACGCTGAGGTTGTCAATTATAGTCAAACTGAATTTCCATATTTTCAAATCAATAAAAGTTCTCTTTTATTATCTTAACACCATTATTAAGGAGTAGATACCTGGAGAACTACAGTCACCACAATAAAAAAAAATACAGGATCCAGGTCTCAAAACATAGATACGTTTAAATCAAGTTATGAAAGTTGGATACTGAATGCTAAAAGAATTTAAGCCTTTGAGACTCAGAGCTACATAAAATTGCTGGTTATCAGATACCAGCATAAGAGCAAGAAATGAGTTTGTACTTTTCAAATTGATACTTTATTTGGTTAAATAAAAATATAGTTCGAAACTTTTAAGCTGAGCTGATTCATATTGTAAGACGTGACTCACTGACAAAACTCTTCTTTCAATACACAGTGGATGTAGCACAAAGAAAGGCCTACGAAAGAAAAGCTGGATGGACAACGTGAAATAATAGACCTATCACATTTATTTTTCAATCTTCTAAGAACAGCTACTGACCGGGTAGAGGTGAGTCCAACACCGCTGCAAAGTAAAACAAAAGAAAGATAATCCAGCAAACGTTTTATAACTTAAAGAAAATATTTATATCTCAGGACCTTGCAAATTTCAGGATAATGTAGTTATATTAAGGTTGTATTCTTTCAACACATTTCCAACTTACCGGAGGTAATGTATTACCAATTGAGTGACAACGGGAAGTAAGCTCTTCTTTTTAAAAAAAAAGTTTTCAATTGTTTGTAAATTCAACACAATATCGTTAAGTTCGAACCATAATGTTACATATCTGCATACATTAGTGATCACATATGTATACTGTTCACGTGTAGATTTTAAGATATTCATGCGTTCTGGATGTAAGGGACAGGAATAACTCATCAATTATACAACACAATAAACCTGTCTTTGATGTATCAGTAATGCTATGGCTGCAGCTGCTTTTACTTCTGTAGGTATAGCTGAGAGATACATACTCTTGATACGTATGTTCGTCACATGTCATACGTTTGTCCTTCATGTTAGACAAAATATTATCTTAAGTATTTAATCTCCATAATTTTGTTATTGTAATGATGTATCGTGCTGATTCTAGTCGTAAATAATATAAAGTCATATGAATTATGTCTCTCTTTTCATTTATGGAAAAATTATTAGGAAATGTGAAGAGATTATGAAATTTGCCAACCCTACTTGTTGACCGTTGGCCAAAGAAACAGATGACTTTAACATCATCTGCCATCATCTGTAACTGGACAATGTATAAGCTATCAGTACAATTTGAAATGTAACTTGATAATGTATAAGGTATCAGGACATTGTGTAATGTAACTGGACAATGTATAAGCTATCAGGATATTGTGTAATGTAACTGGACAATGTGTAAGCTATCAGGACATTGTGTAATGTAACTTGATAATGTATAATGTATCAGGACATTGTGTAATGTAACTGGACAATGTATAAGCTATCAGGATATTGTGTAATGTAACTGGACAATGTGTAAGCTATCAGGACATTGTGTAATGTAACTTGATAATGTATAAGGTATCAGGACATTGTGTAATGTAACTTGATAATGTATAAGGTATCAGGACATTGTGTAATGTAACTGGACAATGTATAAGCTATCAGGATATTTTGTAATGTAACTGGACAATGTGTAAGCTGACAGGACATTGTGTAATGTAACTTGATAATGTATAAGGTATCAGGACATTGTGTAATGTAACTGGATAATGTATAAGCTATCAGGATATTGTGTAATGTATCTGGACAGTGTATAAGATATCAGGACATTCTTGTCAGGGTTAGTTAAAGCCTTCATTGTTTGCCTGGGTCCCTGAAATTCAACCTTCGAGCTTTCAATAAATAATTGACTTTGCTGTTATCAATGTAATAGTTTAAATAATATGAATGCTAGTTATAATGACAAACTGATGGAGTGATGTCATTGAGTTTTAAACATTATAATATTTTGGATATATTAATTAGACAATCATTCTGCACCTTGCTATGCCACAACGCAACACCTTAGTACCTACAAAACTGGCCCACTGCTGGCTCTAGTCTCCAGTGTAGATAATAATCCCAGATAATCCCAGAACTAACTCCCTGTAGGGAAGTAAGAAGTGACAAATTGATAAGCTAAGGCAGCCAAACAACTGCGAAATGCAGTATTATATTAGATACTCACCCTAAACAGGGGTACACAGACGAAAGAAACGTTATACCAGGATAACAACAAAAAAAAAACATTTCCATAAGCGTAAAAGCAAAAGCCAGAAAAAACCATTGCGTTCCAAAAGTGTGCACCTAACAAACATTGGTGCCAGAATACCATGACCTACGCACCGACAGTAGTGTAATGTAACTAGACTAGTCTTCCCAATAGTCAGCATCAAAATCAATGTTCAGTGTTTTGAAGTACCGAACAGTTTTTATTGGGTTCGTCGCGAGTTGCCCATAAAGTATGATTTTCTGGACGCAAAGCTGTTAATACACCATTATCTAGAAAATGCTTCCGATGGCATGCGTCTCAAATAGCCTCTGACAACCAATTTATCTCATGGCCTTTACGTGTGGCGCAGACATCGATCCAGGCGAAAATGTTACCATTGACAGAAGTAGGGTCAAAGTAAACCAGTAAGCTTTTGGCTGTAGTGGCTCGATAGTATTGGTTAACTACCCACATAATATAGCTGGATGTTCTGTAAAGTTACTGGATATTGTATAAAGTAACGTTAGATAGACTATCTTAAAGTAACACTATAATACTATATCTGGACTTAAAAAAAAAATTAAATCAAAACATATAAGACTTATATCGTCTATATCCGGTCATACTAACTCCTTCTATTTCCTCTTCTTCCTTTGCAAATCTCTTCCTCTCTCTTTCACAACCCTTTGTAACTCTCCCTTCTTGATCCCTCCTCTTTATTGAGTTCATTCCTCTTTCTATCTCTCTGCCATTCCCATATAATCACTCAAAGTCCTTTTCTCTCTTTTTATTTCTCTCCTATCTCGATATGTCTCTCTTAGTAATTTCTCTCCTTCTCTGCCACAATCTATCTCTCTCTCTCTCTTTCTCCACACATTTTCCCTCTCAAATTCCTTCATTATCTCCATCTCTTTCGATACCGTAAAAGTTTTCAACATTATTTAGATATGTTGTTTTTCAATCTCTCGAGTCATAACACAGCACTGTTTGCATTCGCATGGTTGGCTGAGTAAGGCGCTTGGCTTCGGAAAGAACTTCGACATTCTTGAGTTGTAAGTACGAAGATCTTCCTCACAGATAAGTTAAGTCTTTTAAAAAGAAGGATTCATAGCGGTCCTCGAAAAGGCATTGGCCACTATTAGTTTTGTGTAATATGTCTGTCCGTCAGTTCGACTCGTTTAAATCACAAAAAGCTAGAATAGATATTGAAAATCTTATATCATTATATTTTGATCTTTCAGATCCATAGCGTAGTTACTATTTCCTAAATGTAAAGAATTTAATTATGTTGTTTTTTTTAAGTTCTAAAAAGAGAGTTACGTTATTTAATTAAAAATATTTTCTTTCATGTGTAGCCTTAATATAACGAATGTTCGATGCCCGAATCTTTAAATTAAAATTTTACAAATTAATTAATGCATTAAATAAAAAAAAATAATTTGCAATATTATAATATTATAAAAATTGGGACCTTGGGTGTTTTTTTTTATTGTGTCCATCATTGTATCCAAGGTTATCAATAAACAGGGTTACAAAGACAGTTTGTGTGAAAACACAAACTTAAAATCGGCCTCCGATGTGGTCCACCCAGGCAGGCTTCAATATTTTCAGAAAGAACATCCAAATGAAATTATATCAAAGACAAATGAGAGATAAAAATGGAGAAAGAAGGTTGACAGATCTTGTGCAGTGCCCCAATGGTGCTACAGATCAAGGGATAGGTGCAGGTCAATGCAAGGTTAAATGTGAACCTGGCCTAGTTGGTTCCCCTTTCAGACCTTGTGATCTATAGGGCAGATGATGTAAAGTTCATCTGTTTTTGTGACCTACGGTTAACGAGGGTGTCATGTAGCCAGCACAACGACAAACCGCCTTTGCTTTTCCCCAACTAATGTCAGTTACCCATTAGAGCTGGGTAGACTCAGGGGCGCCCAGGGGATTCCGAAGTTGAAAGTCCTATTCACAAGGATTCGAACCCGGGAGCATCGGTTTGGAAGCTAAGCGCTTGCCGAGCCTCTCCTTGTCTTTACATGATGTAATTGTTTTGAAAAGGCTAAACATTTTGTTTTATTTTCTTATTACCGCTAATATACAAATTCTCAAGAAAAAATCAAATTTATAAGATTACTATTTGTTTTCAATTTGGTCTAACTTATAATGCATACTAATTAGCTTTTTCTCTTTAAAAAACTGCTTGCATAACTGATTTTAAAAATTAGATTTTTCGCTTTCTGGAAAAAAAAAAGTATCCGTTGCATTAGAACTTTAAATGGTCTAAAATATTGTGAGGTCGGATTTTCAATATCTTTTCTAGTTTACGAGATCTAAACGGGACGGACAGACGGACAGACATTTCGCACAAAACTAATAGCGTCTTTTCCCTTTTCGGGGGCCGCTAAAAAGTCCACTTTAAATAAAAGTCCATGTCATTTTGCGAATTCCCGATGTACAAGTTTCTGTTTCGGCCTCTCCATGACTTGACTTCTACCTTTTCTTCTTCAATTCTGCAAGGTATGAACTTTGTTTTTAGATCTTGTCCAAATGTAACAATGTAAATTTAGGAAAATATGGCTAATAATGTAAAAAAAAAAATGTATGTCTATAGCATTTCATAATTTGAAAGCTGGCGATTAATAGTTGACATATCTATGGCTGCATTCAAAACTAAACAGTTCATTGCAGCACGTAAATCTACTTGGAAATTTTCGGGTAAATTCGTACTACACATAGTGTCGCTAAAAAAAGAAAGTCATAAAGTCTGTGTGGTCACGTCACTTTTTTTAGCATCTTTGACTAAAGTGTGCTTATTTAAATTTTTCTATTCTTTTTACTAGTACCTAAAACACGTTTCTCCCGTCTGTATATAAAGGTCTATAAAATGTACTGGGGATCATTAGCACCATATGATAGAGCTATCTACCGTTGTGTAAATAAAAGAAAAATACTCTAGTGGGCCTATCAATTTACATACTCGCAATAATGGAAAGTGACTCAATAAAATAATTATTTGAGTTATCCAAGTGCCACTCAGCTTAGTGCCTTTAGCGGCATGCAAAATATGTATTTTTATTTTCTCTTATTAGTCGTATAGTTTCTGTTACAAAGTATCTTCAAATTCTTCTCTAGTAGTCAATATGCTACAGTATAAAAGCCTAAGCATGGCGTGGAAGTAGCCGCACTTTACAATATCTAATAGTGTTTTATATTTGGTGTCAATATTCTCTATACTTATAGAAGCATTTTACCAGTATGGTTTTGCAACAGTAAAAAGAAAAAAAAACACAATCTTCGAGTATATCCGATAGAGAAAAACGGACAGGAATTACGTGTAACAGACTATTATAGTTGAGCCTTCTAATATATTGTATGCCTTAGCGTACAGTTATCACTCATTCGGTGTGTTTAAAAACTATACTACGTAATTATGTTTAAAAGCTCATCCTATTGCCTGTATACTTATTGCATCAATAAGGATATGTGAGGAAATATTTTTTTTTTATTTAGTTTTATAATTTCACTTGCTGAGTCATGCAACGACAATTGAGTTTTCTCCGAAAGCTGCATTTCTTTGACAAGGACATCATGTTGTATAATAAATTTGCTTTATTGGTGTTGTGTCATTTTTTAGTCAACAAAAAGGAAATTTCCTAAAATCTTGCACCCAGATATACTGTTTGGGATTTTGCATTGGTTTGTCCAGCCCAGAACCAGTCTTGGAGAGTCTCCGGGTAATGCTTTTATTGGATGGCCAACGTAAAGATTGCACCCAGCTTTAAAATGAAACATTCAAATATGTTTAATTAAACGTAATTCTTCAAAGATTGCTTTTTAGTCTAAAACAAGAACTCCGGTAGTTGTATAATCTTTTGATTGAAGTGAGACACCTTTGTGAATCAAGCAAGTCTCACTTTGTGAGCCAAGAGTGTTAGTCTTCGTGTTCCAGTGTCACTTCCTGTTTTTATCTTTGATAAAATAAATATGCTGAAAGACAGTAGAATCTTTTGTGTCAGATGTCTCGCTGGCTTGCTTTTCATAAATAAATTTAAAAAAAACAACACTCCTTGCACAGTGGTTACCGTGTTGGCTTAAGGAGGCTGAGGAGGCCTTAGCCCCCCTCCCTCTAGCTCAAAATTAGGACGCACTTTTTTAAATTAATATATCTTAAAAGCAATCAGTCAAATACATTTTTCTTTCTCCCCCCCCCCTCCCATATTCCTTTATCAACTTGTCCAGATAATGGATAGGATCCTAGCGTAACGTGAAAGCTGAAAAAGGGAAATTACGCTAAACAATTGGTAAAAATTATTTCTAACCGCACAGATTTATTATCTTTTCTTATCTTATCTTATATAATACAGACGTTACTTCAAAAAAGAAGATGATTACGTCCTACGCGTAATGCATTTAGTCATGCATATTAACTAATGACTTAAATTCTGCCAAGTCACTGCTTTTTCTGGCTAGCTCAGGCAACCCATTCCTTGTTCTAATAGCACTAGGGAAGAAGGAGTATTTGTACAAATTTGTCCTAGCATATGGGACGAGGAATGTGCCTTTATCTTTGTGTCTTTCAGAGTATTTTATTAAATTTTGTTTTTGTATTTGAAGATTATGGTTCAGTGTTTTATGTATAATTGCTACTTTACTTTTGAGACTTCTGTTCTGAAGGTTTCCTAAATTTTGTGATTTTACTAATGGTGTTACTCTAGTCAAATGTGAATATTCGTTTGTTATGAATCTCACTGTTCTATTTTGTGTTTGTTCCAGTTTCTTAATTTTTTCTTGAGTTGAGGGGTCCCAAACGGTGGATGCATATTCTATTATTGGCCTAACCAAGGTTAAATAACATTTTAGTTTTATTTTCTTATTTGATTTATAGAAATTTCTTTTAATAAACCCTAATGCTTTGTTTGATTTTTTTTATAGTTTCATCAATATGTGGATTCCATGACAGTTTTTCATTTATTATAACATAATAAATAATAATAATATTAGTATTGTTAATTTTGATCTAAAACAGGATTTAATTTTATGACTGATACAAACTAATTAATACAACTACAGCTTTGTTTCAATTTGTTTTTTTATATTTTAAATAAAATATAAAGATAACAACTAGCAAATGACCAGTAATCTAATATATATCTCCTGAAATGCAAATGACCAATAACTTATAATATCTTGCCCTATATAATACAGACGTTACTTCAAAAAGAAGATGATGAAACTCCCAATTAATTTAGTGATGCATGTTCACCAATGACTTAAAGTCTGCCAAGTCACTGGTTTTCCTGGCTAGCTCAGGCAACCCATTCTAGGGAAGGAGGAGCATTAGTACAAATTAGTCCTAGCACATGGAACGAGGAATGTCCTTTTATCTTTGTGTCTAGTTTAGAATACATGCAGGAACTATGTAATCAGATTACTACACTTAAAGAGACAAATAAAAATGCAGTTTTTTTTATTATGGGTGACTTCAACCTACCTGATATAAATTGGAAAACACTAACCATAGATAAACACCAAAACCTTAAGGACATATATGAGCTTTTCATAGAAACTTTACACAACCTAAACTTAGATCAAATCATTAAAAAGCCAACTAGATTAAACAACACATTAGATCTCTTCTTAACCAACAGACCTAGATTAGTAGTTGATTATGATATTATCCCTGGTCTATCAGACCATGAGATCATAAAAATACACAGTCAGATAAAAGCAGTAGCCAATACAAAACCCAAAAGAAAAATCTTACTCTGGAATAAATGTAACCTAACACAACTACACCAAGCTGCATTAAACTTTCAACAAACATTCTTATTAGAAAAAGACATTAACCAACCAGTCGATGACCTCTGAAATTTCATTAAAAACCATCTTAAAAGCATTATAGAAAATCATATACCAACTAAATACACATCAAACAAAATAAATAAATGCTGGTTTAATAATAGACTAAAGAAGCTTTGTAAACAGAAGGAAAAAATATATAGAAAATTTAAAGAAACAAAGGCAGAAAGAGTTTACAAAAAGTATATAAAAATTAAACACCTAACCCAAAAAAGTTAGCAGACAGCTGCAGAGTGAATACATAAACAATGTAATATCTAAAGAAAACAACAAAAACCTATGGTCATACATTAAGTCTAAGAAAATGGAAACAACAGGCATAGCGCCATTAAAAGATGAACATAACATAATACATAATGATAATGAAACTAAAGCAAACATCCTAAACAAATACTTTGCATCAGCATTCTCAGCCCCAGGAGACAAAGACATATTACTAAATTTGAACCAAGTAGACAACATAGAAGATTTAGTAGTACAAGAAAATGGAATTCAAAAACTATTAGCCAACACCAAATCAAATAAAGCGTCTGGACCTGATGGTATTCCAGCTAGATTACTCAAAGAACTAAGCAATGAGCTAGCCCCAGTGTTCAAAATACTCTTTCAGGCATCGCTTAACCAGGGCAGAGCACCAAAGGACTGGAAAGAAGCTAATGTCACCCCCCTATTTAAAAAAGGAGAAAAATCTGATCCAGGAAACTACAGACCAGTATCACTTACCAGCATCACATGTAAAATCCTAGAACACATAATATGTAGCAACATCATAAACCACTTAGACAAACATGATGTCCTCACCCAATACCAACATGGCTTTAGGAAATATAGATCATGTGAAACACAACTAATAGGACTAATTGATGATTTTTCAAAAGGTTTAGATAATAGTGAACAAATAGATGCTATCTTACTAGATTTTTCCAAGGCTTTTGACAAAGTTCACCACCATAGTTTGCTTAAAAAATAAAAATATTTCGGCATTAATGGTCCACTGCATCAATCAGTGGATTAAAGATTTTCTGATAGGGAGAGAACAAACTGTAATAATAAATGGCTCTAAATCAACACCAATAACAGTAAACTCAGATGTACCTCAAGGAACAGTCTTGGGTCCACTACTATTTTTCATTTACATAAATGATTTACCAAATTGCATTAGTTCAGGAACAAAAGTCAGATTATTTGCAGACGATTGCATAATATATAGAACAATAAAAACAATACAAGACACAGATATTTTCAAAGAGAATTAGATGAATTACAGAAATGGGAATCAAATTGGAGCATGTCTTTCCACCCAGAAAAATTTCAGTTGTTAAGAGTAACAAAAAAACTAAAACAAATTAATTACACTTATCTTATTCATGGCAAACCAGTAACACAGACTAAAAACGCAAAATACCTAGGTGTTATAATAAATGAAAAACTGTCATGTAATCCACATATTGATGAAACTATAAAAAAATCCAACAAAGCATTAGGGTTTATTAAAAGAAATTTCTATAAATCAAAAAAGAACATAAAACTAAAATGTTATTTAACCTTGGTTAGGCCAATAATAGAATATGCATCCACCGTTTGGGACCCCTCAACTCAAGAAAACATTAAGAAACTGGAACAAACACAAAATAGAGCAGTGAGATTCATAACAAACGAATATTCACATTTGACTAGAGTAACACCATTAGTAAAATCACTAAATTTAGGAAGCCTTCAGGACAGAAGACTCAAAAGTAAAGTAGCAATTATACATAAAACAGTGAACCATAATCTTCAAATACAAAAACAAAATTTAATAAAATACTCTGAAAGACACAAAAATAAAGGCACATTCCTCGTCCCATATGCTAGGACAAATTTGTACAAATACTACTTCTTCCCTAGTGCTATTAGAGCATGGAATGGGTTGCCTGAGCTAGCCAGAAAAACCAGTGACTTGGCAGAATTTTAGTCATTGGTTAATATGCATGACTAAATGCATGACGCGTAGGACGTAATCATCTTCTTTTTTGAAGTAACGTCTGTATTATATAAGATAAGATAAGTCATACAGAGTATTTTATTATCCTTTACCCTTTAATCATAGCCTATATCGCAGCTCGCTCGAGGAATTACTTATAAAATACAATAGTAAATACATATATCTAGAGAAAGAATATTGGAATATCCGCAGCACAATTTCATTCATTTTAATTCTCAAAAAAAAAAAAATAAGATTTAGGAGCCCAGTAGAAGCTAAAAAAATAGCATGAAAGCCAAAACGCAATAAGGCGATTTGGGCAGGTATCATTTTCCAAACCCAATATATATAAGCCTACGACACCCCCACATTCCGTCTAACGTAAACAAGAGAAGCGGAGACTTCAGGTCGTTAGGACTTCGGGAAAATAAAGCAATATTCCCGATTAAAGTTTCGGGAATCTCAGTCATAGCATTGCTTTTTTTTTCAACTACTTTGAAGTATCTGTTACAATCTTATGTGCTTGGGTATAGTTTAATGTGAATGAAATCTGAAATGTGCTTTATTATTTACGAGCGGAGGTATGAATCGGACCAATTGTGTTTTTAATAGAATTGTGCTTTTTCATGTTGTGAAATTATATGAGTGATGATATAGCCCAAATGCAGGTAATTAACTTCATATTGTCTAAAAGTCTAATTCAGTAGTGTCAAGTCGAATTCGACCTGCGGTACATTTTAATTTCCGACACTCTGGCCGCGGGCTACACCAACGAATACGTTAGAATAGCGAGATACAATTGACATGAAACTATTCAATTAGAAATCTGTAGGGTTCTAGAACTTACATTGAGTAAAGAAGTTTATCCTTTTTTGATTACGCAGCGGAAAATGGCCTCACTGCTTTACGTAAAATGTGAGCGACATTGTAGTTAGCTTTACCACCCACTCATTTTCTGGTCTCATTTGGAAAAGTTGACCATAAATACTCCAATCTCGAGTCGTTTTTAAGCACATTTTTATTCGCGACATAAATTAAGAATGCCGCTATGTTTGTTGTAAAATACCGATTATCTGTTGTTGTTGTTTTTAACACAGCCACACCATCTTAACAAAACAAATTTGTTGAGTTATTTTTAAAAAGTTATCATCGCTCTAGTTTTCCTGGTACTTTATACATTTATAAACGCAAAAATGTTACAAGTAATGGTACCAATCTGTCAAAGAAAAAAAAGAGGGGAATAATTTTCTACACTTCGTACCGACGTTTTCGAGGACCGGATGTTACCTCGTCACGGGCCGGATCTGACCCGCCGACCGTATTTTGGGCATCACTGGTCTAAGCGTTAATAGTTGGACTTTTTATGTAATTTTGCAGAAAACAACTTTGACGAACTTGTGGCGAACTGCAGTAGTTCTCAGCCTGTGAGTTGCAACTCCTATGCCTAGTGCAGTAGTTCTCAGGCTACGGTGTCGAATAACATTTTACCCAGGTTGCCTATGATGATCAAAAGGTGTTGTTTTTTTAAATACCTGTATGAAACTCGTAACTTTGTGGAAATGAAACCCATCTGGGTGGAAATTTCAGATAAGGCAATCATAAACAGGGATCTCGAAATATGACAGTTGATTCTATCGTTGAGAAAAGCATTACTAGCTCGTTACCCTTAATAGAAACCTTTACTTTGATCGCTATAATGTTTCAAAGTAAACAAAAAAATACCTTTAAATTTGTCCAAACAAGGAAAATATGGATCTATATTTATCTGAAATTGAGAATACGGCTTAGGGTATTTCCGCATCTAGCGTTATATAAGGGGTTCTCAGCAAGTATCACATAGTGGTCGAGAAACCATTTGCCAGGGGTCGCCTAGTATTAGATTTTGTTTTTCATCTCTTCATTCCAATTATTCATTTAAATATTGGCAATTAATATTAATTTCTTTTAAATTTTGATTGTTTGTTGATATGCACCTATTTTAATATACCGTATCTACTTATATTTTCATTGAAATATTTTAAAACCTTTCTTTCTTCAATACTTTTTAAAATTCTTTCTAAAGAACATATATAATGAGAAGTAGACTCTTTACAGCGTTAACAGTTCTCATTTTAAAAGGTAAGACTTATAAATATATAGGCTACACTTCTTTTTTTTGTCTGAATAAAATATTACACGTTGAAACTGGTCTGATTGGTGATGGACTTAGAGTGAAACAATAATTTGTATCGCAAACTGAAATCTAAGGCCAAGGTCTTTGGGGCTCGCAATTACCTTCCTATTAAGGAACAGTACCAGGAAAAAAAAGAAGAGGCAGTTAGAGGGAACGATGGGAAGACAACATTGAAGAATAGACGGGCTTGCCATTGAAAGAGGCTCTAACCAAGCCAAAATAGAGGAGGGGAGAAAGAATGGACAAACTTGTGATGTGCCCCAACGGTCCAACAAACCACGACAGCGGTTCTCAACCTTTTAAGCTTGAAGACCCCTTTTTACAATACCCCTCTCTTCCGCGACCTCTCTCCCCCAGCACACACACAGCAAAAGAAGTATAGACAAAAACAATCCATTTTTTTTTATGGTCTTTGGCGTTCCTTGGCAAATCGTAAATCTATCTCCAAGGGGGTCGCGACCTCAGGTTGAGAATCATTGGCCTCTTTCAGTCGTAGGACGTCTATGGTTCATCTCAGAGCACACTTCCTCATGTGGCTGTGGAGCCCTATTTTGGAGAGACACTCCCGTCCACAGATAGCGCAAGTTAGGGTCCCCTTGGCTTTTGCTTCGGTGGTAGAGGAGCTGGCCGTTTTTCGGTTTGTGCGTTTTTCTTCCTGGGCTGAGACCCATGTACTTTCACTGTCCATAGCTTTCTTTGTCACTGTCTCTCTCCACCTGTTGCGGTCTAGAGCTATGTCTTCCCAACTGTCAGTATTGATGTTCACTGATTTGAGGTCACGTTTTATTACATCTATGTAACGGAGGTGGGGGCGACCAGTTTTTCTTGTGGTTGAGAATAGGCTACCTAAATTTAGGCTACCTATAAAGGGCTCGACGCCCGACTTGAGCAGAGTTATGTTTGCTAAGCGCCAGCACGGAAAACATTCCCTAATACTCCCTTCCTCCACTGGTAAGCAAATGAGATTGGACCATAGCGCTCTGAGCATGCTTAAAGCATGAGATTCGCGGTATATAAAGCCATTAAAAAACACAACTTTATGCATGAAATTTTCAAATAGATTAAAAGAATTCCATATAGGAAATGAATACATGAGGCCTAAGGAGTATGAGGATATACTGTTATAATAGTGGGTTGTAGAATGAAATTAAAACAAAGTGTATGAGGGCTTTTAATTGTGTTTTGGTCAAAATAAGCATTACCTTTACTTATCCCAGGGGTTCTCAACTTTATAGGTAGTCGAATTACATGTAAGCGTACTTAGCCTTTCGGTATAGTTTAGACCAATTATTCAAGTATATTTTACATTTCGGGGCTACCTACAACGATTGCAAGTGTTGCTCATAACATCTGTTTTGCTTTTGGAAACAACAGAAATTAAATTTTAATTGCCGAGATTTTTACACAATTTTCGTGAACTAGGCTGTGCTATGTTAATTTTAATATTAATCTAGCCATGTTTTTTTGTGTTTTTTTTAAGCAGATGTTTTCTGTGATCTAGAGATCACGTTGTCAGTAGACAATTCTCAAGCGTGTATAAATGGTCTCGTGGAAAGTTCTAATCAAATCATATTGACTAGTCAAGTTTTCTTTGGTGAAGAAAAGGATGGCCTGTCTGGAGTGGTCTTTCAGATTTCTAAGAACGATAATACAACTTATGTGAGTTGTTTTTTTTCTTCCTATTTTTTATTGCGTACTTAGTTTAAAATACCTACTTACATTTTCATTGAACTATTTTAATACATTCAATACTTTTTTTTCTTTCTATGTTTTTTTTTCCTAAGTTTTTTTTAAAAGCAATCAGTCTCTTTGTCTCTCCTTTTATTACTTTCTATTTGACAAAGTTTTACATTTGAAAATACTATCTTAAGTTCTCTTACCTTATTAGTTTTATGTGGTCTGTCAGTTCGTCCGTCCGACCGTTTCCTTTTTGTGACAGAAACTAAAATGTTCAAAGTTCTGGTGTAAAGCTATTTTTTTTTCTTTTCAAAAAGTAAAATAAATAATTTAAAAAATTTAAATACACCATTTTTTTACAGCAATTCAATACTAATTGTAAAAAAAGTAGGCGAGACTATAATACCATAATGAAATAACGTTATGTATATTAGTCAAACAAAATTTATGAATTATGATAATTTTTTTTTTAATTATACACTAAGATACTTTACACAACAGGACAAATAATTTAGATAAAATAATTTGAATCATCATTTTTCTTTGGAATGCATAGGCCTTGCATACAAAGCCTAGGTAAAGTAGGTAATTAAGAATTCATCGTACTTTGTCTGGCATTCTTAGAATGCAGGATTTTGAACATTTTCCGGTAACATATAAATTAGAAACAGAACTAGATCTCTAAAACAGTGTCCAGAGGTATATCAGTTTTCTTATTTTTGAAATAATAAGGTAACATTTCATATTGCTACGTTTTATCCACATAATATTTTAATAATAACTTTAACTACATTACCTTTAAATATATGTTTTTAACTACATAATCAAATAACGAAAATCGCCTTTTAGCTACATTGTCCTGTACCTACATTGTAATACCATGAAAAAAAAACACAATGTACATGATTATATAATACACTATTACCTTTAAAATTAAGACAAACACGAGCCAATAAATCAGAAATCTTCAAATTGTTAATATTTGTTTCGTTGACGACTTCTGATTATATTTTCATAACGTGTTTGTGTATTTTTATGCAGAGTATTATCGAAAACTGTGATGGCAGTCCCAAAAACTATTACTGTCACTGCTCCACAAGACGCTACCAGCGTACAGTTTCTTGTTATATCACAAACCTTAATGTGACCTTCAGCGAAGCAAACGTAGTCGCAAGCATTGGCCATCTTGCAAAAGGTAACAGAGTTAGTGAGGAAAAAAGAATTCCTAAAATCTACCAAAGTAAGTATTACTTTTTCCTTTATTTTTTACAATCTCTCGGCTTTGATTCGATTTTATAGATATATATATATATATAAGCATAATGTATTCGTAAACATATTTTTCTATAGAATAAGTGTTACTATTATATTATTGCTCTGCTTAAGCGGAAGAAATCATTTTTCTATTATATATATATATTAGGGGTGCACCGGATAGTCCCTCCGCCTCCGGCTTCTGGCGAATATCCGGCATTTTTTACTATCCGGTACTATCCGGCTCCGGTCGGATATCACTACCGGATAGTAAACCGGATAGTAAAAATACACCTATTTAATATGCATAAAGTAGACCTCGTTCCATTACTGTCTGTTATAGAATTTCCCAAATTGTGCCGATGTGCCCAAAATAAAAAATCAAATCAATCAATCTATAGAATGTATTAATGTTTATATGAAAACAAAATAATGTGCTTAAAAATAGAGCCATTATAAATATGCACCAAACCTCGTTTATTATAAAGACAAGGCATTTTAATAACTTAATATAAATAGAGATGAAACTTTACATCATAAATGCGCTTTACATACAGAGATGCAATGGCTGGCACTTTTTTCAATTTGTCTTGACCTTTGAGTAAGTTAGTTAACATGTTAAAATGTTACATTCCTTGACTACGTCATGCTGACCAGACATCTGTCTAGCTGTGCGGGTATATCTCCAGAGGTAGAGATGAATAACTCCCACCCCCTTTTATTTGTTTAGTCCATCACATTGAGTTTTTTATAGGCAGGTAACCACAAGTTAAATACGATGGACTTAGGTATTCGGCTCCGGCTCCGGCACCGGCCGAATATCAAATTTTACTATCCGGTCATATCCGGCTCCGGCCGGATATCAAAAGTACTATCCGGTGCACCCCTAATATATATCCTAAGCTTTTGTAGACAAAAGTGTAGATCTATATTTAAAACTATTTCCAAGCGCTTATAGTTTTAGCAAACTCTCATTCTGATCACTTCCTCCCTTTTTTTTCTTCCTCTCTTTCATCTCACTCTTTCCCTCACTTTCGTTTTACATTTATTTCCATCTCCCTCTCTCTGTTACTCTATTTCTCACTATTTTTTTACTCTCTCTCTTTCTTTTACTCTCTCTATCTTTCTTTTACTCTCTTTCTCTCTTTCTTTTACTCTCTTTCTCTCTTTCTTTTACTCTCTTTCTCTCTTTCTTTTACTCTCTCTCTCTTTCTTTTACTCTCTCTCTCTTTCTTTTACTCTCTCTCTTTCTTTTACTCTCTTTCTCTCTTTCTTTTACTCTATTTCTCTCTTTCTTTTACTCTCTTTCTCTCTTTCTTTTACTCTCTTTCTTTCTTTTACTCTCTTTCTCTCTTTCTTTTACTCTCTCTCTTTCTTTTAATCTCTTTCTTTTGCTCTCTTTCTCTCTTTCGATTACTCTCTTTCTCTCTTTCTTTTACTATCTTTCTTTTTTTTTTACTTTCTCTTTCTTTTACTCTCCTTCTCTCTTTCTTTTACTCTCTCTCTCTTTCTTTTTACTTTCTCTTTCTTTTACTCTCTCTCTCTCTTTCATTTACTCTCTCTCTTTCTTTTACTCTTTCTTTTACTCTCTCTCTCTTTCTTTTACTCTATCTCTCTCTTTCGTTTACTCTCTTTCTCTCTTTCTTTTACTCTCTCTCTCTCTTTCGTTTACGCTCTTTCTCTATTTCTTTTACTCTCTTTCTCGCTTTCTTTTACTCTCTTTCTCTTTCTTTTACTCTCTTTCTTTCTTTTACTCTCTCTTTCTTTCTTTTACTCTCTCTCTCTTTCTTTTACTCTCTCTCTCTCTTTCGTTTACGCTCTTTCTCTCTTTCTTTTACTCTCTTTCTCGCTTTCTTTTACTCTCTTTCTCTTTCTTTTACTCTCTTTCTTTCTTTTACTCTCTCTATCTTTCTTTTACTCTCTTTCTCTTTTTTTTACTCTCTCTTTCTCTTTCTTTTACTCTTTCTTTTACTCTCTCTCTCTCTTTCTTTTACTCTCTCTCTTTCTTTTTACTTTCTCTTTCTTTTACTCTCTTTCTCTCTTTCTTATACTCTCTCTCTTTTACTCTTTCTTTTACTCTCTCTCTCTTTCTTTTACTCTCTCTCTCTTTCGTTTACTCTCTTTCTCTCTTTCTTTTACTTTCTTTCTCTTTCTTTTACTCTCCCTCTTTTTCTTTTACTCTCTCTCTCTATTTCTTTTACTCTCTCTCTCTTTCTTTTACTCTCTCTCTCTATTTCTTTTACTCTCTCTCTCTCTTTCTTTTACTCTTTCTTTTACTCTTTTTCTCTCTTCCTTTACTGTCTTTCTCTTTCTTTTACTCTCTTTCTCTCTTTCTTTTACTCTTATTCTCGCTTTCTTTTACTCTCATTCTCTTTCTTTTACTCTCTTTCTTTTTTTTACTCTAATTCTCTTTCTTTTACTTTCTTTCTCTTTCTTTTACTCTATCTCTCTTTCTTTTACTCTTTCTTTTACTTTCTCTCTCTCTTTCTTTTACTCTCTCTCTTTCTTTTTACTTTCTCTTTCTTTTACTCTCTTTCTTTCTTTCTTATACTCTCTCTCTCTTTCTTTTACTCTTTCTTTTACTCTCTCTCTCTTTCTTTTACTCTCTCTCTCTCTTTCTTTTACTCTTTTTCTCTCTTCCTTTACTGTCTTTCTCTTTCTTTTACTATCTTTCTTTCTTTATTTTACTCTCTTTCTCTCTTTCTTTTACTCTCTTTCTTTCTTTTACTCTCTTTCTCTCTTTCTTTTACTCTCTCTCTCTCTTTCTTTTAATCTCTTTCTTTTACTCTCTCTCTCTCTCTCTTTCTTTTACTCTTTCTTTTACTCTCTCTCTCTTTCTTGTACTCTCTCTCTTTCTTTTTACTTCTCTTTCTTTTACTTTCTTTCTCTCTTTCTTTTACTCTCTCTCTCTTTCTTTTACTCTTTTTTTACTCTCTCTCTTTCTTTTACTCTTTCTTTTACTCTCTCTCTCTTTCTTTTACTCTCTCTCTCTCTTTCGTTTACTCTCTTTCTCTCTTTCTTTTACTTTCTTTCTCTTTCTTTTACTCTCTCTCTCTCTCTTTCTTTTACTCTCTCTCTATTTCTTTTACTCTCTCTCTCTTTCTTTTACTCTCTCTCTCTATTTCTTTTACTCTCTCTCTCTATTTCTTTTACTCTCTCTCTCTCTTTCTTTTACTCTTTCTTTTACTCTTTTTCTCTCTTCCTTTACTGTCTTTCTCTTTCTTTTACTTTCTTTCTCTCTTTCTTTTACTCTCTTTCTCTTTTTCTTTTACTCTCTTTCTCTCATTCTTTTACTCTCTTTCTTTCTTTTACTCTCTTTCTCTCTTTCTTTTATTCTCTCTCTCTTTCTTTTAATCTCTTTCTTTTACTCTCCTTCTCTCTTTCTTTTACTCTCTTTCTCTCTTTCTTTTACTATCTCTCTTTTTCTTTTTACTTTCTCTTTCTTTTACTCTCCTTCTCTCTTTCTTTTACTCTCGCTCTTTCTTTTTACTTTCTCTTTCTTTTACTCTCCTTCTCTCTTTCATTTACTCTTTCTCTTTCTTTTACTCTTTCTTTTACTCTCTCTCTCTTTCTTTTACTCTCTCTCTCTCTTTCGTTTACTCTCTTTCTCTCTTTCTTTTACTCTCTTTCTCGCTTTCTTTTACTCTCTTTCTCTTTCTTTTACTCTCTTTCTTTCTTTTACTCTAATTCTCTTTCTTTTACTTTCTTTCTCGTTCTTTTACTCTCTCTCTCTCTTTCTTTTACTCTCTCTCTTTCTTTTTACTTTCTCTTTCTTTTACTCTCTTTCTCTCTTTCTTTTAATCTCTCTCTCTTTCTTTTACTCTTTCTTTTACTCTCTCTCTCTTTCTTTTACTCTCTCTCTCTCTTTCGTTTACTCTCTTTCTCTCCTTCTTTTACTTTCTTTCTTTCTTTTACTCTCTCTCTATTTCTTTTCGTCTCTCTCTCTCTTTCTTTTACTCTTTCTTTTACTCTTTTTCTCTCTTCCTTTACTGTCTTTCTCTTTCTTTTACTCTCTCTCTCTCTTTCTTTTACTCTCTCTCTCTCTTTCTTTTACTCTCTTTCTTATTCTTTAACTCTATTTCTCTCTTTCTTTTACTCTCTGTCTCTTTCTTTTACTCTCTCTCTCTTTTTTTTTACTCTCTCTCTCTTTTTCTTTTACTCTCTCTCTCTTTCTTTTACTCTCTCTCTCTTTCTTTTACTCTCTCTCTCTGTCTTTTACTTTCTTTCTCTCTTTCTTTTACTCCCTCTCTCTTTTTTTAATCTCTTTCTTTTACTCTCCTTCTCTTTTTATTTTACTCTCTTTCTCCCTTTCTTTTACTATCTTTCTCTCTTTCTTTTACTCCCTCTCTCTTTTTTTAATCTCTTTCTTTTACTCTCCTTCTCTTTTTATTTTACTCTCTTTCTCCCTTTCTTTTACTATCTCTCTTTTTCTTTTTACTTTCTCTTTCTTTTACTTTCCTTTTTTCTTTCTTTTACTCTCTCTCTTTCTTTTACTTTCTCTTTCTTTTACTCTCTTTCTCTCTTTCATTTACTCTCTCTCTTTCTTTTACTCTTTCTTTTACTTTCTCTTTCTTTCTTTTACCCTCTATCTCTCTTTCGTTTACTCTCTTTCTCTTTTTCTTTTACTCTCTTTCTCGCTTTCTTTTACTCTTTTTCTCTTTCTTTTACTCTCTTTCTTTCTTTTACTCTAATTGTCTTTCTTTTACTTTCTTTCTCTTTCTTTTTCTCTCTCTTTTTTTTTCTTTTACTCTTTCTTTTACTCTCTCTCTCTTTCATTTACTCTCTCTCTTTCTTTTTACTTTCTCTTTTTTTTACTCTCTTTCTCTCTTTCTTTTACTCTCTCTCTCTCTTTCTTTTACTCTTTCTTTTACTCTCTCTCTCTTTCTTTTACTCTCTCTCTCTCTCTTTTTTTACTCTCTTTCTCTCTTCCTTTACTGTCTTTCTCTTTCTTTTACTCTCTCTCTCTTTCTTTTACTCTCTCTCTCTTTATTTTACTCTCTTTCTCTTTCTTTTACTCTATCTCTCTCTTTCTTTTACTCTCTCTCTCTCTTTCTTTTACTCTCTCCCCTCTCTCTTTTTTTTTACTCTCTCTCTTTTTCTTTTACTCTCTCTCTCTCTTTCTTTTACTCTCTCTCTCTTTCTTTTACTCTCTCATTCTTTCTTTTACTCTCTCTCTCTTTCTTTTACTCTCTCCCTATCTTTCTTTTACTCTCTCTCTCTTTCTTTTACTCTCTCTCTCTTTCTTCTACTCTCTCTCTCTTTCTTTTACTCTCTCTCTCTCTCTGTCTTTTACTCTATCTCTCTCTTTCTTGTACTCTTTCTTTCTTTCTTTTACTCTCTCTCTCTTTCTTTTACTCTCTCTCTCTAACTTTCTTTTACTCTCTCTCTCTTTCTTTTACTCTCTCTCATTTTCTTTTACTCTCTTTCTCTTTCTTTTACTCTCTTTTTCTTTCTTTTACTCTCCCTCTTTTTCTTTTACTCTCTCTCTTTCTTTTACTCTCTCTCTCTTTCTTTTACTCTCTCATTCTTTCTTTTACTCTCTCTCTCTTTCTTTTACTCTCTCCCTATCTTTCTTTTACTCTCTCTCTCTTTCTTTTACTCTCTCTCTCTTTCTTCTACTCTCTCTCTCTTTCTTTTACTCTCTCTCTCTCTCTGTCTTTTACTCTATCTCTCTCTTTCTTGTACTCTTTCTTTCTTTCTTTTACTCTCTCTCTCTTTCTTTTACTCTCTCTCTCTAACTTTCTTTTACTCTCTCTCTCTTTCTTTTACTCTCTCTCATTTTCTTTTACTCTCTTTCTCTTTCTTTTACTCTCTTTTTCTTTCTTTTACTCTCCCTCTTTTTCTTTTACTCTCTCTCTTTCTTTTACTCTCTTTCTCTCTTTTTTTAATATATATATATATAATTGAAAAATTACAGTTAATTGCACGAACCATATATATCAAGCTAACAAAAAAAACTGCCTGTTACTGTTCGAAAGTAAACAACTTTAATGTTTTAAACACTATAAACTTAGGGTCTTTAAACTAACAAATATCTCCCACAAAGTCTAACAGAAAGGACACACATTTATTGCATGTTAATGCTACTACTAATGATATTGTAGTTTTTTTTTCAAGTCTTTCGCTCTAGTTCAAGTATTTCTGAAGCTTCTGTTATATTCGCAACGCTCTTGGCTTGTCATTAGATAGTAGATACTCAGCAATGAAGAGTGTGTAGGTATTGTTAGTTCTATAATTTACTTAGAGATTAGAAGATATCATAAATCGTAATTGATATTAACCTATTAGTATCACTATTTACTTACCTATTATTAAAAAAACAATACCATATACATTTTTTAAATACATCGTTTCTTTTTTAAATTCATGTTACATTAGTTAGACTGTAAATACATTCAAACATTAAATCATTGATTTAGAATTGAATATCATGTTCTGTTCATTCAGCTTAGTTTTAATAAATATGTAATTTTAAAAAAAAAATCATTTCTTATTTTGAAATGTAACTATGCAAGTGGATATTACATATTCTTTGTATTAGGAAATAATATATCATTGTTCAACTCTTCTTTCATTATGAAGTAATAGATTTTTTTTAAAATCCATACTATATTCTATTATTGCATTGTTCTAATAACAATGAAAAAATGATAATAAATCATTCAAAGTAGGAATTACAAATTTAGTTTATATTTATGTGGATACAATTTTTTTTATTCATTAGCAATACGTTTGTACAAACGCGATTACTTCACTTTAGAACTGCAATATGAAATGTGTACAATTTTAGAGGACTTTTTACAGTTTTTGGATCTATTACAAAATTAAAATAATGAATTGGAGTTAAAAACATATGAACGAATGCTTTCTTTTAAAATCCTGGCTTGATTTGTAATGCTTACTAAATTTGAAAAGCAAAATAATTTGGCCTTTCTTTTGCTTTTTTTTTTTTGAGGCAAATATAAAATTATAGATATTTTGTTTATTAAATTTTATCCACAACAAAATCATTCTAATGCTTAAAAATTATTAGTAAATAACTTCAATTAGGTCATCGATTCACCATGTTTATAATCATTTAGGGGCTTTGATGTTCGCTTGTACTAATTATTTAAAATAAAGCATTTACTAGATTTAAAGATACAGATTATGTATAAACCATAGATAATCTAATAATCTACTTTAATAAAAAAAATGTGGCTATGTTGTTTAAATTTACAATTATTTATCTACCACATATACCAAAAGTGACCAAATGTTTACTTACAGCCGACATGCTTAAGATAAGTATCAACGGTAACGTTGTAAAGGGAACGAACTATGACATGTTCATAAATATTTATGAAAGGAACTTAGATATCTGCATATACAATGCCCCAGACCCAAGCACTATTACTCTACGCCAAAATGGGGAACCATTAGCCTCTAAAAACAAATGCCTAAACTACAGGGATCTTCCATTGAAGAATTCTATCTATGAGCTGTCTGTAAATCTTTGTGACGCAATGGAACCAGCCATAAATAAGACCATATCAACGTTTGTGAAAGGTATGTTTAGGTGGTTTCTTAGTGTCATTACATAAACTTGGTTACATAAAAGGCAAATTTGGCAATATTAGTTCGACAAGTAAAAAAGCCAAATTTAAAAAAATTAACACTTTTGTATACATTTCATTTTTAGATTCGGTCATACTAAAAATTAGTGACCTGTAGACTAAAATAAGTAATTTACACGAGCTATTAAAATGTACAATTATTTTTCATTGGAATAATAGGATTCAAAATTAAAGGATTAACTATTATAAGTTATAGATTATTTTTAATTTCATTGAAGTGAAATCAAAATTAAAATCACAACCGTCGCAAATGAGATCCACTATATAGACCCCCATTTGAAGCTCATAGACCCCCAATTCTTTTTTTCACTTTCGTAGATCCACTATATAGACCACCATTTGAAGCTCATAGACCCCCAATTCTTTTTTCACTTTTGTAGACCCCTTGGAAGCCTCCGTAGACCCCTAAGGGTTTATATAGACCACTTTGGGAATCACTGGTCTAGATGGTCTCGGGTTAATACCCTGACAAAGCGTCAATGTTGTTTGTTTTCCAACCGTATCGTCAACAAAAAAGAAGGTAGGCCTACTATCAACAAATTGACCAAACATACAGACAACATGAAAGACTAAGGACAATGGATGATGCGAACAAAAAGCACATTGAAGAAGTTGACAATTACTAACTGAAAGTAACGCATCGCATAGTAAATGTTAGTTTTAACTTTAGCATGCAACAACTTTTCAATCAGTGGTCATCGCGAAGAGTATTGCTTATGTGACAAGTAACAACGACACTGTCTTAGCAGTACATACATTCTTAAGAAAACATAAACACAACCTCCTTACCTCGACCCACATATTCAAAACGAGATAATAGACCTGTTGGGTAATGCAATTTTATTAAAACATCTAAAGGGATCCAGTCTGCGCAAGTTTTCTCTATCATGGTTGACATCACTCAAATAGAATAAAAAAATTATTAAATTAGCATTAATTTCTTTTTTTTTTTTAACTCCGCTGACAAACTACCTAAAGAAATTGCAATCAGATATTCATTAGTAAGTTTTTATTTTTACGATAACCAGAAGTCTGAAGGATTGACTAAACACATATTCTTAATTACTTAATTAATAAAATATCACCATCTTTCTTCAAATTGCATACGATGCCAAGGCAATGATAGTTTTGCAATATAAGCAAAAAGTACAATAGTCTCAGTCGCTTAGCTAGGGATTTTGGCGCCCAGGATTCTTGCTCTCTTTAAAAGCCCCTGCATTTTGACATCCGATATTCTGATATTAGATAAACGCGTACTGTTTAATGTTTAATGTAAAACAAATTTTGGACACTCATTTGGGGGACCGTCAAGTTGGGGCCCCGGGGGATTTTCATAATTGGACCCCCACCGTAAACTACACCACTGGATAGCCTTCATGCATTGTTTCACTAAAAGCAGCCACTTGTGCATTATTTCACTTTGCTAAACAGTAGGCCTACTTCAACATGGTCTTAAATGATTCTGTCAGCTGTGTTCATGAACTTGCATTCAAATGTCTCTTAGTAAAAGTACTGATAGATACAAACTAGGTTAACTAGGGCCTACTAGATTTCTTTGTCACACAAAATATTTGTCATTTAAAGGGGGGGGGGGGCATCAACATATTCGGGCCCATGGGTACCTTGCTACGCCACTGTACAGAACATGACTTTACATTCCGTATCATGATCGATTAGTTTCTTCATTAACGTCTCACTTTTCAAGCAATAATATTTCTCAGTTCAACTTGTTTTGTCTACATTCTAAAATGGTGTAAGAGCTGCAACGTGAAGAAGACTTTCAGCACTGTGCACAATAAGCGTTCATTACCAGCTTGTCCATCGCGACAAGACGCAACTAATTAGTAAAGTTATTGACAGTTTCAGCAGCCACTGTCATCCTCTGCAGCTTTTTTCTTTAATATTCTCCGCTACAAAAAAAAAGTTGAAGCTACGAATTGAGCCATAGTTGGCAACTCGCACCCGTCCCCCCAACCTGCTAAAAATCCTGCTGGCGCCCATGTGTACATGGTTGGACATTAAAATTTCCCAAGTTTTGAATGAATCTACCAAAGAAACCCAACTATCTAGAAAACACTACTTATATTTTTAAAATGTAGATACACAAAAAAAAAAAAAAAAAAAAAAAACAGATTGGTTTTAATGGGTTTTCAACATTGTTTTCTTTGGTACAGCTATATTTCGACTGGGCGGAATGCGTCGCTACTACACAGACGTTGTTTTCATTATAGGCGTCAAACAAAGTCACGATGTTTACCTGTCCATTTCTTGATTGCTTGAGAAAAAATGTTATAATGATTGAAAACGATATAGCCTAGCCTAACGAACGAAACCTGTCCCACCTCTCTGCTGCCACTAAAATCCTCACGATGTCTCCTGATCTTTATACCCCACCTGGTATAAGACAGACTCTAAGCATTTTAAGAATCTAAAACGGCACTTCTTTTTTTCTTTTTTCAGAAGCACCAAGTTCATGGTCAACCAGTCAATATGTTATTGTAGTATCAATTATTCTGGTATTTGCAATTATTGTGGTATTACACAGGAAAGAAATAAAATGTGGAGGCAGAAAGTATCTCAGGTAATTTCTTATAAAAAAATATATTGAGTTTTGTTGCTAATGTGCACTAAATCATGAAATCAGAGACTTTTGTCTTTGATTATAAATCATTGTTTTGTTGTGTGTGTGTGGTTTGTTTTTTTATCACTTATTTGTTCATAAGGCTATCAGATTCGGTTATTGTTTTCTGGCTTCGGTCATTGCCGACTAGACCTTTACTTTGCTTAACTCTTTTTCTCAGTATTTATTTAACAAATTCTGGTGGGATCAACGCTGGTATCGTCAGTTAGGAGAGAAAGAGTTAATAACGTTTGACACTTTGAAGTCGACGCAAACCCATAGTGTCCAGTGAGAGTAGTAACTTAGTCTGAGAGGCATAAACCTCTTGGCAACTATCAAGGGGACTCGAGTTCGAAGCCTTACTCGAGGTAGCACGATTGCCTTCTCCCAGATAGCACTCCCCCCCCCCTCGCGCGGTCCACACAGGAGATTAAATCATATCGTATTGAGCAGTATGAAAGATGAGCTACAGAAATAAAAAAAAAGTAAAAGTAAAGTTCACATTTCAGACCTTGTAGGCAGATGATGTAAAGGTCATCTGATACTGTGGCCTACGGTTAGCGCGGGTGTCATGTGGCCAGCAAAACGACCAAGCCTTTACCATCCCCAACTTATGTCAGGTACCCATTAGAGCTGGGTGAACTCAGAGGCGCCCAAAGATCCCGAAATTAAAAATTCCTGTCTTTACCAGGATTCGAGTCCCGGAAGTCAAGCCCAGCCACCGCACCTCATAGCAATTGAAATGCAATAACAATAAAAGATGCGAAATGGAAAGCGAGAGAAAGTGGTGTATGTAGATTTCTAATACATAATATATCAGAACAAAATTCAATGAACTATGCTAATGTTATATCAGACATGTCATACATCAAATTTATTTAACTCACGGACAAAGGCACCCAGCTCCTTATTGACCTATGTCACTATCACCTGTCACTTGTCAATGTCAATGTTTCGTACTGATGTTGACCGATGTCGTTCTAGAATTCGTTGGGTTTGTAAGTTTCGGATGTTCCTCCAAAAATAAAGATTATTATGTACTAACCAAGACCTTCTACATGACTGCAGAATATGGCAGACAGCTAGGTTAGAACTGGGGACCATTGTAATGATAATTCAAAGCGTACACCTGAACAGACAACGACTTAATCCTATGCAAGACTAGATGTGTCCTTCCCTCATTGTTTACTCAGATTTGTTTTTTTTTCCATATTCTGTATCATTATCTTGACAATACTTTGTACCTTTGTTTTTTACTAAGTGTTAGGCAACACACCACTGTGTCCTTTGCAAGACAAGTTCAACGGAGGTAACACTCAAAAAACACTGTCGAAAGGCAAACAAGATAGAGGCTATCGACGCTGATTAACGAGGTCGAACATGAAGTTTAACTCTTTAACTCCGCAATTATTTTTCTACGTTTTGACAAAATTGTTAACTTTTCTAATATGTACATTCTTCGTTGTTATGTTTAAACTTCAATAACATTTTTGTTTGTAATCAGAAAAAGTTTCTTTCGGTAAAGAATTCTAGGAGAATGCAAGCTCCTTTTATATACCGAGTAACACAAATATTAAAACCAAAAATTAATTTGATTTAATAAGGTCAAATCAACGATCATATCGTTAATTAGGAGAGAAAGAGTTAATACTTAATAAAGGGAATCGTCGAATGTGATCTCTAAATATCTACTTCAGTTTCTTAAGCCGACCTAACTTTAAAGCTGTCAAAAGTCTCCTGTTTACCTATTGCTATTTTTCCTTAAACCCTAGTGTTGTTTCAATAAACCCAAACTATCTTTCAATCACGTTCAGTTTTCTTTTTTTTTTTTATATATATATGCCGTCTTTACAACTAGCTATTGAATATTTACAAATCGTTTTAACTCTTTCAACTTTTTACAACTCTTTACAACTATGGTGTGGACAATCCAAGTATGTCAGATATGAATGTGTCTTAGACCGCATGGTCTTAGTGTTCATAATCTAATCATCTATCTGTCCCTTTACTTTCGTAGCTGTGGTGCAAAATAAAATCTCTCCATCCTTACCGGTCAGCAGATTTTCTTTTTAGAATATCAAGAGAGAGGCTGGTCATTTCTTTCACTTGGTCCAGCATTTTTTTTTGGGGGGGGTTCAAAATAATATTAATAATAAATTCATTTTTTAAATTCAGAATATGAAGCTTTATTCCACGCCGTACTGCAAAGGGTTTTGGTCAGGACGTGATAATCTCTATTTATGAAGGATCTATTAAAAACTTAACAATTATAAGTCTCATATTTTTACATAATTACGATTTAACTATCTTTTAATTCATTTGTTTGAATGTGTCCCTTACGATCAAGAACAATAACAAGATTTAGAAGAAGTAGTTCAACTCAAACTTCCCGGCTGTAGATCAACATGTCCTGGTGTGAATAAACTTGCCTAGAAGTGAATTAGCTTGGCCTGGTGTTAATAAACGTGTTAAGATCTTCATCACCCTGTTCCAATCGTAATCAATTTGTATTGTGAAACACACAGGCTGTGAGATACAAAATGAAACACCAAACAACAAAATTATTGCTCATATACCAGGGAGGATAAATGTATTTAAGCTTGTATGTATGTTGCACAATACTCTAGTAATTAGATTTACTGCTATATCCCTCTGTCTGTATGGAATGTCGTACAAGATATTTTATTTCACTTCCCATTCTCTCCTCAAAAAGCTGAAACTGTGCACACAATTATTCATTGCCCAAGAAAACACATAAATCAATCGAAAAATTGACCAATTATTCAGCTTCAAACAAGGTTCTTTCTTATTCGCGTTGAAAAGCCCCCGCCATCTAACAAACACGTGTGAATGAACCATAGTGCATTGAGCATGCTAAAATATGAAAATATTACTATACAAAATTAATTGATGAAAATATTTCCAATCGCACACATTTTTTATCTTAGTCCAAATCAATCAAAAATTAAATAAATAATTGTTTCAAAATAGTTGAACAAATCATACTTAATATAAGTTTTGCTTTCAAAAGAAAGTTGTTTTTAAAGGGTTTTATGAATCGAAAATGTGTGACTTGCAATTTTGTGTACTTTATTATATAGCATTTATGAGCAGTATAAAAGTTAAGTATCCATATCTATTTCAGCCACACACCTATATATATATATTGTAAATAAGGAGGCAGTGTAGTTTTGTTTAATCTCCAAGAATGAAGATAATTCAATTTTTCATAATTCGGAAATCCGAATACAATAGATTTACATGTTTTCAATTTACATGAAGTTACTTCCTTCGGCCAGTCTATATTTATTTATGTCTATGAGTTCAACATTTGTTAAGAGAGTTCACAAAAAAATTAAACATTACAATTTTTTTTTTAATCTTAGCTTATACAAGAGGAAATTGTATCCATTAGTATGGACGAATCTGAAAAGATCTAGACCAACGATACTAAGTCTGTGTAATTAGAAATATTTTTACCAATTCTTTTTGTTTACATGCTTATAACTTTCTCAATACGGTAATTTGGAAAAGAGTTGGGGAGAAAGAATGGGGTAGCTAGGTGATCGTTTTGTTTTTTTACATGCATTTATTTTTTAAAATGTGAACAAATTAATTCAAAGTTGTGGGCTAAAACTTACTCAGGCTTCCCAAGCAAATACTGTGTTAGAGAAGAGTGTATGAACGTAGAATATTGTATAATTAACATTTGTTTTCTATATCATATTTATGTTCACTGAGTTTTTTTTTTAATCTTCAATCAGATGGACAGAACTTCTTGGTCTATTTTTAAATGTATCTGATCTAGTGCATCTCCATTGATTGATACTAAGTGCAATTTTTTTTAATTTGTACAACGTACAAAAGTTTTGTTTTTTTTTTCAATTCAAGATTTTGGCATTGCTTTTGTCAAACGTGTAAATCGTTTCTATAAATGTCTAGCGAAAACGTTTGTCTAATTTAATTTTGCATTTTTTATTTGTTGGGCAACTAGTGACTCTTTTAGAGTAAAAGTTAGGGAAAGTTAGAAGAAAAGAGCATGCGTAAGAGAGAGAGAAAGAGAGATGAAGAAAGAAAGTCATAAAGAGATAGAAAGAGGGACAAAGTAAAAAGAGAAAGGCAAAGACTGAAGAGAAAGAGAGAGAGAGTAAAATGGATTGGATAGGAATTACTAGCTAATTAGCCACACTAGGAAAATTCTAGTTTGACCGTTATAATTTTTAGAAATATTATCTTTATCTGGATTTTAAAAAAAATATTTTTTAAATATTATCTTTCAGTACATATTTGAGAGTAGAAAAATCGCTCTTGATCACCTTCTTCTAGTAAGTCATGTTCTGATAAGTTGTTGACTGCTCTTTAGTCTATGCCATCGAGAAATTGATGTTCTTGTCCTTTTTTACCTGAAAAGTGCTTGGTAATTTGATACATTAAAATGAAAAAAAAATCTATAATATTACTTTCTTGTGAACAGAAAATTTTCTGGAATGAGGGGCTGCCTACAATACCCCCCCCCCCACTTATTTTCACGTTCCAAGACATCCATTTCATCTTGTTCTTTATTTTAACTTCAGCATGTGTTCCATCTGATCAGTCTATGATTGCATGCATATTATAGTTATTAGAGTAAATTATAAACAAAGAAGAACAATCTTACAACAGTATGATTGGACATTTTATTTTCTGTTACTAAACTTTGATTATAATGTTTTTCTCTCCGTAATTATTTACCACATTCTGGTGGAATCAACGTTGGTATCGTCAGTTAGGATATAAAGAGTTAGTAGTAAACGAGGACGTTTTGATAAAGATCACACGTCCTTCATAGCCTCATAAACATGTAGCATGACCTCTTTGATCTATTCATATCGTCCGACAAGATCATTGGTTGATTATAGGAATCAGACAGTAGATCTTGCTCAGTCTGACGTACACGTAAATGGGCTGAAATAGAAAATAAATATGAAACAAGTTTTACTTTGAATGTATTAAAACGTACAATAACGTCATTTCAATCACAATATCAATTCATAACAAATAATAATAGCTAGAATGACACTATTGTTATAATGAATAATAAAAGTTCCCATTTCAGACCTTATGATCTATGGGACAGATGTTGTAAAGGTCACCTGTTTCTGTAGCCCAACCGACTTTACTTGTGTTCCTATATACATTTATATGTAGGCTAAGTTAAAAGCTGCATATAATTATATTAAATTATAACCGAAATTAGTCCGAATTTTGTGTGTGTGTTTTAAGCTGTACATAAGAGAATAGCACACTTACATTGGTTTAGTCGTAGATTATGTGCTAATATGTGTATATAAACGTCATTGTTTGTTGTTTATGTTTTGTGCAAAAGAGAAGGATTGGAATGAAATAAAAAGAGGGTCTACTTTGTCTACTATGTCTACTTTGATAAACAGAGTCTTTGTTATTATTATAGTTATTATTAAGTCTACAGTATGGTTAATGTTAATATCTATCTGTGACAACAGAACAGGTTATAAAATATTTCATTATATATATTTTCTATAATTAAATCTATTTTTGCAGCTTTATGCATTGAGATTAAAATCTTTAAAATTAAATAGTTTTTTTTTGTTGTTTTAAATGAACAAAAACGTGTATTAAAGTTTCTGTATCAAGTTAGTAACAGAACAAAGCAATCCTATCTTACATGGAATCCCTCAAGGAAAATGAAAGAGGTGACAAACCCAGGAATACAGGGCAATGCGATTTGGAAGAGATGCACAGAAGATTTACAAGGTGCGTGGACAGTTGGGGAGATTAACCTAGAACCTAGACGTCTAGGTAAAGCTAACTGGTGCTCTCTGCCCCACAGAGTACCATTGGCTAAGAGATGAAACAATCACGCAGAAGGCAACGAACTATTTACATAAGACTTTGATACTCCATCCCGTTACTGAGCTTAGCATAAACGTTTGCTTCATCACCTCTCTATGGCCTCCTTCAGTCGCGAAGCGACTATGGATCATATCATGGAAATGAGATGAACGCCTGGGCATTAGCTGTAATCGGAACGATGTCGCCCACACATCAGTTCCCCCCTCTCCAAGCAGCTGATGTATCCAAAGGAACGGCACTGCCGATACAGTTTGGGGTCAGCGGCGTCGCAGATTCTGCCGGGGTGTAGCACTGGGTGGTGCAAACTGCCTTGGGGTCGTCAGCTCCTGATTTTTCCTGAGGGTTGACTCCCGAAGCCTTTCCCATGATTGGGTAAAGCTGCAAGGCAACATAGTTTTGAATTCAGAGTTTTCCTTCTCCTAGGTGGGTAGCCAGCCATTGCTAACGAGCCCTTCTGTCCGAAGCTTACTGGTTAAGGCGCCAGTTACTCGCCTTTGCCCTTTCTCCTGTTTCATCACCAGTGTCACAAATATTTTATACAACGTAATTATCTCAATGCATTAATTGCTGGAGCAACTTGAGGCTGAACCAGTAAGCTTCAGGCATGAGGTGCTTCTTGGCAATGGCTGTCTATACTCCTAGGAGAAGGTAAAAGTCAGAATTTAAACCTCTGCTTCCTTGCAGCTATACGCAATCATGGTAAAGAAAAATCAGAAACCGGCTACCAATAGGCAATTTGCAGCACTCAATGGTATACCTTGGCAGACGCTACGACGCCGCTTACCTCAGCACTTGCCATTCCTTTGGATACATCCACTGCGTTAAGATGGGGTAATATTGTGTGGGCAACATAAATCTGACCACAGCTAATGCCCAGGCATTTGTCTCATTTCCATAAGTTGATGCATAGTTGTTTCGCGACTGAAGCAGGCTATACAATTGCTTCTTGCACAGGCGGGGTTGTAAAAAAAGTCCCCACAAACCTGTCACACATCCATGCGCTGTTCTTCAAAGGGACCGTTGCATAAATGGCGGGTCCCGCACAGTTAACTTGGTACTATGAAGGAAAATGGCAGAAGATCCCGGTGCATTCTCGGCCTTCGCGTTGGGGGCCAAATGCATTGGTCAACAGCAATGCTTTACATTGGCATTGTCTAGGGTCTCTCACAAACAAAACTGTGTTCACACAGGTTATTTTTTTTTTACTGTTTGGCGTCCAAACAAGTTTTTTTTAAAACTTAGGGCTCGAGGAGCCTTCGGCTCAGCCCTTAGACATCAACAAGGATACAACTCACATTCCCACATCGTAAATATCATCTCAAATTGTAACAAAACATCTTTATATGAAATAAAGGAGGCTTGGTTGCCTAGAAGTAAAGCGCTTGGATTCCAAACCGGGGTACGGGGTTTGAACCCAGGTGAAGACTGGGATTTATAATTTCGGGATCTTCGGGCACCCCTGAGTCCACCCAGTCCACCTAACATTAATTGGGGAAAATCAAAAGCGGTTGGTTGTTGTGCTGGCCACATGACACACTCGTTACACAGGGTTCAAAAGAGGAACTTTATTTTTTTATATTAAATACACAAAACATAAACATTACATTTAGATATTTGCAATGAATAAATACCTGGAGATTAACTCACTTTTTGAAATGATTGTACAAAATGTAAGCTTTTTGCCAGACAGACAGAATGAGTTGATATATGATTAGTTCAGCAACGTTACTTTGTGACACCTCCACTGTACTGATCAAAGGATGATTTTGAAATTGAGTCATTAATTATAGACCGAATCAACTCTTCTGGTGACTCTTCACAATATTGACGGCCTTCTAAGTTAAAATCTATTTATCCACACACATTTTTTAATTCTTTAATTGCAGCTTTATGACTCGACGTTTCAACAAACTCTTTGGCGCTGTGAGGAAATTTAGGCTATAGAGAAATAGTGAAGAGTCAAGTTTGGAAAAAAAAGGCATGAAAAAAAACAAAAGATATGCCAGCGGCCATTCATTTCAGCATACGTTGACCAACTAATTTGGGTTCGGCACTCTTCTGTTATGGAAATTAAAAACAAAGATAATATTCTCAGAATCGAGTTTAGCAACAACAGGATGGGGGGGGGGGGGCAAAGAAATAGAAACATTTCTTTTAAACCATTAAAAAAAGTTAAGACTTCAGGTTTACACAGATGTAGTGTACTAAGAAAACTCAATGGCATCCTCAAATAGTATTGAAAACGATTGTTAAATCATTGCGTTTAAGACTGTACAAACCAGCAAAACTGAAAAATAATAAAATAATAAGAACAAATACAACAGAAAATAAGATAAACTTTATATGTCTCCCTCTACACTGTAGTCTGGCAAGAGGTAAACAATCTTTGGTATATTTACCGAGCTGATACGTTGTCGTAAATCTGGTGATGGTAATGGTGATGGTAATGGTGATGGTAATGGTGATGGTAATGGTGCTGGTAATGGTGATGGTAATGGTGATGGTAATGGTGATGGTGATGGTGATGGTAATGGTGATGGTAATGGTGATGGTAATGGTGATGGTAATGGTGATGGTAATGGTGATGGTAATGGTGATGGTAATAGTGATGGTAATGGTGATGGTAATGGTGATGGTAATGATGATGGTAATGGTGATGGTAATGGTGATGGTAATGGTGATGGTAATGGTGATGGTACTGTTGATAATGATAATATTTGTGATGTTAATGGTAATGATGATGGTGATGGTAATGATAATGGTGATGGTAATAATGATGATTATTATTGGTGATGGGGATGGAAATGGTTCCACTCAAAATAATGCTTTTTCAAATTTAAGAAAATGCTGATTCATTCTTAAATCTAAATCTATATGTTACGTTAATTTTTAATGTTATGGTTGAGAAGGTAAATTCTTAATATAATTCCATATCGTTTTCTGAATTTCCGATTATAAAATAAATACATAGTAAGTTTCGATTACCGGCTAGAGTTTCATGGCTGATGTTTTTTAAAACCTCAACCAAGTATTAATTATTTTCACAATGTCAGACCAGTAAATTATCAAAATTTAGTTTATTGGTTAATATGCATGACTAAATGAATGGCGCGTAGAACGTTATCATCTTCTTTTTTGAAGTAACGTCTATATTATATAAGATAAGATAAGATCTAATCAAATAAAGACAGAGATGCAATGAAATAATGCAAATTATGAAGCAATATTTTAATAAGGGATGCATAATTTAAGCTGGATGCCCGAGAAATGTATTTTGAATAGCTTTGATTTGAAGAACCAAACCAGACATTCAGTATTTTTTAAAGTTATTAATATGGAGGTTGATGTGTATAATATGATCGTTATAAATAATTATAATAGATGGCACATTTAATTACTTAAACTTAGAACCCCCAGAGCCTTTCGTGCTTTTTATGATTGTAAATGATTCCAGTTCCAGGAATGTATGCTGTTTCTGAGTTCAAGTTTATTGAAGTTAAAAGAGAAAAACAGCCATCAAATTCAGAGGGTGAACTGTCTCAGGACAACGATTGACTAATAAATGTCACCGGACTTTGTGACGTAGCCAAAACAATTCAAAACAAAACGACAAGGCACTCTCGCCCCGTACAAGTAATACGAGTAGAGAAAATAAAACAGAGTTGGGACAAAGCAAGGACACTTGTCCGAACTACGTGACAATTACTAATTGATTAATTAAATATTTTTTTAAATTAATTGATGTTTTGTTAGCTACAATAAATAATTGTTTAAAGTATCAACTTATCGGATAAGGCCTGAGGGAGAAATAGCTTTAACACTTATATCAGGGGACTAAACCAAACAAATTTAGCAATATATGTGACTACGGGAGGATTTATTTCCTTTATGCTATTAAAATAGAATGAATTACCATTAATTAATGTCTAATTGGTTATTCTTTTTTAAATATTCATATGTTGTCTATGTCATTGAATAATTGTGCGAAGTTCCAGCTTGATCAGAAAATGGGTGTGGTAGAAATAACCTGTACACACTTTTTACCAGACAGACAGTACTTCAACGGGTAGCTATCGCCACCTAAGTAGCTTTTTCGTTAAATTTGGGATGGGGGCGTTGCTGGGATCCGAAGGAGCGGTAGGTGGCCTGGGAACAATAGGGGACGATAAGAGGGCGCTGGGCCTAAAGGGAGAGAACAAAAAGGTGCGCTGAAACCAAACAAAAAAAAGATTTCCTCAAAACTACGCTTGCCAACTAAATGTAGAAAAATTATAGTTCGCTTGCTTCTAGTTTAAGGACCGACAACGTTGGAAATTGAGTTCGGGAATCCCATTTTCTATTTTTAAATTCTTACTCTACTGTTGCTGTGTATCTATTGTCCTTGCAGCTTTCGCGCCTAAAGGTTTGTGACTTGATAAACAAACTAGGTAATATGCCTTCTGATTATAGTTTACTGTATCTACATATGCTAATATTGATGTGTAAATGTTATTTAAAAAAAAACACTTCAAAGCTATAGAAATAGAATAGAATAGAAAAATATAACCCTTAAAAAAAAGCATTGACAAACTGTTGATTCGAAAACTCGATTGCATGTAAAGGATATATGTGATTCACATGGTTCGTCAATGTTGTTCTGCTCATGTCGTTATGGGTTGTTTCTTGTTACGTTAGGATAAGTATAGAAAAGGGGAAACTCAGGGGACGCTGAAAAAAAAACAAGCTTTCATATTTTCTTTACATTTCGGGACACAGATACAGTATAAAGTCATTGAGACTTGTTACTGTTGTGTAGCCAGTCTCAAAATTGTTATACATTTGGAGTTAGTGGCTGAGATTATTAATAGGTTTTTTGAATTTTTCAATTTGTTTTTTAGGTAGGTTAGTAGTATTTGTATAGCAATACTAACGAGAATAAATAAGAATGTAATACAATTTATACAAAAGTAACGTATACACGAACAGTTCCTAGTCTGCTTTTAGTATTTTCACGTCTGTTGTAAAAGGGAAATATTTGTTAAGTTAAGTTTCAAGACTTCAAGAACTCTAATTTTTAATTAAAATGTATAGGCATACCAAATTTTAATTTTGATAAAGTGTATTTCTAGCCAAGGATTATTTTGTTTGTTTTGTTTTTGTATTTAGCCATCTCATAAATACGATGTCTTATGATTGTATTATATGATTCCCTATGCACTTGCGTCATTTTTATCACAGCTGTAAATATTTTTAGATACCTTTTAATGGTTTGAATGGAAGACTGCAATAGTATTGCATTGTCAATTTTATTTCTTTAATAAGACCACAACAAGATGGGTGCACTTCTGTTTGACATATTGGCAGCTATTGTTGCTTTTCTTGGTAAGAGACATATATCAATTCCTGTTCTATTGTTTTATACATGTCGGATGTTATTTTTTAAGGAAAAGTATTACGTCATATTCCAAACATCCCTGTCCTGCAGAGCCGGGTAGTGGGGAGGTAGGGAGAATTGAAGCAGCAGGGGCTCGGAACAAAATTAATAAAAATTCTCAAGGCGGAACTCTCACATATTTCCTACACAATTTGAAACAATGGCATAAGCTATTCTAATCAGCCATTCTATAATCTAGCTTCACAGTTTCATCATTTAAATTTGTCAATATTTATTTATTCTTGACCTACATATTATTAGGATTGCTTAACACAGTGTAATCGTAATAAAAATAAAACAACGCCATACAATTGAGAGTTCCTACCAAGTTTTTTTTATCTTTTCTTTTGAAATTTGTAGGTCTTCTCTAAATAAAATATATAAAACTTTTCCTCGACTAAGTCACTTAGCTTTCTGCGTTACAATGTCCCAATCTCTTTACAACAGTATACTGATGAACAGGGGTGTAGCTAGGGATTTTTGGGCCCGGAGGGATTAACCTCTTTGGGGGCCCCTTACATTTTGACATCCGACATCATGACACGAGATAATGTACTTAATAAATATATAAGCCTACATTCTAATTGGTACAGAATATTAGTAAAATTAACAAGAAATAATCATTACAAATAGTGAATAATACCGTTGTTTATTGGCGAAATAATGCACAATTGACAAATCTCAATTCTTAATGCTTCACGTCACGATTTCTTTGCAGCAAAGACATCTATAACATTATCTACATCGATACTGTCTAGCATTTGTGACTTCACTGACATTAAAGCCATGCTAATGCCTTTCTTGCGTCATTGTGCTCCTTAGATAATTTTTGATGAACTTGAGCTTTGAGAATGATCTCTCACATGTGGCAATGGAAGTGGCTTGAGTTAGCAGTATTGCAAGGTTTGAGCACACATCATTACCACACGAAGCCAGCTTCCTCAATATGTCGGTTGGTGATTGTGGCACTGGTTACCCTGTATTTTATAAAACATGAAAAGTAACAGTTTTTCATCAGCGTGTCATCATCCATAGACTCCAAAGAGGTGTCTTGGTTCAAGAAGAAACCGAAATGTGTCCAAATAATGTGTCTTCCCATTTTCGATTCTATGTAAGTGCTGTTTCGTAACTTCATCAAACTCTGCAAGAAATTTAAAAGATTCTAGAAAGATCCAGGATTGGGTGAATTCAGTATTTCGTTGCGACACGTAAGCTTGAGTCTGTTTTTGCTAAGTACTTAATAGCTGCTGCTACACGCTTCAGGATATCTCTTCAATACTGCTGGTTTTTTTTTAATTTGTGCATGAAACATATGTGACAGTTCATCGGGTTCTGCCTTAAGCTTTTCTTCTTTTAACTTCATCTTCAAAAAAGCTTGTCAATAGTAGACTCCTTCTTCATGTTCTTCAGTCTCTCAGGTTTCTTCTATTTGGTGAAACCAACTCCAGGTTTGCTCAAAGCACTAGATGTCTGATGCCTCAGAAAACAGAACACAAGGGAAACAAAACAGACATCCTAATTGTGGAGAGAAGAGGGGCCAAGATCGGCCGCTAATTTCTCCTGTTGGAAGCTTTCTATTCAACCGTGATGATGTCAAACTTCGTGATTTATTTTGGGTAAACTCTACTGGAAACAAATACCGTTCATCTTTATTTAAAAAAAAAAAATCTACCCTTTAACACAATTTTCGCTTGCAGTTCCTCAGAAAAAATTCCAGGCTGGATATGTCCGAAGTCTTTGTGTTTAGTTACAGTTGTAACTATTCTGGAAAAAGTGATTTTGGAAGACCATCACTTGACTCATCATCTGTATCACTTACTTCAGATGTTTTCTCTGACTGTGGTAAAGGGTATTCCCCTAGAGTCTCTTCAGCACTACTTCTCTCATCAAGAGACATTTTCACTTCTTCGACTACAGTATCTTTGTATGAATCATCTGAATAGTGATACTTTTCTTCGACTTTGTTTTGCAGTGTTCTGATCAGGTTTCTTCTTAAATGATAAGGATGATGAAACAAACTACCCTAAACTACTACTTCCTGAGAGTAGCACGGCACTAGTCAGCGCTACTTCTTGAAATTGAGAGTCAAACGGAAAGTGTTAATAATCTGTGTGGAATACATACATCAGAGTCACTAACTTATATAACAACGTGAAAAGCAAGTTGTATGACAGTGACGTAATATTTATTTATCGGACTTTTAGGGGATCCCTCAGGAGGGGGCCCGGGGGGGATTTTAAAAATCTCGCCCCTCCTTCCGCCACCCAAGCTACGCCAATGCTGATGAATGATCCAGTGTTTGGCCGAAATTCGAACTCCAAAACGTTTCTCAAGATGAGTGTCACGCTTATTTCGGAATCAGCATGCGTTTCTAGCAATATTTGTATTAAAGCTTTACAAAGTATTTATTGGTCACAACTGTTCTATAAATGTCTCTAAACAGATTTTCGTTGGTATGTGAATCTCTAAATGCTTACAAATCCAGAAAATTCACATTTTTATTTTCAAAGCAATTATTTGTGCCTCAGCAAAATCAATGCAGCTATGCAGTGTTTGAGATTCATCCCTACAAAGAAATAATATTCAGTGCATTTTTTTTAAAATTAATCATTCATTATTATTCTGTAATTTTACCTTTCAATTAAGATCTATGTGTCCTATTCTGAAATATACAGGTTACTTTATAAACTTTAAGGATTATTTGGACTTTTAAAAAGTATTTTACTTGTTTTTAGTAAAGAATATACAAAAATAAATTGTAATCATGTTTTTCTAACAATGTCATTGGACTGTTTTATTAGTTTTATTATGATAATTAAGCTTCTTACAATTTTAGATAAAAACTAAAAATATATATTTGAAAAAAAGTGACATAATAATTTTGTTTTGGTACAGTTTCATGTAATACCCAAAGTTGCTATATTTTTCTATTGTATTTCAAAGTCTAATTTGAACTGTTTTGTAGTCTACAGTTCTCAAGTAGATGTCTGCTACAGCCAGCATATTGCTTTGACCGTGAGTTATTCACAAAATTGTGAGAAGGTCATATTAAGTAACACTCATGAAATTATTTTGACAAGCAATGTACATTTTGTAGAGAATAAACGATGGCATTCTACTACGGTGGTGATTTTTGTAATTACCAAAACCAATAATGATACAAATGTAAGTTATCACTGCCGACTTTTTAAAGTTCTATTCATGTAATCAACATTTATTTTACAAAGCTTATATGAGCTCACTCTGTCTTTCTGTCTGTACGGTGAATTGTTTGTAAACATTATTATAAGCTGAATTATTCTTTTATTGGTCCCCGCTCTAAATTGAAACAAACAATAAATAGGTATACAATCGTCTCTAGTCATAAGTACCTCACTAGCAGAGTGTTTAGCACGTCGGTCCGAGGAGGCGAAACCACCAGTTTTAATTCAAAACATTTTTTTGTAGCCTTTTGAAAACAATTTAAGGTAAAATCCACTAGGTCTGTACCTAAACACCAAACACCTGTCATTGCTGCACTATTATCATTGCTTCTGTTGTGGACCCAATCCTTATCACATGGTGTACATACTCATATATTCAATTCTTTCTCCCCACCTCCCGAATGGTCCAAATTAGAAAACTAAAAGCATGAAATATCACTAAACAATACCAATTGTTAAAAATGGTATTTATCGCCCAATATTATTATTCTTAGCTTAGATCTATAACAAATTTAACTGCATGACTGATCCAAACTAATTACTAAGACTAAGACTAAGACTGCTTTATTGATCCTTACGGAAATTTGTTGTGATTACAAGGACTCTTTTCTCATATAAAGACAACACAACAGAAAAATACGCACAAATACAACAGACAACATAAAGAGTTCATTCAGCGACTACAGACAGGTATCTTGGTGCATTTCATGTTCCCTGATCAATGAGTGTCGGTGATAGAGTCTGACCGAGTGAGGTACGAACGAGTTTTTGTACCGCTCTGTTCTTGTTTTGATTGACAGCAGTCGCCCACTTCGAGACGACCTGTCGTAGTTCTGATGGAGCGGGTGGCCGTTGTCTTCCAAGATTTTTTCGATTTTTCTTAGGCACTTTTGTTCAAAAAGCTCCTTTAAATGTGGCAATGATGTAAGTGTAATTTTAGATGCTTTTTTAATGATTTTTTCTAGACGTCGCAACAGTTTAGATGAGGCGTTGCCTTGCCAACAAGTTATTCCGTATGTTAGCAGACTCTGCATAGTCGCGCGGTAAAATGTCTCAAGGATCTTCTTGCTTAATTTAAAGCTATTGAGTTTGTATAGAAAAAAGAGACGCTGGGCTGCCTTCTTTGCCAGAGTTCCCAGGTGGTCTTCCCATGAAAGCTTGTTGTTGATGATAACACCTAGATATTTATATGCCTTTACTTGCTCTATAGATGTAGTGTTTATTTGCAGTTCACGTATAGTATGTTTTTTCTTTCTAAAATCTATTATAAGTTCTTTATGTTTTTTTTCATTCAAACGTTCTCTCACGTTGTTTTTTTTTTCTCATTCATGCTTTTGCATGCTCAGTATCCTATAGTCAAATCTCTTTGGTGGGCCATTGGGGGAGAGTGTAGAGAAAAACATCTTCTCTTTCAGACCATATGGTCTATAGGGCTAATGATGTAAAGGCCATCTGTATTTGTGGCCCACTGTTAACGCGGTGTCATGATGCCTGCACGACGACCAACCGCCTTTACCCGGTTCAGAACCAAAGCGCGTTACTACTCAGTCATCGCGATTACCTCGGCCACTTAATATCTTAGTCTCGCAAGGAGGTTTATTTTCTAGTTAATGACCTATGACGCATTCCAATACCCCGTTATAGAACAAAATCACTATACAGAGCTGCCAGATCAGGATAGTAAACCCTCCGAAATATAGTTAAAAACGAAGAAGAAGAAGCATTCCGAATAAGAGTATTTGTAGATATTGTAAGTCTATTCCTATGGAGGCGCTGTGGCTGAGCGCAAAGCTTGGTTTCGGAATCGGGAGTCCCAGGTTCTAATCGTGGTAAAGACTATTATTTTTTATTTCGGGAATCGGCACTTGACAATAGTCAGTAAAGGCAGTTGGTCGTTGTGGGAAGTGTGGTCGAGAGGCTAAGTACGCTTGAACTTGGCTCGGCTCGGCTTGGCTACCTATGAAGGGTGCTCGAGGTTCGACACACGACTTGTGTTTACTGAGCGCCTAAAGGCAGCACGGAAAACTTTCTCCCCCAGCTGGTCCATAAATGAGATTGGACCATAGCTCTCTGAGCATGCTATAAGCATGTAAGTAGCGCAATATAAAAGCTACAATTATTGTTATTATTATTATTGTGCTGGCCACATGAAACCCTTTTTTTAACTGAAACAGATGACCTTTACATCCACTGCTTTATAGATCGCAAGGTCTGAAAGGGTAACTTAACCTTTTTCTATTACAAGGCCCTAGGTTTTTAAAATCAACAAAAAAATAAAATTAATTATTTGCAATAATACCTAAGCACTGGAGATTGTAAGATTGCAGCACAGCTAAAAATATCATTACTTCATTAAACGTACCACGTAAGGCACTCCTGTAAATTGTTTACAAATACACTAAACGTGGCTTTAGGGATTGGAAGGCAAAATGTCAAGGTAGATAAGAATTTACAGGGAAAAGAGAGGACTTGTTTTTAAACGACATTACAATTAAATGGGTTGTGTTGGCATACGGAAACTAAAATCTTAGATGACGACAAGACAAAAAGAAACGAATAAGATTTGTGAACAATTACTAATAAAACTGGGCCATTTAGAGGTAACATAAAAAAAACAACATACATGACAATGGAACTCATTCGCCAATAGTAAACAAACAACATTTTCCCACGTGATTCTCTATATCTCTATAATTCATAGAGGTTGTCACGTGATACTTTTCTTTTCATTCTTTATCACGTAGCTAAATGTTGTTTGTTTACGATTGGTGAATAATGTCCATTATTGACACATTCATTGAACAAAAACGAAATAGTTACAAAAACAGAATGGCTTATTCCTCTCATATAGAATGCAATAGAATTTTACTATAGTATAATCATTCGTATTAACTTTTCGATACGACTCACCAAGTAGTTTTGTCCAAATCTTATATAAACTAAATCGACCTATCTGTTTGTTTGTCTGTACAAATTTGAAACACTTTATTTGTCCAACTTCCTATCTCAGTTTAAATTGAAACTGAGTCCAAACATTCTCAGTTCAAGTTGAAACGTAGCACAATCATTCTCAGTTCAAGTTTAAACGTAGCACAATCATTCTCAGTTTAGGTTAAAACATAGCACAATCATTATTAGATCAAGTTAAAACTGAGTACAATCATTATCAGTTCAGGTTGAGACCTAGTACAATCATTCTTATTTCAAATTAAAATTTAAGCACAATCATTCTCAGTTCAAGTTAAAACTTAGCACAATCATTCTCAGTTCAAGTTTAAAGGTAGCACAATCATTCTCAGTACAAGTTGAAACGTAGCACAATCATTCTCAGTACAAGTACAAACTTAGCACAATCATTCTCAGTTCAAGCTGAAACATGACACAATCATTCTCAGTTTAAGTTAAAACGTAGCACAATCATTATCAGATCAAGTTGAAACTGAGCACACCTATTCTCAGTTCAAGTTGAAACTGAGCACACCTATTCTCAGTTCAAGTTGAAACTTGGCATAATCATTCTCAGTTCAAGTTGAAACATAGCACTATCATTCTCAGTTTCATTTGAAACGTAGCACAAAACATTCTCAGTTCAAGTTAAAACTTAGCACAATCATTCTCCGTTCAAGTTTAAACTGAGCACAATCATTCTCAGTACAAGTAGAAACGTAGCACAATCATACTCAGTTCAAGTTTAAAGGTAGCACAATCATTCTTAGTACAAGTTAAAACGTAGCACAATCATTCTCAGTTCCAGTTGAAACTTAGCACAAAATTATTCTCAGTTCAAAATGAAACTTGACACAACCATTATCAGTTCAAGTTGAAACGTAGCACAATTATTCTCAGTTTAAGTTAAAACGTAGCACAATCATTATCAGATCAAGTTGAAACTGAGCACAATTATTCTCAGTTCAAGTTGAAACTTAGCACAATCATTATCAGATCAAGTTGATACTTAGCACAATCATTCTCAGTTCAAGTTGAGACTTACAACAATTATTTTCAATTCAAATTGAAACATAGCACTATCATACTCAGTTTAAGTTGAACCGTAGCACGATCATTGTCAATTCATGTTGAAACTTAGCATAATCATTTTCTGTTTACAACAATACATTAATCAAATTTAAAAAAATTCCCTTTAGTTATCTATCAATTAGTTGTATTTATTTAATTTTGTTTAATATGGAAAAAAATATTTTTTATACTGAGATATTATGCTGTAAATGTAAATTTTTTCCCTTCTATAACCTTTGTTTTTGTGTGCGTTTATATAGAAGATCATTGCAAGTTGTGATGGCACTTTGAGTAACAACACATGTCGTTGCTTTAAAAGACCTTACTATCTTCAAGCTTCTTGTACAATACCCGCAGAAGTATCACTCAGCGGAGCGACTGTGTTTGCCTACATAAGCTATCTTTCCAAAGAGACTATCTATAGTGAGCAAAAAAGAATAACAGAAATTTACACAAGTTAGTAACATGCTTTTTTTTGTTGGTTCTGGTTCTATGCTTTCAATAGCTTTATTTATCTAGAAATAACTTAAATATAGCTTCGTTATAGAAAAATACATATATTGCTTTGCAATTTGAAACATTATTGGAATACTATTCTCTTCCTAAGGCAAAATATTATCTAACGCTAATAGCACTATATGTACCATAAATGTTCATATACACTTTATTAGTTTAATCTATCTATCTATATATCTATCTATCTAATCTATCTAATTAGTTTAGCGTTGTTATGTTATTGTTATATATTCGAGGGCAGTGAAGCTCAACTTTGTTCGGCCGGCGGGCCATTTTAATTTCCGACACAAGTGTCATGGGCCACGTCAACAAAAAGTTAAAAAAAAAAAGAATTAGGCAATGAACCATTTTTATTAGAAACCAGTGAACTTACTGGATACATTAATTCATGAGAAATGTATATTAAACCAAATTTTAAATATCCGGTTGCATGAGATGAGCACTGAATCTAGAATTCTCGATGTTAGTCCGTGAGATCGATTACTAAACATGGATTTCATAAGATTTATCATTGAAAAGATGGTGCTGTTAACACTTGTTTTCGGAGATTTAGAAAATGTCTTCAAGCAACGCAGATTACAAATCAACTGTTTGCATCACTTAATATTTGTTAAGCAGGGATGTCTAGCTTTGTAAGTCAATCAGCTCCTTGCATCTTTGTCTGGGCACTTGACACATTGGCCGCAGATAGATTTTTGAAACCACGAACATTGTTCTATCTAAACAAGATCATCATCGCATGGTCCAGTTTGAACTCCTTGCCACACAGATTTTGTGTATGCATGCTCTTCATAATTACTAACTTCTCTAATTTCAAAAACTGTCTTTTGTACTAAGAATAATTAACAATATTTTGAGCGGCATCAGATATAGGGATAGACTCGTCAGCAACAATAGAAAACAAGTCAAAATCTGGTTTGTCTGTTATTTTAGAATTGAGATTTTTACTCATATCTTTTACTCGCCTTTTAATAGTTATGGTCCAAAAATAAAGCTGGACCAAAATATGATGGGCACAGTGCAATTCAACGGTGCCAGCTCTGAAAGTTTCAGTATAAACAGCGAAGTTAAACAAGGATGTGTCCTGGCCCCAACCCTCTTTGGAATACTATTTTCACTGCTAATCCACAACGCGTTTGACAAATCCACTGAAAGCATCTATCTCCATTCCAGATTTGATGGCATACTCCTAAATATTGCCAGACTGAGGGCCAAAACTAAAATCAGAGCCACCCTCGTAAGAGATATGCTATTCGCGGATGACGCAGCGGTAGTGGCACATACACAAGAGGAATTTCAGTCACTAATGTCCCGCTTCTCTCAGGCCTGTAAAGAATATGGCTTATCTATTAGCACAAAGAAAACAAATGTTATGGGACCACCTACTACAGCACCACCCTCCATCCTCATTGACGATAACAAGTTGGACGCCGTAAACGAATTCTGCTATCTGGGACCCACAATTACAGATGACCTGTCCCTAGAAGAGGAGATGAAAAAAACGCATAGGGAAGGCTGCCTCGACATTTGCTAGACTCAGACTAAGAGTTTGGGAAAACCATAAGCTAACCACGGTGACCAAAATGGAAGTCTACAAGGCATGCGTTATGAGTACACTGCTATATGGCAGTGAATCATGGACCACCTACGCAAAGCAAGAGAGAAAACTAATCTCATTCCATTTGAGATGTCTCCGTAGGATCTTGAATGTCACATGGAAAGAAAAAGTGTGCAATACTGAGATCCTTGCGCGATCAGGTATTCCCAGCATTTTTACAGCCCTCAGACAACGCCGTTTGCGCTGGCTTGGACATGTTCGCCGGATGGAGGACAAGCGCATCCCGAAAGTCATCCTCTATGGTCAACTCGCGACTGGCACAAGAAAAACTGGTCGCCCCCATCTCCGTTACATAGATGTAATAAAACGCGACCTCAAATCAGTGAACATCAATACTGACAATTGGGAAGACATAGATCTAGACCGCAACAGGTGGAGAGAGACAGTGACAAAGAAAGCTATGGACAGTGAAAGTACATGGGTCTCAGCCCAGGAAGAAAAACGCACAAACCGAAAAACGGCCAGCTCCTCTACCACCGAAGCAAAAGCCAAGGGGACCCTAACATGCGCTATCTGTGGACGGGAGTGTCTCTCCAAAATAGGTCTCCACAGCCACATGAGGAAGTGTGCTCTGAGATGAACCATAGTCGTCCTACGATTGAAGGAGGCCAATGAATGAATAGTTATGAAAAGGACTCACGGCTTGAACAGTATTCTTCTTTTCAGGAATCTTTTTCTCCCATCACTTCACTTTTCTATCCATTCATTGTTAAAAACGGCTTTGCGTCTCTACTTACAATGTGAACAGTTCTGTAATTATCTACCTCTACAGCCGACTCAAGTTTCTTGGTTTTTTTTTAGTAAATATTTTCATCAATCCTGTACCCAGAATGTAATCTTACAATCGCGCTTCAAACTAAGAGTGCCGCCTTTTTTAGTTAGGTGTTTGGGGTCGTGAAGCTGTTTAATGTTATGTTCATTCAAAACAGCCACTTTTTTTTCAGAAAACCAGCATTTTGGTTTATTATCGGTACCTATATATTTAATCTAACGTAGGGAAAGATTTTTTAAACATTCTTTTGTGGTAAGAGGATTTTCTATACTTTGTGCCGGATTTGGCCTAAGGGCCGTATTTTGGGCATCACTGTTCTAGGACTTAACCTTTATTGTTTGTTTTTTTCCCGGAACAAATGTGATGTTAGATCTTGATAAATAAAATCTCGTATGTAGATATAAACTGGACTATTTACAACAAAGCAGTCATTTAAGTCACATGTTCCTAAGAGTTTTATCTCTCTCTTATTTTCTTTACAAAATTAAAAAACAAAATCTTCGTCATCTTTTCAATAAGTAGATACAAATGATCAACAAGGAAATATCTTTACCTTACTTTTAAATTTTATATTTCTAAAGCTTTTTCTCCATTAATTTTCACTCGCTAATCATATCTTTGAAAAACCTAAAAAAAAAAAAAGATTACAAAGAGAGTTTATGTTGTTATGAGAAAAACTCAAGAGGCGGCCCTCATCGAATTCACCAACGGACCAGAAATATTCAAGCCATAATCTCGTTTCGATCGTTAAAAGTAATAAAATTTTAAAAAATCATTTGGCGTTATTTTCACATAAAAGCAAACAAGACAACACGTCTTATTTGATAAGACTTATCTGGAATAAGTAGAGTAGCGAACAGCATGAAAACCTACCAGAAAGTGTCGAAGGCACCTGGTTCGGTAGCTCAGGGTGTCACCCCTCCTTCATTAACTTTCTTTCAATATGTTAAAATAAACACTATTTCTAGTTATTTCTTTTTTTCTAAAAAAATACTGTAAGCTGATTACCTACTTTTATTATTTTTTTTACTCAAATGTAAAATGAGTGTTAATTCTAGTATAAAATCCCACTGTTTATGACATTTATTCAAATGTTATTGAAAATTTTACAATGCTATCAAATTAAAATTAGAAACAGACTTAACATAGCCTGAACAGGTTTTCATTGTTATACGCTAAGACAGAAATAGTATAACGTTGTGCTTTGTCATTTAAACTTAAACTACCATCTAGATGTGTCTATGCATTTTTGGACATAAATTAATAATAAACTTAAATATACTTATCTTTTCCAATCTGTCTGCTTTTGCTAATATATATATTTTTTTTACTTGGTTGTCATCCCCACAATGGTGTCACCCGGTGCAACCGCACCCCTGGCACCCCCTAGTGACGCTACTGCTCCAAGATAGCCCCTCTCCCTAACAATTTCGATTAATATATTGGAGTAGACAGGCTAGGAAATAAAAAAAAAAGAAGTCCGCACAACTAATTTGGTTCCCTTGCGAAAAGAAGAGTGCACTAGTACCCACTAGTAGGCCTACTTATCCTGTTCATCAGCGTTAGAGTAGTCCTCATTACTTTCTGTATAGTACCCATGTATATTATTAAAATAGCATAAAGTAAGGCATATTCAAAACTATTTAATAGTATATGTAAACTAATAACCGATGCAAGTATTTCGAACTTTTTAAGAAAATATTTATATCGCTTGCACTTTTTTAAATTAAGTAAAATAATCGGTCTCCCATGGTGATCTATTGTACACTTTCTTACATTGACTTCATTATTTATGTACCCTCTAGCTTTATATAATGCAAATATAATTTATTTCTTCATTTTTTATGAATTATAAAAAATGCCATTATATTGATATTAGACACTATCAGATGTCAATAGTGCATATCACTGACTATCATGTTTCTCTGTTGCTGTTATTATTGTTTAAATACATGTATAAATAGACATAAAGCAAATACGTCAATTATTTACTGCACATAAACATGTATGTTATTTATAAGCAAATTAATAATAACTCTCTACAGAGGAAATGGTTGCTATCAGTATCAATGGTGATGTTGTCAAGGGAAGCAGCTTTGATGTATTTTTAAACACTTTGATAAGAAACTTGGATGTTTGCGTGGACAAAGCTCCAGAACCAAGCACAATCACTCTACGCAAGCAAAATATGTTAATGGCATCTGGCACTAAGTGCCTGCACTTCGGTGATCAGCCGTTGCAGGCATCTACCTACGTGGTGTCAGTAAATCTATGTAACGATATTGCCCAATTTAGGAACATTACTATTAGGACGTTTGTGAAAGGTTTGTAAATATTTTTATATACTAGGTATATAAATATATATATATAACCCTAGTGGCGGACTGAAAGGGTTAATGTGTACTTGGCCTACTGACACGCACGACTCAGGCCAATCACACAGGTCAAGGGCTGTTGAACGAAGGACAGTACTGCTAATACACGCAAATATGGCCCGTACTTTGGTCGTGTGACGAGGGCTTTCACGGACCAGAGACAGAGCGTGTTAGAAAAGGCAGTCCAGTCCAGAACAGCAAGAAGTATGGACTGTGTGCTACAAAGTGATTCGTTGAAAATGTAGCTGTACGAGTCTAGAAGTTGACAAAGAAAGACTTGTACTGTTTAGTAGGCAGTTGTATTGTATAAGTAAGCATTTGAATTTGATGTAGCCAATTGTGTTGATTGGCTGTCGATGTATTTGTCATTAAACGGCCACATTGTTACTTGAAACGTTTGTTGTCAAGTTCTTGAGTTAGATGTGCTGTGTTGTGTAGCAGTGTTTACAGAAGGCCTGATAGAGAAGATCGTAACAATATATATATAACCTACGTATTTGTAAGCTAATGCGACGAAAGAATAACAACAATTGTATTAGGGAATGAATGAGCAAAAGTTTAATCATATTTAAAAAAGAATAATTTAATTCAGATAAAGTTACTTTTAATAAATATAATTGAATTTTAGTTCCTGCATTTCCTAATACATTCGTTGTCTGTGTCTCTGTCCGTCTGGGTGTCTGTCTGGCTAAAATTTAGTACACATTATTTCTCCGACACCAAGTTTCGGATCAAGCTAAAATTTCGCACAATTATTTCTTTTACCTGACAACACAAGATTCAATCTTAAAAATGAATTATAGGTAATAAATTTGTTTGTTTAGTATCTCAAAAAAGGAGAGAAATAGTACTTGAATGAATTGGTGGTTAAGCTGAATTATTCCCCCTCCCTGCAAGGGAAAGAAATAGTACTTCGGTGAGGAATGAGTTGAATTAGTCCCCTATATAGCGTATCGTCTTATCCAAACTAATTGATACACTTTATTTAAGCTTTTAGTTTGTTTGTTTTTTAAAGTATATCTTTTTATAGTTTGCTTGTTTTTTTTGTTTCAGATGGACAAAATTCAGTCGGAAGAGCTTCTACACATTGCATTGTAGTTGTGATTAATGTCATTATAGTAATGTTTTTTTTAGGATAAATTTTTACAATTGGAAGCAGTATTCTCTTTCCAAAGGTATTATAGTAAGGAAAATAGCTATTTTGTTGATACATTTATCTATGTAAGTTATACATTTCTATTATCTTGTCTTTAGCTCATTGCATAACGTTGTCGTTCAACGACTTGATTCATGCACCAGGTCTAACCAGATGTAGCTATTTTGTTTTAGGGTCCAGTATATCAAATTCGAGTGTTTCTTTGTGTTATCCAATGAGTTAAATATTTTAGTCACCCCAACTATATTAACGTCAAAGACGTTTTAAAATAGAGACATTTTTTTTTTAAATAAATTACTTTTGCCTTAACGTATCTTTATAGATTTAGCATGCTAGCTCAATCATATATGTGGACTAATATTGGGGATTTCTGGCAGAAGTTTTTCGTGATGCCTTTTAGCGATTAGCACACGCAACTTATTACAAGTTGGCATTCGAACACGAGTCTCCCTTGATGGGTAGCCAAGCGGTTTATATAATTCAAACAACAAACACACAACATGTGTTCAGAAACTTTAGTAAATTCTGAAGCCAGCAGTTTACAAAGTTGTTTCATGTGTAAAAAAAATATAATTACCAGTTTTTGGTTTCCCTTTAAAAACAAAGCAGTAAAAGAAATAAGAATAACATTAATTAGCTTTACAGTTTTTTTGTTTGGCTTACTTCCATATTATTACGTTTTCTCCATTTTAAATTACTTGAAGGTATAATATAAAAGTATAACTTAACTTCTTGGTATTTAGGCAACAAATTTAGAATCTAATTTCCTAAAGTGGCAATACTCTCTTTGGGGAAATGAAGATCAACATGATGTAAGAGATACAACTTGCCACTTGTATAACAGAGGGAAAAAAAAAACAAATATTGGTTTTAATTTTGTTGAAGAAGGTTATGAAATTAAAATTTTGGTTTTTATCTAAGGCAATTACTATTATAAATAATTATGTCAAAATAAAAGTCTAAAATTCTGTAAAATGTAACACTGTTTGTAAAGTTGTACTCATAGAAATGTATTATCTTAGACTTTGCGCTTTTGATATGCCATTATCTTAATTAATCTTTTTTTTTTTTTGGTTGGCTAGTCAGTAACTACAGTCATTAGTTTAGTATTTTGATTTGTGTTTTTTAAGAATGTAAGTAGAAATGATTTTTAGCAGTTATTAGTTTTGCGTTGTCTGTCTGTTGCCCTTCCGTCTGTCACACTTTGAGCACAAAAACTAAAACAAACGTATTTGAAAATCCATCTCAGAACATTTTGCAATTTTCAAGGTTCATCTACAAATGTTCAGAAAACTTTTATTTTTGTTTATAAAGCTATTAATGTAATTTGTATGTGTGTATCATACACATAATTTCAAAGATGTAAGTGTAGTTTACGTTATTACAGATCTTGCATTATATCTAACTAAGGACTAGGTAACTTTAATATATTTTTTTTACTTTAGTATGTTTGTTGTCGTCTCTTTGCGATATTACAAGAACATAGCTTGAATATTTCTTTTCAATGGGCAGATCCGGATGGCTGCCTGGTCGTGCGGTTTGCACGCTGGACTGTCGTTCAGATTTATCGATGGTTGCGGGTTCAAACCCAGCCCGCTCCCATCCCCCGTCGTCCTGCGGGAGGTTTGGACAAGGAAGTAATTATCTTCAACTCTGAAGGAACATACGAAACATGTGAAACATTTTACAAACATTTTACAGATTAAAGAAGAAGCTTTTTAAACAAAAGGAAAATTTATATAAAAAATTTAAAGAAACTAAGTCAAAAAGAGTTTATAAAAAGTATATAAAATTTAACACCTAACCCAAAAAGTAAGCAAACAGCTGCAGAGTGAATACATAAACAATGAATATCTAATGATAACAACAAAAACATATGGTCATACATTAAGTGTAAGAAAATGGAAACAACAGGCATAGCGCCATTAAAAAGAGCAGATGATAACATAATACAAAATGATAATGAAACTAAAGCTAACATCCTAAACAAATACTTTGCATCAGCATTCTCAGCCCCAGGAGACAAAGACATTACTTAAATTGAACCAAGTAGGCAATATAGGAGATATAGTAGTACAAGAAAAGGGAAATTCAAAAACTTTTATTCCCCATCAAACCGAATAAGGCATCTGGACCTGATGATATTCTTGCTAGATTGCTTAAAGAACTAGGCAGTGAGCTAGCAACAGTGTTTAAAATACTTTTCCAAGTATCTCTTAACCAGGGCAGAGTACCAAGGGACTGGAAAAAAGCTAATGTGACACCTCCCTCCCAGTTCGACAATTAAACTTGGCAGGGCACGATTTCCGTATGGCTGACGAACGTTTTCTGAGTACAGATTTTTTCGTAGAGTTGAAAGGGGCCACATGGAAACGGTTTAAAGATCAATTTGCTTTAATTGACATAGAAAAGAGCACCTAGCTGCAGGCGGCTATGCAAAGAGACCAAAGCCACGGGATGCACATTTGATGCCAACAGAAAACCCACTGCCGTGGACAGACGCAGAAAGAGAAAAGACATCGTATATATTATAGATAGAGAGAGTCTTTCCAATATGCACCATGTCTAAACTATTGGAGTAATGAAAACATTTAGTCAATCTTCCAAGGATGCTGGCATGCATTTATTTGTTCTAACTGAACATTGATTGTAAAGTTTTAAACAAAAAACAAGGATGTTTCGAAGTTTCTTCCTCCTGTATAGTCTCATAAAGATGTAGCGACGTCTTTGATGTGTTCACATTTTCCAAAAACATGAAAGAATGATCATTGGAATCATTAACTGAGTCTCTCTTAAACTCGACACCATATGAAGAGACTGAAACAGAACACGTTAAATATAGAAATACTTTTGTTAAAACCTAACATATATCGAGTGAATTAATTTAAATCAACTATAACTATACACATTTTGGTATCTTTAGGGCGACTCTAATGTGTACCTGACATTAGTTGGGGAAAAGGGAAGGCGGTCGGTCATAGTGTCACAGGACACCCTCGTTAACCACGGACCACAGAAACAGATGACCTTTACATCATTTGCCCTATAGATCACATGTTCTGAAATCTAAATTAAATGAATGCTACAGCTAGTAATTCTGAGTTTTATCTTTGAAAAACGTTAATTGTCTGTTTAACATTATTTACTGTTCTAATAAAATCATTGACTTTCGAAGTCCAATATCCTGCATCATAAAGAGGCAACACAAAACAAGACAGCTAACTCTTTATGACCTTTTTTGGAAGTTATTTACAGTTTAAACCTCTGCTTCCTTGTGGTTACATCCAAATATAGATCTAGTAAAATTTTCGTTAACCCCCGAGGAACAATCAGTAGGCAGCTGTCAGAAGACACTGATCACCCTCACAGAACCAGCCACGCCGCTGATTCCATCATACCCTCGCACTTACCGCTCCGTTAGGATACATCTGCTGCTTGAAGGGGGGTGGGAACTGCTGTGTGGGCAACATCGTTCTGACCTTTGATAAATCTCAAACATTTCTCTCATTTCTATGATGTGGTCAATAGTCGCTGTACTAGGCCATGGTAGTAGTGTTGACAGTTATATTGAGTCTATGCATCTGTAAATGCTTCATCGAAAAAGGGTTCCGACTTGATGATTATTTATACTCTCTAATCCAAAATAGGCTTGTTAGTTGAAGAGCTAGAGCTGTTTACATACATTTAGAATGATCACAAGAGGATTAAGGGGATATGATGAGTAAATTTGAAGGGTTTACATACCTTTTTGTTTCATTTTGATGACAAAAACTAGAAATGCTATAAAAAGGACACCCGCAACCATAAAAATTGCTATTAGTATCGTAACTTGAGAGGATCTAAACTCACTGTTTTCCTCCGCTTTTGATGGTATCTCTGCTGAGGAATGAAAAAAAACAACCCGAAATATATTGTTATTCTTGTGATAGAAAATATAATATAATAATGTCTATTTTTATAGAATGCTTTAGAATTAATTATTTGTTTCGGAAACAGGGGAAGTTTTGACGATGACGTAGCTAGTAAAAACAAGACTAGGTTATAAATATCAGGCGATGTAAACAGACTAGTTTAGGAAGCCTTAGACAGCTTGTTATGAACGTAGAGAGTTAGCTGACATTCGGCGTTTTTTCTTCGTGGCCTTTTAAACTTTGCTGTTCATTATCAGCGTCGACAAAAAGTCTATTGCTTGTTTGGCCTTTCGCCTGTGTTATTGGATTTCGTTGAGTGTCACCTCCATTTGGTTTATCTGCATTAGACACCCGCGTAAGTGCCTAACACTATAAACTACAATCAAGTTAAAAGAACTACATTAAACAATACAAAGTAAAATTAAATATATTGAAGAAAAATAAATTTGTATTTTTAGTTAGTTGGGGTGTCTAAGCACTTTCGTTCTTCCCGTGACACGAGTCTGGCCACCGAACACATAAATCTCCGAGTCCAATGGTACGGAACCTCAGAGTTTTGACTACAAGCAAATATTCAAGGGTTCCGGATAGTATCGCGTAACGGGCGATATGACCAACGGTACGTAGTTTGGTCATGAATGGTAGTAACCTTACCAGAAAGTTTGATGTGCCTTAGCTTTTAAAATCAGACGATTACGTTTAGTAGGTGCCTTTTTTTTAGTTACATGCTATCGGTCAATCTAGTAGATTGGTTTAGTTGAAGGTATAACGTTATGCACTGTACGAGTAATTGCAATGTTATTAGAAAAAGAGCATTGTTTATTTTTACTAAGACTTAGGATTAGCTAATAGAATTGAACCGTAATCAAATTTTTGGCAAAAGCCATTTTGCGACAGAAGTTCTGACGACAATTAAAACAATAACAATTCATATAATAATTAAATTTCTTTTTAACTATAATTTAGCACCGGATTGGATTTGATTCTTTTAAATAACTGTGACATTTTAAGTCGCGAGGGATTATCTTTTTCTTTTGCAACTTCTTGTGTGGCTAAAGAGGCCCGTCCTTGATAGCTGCTGTCACAAGTTAGGCATATGTAATCACCAGGCGCAGTTGCATTTTCAACCTTCTTTCTTTTACTGTTGCGTAGGCATCTGAATAAAATAAATATGGGGTCTTTGTAATCAACATCGAATTTGTTCCTTCTTCCAAATGATTGAAACTAACTTAGAGACAATTTTTGGAAGCCATCGAGTAAGTTAGTGCCCTAAGCTTTATTATGTATTGCCTATAGTTAATTCAGAGCACATACATTTTCATTCCCCAACAAACTAAAATACTTTCAGAGAGTGAAATTTATTTGCTCTGTTATTGGTACTGTATCCTCTCCAGTATAATTACTCAGAAACATTCGGACCTTCCCTTCTATACGCCCATGCTTTATTTCTGTGTAAGGAAGCTTTAAAGAACATTGATACAGTTGAGGATCTGTCAGCATGTTGGGGTAGACAGTAGTTAGTTGACCAGACAAGTCTATGACATAATCTCGATTTATGACCAAGTCCTAAAAAAGGAAAAACGTTTAATGATATTAAAAAAAAAGACAGTATCTCCTTTATACAAGTTAGAGAGCGATTTTTTTTGCTCTAAGAAAAGGAAAGGTAAATTAAAAAAGCAATATTTGTAATCCCTCCCCCTTTTCTTCTCCTGAGAGAAAAGAATCCTGGTTAAACGAATCTATAAACCTACTACACACCATAATATTCTATTGATAAACCTATGGATCTAGACTTACAAGATGGTACGCAAAATATCTCTAAACATTAATTTACTCAATTTACATATATTAATTGTTACACGCGGAAATAAATCGAAATTTTGTCCCCTCAAAAATGTATGTTCTCATTTATGGCTAAATTTAAAAACAAATAGAGCTGTGAAGTTTATAACCAATGAACATTCGCATTTGACTACTGTAAAAGTAGTAATATCTCTAAATTTGGGAACAATTCCGATAATGACTAAAAGTAAAGTAGCTATAATATATGTAACACAGAAGCATGACTTAGAAAATACAAGAACAGTAGCGTCACTAAGGGGTGACACCCGAGTGGAAAAAAAAATCACTTTATCAAAAAAAAAATACCAACTTAGATATGTGACAGAAGCAAGATCATAACGCATAATAATGGTTGAATAAACTTATTTTTTTTTTTGGGGGGGGGGGGGGGAAATCAATAGCAAGATTTTATATTGTGTGATAAATAGTGGGCATGTCCACAATAAGAAACCCGCGAGAAGACTGAAGAACATTTATCAAGTTTTAAAACTTGGAACAATTAGGCAGCTACAAAAAACAATTGACAGGGAAGTCATTGCTATGATTGACGTATAGAGGGGAAAACAGAGGAACATCTTGCACTTATAGATTGCTTACTATCGCATTGTTTCTAGCAAAGCAACAGTTGGTATATGGTGGCGAATTGAAGAAGACTTTTAATAAATAATGGAATTTCTTTCTTGGGATTATGGAAATGTTTTCCAAATATGACCCAGTGCTGAAATAAATAACTTATACGATTGCAAGGCAGCGATGAAAAAAAAAAAGTTACTTTCCAAGCTTGTACCAAAACTCAGAGAGTTTATAAATGTTTTAGCAAACCACTTAAGGGACATACTTATCAGAGACATAAATGCTGCAAGGTACTCTGGTATCTTGTATTAAAGCACATCTAACATAAATCTCTGAAGTTGTAAGATATATTTACAGTAGCAATGGTTATGTTAAAATGACTGAAATATTGAAGAATATTCTTCTGTAGGTGAACCAAAAGCTGATGGTAGCAGTTCTGGTTTAAAAAGCCCGGAAAGAGATGAGCTTAACGTATTGATATGATGAGCTCAAGGACATGCTAATGAAACAAGAATGTCAGGAATTCACTGTCACGAGTCGAGTCTGTGACCTATTTCGACCAGTTTCTAGAACCTCGAGGTCAACCAATGCAGGTGTCCAGCGTAAACAAGTTAATTTTAGATGTCCAATCGAAGAAAGAGGTTAAGGGAAAAAAATAGCACACGTCAGCTTCTAGAAGGTCAAAGTTACTAAAATAATTATCGGAGAAGGTTCCAGGATTCTGGAATGTACGATCAAAAAAAGTATAAATTAAGGGAAAGTGAGTCAGACGGGGTTCTCGCATAGTAGTAGATCTTGTAGAGCGTTGGTCCTCGCATAGTAGTAGATCTTGTAGAGCGTTGGTCCTCGCATAGTAGTAGATCTTGTAGAGCGTTGGTCCTCGCATAGTAGTAGATCTTGTAGAGCGTTGGTTCTCGCATAGTAGTAGTTCTTGTAGAGCGTTGGTCCTCTCTCAGTAATGAGTTATATGTTATTAGCGGGTCCATTAAGTAAAGTTTTAGCAGTTGAAGTTGAAGTTATACTAAGAGAAGTTTTATGTAACATTTAAGTTTTATTTATGAAGTATCAAGTCAAGTTGTAATTGAATTAAGAAGTTAATTTTGATGTGAAAGTTTGAAGAAGTTATTAAAGAAGTTTGAAGAAAATACAGATGTTTCTTTCTTCATTTCATTGATTTGTCAAGTATTGAGAATATAATCCCTGGCAAATGTGCTCGTCACATTCACGAAGAATGCAGACAGTATTAAGAAGAACAGAAGAGTAACTTGAATGGATGAGTACATCGTCTATTTTAGCTAGTTGGTCTAAATTCTCAATCAGAACATGCTTTAACATACTTTTTTTTCGGTTTCTAGCAAAAAGTTTTCTTTCTTTGTTTCTTTTACCAATTGAGGGGATATTTTAATTAATGATAGAGTGTCAAATAAACACCTGCTGTTGCTGTTTGACTCATAAAAGAACAATTTAATGAAAGTGTGACGACGAAAATCTTTGCCATTGCTCTGAAAACACTAGAGGAGTAGCGCTAAGACAGCTGTCTGTGAATACATGCAGACCTTTCATTGTTTGACTTTCTTGATGGCAGATGTACTGAGGGACAAGTCAACACAACACAAGAGTACCTTCAAATTAAAGTGTTAAGTATTGGCAAAGTGAAGGCTAAGCTAGAGAACTTCATTTACTCTACGAAAATGTGTGACAAGTTATAGCTCCAAATCTAAATGAGATCACTTTTGTCCAATCAAACTAGCATGTTATTGCAACAGAAAAAAAAGTTTTAACGATAAGAAAATATCAGGACAGTAATCAGGACAGTAATCTTAAGATTCCGGATTCACTAATAAAATACAGAATAAGAGGTTTATGCTGAGTGCATCAATCTCTTTTATACTGAGCCAGACGATAATATGTTTGAGCTAATAGACATCTACTGGCAGCAAATCTTTGAAGGACGTCAACGAATATCTACCAGCCTTAGATTTAAACCTTTAACTGTTTCTTGCCAAATGCATGTCTCAGTGGTACATAGTATGCCTACGTGGCGTCATTTGAAAAAAGCTTTTCAAAAGTTTAGTTAATAAACAACTATTAATAACTTTTGAAAAACGAATTTCAAATCAAGCAATCTGTCCATTGAAAACGAAGTCGAAAACTATATTGTGTTTAAAGTTAGTTATAAGTTTTCAAATTTGAAATCTTGAAAAGGACATTTAACTTTATATTTTCTAAAGTTATTGTAGACTTTTAAGTGTTAAAATTGAAAAAATAACTTTTATTTTTTTTTCACCGATCAATATACTTTTCATAAAGTTGCTTTTATAAAGTTGCTTTTATTTTTTTCAGTAGTCGTCTTTAAGAAACTACCACTATAATGTTAAAAGCTCTTTAAAGTTTACTAAGGAAAGCTTGTTCAGCTGATGTTTAATTTGTTTATAATTTAACTCTTTGTCTCCTAATGTACGACACCAACGCTGATTTGACATCATTAAATTATATTAATGTTTAATTTTATCAACTTATCTTAGACAAAAAGAGCAGGCATTCCCCTTTAAGTCTACACCAAACTAAAACATTTTCTGATGACAAAGACAAAAGTATTCAAGCCCAATCATAACAGGGCAGTGAAATAGTAATGAGAAAAATGAAGAATTCCATAGAAACTTGGAAAAATAATAACGGAGAGAAAGAGTTAAAAATCCTAGATGTTAATCTATGTAATAATTGACGATAAAATGTCAGCGACAAAAAATTAAAACAATTTAAAACAGAATCGACATTAATTTTAACTTTGTGTAACAGTAATCAACGAACTGTATCATTGCGCAAAAAAAAAAACGAAGATACTTTTTTTTTTTTTTTGGGGGGGGGGGGGGGGGGTCGCGTCAAAGTGAGGAATTGTAAAAAGGAGTCGCCGAGCTTAAAAGGTTGAGAACCGCTGCATTAGAGCATGGAATGGGTTGCCTAAATCAGCCAGGAAAACCAGTGACTTAGCAGAGTCTTAATCTCTAACAAAAATTGCATGACTAGATTGACATTTGGATACATGCACAATGTAAGTTTTTCTACTTTGATAGGACGTCTGTTATTTATAAGATATGATAAAATTGAAGCAATAATTGGCTTAAACTACTGAAGTCGATACAAAGGTATAAAATATAGTTCGACAGTCACATTATCCCTAACACCTGTCAAGGAGATCAAATCCTTAGTCGTGAGATCGCCAATAAAATTTAGGCACTGCCAACTAATCTTCATTAAATCTGAGAAGTAAAAATGTACACACGGGGTATGTTAATGTTTAATTAAATTAAAAAAAAAGGAAAACACCCCAAAAACTACCTTCATTTATTTATTCTTAATATTTAAGAAAAAGGATTTTAAAAAATCAACATTTAGCCATACATATTATCATGATTTTATAGTGATAAGGTTATGTCTCTAATTAGAATCACTAAATAATTATTATTTATCAGCGTATGCTGTTAAGTCGTATCAATTGTTCCGGGTTCATACCCTGTCCGCTCCCATCCCCCGTCGTCCTGCGAGAGCATTGGACTGGGAACAGTGATGCCCAAAACACGGTCCGCGGGCCATATCCGGTCCGCGACGTGGTTCCATCCGGCCCGCCAAAACGTAGGTGTATAAAATTAAGTGGTTGAAAAAATGTATCTTTATGAACGTTAGGGCTCTAATTTTTTTTCTCTAATGTATTGGTACCATGGCCCTTAACATTTGTGTTTTTATGTCTTGGGACTCTGAATATAAATTACAAAAGGGAAAGTAGTCGTATCTTTACTTGTTTGTGAAACAATATAAAAGCCAACTAGTTTGTTCCATAAAGAAATTGAAAAAAGAACAACATATAAACAGCATTCTTGATTTTGAGCCGCGAATAAAAGATAGTTAAACTACGGGTACTAGATCTACAGGTTTCTACTCTCTAATAGTTTCAGGCTAATTATATTTGTTTGTTTTTTTAAATATATTTTAGTTTATGTGGTCTGCATAAAAGAGTGTTGGTAATTAAAATGGCCCGCAGGATGAGCAAGGTTGGACATCACTGGACTAGGAAGTAGATTATCTTCTACTCTAAATGCACATCTGAAACATAATACATGTTACTAGCAATACTCCCTTAAACTTAAATATATCCAATATAGTAGCAGCTAAAAATTGCTGTATGCATAGATGTTTAACCTTTATAAATGTATATATTCTTGAAAAAACGAATACATTTTGATGCGTTAAATGAGATACCGCGCAATCATTAAATTACCATTGGTTAAAGGAAGACCAGTTCTGGTGTAGGCTGTTTCAAATGTAGAACCACCTTCAAATGTCGTGCTAGAAGGATTATCTAGTTCTGGAATACGACATGGATGTAACTCTAAAATATGCTTAAACTTTGATTCACAGTTAACCTTCATAGTTTTTAATGCATCTAAAAAAAAAACAACAACATGAAAAGACTATTAAAGCTCTAAGTTTTAACATTATTTTTTTAACTAATATACTAAAAAAATAAATAGGCATAATTACCTATAGCATATAAAATGACTTACATTTTATAGCTAATAATGTGCTTTTTTATTTCATGCCAAAACATACACAAATACTAATCACTACAAAATTTTACAGATAAGTTTGTTGAATTAACTTATCAGACAGTTTTATTAAATATCTAATGGAAAATAATTTAAATACTAATGGAATAAAAACATCACATGTACATGCTTTTTTTGAAAACACCAGGTCATTGGAATATATATGTTTAACGTCTTTACTGGACGTGACATTAATTGATAGAAGAATATTTTTACGTAAGGGACTTCAGTTTAAAAGGTAAGTGAAATTTGAATTTTGAGATTTACAACTCATCTCAAGCACCCATGTTCAGTTCTAAAGGCAGATTCAGGGCCGGTAAGCATTTGAAGCACTAAACAACGCCATCATTACAAAAAACACAGAATTTTTCCTAAACAGTTCATCTCTTCGTACACGCTGCCGAGTTACATGCTATGTATATTTTACAGTTTGGTATATCTCAATTCTGCTTTGTAATTGCGTACGGTATCCATGTATATAGGTTACAAAATTGGTAACTGTTAATTACATACAAATGACAACTTACTTTGGATATTTACTATGCTTTACGTTTGATGGAATCTACTTACTAGAAAAATGTAGACGACATCGTTTCAGAACTTGATTTCGTTGCAAGCCAGTTATTAGTAATTCCCAGATTCCAGCACTAAGCCAAGTGACATTAGATATTATCAACGTTATGCTTACATCCCCGGTGTCGTTTGATTTTGTGGCTGTTGTCTTGGAATAGTTTTGGATGAAGTCCATGCATCTAAGCTGGGAGTCACAAGTTGAAATTACTGTTAAGTTTTTAAACCAAGACATCTCTTGCAGCTGACTTTCATTTCCTGGCCAAACGAAGGGGATGGTCAGGCTTTGGCCTTCGTCAATCGTTACACAAGTCTCGGACTGTGCATCTTAATTCATTAGTAAAAAAACAAAATAGAGAGGTAATTTTTATTAAAGTCTTTAGCGTCACATTATATGTTTATACACAACAGCTATGTATTGTCTCAGTTTAAGATCAAGGCCTAAATTTAAGTCACAATTTTATAACGAAAGAGTCCATGGTCAGCTAAATACCACGTTTAATTATTTTCACACTGACGCGTGATGGCCGAGTGGTGAAGCTTGGAGACCTAAAAAAGAGCAGACTAGAATACTGGATCTAGCCAGCGTAGCTAAAGGGGGGGGGGATGGGAAAGATTTTGAAGATCCCCATGGGCCCCCACTTGAGGGGGGCTCCAAATGACAAATGAGTGTCAGAAATTTATTTTTAAACAAATTAAATATTACTTCACTGTCATGTAATCTGGCTTTTCAAAATGCTATAAGCCTATAATTTAGTGACCCTGTTGCATGTATTCCACACAGGTTATTACCATTGTTAAATTTTTTTCTATTTATTTTCGGATGCGAAAGTGATTGTTCTTAGATTTGATTTTATATTGGATGCTGAGCATGCAATTTTTTTTCTATTTCATCAGTTTTTTATTTGCCATGAAATATCATGGACAAAGACAATATCTGTGTGAGTTTTCTAATGTTTTGTGTATATTCGAGTGACTAATTGTGTCAACAGTTGTCTTTTTTCAACATTTATGGATTAAATTTATAATAAAGACTAAAGACTAAACCTAGATCTAGATCAGTAAGTTGACTTTGTTTACATTTTTAAATATTTTTTTTACAATCACAGAGATAAAAGTTTTTAATTTTAAACAGCAAATCAATATTAGGTTAGTTGCTCATTTATTAACCTTCAAAATAATATCAAACACCTGCCTGCAGCAAGAACTAGAAATATTTCTGTCTTTGCTGCCATGATTAAAACTGCATTATGCTCAGCGAATTCCAGGGATCTTGTTACCTTTACTAATACTATATTTAAATAGCGAGTATTTTAAGGTTACGCTAATTAATCTTGATGAAAATGTAAAAAATCGAGTACAACAGATTCAATAGTTATTCTTAATAATTCTAGAATCGTCCATTATTCGAGTTTAGCTTCTATAATTTCACACTCTAGTTATTTCCCCTTATTCACTTTTCCTCAATCCAATGGGAACCTAACTGTTCTTATAGAGTGATAAAAGAGTGAATTGAAAGGGGGGGGGGGAAGTAAATAGAAAAATGTATATGTTTGTCTCATCGTCAAAGGAAATTTCACAATCATGCTTTTTTTTTGTTGTTAAATTAAAAGAACTGGGAACTTCCTTGTAGAATTTGATGAAGTTACGAAACTCATATTACATAGAATTGAATATGGGAAGACACATTATTAGTCACCAGAAATTTGAAAAGAGTTAATTAACTTGATGGGCAATAAAGTTAGGGAATCAATTGTTGGGAAAGTCAAGCAAGTTTATTACTTTTCTCTGATGCTTGATTCCACTCCAGATGTTTCTCATTAAAAATAAGGTATCTCTAATTGCTCATTACTTAAATGTTGAACATTTTGAGATAAAAAGAGTCATTCATTATACTTTGAAATTTTGAAACCTGATCCACAATATTAGAAAAAATCCTAGCCCTAACCCTAACCCTAAAAACTTTTTAAAGACATTGGACTAGACTTTGATATGTACAGTCACAATCAGTGGACGTCGGTCTGGCCTGCAGAAACGTCTCTTAGACATAAATTCAAAGGCAACAGTTCTGAACTGTGACAATCACTCTCTTTACCTTAAAGTTCTTCATTTTGCTAAAATAGATCCAGCAATTGTCACCTTTTTCGGAACTGTACATGAATTGTTCAATTTTTTTTTCTAATTCACCCCATAGATGGGCCAAACTGAAAGAAGATGGAGCCGGATAATTTAAAAAAGAAGAGTAATACAAAGTGGTCTGCAAGAGAAGAATCTATGTCGGCAGTTTCCTTGCATCTCGACAAAGCCATCAAGCTGTTGGAGAAACGTTCTGGATAAGCAACTGAAAGTATGGACACAAGAAGCAGTACCCATAATCTTCATCATGCAGTGGAAAAATATGATTTTTTCGCTTATCTGGAATTCTGGTCAAATAATAGTTCAGAAGAAACTACAAACGTCTGGACTGCACATACGGGAAGCTGCTGAAGAAATTAAAACCATTTCTTGCTCTTTGTAAAATGATGAGAAATAGACAAAACTGGTAACTCAATCCATCCAAAAAGAAAAAGAAGGTAGTGAATGCTATGGATTTCCTGGAAGCAAAACAAACAGAAGAAAGAAAAAGATTTGGTGGAAAGTTGAGTTCTAATGTGGAATGTCAATAGAACTGTAATTCAAAGTGTTGCGATATACTTTATATGGAGATGAACGACAAATTCAAAAGGCTGGAAAACCATGTGGACACCTTTGGGTTTCTTGTTGAACACAGACATCTCGTAGATTCTATTAATGATGACACGCTGATGAAAAACTGTGTTACTTTTTCCTGTTTAGATGATAAAATACAGGCGAATCGCTTTTTCAATGAATTCATTGATTGACGAGCACTTTTCATCAACAAACCAGTACCACAATCACCTATTGACATATTGATGATGTTGGCTTCGTATAGTAATGATGTGTGCTCAAGCCTTGCAACCTCTATTGAATACTGCTAACACAGGCCACTTACATTGCATCATGCAAGAGATAATTTTCAAAGCTCAAGTTAATCAAAAACTGTCTCAGGATAACAACGACTCAAGAATGGATTAGCAGCATGGACTTAATGTGAAAAGAGTAACAAATATTAGACAGTATCGATGTAGATGATGTTATAGACATATATGCTGTAGAGAAAGCAGTACGAAAAGCGATATGAATTGAGATTTGTAACTTGTGCATTATTTCGCAAATAAACAACCCTATTATTCATTGTTAATTTTACTGATATATTGTACCAATTTAAATTTAGGCTTCTTAAATATTTAAGTACATTATCTCATGTCATTATGTCGAATGTAAAACTGCAAGGGACCCCCAAAGAGGTCAATCTCTCCGGGCCCCCGAATTCCTAGCAAACGCCCCTGGATCTAGCTTGGGATATAGTATTGTTGTAACTCTAGGGTAGGCACTAAACGTAAGGCAGACAACATCCCACATCAGAGATTTCAGAAATATCATCAACGACTTTTCGTCGAAAAACAAAACTCGCAAATTTCCAGCGTCAAAGTTGTACTTTAGTTTTTAATACATTATTTTTTGCTTAAGCAAACTACTATCTTCTTTGTAGAATTTTTTTGTTGTTGTTGGAAATACATTTTTGAAAGACCTGACTGAAAGTAAAATTAGGACTTTGGACTTTGAAATCCAACCCTGAATATAACTTGAATTGAATTCGATATACAATTTCAGTAACTAAAAGCTTAAAGCAGGGCGTTTTCAGATTTAATGCCAATACTTGCCAGTAGGAGAACTTCCAAATAAGTTAATCCATCCTGATGGTTGTCGCTGGCGTCAGCCACCTGACACATAGAGTGGTGCCAGCTCTTGATGTTGTTAATGCAGTTGATTCAGAACTGCGCTTCATCAGGCCCTTTTCTAAGGATGACTCGTGAAAGAGCTGTAGACCCACATGAAGCCACGCTGTTTAACAAACTGCCAGCCTCAGCCGTCTCAGAGAGAATTTTTTGTAAGGCACCTTTACAACGTTGAGGGTGTAAAAGTTCATCAGCTGCAGGGTTCTTCTGACCACCTTCAGGGACTCTCTCACTGGTAAAAACAGTAGTATCGAAGTCCACTGGTTTCAGACCCTGTTGATGGATTTCTTGACATTCACATTTCCTTAGTGAAGCACCGCATGTACAGTTGTTGCTTACCGCCTGAATGCAACAATCAAAAATCAAGTTCCCCTCGTAGGCACTGGCAGATTGACAGGGGTCATTAAGGTCCAAAGTGACAGGCTCTAACAAAGGCTCAAAGTTGTCCTGCTCTGTCCGGTTCGTTGTGGCACTCAAAGCTGGTATAGCAAAAGTTTCAGTCGCGTAGCAGACTTCTTCTATTGCTTCGACTGTCTCTTTCTGTTCATCTGTGTGCTTCTTGTTAAGATTGACACGCATTCCTTGTAACTATCAGTACAGCCACAGTCCTGAATGAGTAACGGTTCATAGTTGTTGTATAACGTTGGACTTCTCTCTCTTAAAGGATTGATCTGGCCTTGCACGTTACGTATCAGTTTGTCCATAGAATGATTCATCAAATCCTGGAAGGTACAAATATCACGTAACCTGTTCTGCATGGTGTTCAGCACCTCACCAATATCTGGTTCTACCTCAAACAGGTAGGTCTCGGGATCCTCCCCTTCATCAACCAGGTTCTGTCGAAGACTAGCTCTCATCTTCTCTTTGACACAGAAGATCCTCAGCTCCCTGGCTTGGAGCTCCTCTTTTAACTGTTTACAGCTAAGTTCATCTAGCTGCCTAAGCGTTGTCATTCTTTCCTTTCGTTGAGCTGCCCAAATCCCACTTCGACACCAATTGTTGTAACTCTAGGGTAGGCACTCAACGTAAGGCAGACAATTCAGTTTAACAGGAAATAAATAGTTGTGTTTATTCACTAGGACAAACACATAACATCATTCAGCTTCCTCAGAGTCTTGCTACTAAGTATACCAGTCCTTTGCTACTTAACCCGAATGTGGACCAACGACAGCCTTCATCGCTTCGCTCCAGGTCCATTCTACAACCTTCAGCACAAAAGCTGGCTTCTTTCCAAACATTCAGACTCTTTACAATCCCTGTTATTCTCTCTATACTAGTGTCTTCCTGTTTACGTTCACTAGTGCGCTAGTGCGCACATCAAGCACTGGTGCAAGGCAGGGTTACAACAGTATGATGGATCTATTCAGAGATGATATTTTTGTATTTTATATTGACAAGTTAAATGAGTATTATTTCATTTACATTACAAGAGGAATTGTAAAAGCCAAAATAGTCATTACTAATAAGAAACTTAAAAAAAAATAAAGAAGAATTAGCCTAAACCAGAATAAACCTAAAGCCAAACCTAACAAAAAAACATGCAAAAGTAAAAAAACAACTTTTTAATACCGAATCGTTTAGCAGGTACGTCATAAATGTAATAACTATTGGGGCTGCCCAGTGCTACTTTAAACTTTCGGTGTCTTAAAATAGGGTGACACTGATTGATCTGAAAACTATTATATTCGTCTTCTACCATAATGCTCAGAAAAGATGCAGACCCAGAACCTCAGAGTATGTGTGGACAGTGTAATAAACACATTTACAAAAATAAATACTGCTTGATTAGCGGTGAATCAGTTTCTTTCTTCATTGTATGACTGAAGTGACTCTTCTGAGCATAAAGAATAGAAATGTTAGTATTGTTGAAGAAGATGACAAGGGCAATGTCTGAAGCCTCCTCCCACCTGGTTTCTACTGTTTTGAGGTCCTCCATGAAGGTGTGGTGCCAAGTTATACTAGGCATGCGTAGTTCATTTTGTCGTAGAACATGTCCCGCAAATCTCATGCGATGCTCTGTCACAACCTCACTAAGTGGTCGACTCCAAGTTCGGCATAGGATTTCCTTGTTTAAGACCCGATCTCTATAACTGACTCCCAAAATCAGTCTCAGCCATTCTTGTTGAGTCACATTTAGTCTTTTCTTAATTTTGACAGATGACTTCCATGTCTCACATGCATACTTTGCAGTTGCAATGACGATTGTGATGAGAAAGTCTATATGGATGAATTTTGTATATATAGCCTATCTTCTAATTTGTGATAGCCTTTTTTTTTAAAGAATATATTTACAAAAAAAAGAAATACCTTTAAAAAAGAGGCCCATTAACAAAACAGTTTTAAAACCATTTCTATTCATTCGTATTAAGTAAATTATTCCAATGACCTATGGATAAAAAGAAACATTAATGTCAATAATAATATGAAATTTGTGACATCAAGTTTGGTGGCATCTCATAGCTCTCCTATAAAAAAAAAGAATGTAATTTAAAGTTTTCTTAAATGTAGGCTATTCTATAAATAGCAAACATTTTGGTGTATCTTCTTAACAGAATCTGAAGTAGTGATAAAAGAATTATTTTGTAAACGAAATAATAATTTTTCAAACATCTCAGGACTGTAGAAACAAATCTCAAAGTCTTTTTTTTTATTATTACTAAGACGTCATTTGTGATCTTTTAATATGACGTATTTGATATTTGAAAAAAAAAATTTTAGTTGTTTTTGTTTTTTTAAATCTGTCCAAAGCTGCCTTCTATTATTTTATCAGAAATGGAAAAGTGGTTTGAGTGCTGAGACAAGTCCCAAAGTCCCAAAAGTCTCAAAAAGCCCGTGGAGTCTGGGAGCGCATGAGGCGCCCTGACCACACTTCCCCGTGGTGGAGGCTGTCCAGGCCTGAGCAAGCTATTATAGCACAGTACAGGACAGGCCACTGTCCTGTTGGCTCAAATTTCTAGCGGCTATGGCCAAATTTTGATTCACGGTGCTCCCGCTGCGTGCAAGAAGAGGAAACCGTGCCACATATTCTGTTTGACTGCCCCAGACTTGCTGATCTCCGTCTCGACAGGACTGGGAAACCAAAAATGCTCGACCTGTATGGCGACATTTATGCACTACGCAAGACAGCAGGGTTTCTGTCCAAGGCTTTAGCAAGAGAGGATTTGAGCCTCTCAAGCCCTAACTCTAATGGAGTTTGATGATGATGATTTTATCTCTTTTTTTGTTTGCTCGTATTTGTTTCTGTCTTAAAAATGTAAACGGGATTTTAATATGTCAATAAGAAAAACCTTTTTTAAAAATACATTTTTAAAAAGACAATATATTCATTATTAAGCTTAAAATATAATAAAATATTTTTTAAAGTATATTTTTTTTAAATATTGGAATCAAACCGGGTATCGAACACGTGATTTAGACACAGACAGAAGAGATAAAGTATATGTATACCAATTCAGCTAACTATTATTATTATTGATATTATAATTATATGGACATCTAGATTATATGCCAGTCATTCACATATAGTTAAGAACTCGTAAGATCTAGTCTAGATATAATCACCTTCTATATCTAGATGTCTATGTTAAGATTTACGTAACAAAAAGTTGTTGGTAAAGCTGAGATATTCTTTCAATAAAGTCTAGTTGCCGATATGGGATTATACTAATATAGAAATATCATGTCAAACAGCAATGAAATGATCCCGTGGTAATAATCTGGGTCTCAGAAAATGTGAATGTATATCTAAACGTACCACAAGCAAGTATTCTAGCCGAAAAAAAAATATTGCTATGTATTTTAAATTGTGACAACTCTACTTACTACCACTAGCGGATCCAGAACTTTGGTGTTGGGGGGGGGGCGATTTTTTTCCAAACCTTAACCTTAACGCCCAGTAAACCCTAACCCTATGCATAAACGTGCGTACAGCATATATATATATATATATATATATATATATATATATATATATATATTGCAATCTTAGGGGTCTGGAGAGCGCTGTAAGCTTCCCCAGTGTGGTTCGGGGCGAGGCCCCGACGCAAAAAGCGTTTTCTTGCATTTTTCTCTGCAGAAACGCATTCTCCTGACATCTAGTCTACAGCTCATTATTTATCAGTGTGGTTCGGGGCGAAGCCTCACGCCGAAAGCGTTTTATTGCATTCTTCATTGCAGGAACGCATTTTCCTGACACCTATAGCTCATCATTTATCAGTGGGGTTCGGGGCGAAGCCCCGACGCCAAAAGCGTTTTTTTGCATTCATCACTGAAGAAGCGCATTCTCCTGACCTAAAGGTCATTATTCATCGTATTATAAAGGACCTTTTGAATAATGTTGAAAAATATTCTAATATGAATTTATAGGCCCTTAATATATAGCAAATAAAACCGATTTGTTCCGTTAAAAGATAAGATACCCCACATATTTAGATTAAGGCTTAGAGGATCGCCGCCGAAAAAAAAAATATTCGAAAAAAATATTCAATAAAATTTAAGTATACATTGTGAGTTATAGTCCCAAATTTATTTAACTAGAAAAATATCAGATTAAGTAAAGGTTGGAAAAAGGCGACTAGGAAAAGATTATTTGGGTTTAGAACTCATCTCAATTGTGACTCTTTTACTGAAAAATTTCGTTTTAATTATAATTTTTCCAAAGCAAAGTCTTTCTTAAAATAATTATGATGAATTCATGTGAAATTACATAAACTCTGTCTGTAAAGGGGAGGGGCGGTAGAGTGAAAATGATTAAACATCACTCTTTTTTATAATTTCTGCTAATGATTGCATTTGGCAGTAAAGAATAGGGGTGGAGTGACCCGATATAAGAATTTAATTTATAGCATATAAGAATTATATTAGTGACATATTTTTTTTTTATTTTGTAATTTCTTAACTAAAATACAAAAAGAAAAAAGTATTGGTTTGTCCGATGGGGGGAAGGTGATTGCATGTATCGCCCCTCCACCAGGTACAACATTTTTTCATCTCATATTTACCAATTAAAAAATTTGAGATTAGAGTGTGGTGCGACATAATATACAATGGGTTCACATATCAATACGTAGTTTATATTATATAGATATTCTACTAATTTTGTTTGCATACTATGATTTCTCCATAAAAATAGGACCGCCTCCCTCCCATTTAGAGGGTTAGAGTGAGAAGGGCAGCAGAAGCAATCATCCTCCCACCTCACCGAATCGGCTAAGATACCAGAAGTGTAGCGACATAATATAAAAATTATATTGTTATCGAACTAATTTTGTTCACAAACTCTGATTTCTAATTAAAAGTAGGACCGCCCCCACCCCCACTCAAAATGTATTCGCCATCCCCCCACCCAATCGGCCAACCAGGGAAACGACATAATATAAAGATACGTTAAAATATCAATAACAAGTTATTTAATTGATTTAATATTTAATTAATTCTGTTAACAAGCTGTGATTTCTACAAATAAATTGGACCGCCCCCACTCGAAAGTTTATTGAGGGGGGGGGGATTGATGCCATCGCTCCCTCCCGACCCCACCATATTGGCCAACATACTGGGGGGGCGAAATAATCGAAAAATAGGTTAAAATATAAATATCTCGTATATATTATTAACATAAGTAATAAATTTGTATACAAATTATGTGAATTCAATACTAAAAATCGTCCGCCCCCCCCCGGGGGGGCGGCCGAGTGGGGGGGAGGGCGATCGCCTTTACCGTCCCCCCCCCCCCCCTGGATCTGACAGTGCCTACTACACTACTAGGTAGAATATATTGTGTTATTAGATATTTTGATAATTAATAATATTAATAGTAGTTAGTTTGAGACCGTTTGATTCTTTGTATTTCCTTTTTTATTAAATGGTAATGGCTAGTTGAATTAATTACCTTGATTCTTTTTATGTAAGCAAATCTTTAAATGACTCCTCTTTTTATTGTATTTCCTAGTGCTTATTGTTTAATCTATATATATATATATAATTCTCTTCTTCCCTCAACAGCTTCAACGAGTAGTAAGGAGTAAATGAAAACAAGAGAGGGGGGGGGGGAGAACATGTAGATATTTACACGTCGCTACGGATGGCTTCGTACAGGACTGTCAAACATTGCCCGCTCCCATCCCCATTCGTCTTGCGGGAGGTTTGGACTAAAACTCCGAAGGAGCATCCGAAACATGTAAAACAAACATTTGACAAACACTAAATAGCAGGTCCGGACCCGACTTAAGCATTATGGGGCCCTATTTCAAACGGATTTCGAGGGGCCAAGTTTGGGTAGAGAAGCGGATAATAAGCGAAATTTAAGAGTTTGTATTAGAAAATAAATTAGTCTATGCACTTTATTCATTCCTTACTAGGTACAGAATTACGTTTCTACCTTTGCGTGTAGCAAAGTCATACAGTATATCATAATAATTAAAACTTATCTCTAATTAAAATAATCTCTAATCTCTAATTAAACTAATCTCTATCATACCTGAAGCGCGTGATCGCTAGATGTTTACAATGTCGTGGAAATTTCTAACGACCTAGAATTTCAACTTTTGACCTAAGTCTATTTTAAGTAATTTACTAAAATGAAATACAGTAAAATGTCTGATATGTGACCCCCCCCCCTACACTGGTCCACAAATGAGAATGTACCAAAAGCGCTCTGAGCATGCTATATAAAAGCTATAATAATAACAATAATAATAGATATATATTTAGATACATAGATACATAGATACATCGATAGATAGAGAGAGAGAGAGAGAGAGATTCTTACAATAGTATTATTAAGTATACCTGAAAGAGCGAAGCTAGTTCATGTAGATCATACATAGCAAGGTAACAAAGTAATGTTGCTTGAGATTGTCTGAGTCACGAAACTGGACCAAACTAGAACTCGATCTCAATACTGTCTTAAATACTAAACATCGCTGACACTGGGAAGGGCGATGAATCATGATGTTTATAGCTCAGAATACAATGATTCTATTTTTCCCCCGTCAGTCATTACAAGAATAGTGTTTAATTATTTATACAAAGCGATATAGTGATCTGAATTTTCCAATGCCTGCTCGCGGTTCATATGTTTGTATATGTATCGTAATAGCACGGATTAAATAGGGCCGACATAATAGCGCTAAACAAAAATATTTTTTATTGCTTTATTGCTATCATAGTTTTTTTCTATAATTTTTCAGGAAACACTTTACATTTCTTAAAACATAAATTAGCAAAAATCCTGACACACCTAAGTTTGCTGCGGCAAATGGAAGTGGCCTGAGTTAGCGACATTAGGAGGAGGTTGCAATGCTTGCAATGCTTAAGCACACATAATTACCATATAAAGCCTGTTTCCGCAATATGTTTATTGGTGATTGTATTACTTGTTTGTTGATGAAAAGTGCTCGTGCATCAATGACATCATTGAACAAGCAATTTGCCTTTTATTTCATCATACAAACAGGAAAAAGTATAACAGTTTGTCATAAGCGAGTCATCATTCAACAGGTGTCTTGGTTCAAGAAGAAACCCAAAGGTATCCATCTTCTTTCCAGCCTTTGGAGTCTGCCCTTCATCTCAATATGAAATCTGTCCAGCACTTCTGTCGCAACACGTTTGAATTGTAGTTCTATTGACAGTCCTACATTAGAACTCAACTTGCCATCAAGTCTTTTCTTCTTTCTGGTTGTTTTCATTACAGGGAATACATAGTATTCACTACCTTATTTTGCTTTTATATGGCTTAGGTTTTTGTCAGTTTCTCATCATTTTGCAGAAAGCATGAAAGGGTACTAATTTTTTTAGCAGCTTCCCGTTTATGCAGTCCAGACTTTTGTAGTTTCTTCTGAACTATATTAATTTTACACTGCATGAAGATTCTGTCCTAATATTATATGTCATTACGTCATTGTTTGTTGTTTATGTTTTGTGCGAAAGCAAAAGGATTTAACGGAAATAAAACAAAGAGTCTTCTATGTCCACTTTGATAATCACAGTCTCCGTTATAATTATCATTACTATTAATTAATGTCTACAGTATGTTAATATTCATATCTATCTGTGACAATAGAACAGATTCTGCGCACTTCTTCTAGTGTCCATTCTTGCAGTTGTTGATTCTCCAACAGCTTGATGATTTTGTCGAAATGCAAAGAAACTGCTGACGTAGCTTCTTCTCTTGTTTTTTTACATCCCGGCTTCGTCTTCTTTCAGTTTGGCCCATCTCTGAGGTTAATTTGGAATAAAAAGTTGAACAATTCATGTACAGTTCCAAAAAAGATGACAATTGTTGGATCTATCTTAGTAGAATGAAAAGCTGCAAGGTTAAGAGAGTGATTATGACAGTTCAGAAATGTTGCTTTTGGAGTTATGTCTATGAGACGTATCCGCAGGCCAGTCAGACGGCCACTCATTGTGGCTGCGTTATCATAGGTTTAACCTTTGCTTCACGCTGTTTTGTAGCCCCACTCTGGTCAACTCGGCATTGGGGGAAGTTCCCATTGAAAGAATAACATTTTTTTTTAATTTCACAAATAAAAAATATGCCATGATTGTGAAATTTCCTCTGACAAAAAGACATACATTTAGTGTGTTGTTTTTTTTCCCACCTTTGCAAATCACTCTTTTATAACTCTATAAGAACAGTTGGTTTTTTGTTTTTTTTAATCTAGAAAAGCATGTTTCCGAATAATGGACTATTCTAGCATTATTAAGAATAACTATTGGATCTGTTATACCCGAATCTGTAAATTTTGCTTCAATGTTAATTTGCGTAACCTTAAAATACTTGCCATTTAAATTTAGTATTAGTAAAGGTAACAATAATTCGCTGTATATCACAGTTTCATTCGTGGCAACAAAGAGAGAAATACACTTAGTTCCTGCTACAAGCGCATGTTCGATCTCATTTAAAAAGGAAAATAAATAGGCAACAAATCTATTAAACAATTGCATTTTAAAATGTAAAACTAATTTTTAAAAAACTTTGATCTCTGTGGGAAATTATATTTAAAAAATATCAACAAAGTTAACGTACTGATAGACCTAGATCTATGTTTAGTCTTTGTTATAAATTTAATCCATAAATGTTGAAAAAAAAGACACACGTTGGCACTATTTGTCAATCAGATGTATTAACTTATGTATTTACAAACAGATTTCGGACACCCATTAGCCCCCCTCCCTATAGGGAGCCCGGGGGGATCTTCGAAATCTCCCCCTCCCCCTCCTTAGCTACGCCACTGACATCATATATAAGTCCGCGCTATTATGTCATGCGCTTTTGTAGGAAAATGTCGCTCTAGTTTGTCGGCGCTATTTTGTCCGTGCTATTTTAACGGGTAACCCACGAAGACGGAAACACCTGAGATGAACTCCTATTGAAAAATCAATCCGCCCGTAGTGCTCTGCCAAGAAACTGGGCCGTTCGGCGTAATGCCTCGTAGCTACCATACAAGTCGAGTGACCGCTCAGACACGCCCCCCTTTAGCTCTCGGAGCTGGGGACACTCGTACAAGATATGCAACACTGTTTCGACGCTGTCTCCACAGTGACGGCATCGGGAGTCATAGTTCGTGCAGAACCGAGCAAAGTAAGCCCCAACAGGACAATGTTCCGTCCTACACTGCGCAATGATTGCTTGTTCTGACCTCTTCAGCCGCCAACATAGATCGTTGCGATCTGGGTGACGCATATTCTGCCAGACTGTGACGAGATGTTAATTAGTTATTTTTTGGCTTGTTTATTTAAGTCTAGAGGGAAATTGTATTAATTTATCCCGCTCACATATAAGATTTTGTACAGGCACACCGCAACTAACAGTAAGAACAGATTAGTATATTAAGTTAATAAATAAAATAATTTAATAAATGAAAGTTTACAAAAGATAAATGATCAAATAAAATTATAATTAAGAAATGAAATGAAGGTGCTAATATCTAACACAACTGCTCATCATGAATTGCTAATTGGTGAGTGATTGGAAGAGAAGAGTGTTCCTATGTCTGGCTACTTATTTTCTTAGCTGCTAGTTCGTGGGTCGTCTTCTGGCGGTCGAAGGACTGGCACTCAGAAGGATGAGTCATCCGGCTCTGTCTTAGGACGTCGGCTCGGGATAGTCTCTATGCTGTAGGCAAGCTGGCTCTAGGATGAGGCCGCTGCCTGTTTAGCAGTAGAGAGGGTTGGTGCTGCAGATTAAGTTGTAGTGGTGTGATCTCTTAGCTGTGGTCTCTAGCTTGTAGATGGCCGTGCTGACTCACCACCAGTTTATCTTCTGCAGCGAAGGTTGCTCTAATCAGTCGGCATTAGGCACTAGCTATTGAGCAGTGAACAGTTTAGGCCGGCTACTGGGCAGATTATACTGGCCAGTATAAGGCACTGTGGACACTGGGCAATATTTTAAGGCCAATGACAGTATGCAATGCCTTATTGCTAACAGGTATGTAAGTGGGGGGGGGGGGGGGGTATCTGGTGTGGTCTGCTCCGGTTACAGCTTTGGGTGGAGATCTGGTCGTTATAGCAGTCGGGTGTAACAATCGTGTGTAGCAACCAGGCTGGGGATAAGACAGACAATTAGGAATCTCCTAAAGGCATTGAGTATGCCTTGCAATCATTCAAATGCAATAAGGCATTTAAGACAATCCTGTATAAAATCTTAAAGCACGCGTATGAGTCAATAACAAACAAAATACAAGTAAGATAACCACAGTAAATGGGTTATCATACAATGTAGGATGATACTAGTCAAGATCCATCCATCGAATGAGATTACGTTGATAAGTAATCAGTTATAGTAAAATGGGGAATGAGCATTGTATTTACAAAAGGATACGATGAACTGGAGAGAGAGTCGGTTACTAACATAAAGAGTAGTGCATTCTTTTTAGTACTTCTTTATTACTTCTTTACCCGTGTATAAATCAACTTTATATTTAACATGTCTGTTGCCTTGGACATTTTTTACTTATTATAAGCAGGTGTTGGTTTTTGACAATAGTAACAGCTCAGAACAATCACAGACATTGCCAACAATAAGAAGGATGTAAGGATCAATCATTCAAAAATAATTCAATTGTTGAACACATTGAGACAGAAACTAGGTTACAATAACAGGTTTGAAAATGTCAGCAAAACCTCTGACAAATACAATCGTAAACATGTAAGATCTGCAAAACTAGGTTGACAGTGTTTATTTAACTCTTTAAAACTCGTTTTATATCTTCTCTTTAACTCTTTTATTATTTCTTTAAAAAAAATGATATGCGTAGTACAGTGATGCCTAAAATACGGGCCGCGTGCCAGATCTGGCCCGTGACGTAGGTGTATAAATTAAGTGGTTAAAAAAATGTATCTTTGCGCGTTTATAAGATGGGACTGAATGTAAAATATGAAAGAGAAAGTAGTCGTATCTTTACTTTTTTGTGGAACAAAATACAAAGAGCCAACAAGTTTGTTCCATAAAGAAATTGTGGCTGTTAAGAAAAAAGAACAACATATAAACTGCATTCTTGATTTTGAGCCGCGAATAAAAGATTGATCAACTACGAGTAATAGATCCACAGGTTTCTAAACTCTAATAGTCTCAGATGAATAAAAGATTTGATAAACTACTTGTACTAGATCCACAGGTTTCTACACTCTCATAGTTTCAGGCTAATTACATTTCGTTTTTTAGCGGCCCCCAAAAGGGGAAAAAAACGCTCTTAGTTTTGTGTGGCCTGTCTGTCCGTCTGTCCTTCCGTCCGTCCCGTTTAGATCTCAGAAACTAGAAGAGAAAATGAAAATCTAACATCATGACATTTTAGATCATTCAAAGTTCTGATGCAACGGCTACTTTTTTTTCCGAAAGTAAACCATCTAATTTTATAAATTACATATGCAAGCAGATTTTTCAAAAAATTACACCACTTTTCAATGTAAAACTTCAGGGGAAGTAAGTCTTATTGAGACTAATAAGTCTCATTAAAAAGTCAATCTTCATTCATAGATTCGCGCATTGATGCTGTTGCGTATCTAGGCGTTGTTTTTTTTTTTTTTTTCTTTTCTTTCTTTGACCTGTTGCGGTCGAGAGACGGGGAGGTTGTCTGCCCCTTGTGTAATAAGTTTTTTTTTTATTCGTCAAGCCACACAGACAGTGACCGGTCCTTGACCTGTGTGTGTACCTCTGGTTGAAAGGAGGGTGTTTTTTTTTTCTGTCTCTTTGAAGAGCGTTCTAGATCTGGGAAATTGATGACGTATTTGTTTCGAGAAATTCCTAGATTTGTCTTGAAATCGACGCGCGGTATATTATATAAAGACCGCCCGCGTGACGTTGACGGACAGACATACGGAGACAGCCGTGAGACAGAATAGCGGAGACATTGCGTGACCCGTGCGTGGTATACCATTTATCGTGTAAGTTAATATTTTTTTTTAAGGCCTTGCTTGCTTGTATTTGTAATTATATTTTCAAACTTTTGTATTGTAATATTTTTACATGCCATTTTTGTAAAAGGGTTTTGGTCAACACATCAATTCTGTATTGAGTAAATGTTTATTTTTCTTTCTTGTAACTTTATATTTGATTAAACATTAAGTTGATAGTTTACCTTCCGATTTCTTGTGTCATTTTTTTTTTTTTGTTATTCATTGTAAGTCTTTGATTAAATTCAGACTTATTATAAGTGACACAACTGCTATTCTATTGTCACGTTCCCCTAGGCAAGCCATTTAAAAGTAGAATTCAATTCGTAATACGTGACAAAAAAATAAAAAGTTTACATTTCAACGAAATGGAAATCTTTTTAGAATTACAAAGAATATTTACATTACAGAATGTATTTATCATGATATATATATAAAAAAAATATACATCAAAATACTTTTTACACTCTAGATAAGGCATCGGCGATAACATTTTCGCTGCCTTTTATGTGTTTAAGTTCTAGGTTGTACTCTTGTAAAAATAAACTCCACCTGAGAAGTCGTTGATTCTTGCCAGACATTTTGTGGATAAATGTAAGGGGATTGTGGTCAGTAAATACAACCAGTGGCCATCTGGACCCACTGATATAAAAGTCAAAGTGTTGTATAGAAAGAATCAACCCAAGACATTCTTTTTCCACAGTAGAATAATTTCTTTGATGTCTATTAAATTTCTTGGAAAAGAAACAAATAGGATGCTCTACTTGGAAATAATCTTCTTGGTAAAGGACTGACCCAACACCTGTGTCACTGGCGTCAATAGCTAACCTAAAAGGTTTTCCGAAGTCAGGAGCCATCAAAATGGGGGAGCTAGATAATATCTGCTTAATTTGGTTAAAGGCTTTCTGACATTCATCCGTCCAAGTAAATCGGACGTTCTTTCTCAGGAGGTTTGTTAAAGGACTGGCAATGACAGAAAAATTTTCGCAAAATTTTCTATAATATCCAGACATTCCCAAAAATCTTCGGAGTTGTTTCCGATCAGCAGGAATAGGGAAAGCTTGGATAGCTTCTACTTTGGCCATTACAGGTTTCACCTGGCCTTGTCCTACAATATGGCCTAAGTATTGGATGGAAGCCTGGCAAAAATCACTCTTACTCAGGTTTACAGTAATTTTTGCATGTAACAGTTTAGTAAAAAGACAATGCAGTTGTTTACAATGGCTAGAAAAATCTTGGCTAAAAATTACTACATCGTCTATGTATGCGTGGCAATTCTCCATGTCAGCAAGCAGGGCATTTATCATTCTCTGGAAAGTGGCAGGAGCATTCTTCATGCCAAATGGCATCACTTTGTATTGGTACAAACCATCAGGGGTGACAAAGGCGGAGATTTCCTTTGCCCTATCAGTCAGGGGAACCTGCCAATAACCTGAAAATAGGTCTATTTTGGTGATGTACTTAGCGTCACCAATACGATCTATGAGATCGTCTATCCTAGGGATAGGAAACGAATCGGTCTTTGTTACAGCATTTACCTTACGGTAGTCTGTACAAAAACGATAAGTCTTGTCCTGTTTAGGTATCAAGACACATGGGGAGCTCCAACTACTGGAACTTGGTTCAATGAGGTCATTTTCAAGCATATACTTGATTTCTGACCTAAGTATGGCAAGTTTTTCAGGGTTGACCCTGTAAGGATGCTGCTTGACTGGAGTAGCCTCGCCAACATCTACATCATGCATTATAACATTAGTCTGTTTTGGTACATCAGAAAAAATGTCATTAAATTCATTAATGAGCTTCATGATAACTGGCCTTTCTGTCGAAGACAGATGAGACAGTTTTACATCCAAATTCTGTAATACAAAAGAATTAGGTATTTTGTATTGTCCAAATTTCTCCTTTACAATATCATCATCAATAGGAGAAACATGGCTATTTGAACAACTTTTGACTGTATTTAAAACACAATTACTCTTCTCTGAGTGATCTGGCCGAGATACATAAGGCTTCAGCATGTTTATATGACATAACTGAGTCTTTTTCCTACGGTCAGGGGTTTTGATTGTGTAATTGAGGTCACTAATTTTGGTCTCAATTTCATAGGGACCAAAATATCTGGCTTGCAAGGGTTGACCTGGTATGGGCAAAAATACAAGCACCTTATCCCCGGGAGAAAATTCTCTAACACGGGCTTTTATATCATACCAGCTTTTCATGCTGGATTGGGTGTTTTGTAAATTATTTTTGGCCAGAACACAAGCATCATAAAGTCTAGTTTTAAACTTAATTACATAGTCTAAAAGTCCTTCAGTGGCTGTTGGTGACAACAAAGTCTCTTTTATACATTTCAAGGGACCGCGCACCGAATGGCCAAAGACTAAGTCAAAAGGGCTGAATCCCAACGATTCCTGGACAGATTCACGGGTTGCAAACAGCAGCATGTGGATTCCTTCGTCCAAGTCTTTTTCGTGCTCAAAGCAATAGGTTCGGATCATGTTCTTGAGAGTCTGATGGAATCGCTCAAGAGCGCCTTGCGACTCGGCATGATACGCACTCGACATGCAGTGTTTGATGCCCAACTGAGTCATGACTTGCTTGAAAAGATTGGCCGTGAAATTCGTTCCTTGGTCCGATTGGATGGACTTTGGTAGACCAAATAGAGTAAAGAACTTGATTAAGGCCTTTACAATGTTTGATGCTTTTATGTTCCTTAGAGGAATAGCCTCAGGAAAACGAGTTGAAGCACACATAATGGTCAACAGGTATTGGTTGCCAGCTTTTGTCCTTGGGAGAGGACCAACACAGTCAATAAGTACTCTGCTGAAAGGTTCTTCAAAGGCTGGAATCGGCTTCAGAGGAGCAACAGGGATCTTTTGATTTGGCTTGCCAACCATCTGACAGGCATGACAGGATCGGCAGTACTGGATGACATCTTTCTTCAAACGTGGCCAGAAGAAGTGTGACATAATCTTGTGGTATGTCTTGTGGATGCCGAGATGACCTGACATTGGTGTGTCATGAGCCAGATTCATGATGTACGCTCGGTATCTTTCTGGTAACACGATTTGATGGCATATTCTCCATTCTTCTTCGTTGGATGCGTCTGGAGGTTTCCATTTCCTGAAGAGCATATCATCTTGGATGTAGTAGCACGTTGATGCTAGCTCTGCCTCTTGTGATGTCATTGCGGTTTCTCGGAGTTTGGCGAGCTCTGGATCCTTCTTTTGGTCCTCAATCAACTGTTTTCGAGTTGATGCCGGCTTTTCAGATTTTGGCGTTGGTTCTTCTTCAAGAGAAGCAAAGAATGTGGTGCTCAAGTCCACATCATCGTGGTTACTGTTGGCTTTGACGACGTTCTCTTCTTGAGATGCTTTCAACCTCATTGCCCTTGTTACTGCACACGCTGGATATAACTCTAGGTCTTCCTCGGGTGTGGCAGATAAGTCGGGTGTTTGAGTGACGATGGGTTCGGCTATCACCTTTCCACCTGCTAAGTCATTGCCTAACAGCAACGAGATGCCTTCCAATGGTAATGTTGGTCGGACACCTACAACAACCGGTCCAGTAATGAGATTTGACTTTATGTCGATTAGATGTAGAGGCACATCTATACATCCAAGCTCTACGCCTCGTAACAGGATGCTCTTCCCAGTCGATGATGATTTAGACAAGGGCAAGATACCCTCTAAAAGTAACGATTGTGAGGCACCTGTGTCTCTCAAAATGGTGATAGGTCGTAGACTTGTAGAATCACCGGGTAGTGATACGAATCCTTCCGAAATGAAAGGCTTAAAATCCTCTAATAAAACATCAATTTTGGTTGATGCAGACTGGACTTGGGTCGAACTCTCGCTGGAGTCATTGACATCTCTAGGAGACGCAGTGGAGAAACTCTTTCTTGAGTCAGTAGAACATCTTTTGGATGTATTTGGAGAACTCTTGATGGAGTAATTAGAACATCGGGGTGATGTCTTATGGGAACTCTTGATAGAGTCATGGGAACATCGGGATGATGTATTATGGGAACTCTGGATAGAGTCATTGGAACATCGGGGTGATGTATTATGGGAACTCTGGATAGAGTCATTGGAACATCGGGGTGATGTATTATGGGAACTCTGGATAGAGTCATGGGAACATCGGGGTGATGTATTATGGGAACTCTGGATAGAGTCATTGGAACATCGATGTGATGTATTTGAAAAACTCTTATTTGAGTCATTGGAACATCGGCTTGATGTATTTGAAAAACTCTTGTTTGAGTCATTGGAACATCGGCTTGATGTATTTGAAAAACTCTTGGTTGAGTCATTGGAACATCGTAAAGATGAATTTGAAGAACTCACTGTTGAGTCATTTGAACACCGTGGAGACATTTTCGGAGAGTCTTGTACAGTCAATACATTTGAAACAGGTGGTGTCGAGGTATTCTTGATATGACTAGAGGATGAGGGAGTAAACCTCGACGACCACTGTACTGTGCAAGCGCTGACTTTTGAAGGAGCTTTTTCGTTTCTCTTCTTCAGTTTCCAGCAATCGTCAATTTTATGGCCTTCTCGTTTGCAGTAGGAACAAGTAGCTTTACTTGTAGTAGGTTTTCTGTCATTTGTACTGCTGTTCTTGATGGAGTTGCTAGCAATGGACTCAGGCTGTTTGACTTGTTTTGTCGTATACTTGGCAAATTGATGTGATATTATATAATCGTCTGCCAACACTGCAGCCTTGTGCACATCTTCCTCGCCACGATCAGCTATATGCGTACGGACGTCCAGCCGCACACAACTCTTGAACTCTTCCATCAGCATTAGGTTCTTGAATTTGGCAAAGTCGGTGCCGATTTCCCTGGAAGTGAGCCATTTCTCAAAGCGTCGCTCCTTTTCCCGCAGGAATTCTACATGGGTTTGGCCATCCGATTTGCGACAATCCCTGAACTGCTTTCGGTAAGCTTCCGGAACAAGTTCATATGCCTTAAGAATTAAGGCCTTAACAACATTATAATCTTTTTGTTGTTCAATGGTCAAAGAACAAAATACCTCTGCAGCTCTACCAGTCAAAACTGTTTGCAGCAAAGTGGGCCACAAAGTTTCAGGTACATTAAAATTTTTCACAGCAAGTTCAAATTGTGGAAAATAATTGTCAATTGTGGCTTCATTAAAGCGTGGAATTATTTTCAAAAATTTTATTGCTTCAACAGTATGACTGGCAGGGGAAGAATCTGGTCTTACATTAGCAGCTAACTCTAATTTCTTTAACTCTATTTGTAATTTCATTTCCATTTCTTTCTGCTCTCTAGCCGCTGCAAGCTCTAATTCTTTTTGTTTAATTTCTCTCTGCTCTCTAGCCATTTCCTTCTGGGCTTCTATTTCCATTTGTTTTAATTTTATCTGAAGTTCTAAATCTGATTTACCCTCATCGGGTCTAAGGGTTTCTAAAAGGTCTTCAGAAAACACTTCCTCGTCTACATAATGGACTACAATGTTATCTCTGATTTCTTGTTTAAGGGCATTTGATTTTATTTTTAACCCTAAATGTTTAGAAATAAGGACCAGTTCCTTCCTAGTAAAAGCATCAAGCTCTTCCACAGAGGGATTTGCAAGAAAAACCTGAATATCCATGACTAACTAGCAAACGATCAAGCAAAAATATGCATACAATGTAAATATACAGTACAAAATCAGTACAACAAAAAAACCTTAAGAGAGTTTGGTCAATACTATTGATACTTTACTTCCGACTCTTTGACACAAAAAATTTTTTTGTTAAAGTCAACTTCGCCTTTACAAAATTACTCAAGTAAGACGAAAATAGGTTCAGAAAAATATCCCGGACGAGCCCCCAAACTTCTTTTGTCACGTATTACGAATTGAATTCTACTTTTAAATGGCTTGCCTAGGGGAACGTGACAATAGAATAGCAGTTGTGTCACTTATAATAAGTCTGAATTTAATCAAAGACTTACAATGAATAACAAAAAAAAAAATGACACAAGAAATCGGAAGGTAAACTATCAACTTAATGTTTAATCAAATATAAAGTTACAAGAAAGAAAAATAAACATTTACTCAATACAGAATTGATGTGTTGACCAAAACCCTTTTACAAAAATGGCATGTAAAAATATTACAATACAAAAGTTTGAAAATATAATTACAAATACAAGCAAGCAAGGCCTTAAAAAAAAATATTAACTTACACGATAAATGGTATACCACGCACGGGTCACGCAATGTCTCCGCTATTCTGTCTCACGGCTGTCTCCGTATGTCTGTCCGTCAACGTCACGCGGGCGGTCTTTATATAATATACCGCGCGTCGATTTCAAGACAAATCTAGGAATTTCTCGAAACAAATACGTCATCAATTTCCCAGATCTAGAACGCTCTTCAAAGAGACAGAAAAAAAAACACCCTCCTTTCAACCAGAGGTACACACACAGGTCAAGGACCGGTCACTGTCTGTGTGGCTTGACGAATAAAAAAAAAACTTATTACACAAGGGGCAGACAACCTCCCCGTCTCTCGACCGCAACAGGTCAAAGAAAGAAAAGAAAAAAAAAAAAAAAAACAACGCCTAGATACGTAACAATGCAAACAAATTGCATCAAAGGTCACAATGGAAAACGTTTTAATGGATCATTATAAAATGGATTTTCCATTTATTAACTAACTCATGGAATAAAATACTGATTCAAATGTTGTTACTTTTTTAAAAGAATTTTAAACGATCTTTCAATTGTAATTTTTAAAAAATACTTTTTACCGCGCAGTTTTTACACATCCTCATTATACGAGTTTTAGTCTAGATATAGTAGATTCTATATCAAGATTCTATATCTAGATCTAGACTTATATATATAGACTTAAAGTCTTAGATTAAGATCTAACTCTAGATATAGGCTTAGTTTCAATTTTGTGACTTAGTCACTTAGATTTAGATATAACTCTCGTCTACTCCCTAGACTAGTAGGCATAGACATTTGACTAGTGTGACTATATCTAGATTTAGATCTATTTCTAGATCTAGGCTTAGACTTGAATCTTGAATCTAGATTCAGATCTAAAACTAGGTCTAGATTCACTGGCATCTAATGTACCACAGATGACAATGGAGACACTATTATTAGTATTAAGTAACATACCTTTGGTATCTAACTGTAGGTATAAGGAAACATGTCCACACAAACTGTCTTTGTAAGCTGGTTTTTAATATTGTATATAGTTTAAAAGAAACTCCTGCGTCAGTATTTGTATGTTTAAAATTTAATATCAAAATAAATTATTCAATTTTGTTTAACTTGTAGTTTTAGGGTATGTGAATTGTGGTTTAGACTTTTGTTTTGCGTTTTTTTGCGGCCCCTATTTAGTTTTGTGTGGAATGTCTGCCCGTCTGTCGGTCCGTCCCATTTAAATCTCGTAAACTAGAAAAGACAGTGAAAATCTGACATCATATTTTAGACCATTCAAAGTTCTGATGCAACGTCTACTTTTTTTTATAAGCCAAAAATCTAATTTTTTAAAATCAATTTTTCAAGCAGTTTTTTTTTTTCATAAAAATACACTACTTTTACAACTATTCAGTATTAATAGTAACAAACAGGGAGGATCTTTAGAATGGGAAACTGTGACTTATTATATTTTTAACATATTTATTCAAATGTCTTTTGAAATTTATCAAAATTAGCAAAAAATATTTTATAGCATTTGTATTGCTAAGTTATGATAGTTCTGTCATATTAGTTACTACATTTCCACACATAATTTTTTTTTCCTTTTTTAAAGAGAAAAAAATCAATATAGAATGAATATAAGTTGGACATAATTTAAAACAACAATTAATAAGTAGTTTTTTATATTATCGTAGGAACTGTAGCGGTGACACTGACATTGTTACACTTGACTATTTTTTAATGTTTTTTTTATGGAATCTGTATTTTTTCTTGTACATTTGAAAAAGAGATTAAACCTTTACAAAACAATTAGATATTCATTATAAGACATTAGTTAAGCCAGGTTCACATCCAACTACACATTCACTTTTACCTATCCTTTGGTCTGCTAGACCGCTGGGGTACTACACAAGATCTGTCAACCTTCTTTCTCCATTCTTCTCTGTCATTTGTCTTTGATAGAATTTCATTGTAATCTTCTTTCTGAAAATATATAAACCACGTTTTTACCTCCCTGGATGTTAACTTCGTGGGCCGATTTTGATTTTTTGTGTTTCCACACAAACTGTCTTTGTAACCTTGTTTTTCATTTTTTTGTTTTTTTGTGTATTTTTTAGTTGATGTGGCCCGTGACAAGAGTGTTGAGAATTAAAATGGCCCTCAGGATGAGCAAGGTTGGGCATCACTGGCGTAATAGATAAGAAAGTCATCCAGGCGTAGGAGAAGTGTTTAGACAATAGGCCCATAAGGCTGATGTCCTCCAAGCATAAAATTAAATCTTGGACTCTGTTTTCATCCAAAACCTTATCACACACAGTGCGATAAACTCCCTTTTTTATAAAACTGTATGTTGTTTTTTTAACATCTTTATGATTTCATGTTATTTGATATCTTCCTAGTGCGGTAGTTTTCAGAGTGGGCACATGTAATCCATCGCCTGTAGCTTAATTAATTAATACTCACACCTGTTATGATGTCCATGTGTGTGAGTGTGTGTATTTGTAAGTTTTCAATGTTAAGATGAAAAAAAGAAGCATTCGTTTTTGGTCTTGTAGAATGATGAAACTACGACAAGGTCTTACATAATTTGAATTAGGAAGTGACATGGATGATAGTTGAACGAGAGACGACTCAGAGACGCCAGAGAGTAAGGACGTGTTTTTGAAGTTATTTAGACTTTGTTACACATTATTATTTATATTTCGTCTCAAGTGAAATGTGTGGGTTTTATTATATATATATATGTATATATATATATATATATATATATATATATTCATAAAAGTGGTATATAATATATATTAAAATCAAAGCAGTGTTTCTCAACCTTCGGCGAAAACAACAAGTCACGTTAATGCCCCTTCCTTATCTAGTGGGTCTGGGGGGAGCGCTATAAGTTTCTCCAGCGAAGTTCTTCACTCATTCAAGCATACTCCGCACACCAGCCCTCCCCACCACAACCACCACACGACGCCACTGAATCGGCAAAGATAATTGATGATCGGTTAAAGATATATAAAGGTTTTGATTGGTTAAGATATATATCATTAACTAGCTTTTGTCATATAAATATAAATATGTAACTAATTATGTTAACAACCTGTGATTTCTACACGAAAATTAGAACCCCACCACTCAAAAGATTAGTGTGGGGCGGAGGCAATTATGCAATCGCCCCCTCCCGCCCCACCAAATCGGCCAACATATCTGGTTTTGGTGATTTGTTAAAACATAAATATGTAGCTTTTCTCATATAGATATAAAAAGATATAGATTGGTTAAGATGTATATGAATAAGTGGCTTTTGTCATATAAATATGTAATCTGTCAACAAGCTGTGTTCCCCTCTCAGACCTTGCTATCTATAGGGCGGATGATGTCAATGTCATCTGTTTCTTTGGCCAACTGCTAACTAGAAGATTGTCATGTGGCCAGCACAACAACCTCTCCCCTTTACTTTCCCCACGTTTAAGTCAGGTACCCATCAGAGTTGGGTGAACTCAGAGGGGACCCAAAAAATCCCTAACCCTAACCCAAAATCCTTTTCTTCAACGAGAGTCGAACCTAAAACTCGAGGTTCGGAATACAAGCGCTTCATCACTCAGCCAACTCGCCATTCTTTTTCTAAGACTGATTTCTCCAAAACTTTGAGCAGGTTCGGAAATTGTAATTCCCACGTGTCATACTGTCAGACGTTTATTTTAGAATTAAGAATTATTCTACACTAGCCCAGACATTACAGACATTACTTCAAAAAAATAAAATAATTACGTCCAACGCATTTCATGTTTCGGTCTTGTCATGCATGTTAATCTGTGACTTATACTCTGCTACGTCATTGGTTTTCCTGACTGATTCAAGCAACCTAAACCCTGCTGAAAACAAACAAAGCTATTTAAGCTTCATCATAACAGGGTAGTGAAATAGTAATGAGCAAAATGAAGAAAAAGTTAAGTATTTTATTTATTTTTAATTGTGGTTCTGGGCGGCATTAGGCATCGGAAAACTAGGCAGCCGCCAAGGGCCTCCGAATAGTGGGGGCCTATCGGAGGTTTATATACATTTTTTTTGTAGAAGAAATAGCAAAACTTGTTCCCAATGTTACTGTTGGAGTACTCTAGGTTTTTAAATAGAAAGCGTAATTTTAATTATTTTTTTTTTTTTTGCTGTTTATTTTTTTATTTTTCTATTTCAATGAGGCCACTAAATTCACTTTACTTAAGACCTCTAATTATCTAAGGCTGGCCTTGTCAGGGCTCAATTAAGACAGTGCAAGACTATTCAGCTACACAGGACAAGAGTCAAATAAAAGGGACTAGAACATTTAAAAAAATACATTATATTTAGTGGTGTAGTTCTATTTTTAAAAAAGGAACAGAAGATTCATGATATTAAGATTACACGTACTTTGTTTCTGATTCTCCACAAACATGACGTGCTTTTGGTTTTTATTAATAATTAAAAAGGAAATGTATATTTATTGCTTGAAGAGCGTAATTGCCTCCGTAAAAGTCCTGCTTAGTGCCTCAAAGTCTTTAAAACTCAACTAGCACTATAACGAAAGGGAGGCCACTGAATAAAAAAAATGCTAAATCATATGCACAGTTACCTCTCTTGAAATCGTGTTTGGTTATAAACGATTGTATCATAACATTGTAAGACTACGAAATTTTTTTTACAAAGCTTATAACAACTCGATATACCTTGAAGACGCCAATTCAGAGCACATACCACACTACCAGCAGCCAGCCATCTACCATTTACTTAGCGTCCCTTTCCATAATTAAATGTATTTTATAGCCTACCTCTTAGACTTAGTGGACCTTAAAATCAAAACTTTAAAATTCCCCGAGATTCGAACGCGGGTATCATATGTTCGGTAACTAATACTTTTACCCCTCACCACCTGTGTTTAATAAAGCTTAATTCTAAATGCTATCAGGAAAAGAGAATAGAAGTGAAGATGTGCCTATTTATGTTGTTTAAATTTTCCCGGCACTATATAATTACAGGCCAAAGTACTTAATATCAAGCTCAAGATTTAGCGCAGCGAATCTCAACCTTTTAAGCTCAGCAACCCTTTTTACAATCCCCCTAATCTGCCGCAACCCACCCCCGACACACACATACAACAACAGTTCTGTGGCATTTTACGTCTCGAGAGACGATTATTCCCTTTGCAACTTCTTGTGTGACTAAAGAGGACAATCCTTGATACACAGCTGCGATCGCAGGTTCGGCATATATAATCACCAGGCGCCGTTGCATTTTCACCCTTCTTTCTGCTTCTGTTGTGTATGGCATCTGCAATCTTTGACCCTTCCTTTATGCTCTCTCTCCATGAGGATCTGTCCAGTGCCACCTCTTCCCAGTTGCCAGTGTCGATTTTGAAGAGCTTCATGTCGCGTTTGCATACATCCGTATAACGTAAAAGTGGGCGACCAGCGGCTCTCCTGCCTTCTATCAGATCGCCATACAGGATGTCCTGTGGAAGTCGACCTTCTGGCATTCTACGAACGTGGCCAAGCCAGCCAAGGCGTCTGCTGCTGATAACAGAGCGGATGTCCTGGCACCCTGCTCTTTGTAGCACTTCCTCATGGTTATCTTATCTTGCCACCTTATTTTAAAGATCCGCCTTAGGCATCGGAGGTGGAAAACATTCAGCTTTTTTTCCTGCCATGAGTAGGTTGACCATGTTTCACTTCCGTACAGCAAGGTGCTCAACACACAGGTCCGGTAGACTAGGGCTTTAGTACTGTTAGTCAGCAATATGTTGTCCCAGACTCTTTTCTGCAGCCGTGACATGGTGGCCATTGCCTTGGCTATCCTGTTGTTTATGTCTTTATCCAGTAGAGTGTTGTTGGATATGATGGAGCCAATGTAACAAAAGTGATCAACAATTTCTAGTGGTTGGCCATTAATGCTTACTTGAGGTGCAGTGTTTGTGTTTTGGACAAGTATCTTAGTCTTGCTTTGACTGATGTTTAAGCCGAACTTCTGGCAAGCACCAGATAATTTGTCAACCAGGCACTGTAGCTGAATATTAGAATCAGCCACAATAGCTGCATCATCAGCATACAGGAGTTCCCTGACGAGTAGCTTCCTAACCTTGGTTTTTGCCCGCAGCCTTGAAACATTAAACAGTTTTCCAGAGGATCTTGTATGGAGAAACACACCTTCGTTTATGTCGTTGTACGCATAATGCAGTAGACAGGAGAAGAATATGCCAAACAGAGTAGGTGCGAGCACACATCCCATCTCGACACCACTGCAAACCTCAAAAGGTGCTGATTGGGCTCCATTGAATTTGACAGTGCATTTAGTTTCCTCGTGAAAACACTCAATGAACTGCAGTAGTTTGGGAGGGCAACCTATTTTCCTCAGGAGTTTGAAAAGGCCACTTCTGCTGACCATGTCAAAAGCTTTAGTCAGATCAACAAAAACGATGTAAAGGGGTCTGTCTCTCTTTCTGAATTTCTCCTGCAGTAGTCGTAGAGAATATATCATGTCTACAGTGGATCTACCACTCCTGAATCCACACTGAGACTCTGGGTAGACTCTAGAAGCTATCACTTGCAGCCTGGATAGTGCCACTCTAGCAAAGATCTTGCCCACTATACTGAGGAGAGAGATACCCCTGTAATTGTTGCAGTCACTCCGATCCCCTTTGTTCTTGTATATTGTGACTATAGTTGCGTCACGCATGTCCTGTGGGACATGACCTGTTTCCCAACAGCGGCAGAGGAGAATATAGAGTTCAGGGAGCAGGAGTGATTCGTTGACTTTCACTACTTCCACTGGGATACCATCACTCCCAGGAGATTTTCTATTTTTTATGCAGTTAATTGCTTTTTTAAGGTCACTGAGGCTCGGAAGATCATCTAGGCATTCCAGTACTGGAAGATCTGGTAGAGAAGCCAGGGCGACATCGTCTACTGTGTTCTGTGTGGCATAGACTTCGAGGTAGTGTTCTGTCCAACGTTCTAGCTGCTTGGTTTGATCTGTAATTTTTTCTCCTGATTTGGATAGAAGGGGGGCAGGCTTAGACACTGTTGGACCCAGGGCCGCTTTAATGCCATCAAATAGAGCTTTGCTATTTCCTGAGTGGAGACTGTCTTGGATTCTGTTGCAGGTATCCTTCCAAAAATTGTTAGCACATTTTCTAGCCATTTGTTTCGCCTCATTATTAGCACTTTTGAAGGCCTCCAAAGATCTTGGACTTGGCTTTGTCTTGAGAAGGCAATAACAATCCATAGTTTTGATGGTCTTAAGCGACCCCTGGCAAATGGTCAATCGACCCCCAAGAGGGTCGAAACTCAGAGGCTGAGAACCCCCTGATTTAGCGCCTAAAACACATGTTACGGCTTGATGCACAGCCTGATTTTTCTTTCCAACCTGTTGGAAAGCGGAGGATGTAGTTACACAGGCAACTATAGAAAAAAAAAACGTCTGCACATTTCACATTGACATTGCACAGACAGTTTCTGTTTCTTTTAAATAAATGTAATTTAAACATTCTTATTTTTTAACCTCCTCGACTGGAGGAAGAGTTAGTGGGTGTATGAATCTATTTACTTGGAGATCTCGTTCAATGTCAGACACTTAACATATTCACACAAGGTTCAGACTGTCGCCTGATTAGAAGTAAATAGCGTGAAGAGTGCATAAGATATTGCATCACATATAATTTTCAAATAGCATATGATAATATGAAGCCTTGTTTAAGTCAAGTGCAATAATGTGTTAATCTTGTTTTAAGAGAGCTGATTAAAGAAGCTAGTTATTGGTTTATATTATGAAAGTGTTGTCATTTCATTTCAAGTATCTATTGTAACAGTAGCTACACTTGAGTATTAAGAACTTTAACACTAACATTTTAATTCGGTAGGTCTGCTGGGGCGGTCTTAGGTAAAAAAAGTGAAGCTAATAGGGAGGCCCTAGGCAAAGAGAATAGGGAGGCCCTATGTGAGGCGAATAGGGAGGTCTAGGTGAGGCCAATAGGGAGGTCCTAGGTGAGGCGAATAGGGAGACCGTAGGTAACGAAAATAGGGAGGTCTTATGTGAAGAGAATAGGGAGGTCCTAGGTGAGGCGAATAGGGAGGCCCTAGGTGAGGCCAATAGGGAGCTCCTAAGTGAGGCGAATAGGGAGGCCCTAGGTGAGGCGAATAGGGAGGCCCCAGGTGAAGAGAATATGAAGGCACAAGGTGAATAGAATAGTGAGCCCCTAGGAGAGGCGAATAGGGAGCCCGTAGGTGAGGCGAATTGGGAGGCCCTAGGTGAAGAGAATAGGGAGGCCCTAGGTGAAGAGAATAGGGAGGTCCTAGGTGAAGAGAATAGGGAGGTCCTAGGTGAAGTGAATAGGGAGGTCCTAAGTGAAGAGAATAGGGAGGTCCTAGGTGAAGAGAATAGGGAGGTCCTAGGTGAAGAGAATAGGGAGGCCCTAGGTGAAGAGAATAGGGAGGTCCTAGGCGAAGAGAATAGGGAGGTCCTAGGCGAAGAGAATAGGGAGGTCCTAGGTGAAGAGAATAGGGAGGTCCTAGGTGAAGAGAATAGGGAGGTCCTAGGTGAAGTGAATAGGGAGGTCCTAGGTGAAGAGAATAGGGAGGTCCTAGGTGAAGTGAATAGGGAGGTCCTAGGCGAAGAGAATAGGGAGGTCCTAGGTGAAGTGAATTGGGAGGCCCTAGGTGAAGAGAATAGGGAGGTCCTAGGTGAAGAGAATAGGGAGGTCCTAGGTGAAGAGAATAGGGAGGTCCTAGGCGAAGAGAATAGGGAGGCCCGAGGTGAAGAGAATAGGGAGGCCCTAGGTGAAGAGAATAGGGAGGTCCTAGGTGAAGTAAATAGGGAGGTCCTAGGTGAAGAGAATAGGGAGGTCCTAGGTGAAGAGAATAGGGAGGTCCTAGGTGAAGAGAATAGGGAGGTCCTAGGTGAAGAGAATAGGGAGGTCCTAGGTGAAGTGAATAGGGAGGTCCTAGGTGAAGAGAATAGGGAGGTCCTAGGTGAAGTGAATAGGGAGGTCCTAGGTGAAGAGAATAGGGAGGTCCTAGGTGAAGAGAATAGGGAGGTCCTAGGTGAAAAGAATAGGGAGGTCCTAGGCGAAGAGAATTGGGAGGTCCTAGGTGAAGAGAATAGGGAGGTCCTAGGCGAAGAGAATAGGGAGGTCCTAGGTGAAGTGAATAGGGAGGCCCTAGGTGAAGAGAATAGGGAGGTCCTAGGTGAAGAGAATAGGGAGGTCCTAGGTGAAGAGAATAGGGAGGTACTAGGCGAAGAGAATAGGGAGGCCCTAGGTGAAGAGAATAGGGAGGCCCTAGGTGAAGAGAATAGGGAGGTCCTAGGTGAAGAGAATAGGGAGGTCCTAGGTGAAGAGAATAGGGAGGTCCTAGGCGAAGAGAATAGGGAGGTCCTAGGCGAAGAGAATAGGGAGGCCCTAGGTGAAGAGAATAGGAAGCCCCATATGTGAGGCAGACAGGGAAGCCCTATGTTAAGAGAATAGGATGCCACAAATGAAATAGAAAAGCAAAAAATTAAGAACAAAAATTAAGCAATGAATTATAAACGTAATATATAAATCAACAAATAAGTTAAATTCATTTAGAAACAGTGGTTTTTAAATCCATGTAGTCTAAGAAGTAGATCTAAACATTCCTGAATAAACCTTGAATCATAGTAGAATCTTAGAGATAGGCGTCCCTATACTCCATTGGGAGTCATACGGAATATAAGTCAAGAACGGAAAGTCTTTAGTTCAAATATCAGATGAGACTAGGGCATGTTAATTATGGAACGAACTGTATTTAAGCATCACTAATTTCACTATGAATATTTGTTATAGATGGTCTGAACACTGAAATGCAACTTCACACACTGTGGTTAGTTTCGACCAATAGCTTGTTTTCACGCCCTATGCCTTCTATAAGAAATGGTCGGTACCACTCACAGATTATTGTTCCTTTTACATGTTCCAATGAAATTGACTTCTGAGCACTGAGCAAGCAATGGTAAATGGAGACCCTTACTAAAGCAAGGTTTAGACTTCTATTAATTTATTTATTATACCCATTAGTCCTGGGAATATACAATAAGTTTCTATCAATTTAGATCAAAATATTTTACTCAAATAAGGAGAGGTCTCTACAAAACTATTCCTCGTCTTACAATAGGCATATCAATTCATTCTTTTCAGAATTGTCCAGGCATTCTGTGGAGGAGCGGTTGAACGTCGATGTCAAGACCCCATGACAACTGATAGATTTCGATATTTCTTTTATCAGGCAAGCGCGATCCTTCAGTTCTTAAGCCCTATCTCAGCCGGAAGTTTCCTAAACATACGAGACCAATAGTGAGTAGGGTTACATCATTTCTCACAGTTTCATCCTTCGAACACTTTTTCTCCTCTCAGATGACCTGAAGAAGGTAACAATCAAAAAATAAAATAAAACAAAGGTTAAAAACATTAAAAATCAATTCCCGATGTGGTCCATTTAGCCAGGTAAAAAGGCAGGTTTCAATATTTTAAACAAGAATATCAGAATGAAATTCATTCAAAGGCAAATGACAGAGAAGAATGGAGAAAGAAGGTTGACAGATCTTGTGTAGTACCCCAGCGGTCTAGCAGACCAAAGGATAGGTGAAAGTGAATGTGTAGTTGAATATGAACCTGGCCTAACTGATGTCATATGATGATTATCTAATTGATCTAATTGTTTTGTAAAGGGTCAATCTCTTATTCAAAGCTTTAAGGGAAAAAAACATTTCCATTAAGAAAAAATTTGAATATGGGGCAGCCATGCAGTTCACGCGATAATATGAAAACGCTACTTAATATTTGTTGTTTTAAATTATGTAACTCTTATATGTATTTTAAATTGATTTTTTCTCTTTAAAAAAGTTAACTTTTTTGGGGGGTAAATGTAGTAGTTAGTATTGCAGAAATTACTTATTTAGCAATATATTTAGAAAAAAAATGGATCAAAAAATCTAAAACCACTTGTATAAATGCGTCAAAAGTATGGTAAATGTTATGCTTTCTTACTAAATAACTTGCCGTGTTTATTACTTTTAATAGTGAATAATTGTAAATATGGTTTATTTTTATGAAAAAACTTCTTGCATAAGTGATTTTAAAAATTACATTTTTCGCTTTCAGATAAAAAAAAAAGTAGTCGTTGCATCAGAACTTGAAGTTCTTAAATATCATGATGTCAGATTTTCAATATCTTTTCTAGTTTACGAGATCTAAACGGGACGGACGGACGGACGGACAGACTACACAACACTAATAGAATCTATTCCCCTTTCGGGGGCCGCTAATAATAAGGCTTGTCTTCGAGTCATAAGATTAATGAGGAATGGAGTATTTCCCATGGATACGCATCCTTTGATGTGACCTACAAACTTAGACCACATTCAGAGCAAGACTAACCATTGTCCGCCGGGGGTCGATTGAGATTTTCTACATATTAAACGTAAATAAAAAGCATCACCAGGGACCGAGTTTTGAATTAAGAGAAAGTAGTGAATTAATGCGTCGAAATTTAAGAGACTGCGCTGAGTGACCGTTGATATAACACCACAAAACAATAACGCACTGGAAAGCGAATTTAACCTCCAGATCATAGGTCTGTCTTTGAGAGAAAAAAAAAAAAGCATTCTTCTGGCACAGAGTCATTTGGCCGTATGCACATTACCATTCAAGTGGTCAATGGTCGCATGGCCCAGCTAGCCCCGCCACCCTACTCCCCACACACGTGTCCACTGTTGACATTGTTGGTAAATATAAGAAGGGGTATAAGGGTGGATTTTAACGTAATTGGTTTTTAAAAGCATTTACAGAAAGAAAAAAAAGAAGGGGGAAACGACCTGAATTCGAACTTGTGGCTAACGCTTCCATGGGTAGACGTGCTAACCACTCTGCTAGTGAGGTACTTATGACTAGAGAAGCCAGGAAAACCAGTGACTTGGCAGAATTTAAGTCATTGGTTAATATGCATGACTGAATGCATGACGCGTAGGATGTAATCATCTTCTTTTTTGAAGTAACGTCTGTATTATATAAGATAAGAAGAGAAGATTTTTTAAGCTGTATAGTGTTGTTTCACTTTAGAGCGTCGATCTATAAAGAAACTAATTCAGCTTATACCAACACTTCAGTCAAGTATAATTTCTTTCCATCGTTCAAGATAACAAACAAGATAATCAATTACCAATAGATAGTTAATTAGTTAGTTAAGTTTTTTTTTTTTATTTACCCTTGTGTAAATAATTGTGCAAGTTTTCAGCTTGATCCGATTTGGGTAATAACTGAGCTTTATTTAACGAGAATAACGACATTTTTAAGCCACATACACTAATATTTATTTTACTTTTTTTCTATCTTAAACTAAATATTTAATTACCACTATTTAAATAATTGATTGGTGATTTTTTTTTATTGATTTATGTTTTGATAGAAACTATTCGTAAGAGTGTAAAGTTTCAATTTGATCCTAGGAAGAAAAGAACGGGCACAAAATGTGTACCAGACAGACAGACAGACAGACAGATAAGCTTTCTATAAACGGGGAATCACTAAACAATTTAACAATTAATTGAGGGAGAACATGAAAAAATAACAACTTTCTATCCCAAATTCTCTCTCTCTCTCTCTCTCTCTCTCTCTCTCTCTCTCTCTCTCTCTCTTCCTATCTCTCAATGTTGTTTCTAAAGTTTTTATGACAATTTCATTCAACATTTCCTGTGACATGCAGGTGACTCTTTATCATTCACTGTTTTCAATTGTTTATCAGGCGATACAAGGCTAGTGAGACACGCCCTAGGGATTGGCTATTCATTTGGTGTAATGTAAAATGTTGAAGTATTTCCAGGGGCGTAACTAAGGATTTGGGGGCCGGGGGATTGACCTCTTTGGGGGCCCCTTGCATTTTGACATTCGACATACGATATGAGATAATGTATGCAAAAATATACAAGCCCAAAATCAAATTGGTTCAGTATATCAGTAAACTTAACAAGAAATAATCATTAAGACTCTTTTAATGAATAATACCGTTGTTTATTAGTTAAAATAATGCACAAGTGACAAATCTCAATTGATATCGCTTCAAGTCGTCAATTCTGTGCAGCAAAGAAATCTATAACATCAACTACATCGATACTTTCTAGTATTTGTGACTTCACTGACATTAAAGCTCCTGAGATATTTTTTGATGAACTTGAGCTTTGAGAATGATCTCTCACATGACGTAATGGAAGTGGCCTGAGTTAGCGGTTTTCGGAGGAGGTTTGAGCACACGTAATTACCATATGAAGCCTGTTTCCTAAATATGTCTATAGGTGATTGTATTACTGGTTTGTTGATGAAAAGTGCTCGTGCATCAATGACATCATTGAAAAAGCGATTTGACATTTATTTCATCATACAAACAGGAAAAGTAGCACAGTTTGTCATAAGCGTGTCTTCATGTAATAGATGTCTTGGTTCAAGAAGAAACCCAAAGGTATCCATTTTCTTTCCAGCCTTTGGAATCTGCCCTTCATCTCCATATGAAATCTGTCCAGCACTTCTGTCGCAACACGTTTGAATTGCAGTTCTATTGACAGTCCTACATTAGAACTCAACTTCCCATTAAGTCTTTTCTTTCTTCGGGTTGTTTTGATTACAGGGAATCCATAGTATTCACTACCTTCTTTTGCTTTTTCGATGGATTGGGTTTTTGTCAGTTTCTCATCATTTTGCAGAAAGCATGAAAGAGTACTAATTTCTTTAGCAGCTTCCCGTTTATGCAGTCCAGACTTTTGTAGTTTCTTCAGAATTATATTAATTGGGCGCAGGAGCTTTGACCAGAATTGAAGATAGGCAAAAAATTCTTAATTTTCCACTGCATGAAGAAGATTCTGTGCTAATATTATATGATATTACGTCATTGTTGGTTGTTTATGTTTTGTGCGAAAGCAAAAGTATTCAAAGCATACAAAAGTGGGAAAGATCCATATCTCGTTATGCTCGAGTATAGAAATACTTTGATAAGCGGACTGCCGTATTCACTATCACAAATGCTGACGAGTAGAAGACTCAGGGAATCAATCCAACTGATCCCAAACTATTGCTGAAAATGCAGAGACATTACTCAACGAACGACAGATGAAAAGCAAAGTGAAATACGACGCAAAAACAAGACTAGATAAAGATTATACTGTCGGAGAGTTCGTCTAGTTCAGAAAGTAGTTGTCATAAAAAAAAAACATTCAGCACCCAGATCTTACATCATAAAGACAAACTCTAGAAAAACATACAGAAGAAATCAACGCTTTTTGAATAAGAGTTTCGATGAAGACATCTCTGAGTACTATAATACCGACGAAAACAATGAACAGCAAACTGTTGGAACAAACGTAACAGACAGTTATAGACCAACGTCAAGAAATCCAGAAGTGGACGAATTGTTAAAGTTTCTAGAAGATATCAGTTTTAAGAACTTTAAAAGGAAGGGTGTGATAATAACTTCAAAAGGAAGGATGTGCTAATATTATATGATATTACGTCATTGTTTGTTGTTTGTGTTTTGTGCGAAAGCAAAAGGATTAGATGGAAATAAAAAGAGAGTTTCCATTGGATTGAGGAAAGATGAATAGAGGGGTAATAATTCGAGTGTGAAGTTTAATTCTGAAATTAAAGACCCCAAACCCGAATAATGGACTATTCTAGCATTACTAAGAATATTTTTTGGATCTGTTATACTCGATTCTGTAAACTTTGCTTCAAGGTTAATTAGTGTAGCCATAAGATACTCGCTATTTAGATCTATTATTAGTAAAGGCAGGGGCGACTGGGTGTTAAAATTGGCCCAGGCATTCTATACAATCCGGCCCTTAAATTGTATATTAAATGAAGGGCATCCATTTCTAGATTACCTGTCCTCAAGGTCATTCTGTTAAGTTTGATAGTGTATCGATAACTGATCGCATGCATACAATGAACTCTATCTTTTTTTTTAAATATAGTAGGCCTTATGTTGCTTTTTAATCGCTAAAAGTGGGGGCCCTAAAAGGATGAAGGCTACTATAAGCACTGTCTACGGATCTACCGATCTATTACATTATTTCGGAAAATGTGTTAGATTAAATTAGCATATACTGTTGAGTCTGTAAAAAAACACGACGCGAAGAGGGCCTCTTTTACAAGAAAATATTATTATTATTATAAGTTTAATACGTTCTATTGTAGCATTCATGAGGCATTTTGGTTGTCCACCAGCCCACCGGGCATTTGTCCGATTGCCCATATTGCCAGTCCGCCACTGAGAGTAAAGGTAACAAAATACCTGGAATTCGCTGTATATCATGCAGTTTTATTCGAAGCAATAAAGTTTAAAATGTAAAACTAAATTTTAAAAAAATTTTGATCTCTTTAAGAAAAAATATTTTTAAAATGTCAACAAATCAACGTACTGATAGACCTAGATCTAGGTTTAGTCTTTGTTATAAATTGTTGACACTATTTGTCAATCAAATATATTAATTTATGTATTTACAAATAAATTTCAGACACCCGTTTGGCCCCCCCAGGTGGGGGCACGGGGGGATCTTAAAATTATCCCCCCTTCTCCCCCCCTTTAGTTACGCCACTGAGTATTTCCTACCTAGCACACAAGCGAGAACAAAAGTGAGACTTTTTTTTTAGGGTAACGAGAACACAAGGATTTCCCGAAGATTGTTTAGTAAGAAAGTATTTCTGATTAAAGTTGTGTTTTGACACCGGTAAGTGAAAGTGGTAATATTTAACATTAGATAAAATTAATTTAGCATCGCAAGACAAGAAACAAAAAAAAGTTTTCATAAACAATTTATCTATTTGCAGAGTTGAGCTTTTAAAGTTTGTGTTTACAGTATTAACAATCACGTTTCCTTCTACAAAAATGTGTCACATTTGAGAACCCCGCGAGGCAAAGCCAATCCCCGTCTTCTACCATAAATAAACTCAATGCTACATTTTAGAGGCCCATTTTTTAAATTCTTCATGCCGTATCTACGCTCGTTACTTTCTACTCCCTGGGAACCATCAGATTTAATTGTACCGATGCAAAGATGGCCAATATCTAATCATGCAAGACGTTTTCGATAGGATTTAAACTTGAAATATTTGTAAACTACAAAATTCGCCCCTCAAAAGGAGCCTAAACTATACAAGTGATTTTAACGTCGCTACTTCCTATTATATAGTGTTGTTACAGATACGTTGGAGGTAATGCTTTTCATATAGTTTATATCTCAGTTATTAATAGTTAATAGTTTTTTTTTCATTTACTTATGTTATTCTAATTCTGCTTTGCAACTAAACACAAACATGATTTTGAGACATTAAGCACTTAGTCAAGCCGTGAAAGATGTCTCAAATATTTTTTCTCATATTGATGTTTTAGAAATGTAAAGTTTGCACACCACCGTTAGTTCGTCGGCTACCTGGTCTTCCAGTGGACGAATTTGGCTATGATATTTTTGTTTTCTTCCTTGTTCTCATTGTTATGTTGGAGTGTTCAGATGACTAGAGACCAATACATGAGATAAACTGAGCATTGGTTCCCAAATCAAGGAGCTCTTCATATAGTTTTCTTTCTATTAAGGTGTTTTGGGGCCAGTGTCTTGATCGGGACTCATGGTAAGGTGAACAGTTTTGGAGGACATGGTCAGCATTTTCCGGTGACACTCCACATGGGCAGATTTCACTAGTTCTAATTTTGAGCTTCCGGTACATATGGCGATATAAAATTAACCGTTCTGAAGGAACATTCGAAAAACAAAACATTAGTCCGAGGTCTGGCTAACTTTTTGGTGACAGAAGTGTGATACCAACTCTTAGCATCTAATTTAGAATAAGACAACAAGTGGACATTTTGTTTCCTCACCATGCTTTGTTATTAGGAACGCCCATGCAATTTTTGCCAGTAATAAAATAACACTGTACTAGCTAGGCCTACTACTAATACTTTTATTGTTTTCAAATATATTCTGTAAAAATGTTACACTTTTAGAGTCTTTATTGAAATAATATCTAGTAACAATTATTATTGTGAATCTTGTTGATTTCAGGTAAATAACTATGATGTCAGAGTCTCTGCTTATTCTGACAATACGCATGATATTGATGTTAGGTAAGACAATTTACTCTCTTTTCAACTTTTTACAAATATGTCATACGAATTTCTTTGTCTCCTTAAGTAATAATGTCTCTGTGGGTCATTTTGCAGGGCCTAGTTAAAGGGGTCATAAGTTACCTATGCGTGATAGGCCCTCTCTTTACATACGAGTCGTGATATGAGGGAATTGGCACCAGTGGCGTAGCTAGGAATTAGGCATTATTTTGGGACCCTGGGGGCTTGACCTCTTTAGGGACCCCGCATTTTGACATTCGACATCATGATATAAAATTATGGCGTAATATTTAATGTAAAGAAAAATTGTCAAACACTCAAATGGCGACCCCTCAAGTGGTATCAGGGGGGTTTTCTAATTCTCCCCCCATCCACCCACCATAGCTACCCCATTGTTTGGCACCAGCTTTGTTAAGGTAGATGATGAAATAACAAAGTTTATGTCACAACGCCTGAAAGGCCAAACTCCTGATATTTTCTGAAGGTTAACCCCCCCCCCCCAAAAAAAAAAAAACCTTAGGAGCTCAATTTCAAGTGTATTACTCCTAGACTTACCACAAACTAAGACTTTAGAATAAAACTGCTGTATTGATCCTTTGTTGTGATTACAAGGATTCTTTTCTTTAAACAACAACATCCAAATAAAAAGAAAAGACTCAGCACAAACAGTTCATTTAGAGACAACACACAGTGGTCTTGATCCTGCTCATGTTTCCTGGTTATAATTGCTTTATACAAAGTTTATATCATATCACTTTGTCTGTCTGCCTAATAAAAAGTGTGTACACGTAATTTTTCCCACACCCATTCTTGGATTAAGCTGAAACTTTACACAATTATCATGTAGCATAGACAAGACATGAATCGTAAAAAAGTAACCAGCCAATTAATTACCGGGAATTAATTTTTTGTTGATACCAACAACGGGAATACAATTTCCACTAGTCACAGTTATGGCTAAATTTGTTGGGTTAAGTCAGCGTAACACTTTTTAATGCTATTACTTCCTCGTTTATTTTCCGACCCAAGTTGATACTTTAAAATTTAGACTATTATTTATTGTACCTAACAAAACATGAATCATAAAAAAATACCTAATTAACTAATTAATTATTAGTAATTAATTATTTTGTTTGATATCTAATAAAGGAAAAAAAAACATGTATATTATTGGCAGACATAGTTTTAAGAGCGGATTTTTTAAGATACCATTTGGTTGTTTTTTTTTTAGTTTTTATTTTCTGTTTCGTTTGTTTCCCTTATTAAGTGTGTTGGCTTTTAGAAAAGTCATCTGGCCAAGACATCTCTCTTGAACTTCAAACACAAGGATGTAGCCATGGACTGATCACAAAAAGACACAGCATAGACTTCACAAGTGTGGTACATCTGGAGGAGGTGATTGAGAACTTCTCCATGGCCGTATTGTTTGTGATCAGCATGACTAACAACGAACGCTACGTAAGTACTTGTGTTCTGGGAGGCGCGGTGGCTGAGCGGTAAAGCTCTTGGCTTCCGAACCTGGGGACCGGGGTTCGAATCTTGGTGAAGACTGGGATTTTTAATTTCGGAATCTTCGGGTGCCTCTGAGTCCACCCACTAATGGGTAAGGAAACAGATGAGACCTTTACATCTGAAAGGGGAAACTTTACTTTACTTGTGTTCTGGCTAGTTTCTTGGATGCTGTACATATCTAATACTATTCCATCAACAAGTCCAAAGTAGCCGTAGCCAACGAGCATTACAAAAAACAAGACAGAAGTACTGAAGACTTGGTACTACTTGAATTGATGCGTTTTTCACAAATTGGACGCTTTTTTGTCTACGTATCCATCGTTACTTATCTGCCTCTATCACTAGTCAACCTTCTCTAAACTCTAGCCATCTTGTTCTTCATGTACACTTATTCTACCACGTCATTCGTCTGTCTGACTACGTCACTACTTTTAGGGTCGCTTTTAAACACTGCACAATATATTTATTTACGAAACTAACATACTTTCCAACTAGGCCATTACAATTGTGAATGTAATGCGGTTGATCAGGCCGATCTTAGGCCACTGCAACCTATGCGGCCGTAGTGGGCCTTATTAAATTAAACCATTTTCACGTATAAATAATAACAGGATTTCTGAGGCATCCTCATTTTTATGACCCCCTGGAAACTCTTAAAAATCTCCAGAAAAAAATGGACAAAATTGTCATTTTTAGGTGTCATTCCCACACGCGATAACAAAAAAAAAGGCATTGTCAGCTTTCCTTTAATAAAAATGTATTGCATTCTGGTAAGAAAAAAATCTTAATTTTGAAATTATGCTTATTCCCACCCAGACAATCCGTTTCGCATAGGGCCCCGCAATAGTTAGGACCGGCCCTGCGGGTGATAAGCAAGTAGAGGTCAATGAGTCTTTACTTTTTCGTTGTAGTCCAGGATACATAAGACAGTGTCAAGGCATTATCAAATTGTCAGATCATAGAGATGTGGTACAGGGGTGGCCTTAGCAGTGTGTGTGGGGCCCTTGGAAAGCCCTGGGCGAAAGTCATATCAGGGCTACGAATATTTGTATTATGGGTTGAGAGTGAAAAAAAAATCTTTTTATCGCTGGAGCCCCTAAAGGCGTGGGGCCGCCTCCAAAGGCCGCCTTTTGTGTGGGATGTAGTGTTCAGGTGGTCAAGCGCAAAGGGGTTTAAAATTTTAATCAAGCTTTATCGAGGGTCATCAGAGGACTATTAAGTGTTACCTAGTGAAAGTACACAAAACTGTAACGGGGCATTTTACCTTTACCTGATTGTAGTTCCTATTAGTCGTACCTGCTCTGAGGTCAATAAAACCAAGAGGGTCTTAAATGCTGATTAGCATGTGTTCCTATAAATAGTCTTCTTATCTTATATAATACAGACGTTACTGGGAAGATAGGGTCGCTTAACCCTAAACATACACAATGATCGTCAGTGAACTATTTCCGAAAGCCGAGGGGTCACCTCTTCTCTTGCCATAATTTATCACAATACTGTAACACATGTAACATGCTCTTTTCTATAAATAGGTCATCTATAAATAAATCGTTATCACACCACTGTCAGCAGCCTTTCATAACATTCGTCTTATCTCTCCTGGTCTTACGCCTACACTGTCACCGCTTCGATTATTCACACCCACCTTCTAATGCCCTTGGAATTTTATTTTTTTTTATATTTGTAAATAAGACCTTGATTTTAACCAATTCATTCATAACATGTCTATGGGGAGTTAAAAATTCTATTTAACATGTCTATGGGGTGTTATAAATTGTATTTAACATGTCTATGGGCTGGTATAAATTGTATTTAACATGTTTATGGGCTGGTATAGATTGTATTTAACATGTCTATGGGCTGGTATAAATTGTATTTAACATGTATAAGCGCTGGTATAAATTGCATTTAACATGTCTATGGGCTAGTATAAATTGTATTTAACATGTATATTAGTCGCTGGTATAAATTGCATTTAACATGACTATAGGCTGGTATAAATACTATTTAACATGTCTATGGGCTGGTATAAATAGTATTTAACATGTCTATGGGCTGGTATAAATTGTATTTAACATGTCTATGGACTGGTATAAATTGTATTTAACATGTCTATGGACTGGTATAAATTGCATTTAACATGACTATGGGCTGGTATAAATTGTATTTAACATGTCTATGGGCTGGTATAAATCGTATTTAACATGTCTATGGGCTGGTATAAATTGTATTTAACATGTATAAGCGCTGGTATAAATTGCATTTAATATGTCTATGGGCTGGTATAAATTGTATTTAACATGTATATTAGTCGCTGGTATAAATTGCATTTAACATGATTATGGGCTGGTATAAATAGTATTTAACATGTCTATGGGCTGGTATAAATTGTATTTAACATGTCTATGGGCTGGTATAAATTGTATTTAACATGTCTATAGGCTGGTATAAATTGTATTTAACATGCCTATGGGCTGGTATAAATTGCATTTAACATGTCTATAGGCTGGTATAAATTGTATTTAACATGCCTATGGACTGGTATAAATTGTATTTAACATGTCTATGGACTGGTATAAATTGCATTTAACATGACTATGGGCTGGTATAAATTGTATTTAACATATCTATGGACTGGTATAAATTGTATTTAACATGTATAAGCGCTGGTATAAATTGCATTTAACATTTCTATGGGCTGGTATAAATTGTATTTAACATGTCTATGGACTGGTATAAATAGTATTTAACATGTCTATGGGCTGGTATAAATAGTATTTAACATGTCTATGGGCTGGTATAAATTGTATTTAACATGTCTATGGGCTGGTATAAATTGTATTTAACATGTCTATAGGCTGGTATAAATTGTATTTAACATGTCTATGGGCTCGTATAAATTGCATTTAACATGTCTATAGGCTGGTATAAATTGTATTTAACATGCCTATGGACTGGTATAAATTGTATTTAACATGTATAGGCGCTGGTATAAATTGCATTTAACATGTCTATAGGGTGGTATAAATTGTATTTAACATGTCTATAGGCTGGTATAAATTGTATTTAACATATCTATGGACTGGTATAAATTGTATTTAACATGTATAAGCGCTGGTATAAATTGCATTTAACATTTCTATGGGCTGGTATAAATTGTATTTAACATGTCTATGGACTGGTATAAATAGTATTTAACATGTCTATGGACTGGTATAAATAGTATTTAACATGTCTATGGGCTGGTATAAATTGTATTTAACATGTCTATGGGCTGGTATAAATTGTATTTAACATGTCTATGGGCTGGTATAAATTGTATTTAACATGTCTATGGGCTGGTATAAATTGTATTTAACATGTCTATGGGCTGGTATAAATTGTATTTAACATGTCTATAGGCTGGTATAAATTGTATTTAACATATCTATGGACTGGTATAAATTGTATTTAACATGTATAAGCGCTGGTATAAATTGCATTTAACATTTCTATGGGCTGGTATAAATTGTATTTAACATGTCTATGGACTGGTATAAATAGTATTTAACATGTCTATGGGCTGGTATAAATTGTATTTAACATGTCTATGGGCTGGTATAAATTGTATTTAACATGTCTATGGGCTGGTATAAATTGTATTTAACATGTCTATGGGCTGGTATAAATGTATTGCACACAGAGAGAAAAGGTGTTATCGGAGATCTCTAAATAAGCTACAATGCTTGTTTGTACGATTTATGGATTTTGACAACAGAAACAACATGTTAACAAACAATCTTGAGGTTGTTTTTGATTCATTGTTATCCCAGTATTCACAATAAAAAAAAAAAAAAAGCTCAACGATTTTTTTCAAATATATCTATAATCACAATCACTAACCTAGCTCTCAACACTGCAAGGCTTATCTCTAATTTTTCGATATACTAAATTAATTCATTGCCAGTAGTTTAACAAAATCATAGGTTATTTATTGATTGATTCATGTATTATCGTCGACTATGAAAAATTGTACAACTTTTATACATCATACGAAAGCGGGAATTAGGAATAAAACATGTAAAAGAATCCACCCAGACAGAGAGAGTGAGCTGATACAAGCTTTGTAAAATGTGAAGATCAAAATGAAGTACCTCCTTTCAGACAAAGCAGTTAAAATAGTTAGTATATTAAAGCAGAGAATATAAATGTCCTATGCTTCTATGGGCAGCGATTAACGAGGATCAAGGATGTGGCAAATACGACCACCAACCAACTTTCCTTTCTCCAGTATCAGATACTCATCTAGATGGGTACCTGATACTGTTTTTCGTTTTGAGGCCCTAAGTAGCAGACAAATATAATGAATACCTGACATATATATAACATAGAGTGTCATAGAGAATCTATGATTGCTGAGCTGTCCAAATCGTTCACACTAGAAGACGAGAGGGAACGAATTTCTTAGTAGGACGTTACTGATTTTATTCTTGCAATACAACTGCGCCTCTTTATTGATAACACTATTACTTTACATTCATGACTTGGTTTGACACCTAGCTGTCAATGAAATATAGAATGTCAGCCAAAGTACTTCTTTACGAACGAAAGGGAAGACTAGAAGACCGAAACTCTGTTAGCCCAGAAATAAAATGGATAACTTTAGCTCAAAAGTTTGTCTATAAAAAAGATTTCTTTTTTTAGTTGAACCAAAAATAATTGACCTTCTAGAGCACAGAATAATATTAGACCTAGACTGGACATGGAACTCTCAAACACTATATAAAAATGTCTAAAGGACGAGCCTGCCCAGGAAAACCAGTGTCTTGACAGAATATAGGTCATTGGTTAATATGCATGACTGAATGCATGACGCGTATGACGTAATCATCTTCTTTTTTGAAGTAACGTACGTATTATATAAGAAGATAAGATGTGAAATACTTCAAAAACGTCTCTATGTTCTAGAGCTATCGTAAGATATTTTTAGAAAAAGGAAAAAATATGCACATTCGTTTTTAAACTTTCATGCTATAAATAATATCTAGTGAATTCTAGTTTAAACTATAGGAGGATACTACCTATTCATTTCCAGGAACTATATATGGCAAGATATGTAGTTCACAACAGACGCGGGTGATACTATGAAGCCAAAGACACTCCTTTTTATTCTCTTGACTATAAAGTCTAATATCGCCAAAGCCGCTATCCAAGCTCAGGAAAAGAGAAAACTTAATATTTGTAATGTGCTACTATCCTAAATTTAGAATCGACATAGAAAAATATTTGAATTACTTGGAATTTTTTTTTTTCACTTTAGTAACATTTTAATCTGTCGCATAATTTGATAAATATCTTTCGATTTGATTGAAAACAGATTTATACAAAGTTTTGTTATCATTCTAAATTTCGACAACAGATTATTATTGTAGATCTCCATACATGGAAGCAAGTCCATAGAGGGCGAGATTTTGAGTGCTTCCGGTTGTCAACTGAAAGGAAGTGTAGAGATTATTCTATTTTTTTATTTTTTTTTATTTCACAATTATCTGTTGTTGTTTTCTTGCTCTTTTTAGAATTGCAGAGAGTCAAATTTAAATATTTTTAGTTTTTTCGTTCGTTGTTTTATTTCCATGGTGACATTAAAATTCAATTCATCGTGACATCGTCCTTGACATTGTTTAAATTATCGTGACGTCTGCAACATGAAATTCCCATGTTGCACTTCGAAGATCCAACATAATATTGAACACATTTGTCAACTCAACGTTACTTAGTTTTAGTCTTAGTCTTAAATCTGTTTAAAGTCCTGATTTAAAAGATCTTCAAAGATATTACCCACACGATTGCATACGTAGGCATAATAATTACAATTTTTCTATAAATAAAAAACTACAATAATAATCATAACAATTATAGTAAAAGGGCTAACATGTCGATTATAGTTAGCTAGAAAGAAAATTAAACATACTTATATATATATTTACATTTATCAATCAAACATTTATATAAAAAAAATTGAGATTACAATAGATAAGAAGGGTTCACTTATTTCAGCATCGGGTCAAATAGTTTTCCTACACGCTTGCCGCACAATAAGAAATGCAATATAACAGCTACCATTTTTAGCGACCCCCGACAGGGGAATGACGCTATTAGTATTGTGTAAACTATCTTCAACTCTTCAACTCTTAAAGAACATCCGAAACATGTTAAACATTTTACAAACAATTCTAGACCTAGTCTAGATAGATCTAAATATTCAAATGTCTAGATCCAGACCTAAACTAGATCGATATCATATCTAGAACTAGTAAAGAAATCTAGATATTGTTTAGATCTAGATTCTATGTATATTCTATATTCTGGATCTAGTCTAGACCTATTAAGTAAATAGTCTAGAGCGATTATGATCAGGATTAGTTAATAGTGTATTAGCCTATGCTGTTCGCATGGGAATCTTGTTAATTGTGCAGGCTCTTTTTTTTTTATTTCTTATTTAGTCTACTCCAATATATTAATCGAATTTGTTGGGAAGAAGTAGGTATCTTGGAGCAGTGGCGTCATGGGGATGGAGGGTGCGGTACGCACCGATCAACACCATTTTGGGGGTGACAACCAAGTTGGAAAAATTATAATTTGGCAAAAGTAGAGACATTGAAAAAGATAATAATAAAATCTCGTGTTATATCTTAGAGCAGTGGTGTCACTAGTGGGCGGGTGAGGGGTGCGATCCGCACCAGTCGACACCATTTTGGGGGTGACAACCAGGTTGGAAAAATAATAACTTGGCAAAGGCAGACACATTGAAAAAGATAATAATTAAATTTCGAGATATATCTTGGAGCAGTGGCGTCACTAGTGAAGGGGGTTTGAGGGGTGCTGTCCTCACCAGTCGACACCATTTTGGTGGTGACAACCAAGTTGGAAAAATTATAACTTGGCAAAAGCGGCAAGGGGTTGAACCAGGCACCATCTATAAATCCGAACGACAGTCCTGCGCGCAAACAGCACCACCAGGCAGGGTTATACCTTTCTCGACGCCATCCTTCGTCGTCCAGCCAACATGTAAAACAGAAAAAAGACATTTTTTTTACAGAGGCAAATGAATCTTTGAAACATTATTACTTTTGACAATCAAAATTAAATATCGTCTTGAATATTCCTTGCGAATAGGTGGATCCGACAGGGATCCGACTCCGACGGGGGCCGCCTCTGAGTTTGTGTTATCACTTTGTAATCTTGTTTATGTTATCTTCTGTATCTAAAATCGTTCTAGTAGTTGGAAGTTGCTCCATTAAACATGAGTTTGAATGTACTACATAACGCATATTCCAGATTGGAGCAATGAATGAAAATCTATTAGGTGGAACAATTATGTAAAACAGATTTTGCCTGTTTCATTATAAAAAAAACACAAAAAAAACGTTATTTGCTTACTAAAGTACATGTAAATAGCGGTAGGTGAAATTAATCCATTAAGGGAGATTTGTCAAATATCTACAGGCAACATGGCGTAGAAACCAATTCTTTATTTCGTTCAAAGCTTATCAAGCATGGATGTCTGGTATCCAGGGTACTTGAATGTGTCTGTTCACTGATGTTGACTTGATCTCATAGTATTAATGACTTGATGATTTGATGCCCAGTACTTAGATTTTATTTAAAAGCTCGGCACATTCAAAAGGACTCAACAATAAAAACATTACACGCCTAGGACGTGGCAATGAGTTATTGGTCTAAACTGCTCACATGTTGTGACGTCGCAGGTCAGTGTTTAGGCCTTCTATAAAGAATGGTTTTAATCAATTCCATTTGTAATGTATTTTTAGAAAGTAAACCTAAACACAGTTGTTTTAGCTAAAACAAAATTTGTATGAATATTAGAATATCAATAGATTGCAAATCTAGAGTTGCTCCAACGCCAGTTATTTATACAAAGCTCATATCAATTCACTATGTCTGTCTGGTACAAATTTTAAACCCGTTTTTTCTTCCACACTTGTTCCTGGATCAAATTGAAACTTAACACAATTATTAATTTCAATTAGAAGAATTAACCAATTAGTCATTATTGTTAATAATTATTTTCATTAATACCAAATAGGGAAATTAATCCTTCAGTATTAAGATATATGGCTAAATATGTGGGGGTGATTGTATACGATATTTCTCACATACGCATTCCCGGATCAAGATGAAACTTTCACAATTATTATTGTACATAACAAAACAGGAAATAAATTTTCAAAAAGTGTCTCAATTTTTCTATTAACTATTATAACTAATAAATTTGTTTGATATCGATAAAGGGAAATACGTTCTAAATTATTGAGAGTTATAATTGTAAATGTGGAGCTCTTCACCTTGGAAACCCTTAAGTGCATTTATATTTTGTTTGTTTATTTTTTTTTATAACATGACTATTTACTGTTCTATATACGTTAAGTTTTAAAATGGCCGGATAGTCCCTACTGCTGAGCCTATTGGCTTTCTCTGAAAGGGAATATATACAAAGTCTCAGACATCATAGAGCACAGTCATCGAGTTTTACTTTTTATTGTCATAACCTTATCATTTTTTTAGGGTATTACTATTGTGTCTAATACCTTTTTTAAAATGCCTTTTTAGGACCTTGTGGCACAATTGAAGGACTGTGGTATCGACCAAACCCCATGTCGATGTTTCTCACGTAAGACTTCCTATCGCATCAAGTGTTCCATACCTGCTGAGAAACATTACAGTGAAGCCATCGTTTACGCTTGCATTAGTAATCTGTCAGGAAAGACATTTTGCTCTGAGACTCGGCGCATTCCCACTATATACGGTAAGCTTCTTTCCACAACATTTTAACAAATTATCAACACTTAGTAAAAGGTTTGTCTTTAAGTCAATAGATTAAGGAGGAATACAGTAATTAACTTGATTTCAGACTTTTGATGTAAATTATCACGAACTTTAAGAGTTTAGCTATTCACACTATCAATGAGACATTTTGTCTGTGAAAGTATTGATATAGTCTTATGTTCAAATTTAGTGGTGCTTGTGCATGTAGAACAATACCTTGATGTTTACCAATAACAAAGCCTTAGTCTACCGGACCTGTGTGATAAGCAATATGCTATACGGAAGTGAAACATGTTCAAACTACTCATGGCAGGAAAAAAATGCTTAATATCTTCCACCTCCAAAGCTTAAAGCGTATTTTTTAAATAAGGTAGCAAGATAAAATAGCCAACGAGGAAGTGCTACGAAGAGCAGGGTGCCAGGACATTCGCTGTTATCAGAAGCAGACGCTTCACCACGTTTATAGAAAGCCACAAGGTCGACTTCAACAAGACATTCTGTATGGTGATCTAATAGAATGCAGGAGTGCCGCTGGTCGTCCACTTTTACGTTATACTAACATGAAGCTTTTCTAAATCGACATCAACAAAGGCGCTAGAATAGATAGACCCACATGGAAAGCGAGGAAGAAGGAATGGTCCTGGATTGCAGAAGGTATACACACCAGAAGTAGAAAGAAGGGTGAAAGTTCAACAGCGCCTGGTGATTACAGATGCCCAACCTATGGACTACAGCTGCCTAGAGCAACCTTAGCTACAAAAAATTAACTGGTGTGAGTTAGAACGTCCATCTACGAGCAAGGGACCAAGATTAAGAGATCATTCTACAATAACAGCTAAAATGCAGCACCACCCCTCTCTACAGCTACTGCTAAACATGCAGCGGCCCAACCCTAGTGCCAGATTATCTACAGCATAGAGGACATCCCGAGCCGAAGTCGTAAGACAGAGCCGGATGATTCATTCTTCCGAGTGGCAGTCCTACGACCACCAGAAGAAGATACCATGTGATAGCAGCTAAAAAAAAATGAAGTAGACAAGACATGCTAACACTTTATTATTCATTCTATAAATATATAATCGATGATGAGAATTTATTTTATATATTAATACATCTTTTTCATTTCACAGTTACATTTTTTTCATCAATTATGTTTTGTAAAATTATGTTTATTAAATCATAAATCATTTTAATGTATACACTAATTTTCTAGTCTGTTCTAACGTTTCGTTGCGCTGTGCCTGTTATATATTTTTGTATATGTGAGCGGTATAAATAAATTCAATTACCCCTAGAATTAACAAACGTGCCCAAGATAATTCTTAAAACGGAACAGTGGACATAAATAGCACATAGGAGCCAGCGACTATGTTGAGGCTATTTAAAAAACATTGCACGAATTAAATTTGAACTCGAGGGCTTATGATATCCTCAAGCCAATACACTTACCACTTTGTCATCTAAGTGCTTGTGACAACAGAAGGTTGTATTGCATTCTACTTTTAATTTTAAAAATTTTAAGCGACAACATAATTCTTTATACAAAGTATAAATTAGGCTAGTTTGACATATATCGCCGCATCTATCAAATACAATTTCTTTTCCTTGTTTTTTTTTTCCTTGGTATTTCTTTTTTATTGATTCGTGTTTTGTCAGGTAAAAGAAATAATTGTGTAAAATTTCAGCTTGAACCGAGATCGGGTGTGGGAGAAATGACGTGTACAAACTTTTTTACCTGACCACAGAGAGAGTTGATATAAGCTTTGTAATACCAATGACCCATAATTTGATCATGGTCAATAACTACAAAGCTCACGTTCTAGTTTTGTCACTTCTAACACGTGAGCTAATCGCTATTACTTAATTCTAGCTATTTACACTAGCTTTGTCATTTCTGAGCAAATGTAGTTTTCAACATTTCTTGAAAGTGGATAATTTCAAGTGTGTGTGAAGGGGAGGGGTAATTGTTATTACCACAAAGCGACTCATGTCTAGCCCTAGAATGTCTTTCTTATAAAACTAAAGTTTCCTTTTCAGACCTTGCGATCTATAAGGCAGATGATGTAAAGGTAATATGTTTCTTTGGCCCATGGTTAACATGGTTGGCACGTGGCCAACACAATGCACAATCTCCTTTAATTTTCCCTAACTATTGGCAGGTACCCAATTTCAGCTGGGTCGACTCAGAGGCTCCCTAAATATCCTGAAATTCAAACTCCCAGTTTCCACCGAGATTCGAACCCAGAACCTCCAAGTCCGAAGCCATGCGCTTTACCACTCAGCCACAGCACCTCTTTCATATAGCTTATCTATAATGTAATGTATTTATTTCGATAGATCAAAATGATCTACATTTAAGCTTGAATGGACAATCATTAGACAACAACTGCACATTGCCTATAAATGAAAAGACCCGGGCACTTACTTTCTGCTGTAGTAATGGTCCTGCACTTCTTACGGCAAGGATATACCACAACGGTGTGTTGGTTGCCTCATCTGCTACATGTGCAAGCTTTAAGCATCCGCCTTTGGAGAGTTCATTATATCAACTCGTTGTCTATGTCTGCCAGGATTATAAGCCTGTAGTGAATAGAACTTGTCTAATACAAGGTAAATGTTATTCTGTTTGTATATTTCATTTTTCTCGAATTAATTCTCTACAATATTAATAGAGCTGTTTTGACCGATTCGTGGATTTAAACAGACCAGATTTACATTTGGTTGTACTTGACAAAAAAAAAAAATACTACAATGGTCACTGACATCGCAATACTCACTATCTTATCTATACTATAAATTAGAATGTAAGGCGTATGTATGTATGTGTGTATGTATGTGACGAATAGAAATCAAAACCGTTTGACCAATCTTGATAAAACTTGGCATACAATACAAAATACAAAATATAGTATATTGATTTCATTATTTAATAAAATTAACCTTCAAATTTGTTTTTCAAAAACATTTTTACATAAAATTCGTTCTTTATATCTGCGAATAGTTATTTCCTGACGTACCGGTACATTTTTTCATTAGACATTACCGAAAGGTTACACATCTCTCTATTCCTAGGTCTAAAACTCTAATTCATGATAGATGATGATAGAACTTCTCTTCGCTAATATAGTTTTATGCTTTAACACATGAACATACTAATTATAGTCCATTCATTTCAAATTTTAATCAAATGTATGTAGAACTACAAGCAAATGTTTTTATTTTAAAAAATGGATTTAAGTGGATTAGCTATTTTGATAGCATCATTCATACTATTTTTACATTTACACATTCGCTTTACTTATAACATTATTATTTCGGATGTATGCAAGCGCGACGTGAAGCTCTTCAAAATCGACACTGGCAACTGGGAAGAGGTAGCACTGGACAGAACCACATGGAGAGAGCGCATAAAGGAAGGGTCACAGATTGCAGATGCCATACACAACAGAAGCAGAAAGAAGGGTGAAAATGCAACGGCGCATGGTGATTATATATGCCAACCTGCGATCGAAGCTGTGTATCAAGGATTGGCCTCTTTAGTCACACATGAAGGGAAAAGATCGCCTCTCGAGACGTAAAATGCCACAGATTTCGTTTAATTGTTTACTATATCGACAGTAATACGTAAATAAAGACCCGCGGGCCGCGGGTAAAATATGTCTAGTGTGTTATAAATACAGATGTTCTTTAAAAATAGAAGATGATTACGTCCAATTGCATACGAAAAAATGACAAAGAAACAAATAACAGAAATTTTATTTTGTTTTAAACAAAGCTTTTATAAAGGGGAAAAACGCAAATTCACTGGCATGAATATACTCATTTTTTCTATCGTAATTAAATTAATTAGTTACCACTAATTTATTAATTATTTGTTAAACTCATGTATTATCATTGACTATCAATAATTATGCGAAATTTTTAACTTTATCCGAGAATGGAAAAGGGGAGAAAAAATCTGCATACAATGTAAATAATGGAATAACTGCACATATTTAGCCAAAGCTATCAATAAGTAGCATTTATTTCTCTTGTTTGATATTAAACAAAATAATAAATTACACATAAAAACAATAATAATATTAATGGAGTATTGGATACCTTTTTTTCAGGAACCAGTAAATCTTCGTATACATCGACAATGAATGTTAAGGCATTATCCACTCTAGTCATTGTGGCATTATTGTATTATAACATCCTGAATATGTAAGTAATTTAAGCTTTTAGCTAAAACATGTTTTTTCTTTTGTTCTGATTTATTCAAAATTAAATTTCCCTTTCTTTGATGTAAAGGAATTCAACATATGTAAATACATATATAGGTCTATGAGCTATCGTATTCACATTCCTTCACAACTTTTTTTAAAAGTCCAAGCGTTCATAATTGCAAATCATGATTAGTGTGTTCTAGAATAGAAAATGCACATTTCTTGTGTATCTGAAAGCTTATTATATTTGTCTCAACGTAGGCTTAGGTAGACATAGATAGAATAGTACGGGATAGACACATTAAACGTAAATGATGGGCGAATCAGTTATTATTAAAATTATACGATCTTATCTTCTCTTATATAATACAGACGTTACTTCAAAAAAGAAGATGATCGAATGAAATGACTTCTAGAAAAATTGAATATTATTATATAATTTTCTTTGGACCCTACGTTACTCTAAGGGTCCGCTGACTACAGTCTTAGAACTATTGTCCTAGCCTATTAACTAGAAATAGAGGTTGTTGTTTTTTTACACAGCTCCTATTAACCCACTCTGTCTGTCTGTCTGGGGTTTTTCCTACTTCCCATTCTCCGAAAAAAAGTTGAAACTTTGCATAATTTGTTTGCCCCTAAATAAACTAAGAATCAATGTAAAAAATTGACAAACTAATTAATTGATTATTAATTATTTATTTATTATTTAGACATCAAGAACACAAAATAAATCGTACAGTATTGAGATTAATTGAGAAATATTTATGTGAATTGGCAAATGTTAGATATGCTTTTTTTAAAGCATGTTTTAATTAATTTTATTTTGTTGACTAGTACTTTTTTATCTGTTATTTGCTTATGTAGGCCTCCTTAAATTCCTTTTCTACAGGTTTATCGTTACATTATGATTACATTTTCATTTCGCTTCAGATAGAAAGAGCCTCAGGTGACGAGCTATTTTTGACAGGAAGGGAAAAAAATACAACGAACAAGTGTAAAACATTCGCTGCTTTTTTTTTTGTTGACGAGACTTGACTGTGGAATTCAGTATCCTTGGATTCAGTGGCTTACGGGAATACATAAACTCTACTAGATTCTATTCACTTCACATTCACTTCAACAACGGGTCCAAATGCATGTGTACGCTCGTGCTCTGTGTGTGTTGTATTGAAAACTATGATTTATGACGCATAGTGCTGGGCATAAAGGAGTGTGCACTTTCAAGTTGATTCATCATTATAACAAAAGAGGCGTCATAGTCTATGAAACAGCATGTAAAACAGCTTTAAATGGAATTTAAATGTACGCGTGGCTAGATACTACATGCACAAGATCAAGACAAAGACTTTTGTTTGGAGGGCAATGAATTATATATATCATTGTACTCAACGTCGGGACTTAAGTGTTAATAAATGTATAGGTAAAATGTGCGTTGTAATCACAAATATTTTTTTGTAATAAATGAGTTATAAGTATAAAGATGCATGAAGTAATAAACTATTCGGATAATGTTTTATTTAAAATGAAATTGTGAATTTAATTCTACAATATTTACACAATGATATTGACATGAATGATGTAGATAGTAAATCAACATCTGTATCTTTCCTTTGCGCTCTTCATGGAACATTAGGCCTTAGTAAAGAAACGCCACTCTCCACGGTCTCTTGCTAGTTTTTTTAAATGGCTTCCCAGCTCTTTCCGGTCCTCTCGGCTTCCTCTAGTACACTGCGTCGCCATGTTCTTGTTGGTCTTCCTCTACGTCTTGTTCCTTGTCTAGCTCTGTTGTTGGTATCTTTTCTAAGGGTATGGTCAATCCATCTCCACTTCCTCTCTAAGATCTATACTTCTATATTTCTCTGTCCACTCATCTCCCACAGTTTGGTGTTTTCTACTTTGTCATACCAGTGTATTTTTAGGATATTTCTCAGGCATCTGTTGATGAAGGTCTATGATTTTTTATTGTAGTTGCTAGATAGTAAATAACTAAACATAAATATTTGAAAATACTAAATCCTAATTACATTTATAATTAACTCTTTATCTCCGTAATTATTTTCCGCGTTCTGACATATTTTTTTTTCAATTTCCACATGTGTAAATTCTACCCTGTTACGATTAAACTTCAATAACATACTTGTTAACAATCAGAAAACGTTACTTTTAGTATAAAATTATAGGAGAATGCATGCTCATTTTATATGACACAAATTTAAGTTTAGAAAGTCAAAAATGTATTTAATTTAATGGGTCAAATTAACGATGGTATCGTTAATTATGAGAGAAAGAGTTAAAAGAGATCAATATGTTAAGTACCTTTTTATGATGTATAAAAAACAACGACAAAACGCTGACGGTGACTTTAATGTCAACTGTTCCACAGCTAGTTTGAAACATTCTGAAATGGTACGATTAGGAATTAATTATTTGTTTCTGGAAAAGCGACGACGACGTAAAGTTTTTTAAAAACGACAGAACAATAGAGAAGTCGACAGAATAAGACACTTTTCATCATTTGTAGGAATAAGTACCTTTTACGAAAGTAGCTGACATTCGACAGTTCCCTTCATTGGTATTGAACGTGTTTGTTGGTCAACACCTGAGATGAACTCCTATTGAAAAATCAGAGCAGGAAGGACTAGTCCTCCCGTAGTGCTCTGGCAAGAGTGAGTCAAGTCGAGTGACTGCTCAGACAGGTCCCCCCTTAGCTCGCGGTGCTGGGGACTCTCGTACCAGACGGTGCGACACTGTTGTTGTTCAACACCAGAGTCGACTACCTCTATTGATTGTTAAGCGATTCCGCGGTGTCGAAGACAAACAAATAAACTGGAGATAATACTCAAAGTAATTCAGTATCACCGGCGAAAGGCCAAACAATCAATACAGGTAGTCGACTCATGCCGTCTGTTCGACACTTAAAAATTTGTATACGTTATTTCTCCCATAACCATTTTCGGATCAAGTTAGAACTTTGCATAGTTAATCATTGGCATGGACAAGACAAGAAGCAATAAAAGAAATGAAACAATTAGTCTATTAACTATTGGTAATTAATTCTTTTGTTTGATATCGAATAAGGGAAATAAATTCCCACATTACTGAGATTTATAGTTTTAAGTGCGGAGATGTTCCCTTTGGCTATTTTTTTTTCATATTTTCTTTTCAATTATACTACGAGTATTGTCAAGCTAGAAAACTTGTGTCCATGAGGTGTTTATAATTACAAATGTAATTCAAACTTCAGATGCAATTTGGTACAACTTATTTATTGCATGTTTATGGCTTTGAACTTTTGTTTTAAAATTAAGGCCAAACTTCAACCATCTGATCCACACACGCAATCTTGATGGCTGTTCTATACAACGAACTCACCCAACTCCTTAACCATTTGTGTCTCCTCTTTTTTTTTTAAACAGATACACCAAAATAAAGCAGTATAAACTGCCTAAGAACATCAATCTTGTTAGTAGCATGCAGGGACTGTCACTAACTTCTGTCCAACAAGACTGAAAAGATGTCGACAACAATGTCCAGAGTAATACCAGCACCCACAGTATCAATTGTAGCGCCTACGATAAAACATATAGAAAAAAAAATAGCAGAGATTCTAACCATAACCCTAACCCTAATCTAAAACTACAAATACGATTGAATCCTTATAAAAAATATTTCACATAAGACTCACCCTAAACAGGGGTCAATTAGTCCTACCAATAATAACTCCTGGGCACTAGGCTAAGGCTGTCCAGTAGTCCAAGACCAAAGATTATTCAGGACCACAAATGTACAGCTTGTCTATCAAGTTCAAGATGGCGCAAAGCACTCCAAAAGTGTGAGCTAATAAATAGGGCCAGTCTAAATCATGACAAAGATGACAAGAAAAAAATACTACACAAAATCAAACGCCAAAAAATGACCTCATCATTGTTTGTTTCACAAATTGAGAATCGCTGGTTTACGAGGTTGTTAAAAAACGGTTAACGCGGCGTTTGATTAACACGTGAGTAGTTAATTTAATCTACGAAAAGGAGGCCTCGTAGAGATATACAGACCTTCCTTTAGAGCTGCTAATAATGAGACTGTATTCAGTTAAAATTATGGCTTGCCTCTTTACCCTAACAGGAGCTATACCAAGTGAGTTCACCTCCCTCTGTTATATTTAGCTCTAAATCTTTCTCATTTTAGTCATTTTCGTTACTAATCTTATATCAAGTCACAACCTGTCTGTCTGTCTGGTAAAAAATGTGTACACTTCATTACCCACACATCCATTCTCGAATAAAGTTGAAATATTAGGCAATTCTTATTGCACCTAACAAAACATTGATAGTGAAATGACTACTCATTAGTCACTTAATTATTGGTAATTAATTATTTTGTTTGATATTGCACAAGGGTAATAACTTTTACAATACTAAGGCGCAGTTCTTTCCCTTAGATGATGTTTGTTCTGTAGAAAAAGGATCTTTTATATTTTACTTGTTTGCTTTTTTTAACTTGATCGCTTTTAACATTCAAAGAAGCCATTTGGTCTGTTCTATGTGGGTTAAGTGTACATTTAATCCTATTGGATAACAAAAGTGTTGTTATATGTTTGCCATATGTAGCAAACAAATGTTTTAAGAAATAGTTATTTAACATGTGTTTGTTCTTGGTACTTGTGGATTTTAATAACAGCCCTATCTATTCTTCTTTATTGTTTGATTTTTGATATGTTTTTTTTGTGTCATACAATACTTTTAATATTGGAGTGTTTTAATATACATTAAGACATTTGCGTTTCAACACGTCCGTTGCATAATCAGTGTAGAGATATGATTACCGCGAATTAGCTCAACACAAAAGAAGACCCAATTATGTTACTGTTCTCTTGTGTATACTCCAATTGGGTAGATTTTGTATATTGAGGGATGTGCATCTCTAGTGTTCAGGCAGTCGTATCCTCTACAGAGAGCTAGCACCTCTAATGGTCAGGCAGACGTATTCTCCACAGAAAGCTAGCACCTCTAGTGGTGAGGCAGTCGTATCCTCTACAGAGACCTAGCAGCTCTAGTGGTCAGGCAGTGGTATCCTCTACAGAGACCTAGCAGCTCTAGTGGTCAAGCAGTAGTATCCTCTACACAGAGCTAGCCGCTCTAGAGGTCAAGCAGCTGCATCCTCTACAGATAGCTGGCCGCTCTAGTGGTCAAGCAGTCATATTCTCTATAGAGAGCGAGCACCTCTATTTGTCAAGCAGCTGCATCCTCTACAGATAGCTAGCCGCTCTAGTGGTCAAGCAGTCATATTCTCTATAGAGAGCGAGCAACTCTAGTGGTCAGGCAGCCATATCCTCTACAGAGAGCTAGCATCTCTAATGGTCAGGCAGACGTATTCTCCACAGAGAGCTAGCACCTCAAGTGGTTAGGCAGTCGTATCCTCTACAGAGACCCAGCAGCTCTAGTGGTCAGGCAGCATGTGAACTCTAGACTTGCGCCCATGCGAAAAGTCAACGTAAAAAAAAGAAAGCACAGTTCTCTGGATCACTTAAAGGCAAAATAAGTCACGTATGAAGCCTATGGTCATCTTTCAAAATAAGTCACGTATGAAGCCTATGGTCAATCTTCAAAATAAGTCACGTATGAAGCCTATGGTCATCCTTCAAAATAAGTCACGTATGAAGCCTATGGTCATCCTTCAAAATAAGTCACGTATGAAGCCTATGAGTATCCTTTAAAATAAGTCACGTATGAAGCCTATGGTGATCCTTCAAAATAAGTTACGTATGAAGCCTATGGTCATCCTTTAAAATAAGTCACGTATGAAGCCTATGGTCATCCTTTAAAATAAGTCACGTATGAAGCCTTTTGGTCATCCTTCAAAATAAGTCACGTATGAAGCCTATGGTCATCCTTTAAAATAAGTCACGTATGAAGCCTATGGTCATCCTTCAAAATAAGTCACGTATGAAGCCTATGGTCATCCTTTAAAATAAGTCACGTATGAAGCCTATGGTCATCCTTTAAAATAAGTCACGTATGAAGCCTATGGTCATCCTTTAAAATAAGTCACGTATGAAGCCTATGGTCATCCTTCAAAATAAGTCACGTATGAAGCCTATGGTCATCCTTTAAAATAAGTCACGTATGAAGCCTTTTGGTCATCATTTAAAAACTAAAAATCGTCCTTGGACGTCTTGACACAGTCTTGCAGGATGAAAAAGATGGGATCTTGGGAGAGATAGTTGGGTCGGTTAGATGTGTACATACTTGTAAAAAAGGATCTAATCTTGGTCTGTAAAATTCATTCTGATCAGAAGATCGGTTGCGTGTTTCTGAATGCGTAGTATTACTCTTGGGTTCGTAGTAATAGACAGTTAATACACACGCAGATGAAACCAATTATAATAAATTCAACAGGTAAATATAGGATATAAACGTTTTAATCCAGAACCGGAACAGTCTAGTCTCGGCCACTATAATAAAAGATTTTTGTACTATGAAAGCCTAGCCTCAACTAACGGTTTATCTATATCTGCACTACAGTCTCGTTTTGAATTTATGTCGTGATGTGCGGTCAATAACAGTCACCTAAAGTGCGTCTTTACATACTCTTTACTTTAATTAAATCCACTTCCCCCCTTCCTTATCATGACCCGATAACGACAGCAGGTAGCAAAGAAGTAGGTGTGGGTACGTACAGTGTAGGCGGCATAGGCGTGATTGGCCGTTTACAAGTGACTCAGAGCAGAATGAACGCTGTCAGCTAAATGAAAGGCCGATCAGCTCTATTAAGGTGTGCAACGCTCTTCTTAATATCACAAAGACAGGGTAGCAAAGGCGCCTCAAATATTGCATGCAATAAAATAATATGGGCCAGCCTACCGCAGCTGTAGGCTTAGAGGGAGCCAAATCAAGCGGCTGACTTTGTCTCTCTGTTGTCTTTGTTTTTTCAGGTTTCTGTGTCTTTGTCTGCTATGTTCTATGTCTCTGTCTCTTGTTCTGTCTTTTTGTCTATATGTCTCTGTCTATCTTTCTGTCATTATGTCTATATGTCTCTCTCTTTCTGAATTTATGTCTCTCTCTCTCTGTTTCTGTCTTTATGTCTGTATGTTTCTCTCTCTCTTTCTGAATTTATGTCTTTATGTCTCTCTCTTTCTGCCTTTATGTCTGTATGTCTCTCTATGTATGTCTATATGTCTCTCTTTCTGTCTTTTGTCTCTAGCTTTATCTGTGTCTCTCTGCCCCCTTCTCTCTGTCTGTCTGTCTATCTCCATCTCTCTATTTCTCCCTGTCACCATCATTCTCAATGTCTCTCACCAAAAATACGTTTATTTAAAGTAGTTCTTTTTCTTTTCATATTATTATGCTTTCATCTTGTAGACGGACCTGGACCCGCTGGAAGAATGTGTCACGTCCCTGAGGTAAAAGTTTAAAGGTCATATTTAGACTAGTCTAAGAGTATTGGTCTGGGAGATCGTCTAGGAAGTCAAGTAAATCTTTTGGAAGCAGGTAGATCGGAAGCAAAACAAAACTTGCCATGCCAAGTAAATGGCAAGCTATATAAAGTAAAGGTTGGACCTGCATAGCCATTCTCGGGTTCATAGAAACTAAGAAATGTGCTAATCTTTGACCTCGAAAGAGAAACATCATTTATCCAATCTACACATTTATCATTCTTACTAGTGAAACATTAAGGGGCCATCCATAAAACAGGTGAAATGATGTCATCCCGATTCCCGATAGCTAATCACACAATCATACTCAATATAGGATTAAATACAATTAATATAAAGATACTGATACCAACTCATGAAAGCTTAGTTTACTTTATTATCATACGTTTGAATGTAATAACTAGCATTCCGGAAACAGGGAAAATCAGATATAATATTATATATACGTAATTACAATTTATGAAACAGTAAATGAATTTTTACAAAGCTTATATAACAACACACTTTGTGGTTATTATGTTGGCTTAAGACCGAAAAAGGGAGACAGAACGAAATAGAGAGTGGGCCTTGAAATTTTATTATAACAGATAAACTAATTCACGGGCTATGAAAAATATGAAAGGTTGAATGCTAAAATATGGCCCGTTTATAAAAAATTTAATAAAATATACAACCTGGAAACAAATCAAGGGGCGTAACCGGTGTGTAGTGCTAGTAATGGTATAGAAGTGTTTGATTTTCGTATCAATTATAATTCTCTTTAAAACTTAATAAGCAAAATACTGAGTTCCGCTGCCATCTCTTTTTATGTTTACTGCCTAGTTCTAAAAATAATGTTTCATATTTAGAACGGTGTTGACTCTGTTATCAGCATCTTTTCAAAGTCAATTCTATGGTTCCTTTCTATTGGAGGCAGGGGAATGCGTAAAGGGAATGGCACCCAGAAGCCACAGGATCATCTACTCTTATTCCAATTGCGGTCAAGTGTTCTGTGATACAACAACAAACGATGGGGGCTGGATCATATTCCAGGTACGTTTATTACAAAGCTTTTATCAACTCTGTCGGTCTGTCTGTTAAAAAAGTTTGTACACGTTATTTCTCCCACACCATTTCGCGGATCAAGATGACGCATTTAACAATTACGTATTTAAAAACAACAACTAACCAATTAATCAATTAATAAATGATATTTAATTATTCTGAATGATACAAACAAGAAAACGTATTCCTTCAAAATTAAAAAAAATATGGCTATATATGTAATGCTTTGTCTCCTTAGATACATTCTACATTATTGAGAGATATGCATGTAAATGGGGAGATTTTCGCCTTATATAACATTTTTTTAAATAGTTTGGTTGTCTTTTTTTTGGTTTGTATTGAAATATGTATCATTTTTGTCTTTACCCATTTTCTAAAACCCATGTATTATAGTCAGTGGCGTCACTCTTGTCGGTGTCACCTGGTGCGGTTATCTTCTTATCTTATATAATACAGACGTTACTTCAAAAAAGAAGATGATTACGTCCTACGCGTCATGCATCTAGTCATGCATATTAACCAATGACTTAAATTCTGCCAAGTCAATGGTTTTTCTGGCTAGCTCAGGCAACCCATTTCATGCTCTAATAGCACTAATGAGGAAGGAGTATTCGTACAAATTTGTCCTAGCATATGGGACGAGGGATGTTCCTTTATTTTTGTGTCTTTCAGAGTACTTATTAAATTTTGTTTTTGTATTTGAAGATTATGGTTCAATGTTTTATGTATAATTGCTACTTTACTTTTGAGTCTTCTGTCCTGAAGGCTTTCTAAATTTTTACACTAGTCAAATGTGAATATTCGTTTGTTATGAATCTCAATGCTCTATTTTGTGTCTGTTCCAGTTTCTTAATGTTTTCTTGAGTTGAGGGGTCCCACACGGTGGATGCATATTCTATTATTGGCCTAACCAAGGTTAAATAACATTTTAGTTTTATGTTCTTATTTGATTTATAAAAATTTCTTTTAATAAACCCTAATGCTTTGTTGGATTTTTTAATAGTTTCATTAATAGTGGATTCCATGACAGTTTTTTATTTATTATAACACCTAGGTATTTTGCGTTTTTAGTCTGTGTTTCTGGTTTGCCATGAATAAGATAAGTGGAATTAATTTGTTTTAGTTTTTTTGTTACTCTTAACAACTGACATTTTTCTGGGTGGAAAGACATGCTCCAATTAGATTCCCATTTCTGTAATTCATCTAATTCTCTTTGTAAAATATCTGTGTCTTGTGTTGTTTTTATTGTTCTATATATTATGCAATCGTCTGCAAATAATCTGACTTTTGTTCCTGAACTAATGCAATTTGGTAATTCCTTTATGTAAATTAAAAATAGTAGTGGACCCAAGACTGTTCCTTGAGGTACACCTGATTTTACTGTTATTATTGTTGTTTTAGAGCCATTTATTATTACAGTTTGTTCTCTCCCTATCAGAAAATCTTTAATCCACTGATGCAGTGGACCGTTAATGCCGAAATATTTTAATTTTTTAAGCAAACTATGGTGGTGAACTTTGTCAAAAGCCTTAGAAAAATCTAGTAAGATAGCATCTATTTGTTCACTATTATCTAAACCTTTTGAAAAATCATCAATTAATCCTATTAGTTGTGTTTCACATGATCTATATTTCCTTAAGCCATGTTGGTATGGGGTGAGGACATTATGTTTGTCTAAGTGGTTTATGATGTTGCTACATATTATGTGTTCTCGGATTTTACATGTGATGCTGGTAAGTGATACTGGTCTGTAGTTTTCTGGATCTCAGGATGTAACACTTCCCCCCAACAACTTTCTTCACATATGTTCCAATAAACACAATTGTTAGTTAGTTCTTATTGTTAAATATATACATTGAGCTGATTACCAACTTTTAGTGATTATTACTAAAAGGTAAATTGGGTGTCAATGCTATTATAAAATCCCGCTATTTATATCATTTATTCAATTGTTATTGCAAAGTTTGCAATGAAATTTAATTAAAATTAAAACAGAACAGGTTTCCTTTGTTATACTTTGAGACAGAAATGGTATAACGTTGTGCTGTGTCATTTAAACTTAAACTACCATCTATAAGTAATTAGGCATATTTGGGCATTTGTCTAAATAATTTATTATAACTTTGTGTCTGCTTTTGCCAAGATGTAATTTTTCACATTTGGCTGTCCCCCCAAAAGAATGTCAACCTGTGGGGCCGCACCCCTCGCATCCCCCTAATGACGCCACTGATTATAATTATTTTAAAGGCAATTTGTTTCAATACACAGTGTAAAGAAATTGAGGAGTGCTTGAGAGTCATTCCATAGTTTATGCCGGTTATTTCCGGTAACGCTATGGAAGTTCTTGCCTAGTATCGAAGTGTTAAAATCAAATAAAGTTGCAAAATATCAGTTTATTACTGTAATAAATTTAAGGGAGGTAACTCAAAAGAGAATCAAGGTAAAAGCTGACTTTTTTTTAAACTATGAGACGATCAAACAAAACATAAATGTCTTGATTACCAGGAATCAAAGGGAGTAGCCGGTGTGCAAAGCAAGTAATTGTGGGATACATCAACTCCAATATGCCAAAGCTGTTATTTTAATGTGGCAAATTTATAAACTTTGATTCGCCTTGGGGAAAATGCATATGTCGCCGATGAATGAAACAGAATCCGTTATATGTCTCATAAACCGATGGTTGCTCTTGTGAACGTATTGCTTGCATTCGCAAAAAAAAAATTACTGCTAAAACAAAGTCGTTTAAATTCACCCTTCTAAAGGTTTTAGATTGTCCTCTGAATGTGTATATATATATATAACGCTACTTTCATTCTTATAGCATGCTCAGAGCGCTTTGGTCCAATCTCTTTTGTGGACCAGTGGGGGGAGGGGGTATCTAGGAGTTGGTTTTCCGTGCTGCCTTTAGGCGCTCAGTACACACAACTCAACCCGAGTCGGGTGTGGAACCTCGAGCCCCCTTCTAGGTAGACAAGCCAAGTTCTAGCGCGCTTAGCCTCTAGACCCTTCCATCTCTCCCTCTCTCTATATATATATGTGTGTGTGTGTGTGTTTGATTGGGCGTTCGTTCTTTCAGAGTCTGGATTATTCATTGCAGCTTATATTCGAATGTTTTAAGAAAATCTAAACTATGAATTGGTGTGTATGTTTTTTTCCCCTTAATACTTTGTTCGTTACTGAGCTGATTGCACTCTAATAATTAAAATTTGTTTCCAAATAGAGACGAATTTTTGGCGACGTGTTATTTAACAGAACATGGGCTGAATACCAGCGTGGATTCGGAACTTACTGCACGGACTACTGGTTGGGCTTAGAAACTATCTCTCTATTTACAAATAGGGTAATAAAAAAGCTTCTGGTTGTAATATTTTATCTCAACAAACAAGTCCCTAGACTTCAATGTTATTTCAAATTTTAATTGTTCATATCCTTGAAGGACTATGGACAAGACATGGCTTAAATTGTGTTGATGTGCCAAAACTCAAAACTCAACCTCAAACACATATTACTGTTGGTAAAAATTAAACGCCTTTAAATAATATTTCTGCTTCAGTGATTGTCAGGAAAACTACTAAGACCTTTAAATCGCAACAAGCAAAATATTTTTTAAAAATTCTTTTTTTAAAGAAAAAAAAAACATATGCAAAGAGGATAAACTCCGCCCTTAAAACTATATCTAGCAATAACGATCTGATCTGAACCCTCCGTCAGGTAATATGAGAAGGGTGAAGAAGAAGAAAAACAGTCACTAAATGCCCCCCCCCCACCTCCTAGTCGAAAGTTCCGCTAGAGTTCCCAAATACCACTACACCAAAACCAACTGAAATGATCCACAAAAATAAATAAACCATACATTAATGAGCATAATTGAAACATTGAATTCACGCTAAACAAAACGAATTAGTTTGTGTTTACCCTCACACGTATAGTACTATTAGTTTAAATCAGTGATTCCCAAACTGTTTTCTGGAACCCAATCGTTCCAAGAGGCCTGAATAGATTTTCACAAACTACTGGAATAATTAACTAGTAGACCACCATGTAAATTAATGTTATTAAAAAATAAGCAAAGTGTTCCGCTAAATACCCAGACTGTGCGAAGTGTTCCGGGAAACACTAGTCTAAATTATAGCAAAATAATTAAATACAAGATTGATTCAGAATTCAATTTTTACTCATAATCTTGTTTTGAAATATTTTCCTTACCTCTATACTATTTCTTTTCAGCACTATTACGAGTTGAGAATTGACATGCAAAAAGGCAAAAATTTTCACTATGCAGTATACAACACATTTAAAGTTGGTACCTATCGTGAGAATTACAGGCTGACAATAGACTATTACTCCGGGAACGCGGGAAACGACTTCATATCCCACAACAACGCAATGTTCTCCACAAAAGATAAGGATAATGATGCATCGGAGTCTAACTGCGCTGAGTTCTTTAATTCAGGCTGGTGGTATACAGACTGCTTCACTGATAATCTCAACGGCGACTTGAAAAACAGTGATTGGGGAATGGGTGTCATATGGGCTCCTCTCATGCCTGATTTTAATGGGTCACTTGATTGGGTTGAAATGAAAATGAGAAGAAAATAGAGAATAAAGTTATGTTCGTGTACATTTCAGAAACATTGGAGGACAGACAAGAAGATTAAACACTTTAATTTAAAAATAATGTTTCATCTAACCTTTGTCTTTTATTAAACAATGCATGTCTAGTGTATGTTTACTTACATTCTTAGAATCTTTTAGCCGACCCGCGGAGTAGCATACGCCGCTCTTTAGTAACGGGTTAACACTTCCTGAAAGACACAGTTGTCAAATGGGGTGGGTTTGGACAAATGACTGTGTGCGCATGCCCTGGAGAGCGAGAAAGGCGCGAATGCGGGCGGAAAGGGCAGTAGGACGGTTAGAGAGTCGGCGTGAGTTCGCGGTGTACCGCATAGTTGGACGACGTAGAGAATCCCCGCCCCCTTTTTTTTTGAGCCGCTCTCTCTGTCGCCGCGAACGTTACGTGGGGTTCTCTAGTTCGAATTGCAGAAATAAAAGAGTTATCTTTCAATGATTTTTTTATCGAGGGTTAGAGAGTCGGCGTGCGTGCGTGGTGTCCTGTATGGTTGAGCGACGTAAAGGAGTATATATACAGGTGATATATTTGTAAGTTACCACTAACTGGTTCTTCGATCACGAGTCTCTTACACTATCGTATGGGCCTACGTATCCGGATGAAATTACACACACATTTTTCTTTTACCTTATAGGTGCTCACTACGACTCGGTTTTGACGAAATTACAGCTTTGGAACCGCTAATCGCGAAAAACCGCAAGCTTTCTATCAAACCTTTGTATTTTATTTTCGGTATTTCTTGAAAAAGTCCGCATTCTACATAGATCTACATAGCATAAAAAAATATCCCATCAATTTCGTATTTAAAAAATATTATAATTTATTTCTTTTGCTATAACTCTTCGATGCGCTTGGGTTGACCAAACAGAAGTGTCAAATTGTAAATTTTGCAGAAGTGTTTGTTTCTCCTGTAAGTAATTGCTTACTGAGAAATTCTCATTTCTATTTTTTATTTGGATCTTTTTTTTTTTAAATGGACTCAATTCATGTCGATAGATCTAGGGATTTTTTTCACTTTTTTTTTCAAGAGGGTGATAGAATGAGAGAGAGAAAGAGAGAGAGAAAGAGAGTGAGAGTGAGAAAGAGAGAGAAAGAGACACTTCAAGGGAGAGAGAGAGAAAGAGAGTGAGAGAGAATGAGAGAGAAAGAGACATAAAGAGGGAGAGAGAGAGAAAAAGAGAGAGAGCGAAAAGAGAGAAAGAGATAGAAAGAGAGAGAAAGAGACATAAAGAGAGAGAAAGAGACATAAAGAGAGAAAAAGAGAGAAAAAGAGAGAAAAAGAGAGTGAGAGAGAGAAAGAGACATAAAGAGAGAGAAAGAGATAGAAAGAGACATAAAGAGAGAGAAAAAGAGAGAGAAAAAGAGAGAGAAAGAGAGAAAAAGAGAGTGAGAGAAAGAAAGAGAGAGAAAGAGACATAAAGAGAGAGAAAGAGATAGAAAGAGACATAAAGAGAGAGAAAAAGAGAGAGAAAAAGAGAGTGAGGAAAGAAAAAGAGAGAGAGACAGACAGAGAGAGAGAGAAAGAAAGAAAGAGAGAAAAAGAGAGATAAAGCACTGTCTAAAAAAAAAAAAAACTAAATCCTAATAGCATTGAAAATCTAGATTCTAGACCTATTGTCATTTCGCTACGTTCAAAAGAGATAAAAAAAAACGATTACAATGAACTCATGCCAATTAAATATATATGTTTTGAATGAAAAGAACAAACTACAAAGATAAATGTACAAAGAGTAACGGGAATGTGTCAGAATGACTCTAAGCTTTTGTTGTTGGCGGGAGGGGAGAAAAGTGCAACTAAAATCAACGGACTCAAAATATAAGAGCCTGTTTGCGTCGGGTGGGGGGGGGGGAGGCGAATTTTGAAGCGGGTCTTTTAAATTCCAGTCGCACACACACATACACAATCCGCCTATTTGCAAAAAAAAAATTAAAGACGTGGTTCTGTTTGCACTCTCTAAAGAAATAATGTTTCGAAGATTCATTTGGCTTTGTAAAAAATGTTTATTTTTTCCTGTGAAATATTTTACATGTTTTGGATGTTCCTTTAGAATTAAAGATAATTTGCTTCCTCCACTTCTAGCTAGTATGTCTTTTTAATACGACAAATATGACGAGGTTTAATAAATATTAATGCACCAAGTTCTTTTAGCATTTCATTAAAAGAATCAACTCCATATGACGTCAAAGGAAAAAATTCCGCTACGTCACAGGGCCTAGTGAGAGTAAAAAATGTTATTATCAATACGAGCAAGTTGTCGAGGCATTGATGCACCGAGTTATTTTAGCATTTCATTTAAAGAATTAATTCCATATATAGTTAATGGAATATAAGTCAGTATAGAGATTTTCATTTTGCAAATATATGCTATTTACATAAAAAAAATTGGAGCAACATATAATTGATCAAGTGTTTTTGCAACGCTTAAGCACGGAAATTAAATATAATATAAATTAAACATACGTTGACATTGATTTGTTTCTAACAAAAACATCCGAAACAATCCATTATGTGTACTGATAACTATTGCAATGTTTCGGAAGGAATATTAAAGGTTAAATCAGATTTTCAATAGCTTTTAGTATTGTTGTATTTTTTTTTATCTAAACGTGACGCACAGACCGACCTACAGACAAAACGCGCAAAAATAAGCTCTTTTATTCTGATGGGGGCACTAAAACAAATAAAATAAAAACGGATCAGTTAAAAATGTGACGGGAACTAGATTAGTACCATGTCGTATATAATAAACAAAGCTGTTCCAGAGAGAAAAAGACAAAATGAGAGAGAACAAGAAAGAAAGAGAAGCGGGACATGACATTTCATTTCACTATAAGACGGGCAAAGAATGTATGTTTAGGTTGATCGTTAAAATGTGACCCATTTATAGAATTCTAAAAAAACACACAAAAAAAGGAAGAGAGGGGGAGGGAAGTTCTGGCATAAAACAATATAAAGCTTAGGAACGAATTCGGCTATAATAAACAAACAAAAAAAAACAACCTTGGAACAAACAAACATGTTTCACCTAGCATTTGTCTTTGAATAAACAATGCATGTATAATGTAAGTTTACTCTCATTATATTAATTTAGTATAGAAGCACTAATTACCATTCGAAACCTGCGCTGGTAGACGACCGCTTAATAAAGGCGATCCTCTTTGGCGAGCCTAAAGAGCACGGCGTAACAGAGGTGCACTTCTATCCCCCCCCCTTTGAGCGCTATAAAGATGAACTCAGGTGACCTTTCACCCTCACTGGCATAGAGGAAAGTAGCTAGCAGCAGATCGCCTCAGAAAGAGACTTATCTTATCTTATCTTATCTTATATAATACAGACGTTACTTCAAAAAAGAAGATGATTACGTCCTACGCGTCATGCATTTAGTCATGCATATTAACCAATGACTTAAATTCTGCCAAGTCACTGGTTTTTCTGGCTAGCTCAGGCAACCCATTCCATGCTCTAATAGCACTAGGGAAGAAGGAGTATTTGTACAAATTTGTTTTAGCATATGGGACGAGGAATGTGCCTTTATTTTTGTGTCTTTCAGAGTATTTTATTAAATTTTGTTTTTGTATTTGAAGATTATGGTTCAGTGTTTTATGTATAATTGCTACTTTACAGTTTGAAAAGCTCTCCCAAAGGCTAAGGGACAAACATTTGAGACTCAAAGAAAAGATATTATTGAAGACAGGCTCGGAAGACGGAAGGAAAAATTAACTAGACCACTAGCGAACAACAGCTTTCTCTACATGACGTGAGGGAAAATATGTAGGTCGCATACGTTAAGAAGACGGCAGAACGCATTTTCATACGAGCTTGAACCAAGTGGGTTTCATGGGCAGTTTACTGAGAGCTCTCTACATGGTCGCTCTCAAAATGTTTCGAATTACATACATTAAAAAAAAAATTGTAAAATGTAAAATATTTAACTAAAATAGAGTCTTCACATTTGACGATTTCAATGTATTAGGCAATACTAATTTAAAAATTACAGAAGTCCATTAGAAAATTACATTGGTTAATAATCAGAAAAACAAAACAGCATTAAATAAAATCTAATTAAAAAATAAAAGGACTTCCATTATGTGTATACATCTGACTACGACTTAAAAATGTGTATTTGTTAATCAAACTATTCACATACCAAAGTAGTTTGTTTATAAGGTGGAAATCCCATCATTCTGAATGGACTGATTAAAACATGTAAAAGAAATTACTTTAAAAAAAATAATTATCTATGACTATTTCGTAACCGCGGATATTTTACTCTTAACTCGTATATATAAATCTACTAAGAGCCAGAGTATTAAGAATTGTCAAAGATAGTCTTATAGATCTAGACATAGACAAAGATGCGCAAAATGTTCATGAACGTCTATTTACTTATTAAGCTCTTCAACTGATATGGTCTAGATCTATTTGCGGAAATACCAAACGACGTACTCTGTTTAAGATAAAGATTTTCTAGTTATCTAGTCCTTTACCAAACTTAATTAAATGTATTGCTATGACGGTCAAACTGGCTTTTTCTCTCTCTACGATCTTGTAATTTTACCATCACAAAAGAGATACAAGACACCGATAACAAAGACAAACAGACACAAACACTCTTTTGTTCCACTGGCAATCAAATCATTAAATAAGAACAATCTGGTATAAACTTTGTCACATGTAAATTATGAGTGAGTCTGGTGTGAATGTACACTTTGGTTTCTTATAGTTATAATGTTTTTTTGTTTGGTGTAATGCACAAATTGTAAGACAAATTTCCTTACGGACAATGAAGATTATTATTATTATTATGATTATTATTATGATTATGATTAAACCTTCTATTAGCCATATCTCTACATTCACCTTTCTTTTCTTTTTTTGTATTCACATAACTGTTGGTCTCCTTCATGTCTTCCTTACATACATCAGGAGAGCTTAAGAGGGCGGGAGGCGACCTGCAGCTCTCTTGTCCTGCTAGTAGGCATAATGCAATCAAAGTCTTTCATTAATCTGTCTATAATGTTCAACAAGGAGGGAGAAGTGGGACGACTTAACATTTATAATTAATAAAAAAATACATCAATTTTAATTACATGCGCAAATTTGTAATCCTAGAGAACGCGCGTGTATAGAGTAATAGATAACTCAAATATCTGAAGCAATTTTGTAAAATATAATTATAACTTGTTTATGGCTTTGAACTCTTTATGAAAGTTAAGACTAAACTTTATCTGTCTGTTTTAGATATGCCGTCTAGATGGCAGGTCTATATACAAAACACCCAATTCTTTTACAGTCTGTCTCTAAATTTTTAAAAGCAAATTTACGTGGAAAAAAGGATGTTCTCAAATATTACTATTTGAGAAGAGAATGTGGGTAAAAATTGATTAAGACTAAAAAGAACAGCTACTTGCAGAATTCTAATTTTAGACAAATATGAGCCTTATGTAAATGTTTATTTTGGAGAAATATGAAGTTTCTGGAAATTTGTATTTTAGATAAATGTGAAGCCTCTGTAAATGTTTATTTTGGACAAATATGAAGTTTCTGTAAATGTTTATCTTAGAAAAAGTCCTATAGCTCCTTCCTAAATGTTATTTCCTATAGCCAATGAGGCTTCAATTTCTAAATGAATGATACGAAACAAAATTAACAATGAAATAAGCAAAAGAAAAAAAGATTACTTATTTTACAAAGCCGATCTAAGGGAAAGAACCGCATTTATCTGCAAAAGGCAGAGTTTAGCTTCCTTTCTGCTAGATAAGATAAGATAAAATAAACTTAATTAATTAGTACTAATTGATTAACTAATTGTTTTTTTTTTAAATTATTTTGTATTGTCATCGACTGTGAATAACTATGCAAAATTTTAACTTGATCCGAGAATGGGAAGTGGAAGAGAATAACGTGTCGAAACGTAATAAAGGGATTGAATTCATGCATATATATATATATATATCAACATCTCTCTTCAAGTAGCAGTTATCCCTCTTATTTCAATGTCAAAGAAGATAATTAACCATCAATATTACATTAACTAATTGGTTAATTTTTTTTTTATTGATTCGTGTCTTTTCATGTAAATTGTATGATTGTGTAAAGTTTCAGCTTGATCCGAGAATAGGAAATGTGAGGAAAAACATGTTCAATCTTTTTACCAGAGAGATAGACAGACAGATAAAAAGACAAAACAGACAGACAGATAGACAGAAGACAGATAGATAGACAGACAGAGGGAATGAGTTGATAAGCTTTGTAAAAATGTATACGAAACAAGAAAAAGGTTTTTAATGCTCATGCCGGCCATAGTCAAGCAGGCAACTTGCAGGATTTCGGGCATTTGATATGCCTGATAGCAATCTTGCTTTGTATGAACATTTTGTATTTCTGTTTCATTGTCCATAGTTTGTTGTTCATAAAAATTGATATTTGTGCGGATACTATTGAAACATGTTATTAGTCGTGCTTTACTTACCAAACATGAATACAAGTGGCGGACCCCACCTGAGCTGTATACAATTACATAATTTTTTATTTGGCAAATTGAGAATCGCTGCTTTACATTGGTGGTAACGCGTCAACGTGGCGTTTTTTGCTTCGCTCTTGAGTAGATAGATTGGTCTACAAATAGAAGGCCCTAGTGAGATGTACATATACTGATCTTCCCCTCAAGCTGCCAACTATGAAAATCCATCAAATTCTTACCGGTTTAGCTCCTCTGTTAATATTCGTCAAGGCACTTCCAAGTGAGTTATCACGCATTATTATCTCTAAATCTGTTAAATTTTGTTTTAAATTAAGACGATGCAGTATAAAATCGTCTTTTAATTGCTTTTATTATAAAATTAAGCCAGTTTTTTTTTTTTTTTTGGGGGGGGGGGTCATCTCTAGGTTATGTAAAGGAAGACATGGGTTACAATTACGCCAGTTTTTTGGGGGTCATCTCTAGGTTATGTAAAGGAAGACATGGGTTACAATTACGCCAGTTTTTTGGGGGGGTCATCTCTAGGTTATGTAAAGGAAGACATGGGTTACGATTACGCCAGTTTTTTGGGGGGTCATCTCTAGGTTATGTAAAGGAAGACATGGGTTACAATTACGCCAGTTTTTTGGGGGTCATCTCTAGGAAGATATGGGTTACAATTATGCCAGTTTTTTGGGGGGTCATCTCTAGGTTATTTAACAAGGATATGGATTACAATTACGCCAAGTTATTTTTTATCTCTTGGTTACATAAAGGATTAGATGGGTTAGAATTACGCTTAGAGTTTACTTACCTTTCAGACTCACGTTTAATTATTCGTATGTTATTGCGGGCAATGTTTATTAACCTACTATAGATACGTTAATATGCTCTAAAGTCTTTTCTTTTCCATACACATTTACTGCAACGATGATATGATTTTAAGATTTGTAATTATCTTACCTGTTTCTGTTTATCGGCTATTTTTAATATGGTGAATATTATTTCTTTTTAGAATAACTAACATGAATATCTTTTTTTAACCTTTTTTTCTGTCCAAATTTTATTAGACAATTTAATAATTTTGGAATAAGCCTGTATATCCGTCTTCGAAACATTGTGTAATTCGGATTACCCAAAAATGGACGGATAGTTTTACGCAAAACAAGATCGGAAGCTGTTACTGCTTTCGTGTGTAGACTGCAGTGAGATATGTGTGTTTGTTTGTGTGGGGGGTGGGGTGTTGGGGTTATATATCAGTCTTACCTTGTGAAAATTGTTTGCACCTCTATTGGTCAGTTTGTCGTAGTCTCAGAACAGGGTTGCTTGTTTCACTTTTCATCCTCACGACACATGGCTCTTATTTGTCACTCCTATTAGCTGTAACATTCGTAACAGCCACACCCCGATAACGGCTTTGAATGTATGACTTAACCAGAAGGAGGACACTTGTCAGTTATCTATGACTCCTATTAGCTTTAACATGCGTGCTCAACAGCCACAGCCAGAAAACGGCTTTGACTGAATGGCTAAACCAGAAGGAGGACACTTAACACTTATCTATGACTCCTATTAACTGTAACATGCGCACTCAACAGCCACAGCCCGAAAACGGCTTTGACTGAATGGCTAAACCAGAAGGAGGACACTTGACACTTATCTGTGTCTCCTATTAGCTGTAACATGCGTAACAGCCACACCCAGGAAACGGCTTTGATTGAATGGGTAAACCAGAAGGACACTTGACACTTATCTGTGACTCCTTAAAGCTGTAACATGCGCGCGAAACAGCCATACACCGTCAACGACTTTCACTGTATGTCTATACCAGAAGGAAGATATTTGACTTAGTCAGGACACTCAGTAAATACTCCTGGTTTTATCAAACTTAGCATGTAAAGCCTAAACTTGGCGGCCTCTATTAAGACTTTACAGAAGTAAGGCAATCACCAGCAAAGTGTTGTAGAGCGCTTTAGAACAGGACAAGACACGTAGCAAGTTCATGGTCAAGCACTGCGACCGCATTCGTCTTCGGATGTCTTATCCAATCTTGGTTTGAAAAGCTTGGACTTTAGGGCAAGATAATGAAATAGGCTTGGTGCGCGAATCCTCTTCGCTTTTATTTAAAAGGCCAGTCCCTAAGTCATTCAAATTCCAGAAAATCAACAAGAAAGCAGCAAAGAGTAGCTGTGAGCACAATGGAAGCAGTATCAGAACAAAGACAGCTGGTGTGAGCACAATGGAAGCTGCATCTAAACAAAGGCAGCTGGGTGTAACCACAATGGAAGAAGTATCTGAAAAAAGGCAGTTGGTGTGAGCACAATGGAAGCAGCATCTGTACAAAGGCAGCTGTGACCATTCACCACTGACACAAAGCTCAATTGAGGCAACTAATTAGTTATACAGATTAACTGCCAGTTTAAAGTTCATAGGCGTCACCAAATCTTGCAGTTTTGCAGCGTTTGAAAGAGATTACCGTCTAAGCATCATATAAATCAACATTCAACTAAAGAGACGCCTGCACAAATATAGGTCTACGATATGAATAGACTCAGCCAGACTGGCACTTAACAATGTTGACAAGTTGCTTACAGATGCGATAGAACAGTGTTTCAAGATCACCACTCTAGCTAAATCAAACGTATAAGATAGATGGGAAAGCCTAAAAAAAGAAGTCCTCTATAGCACAACATTAAACATTCTCGGACTTTTAGAGAAGAGGACAAAGACTAGTGTAGTAAAAAATGTACCACAAGATTAAAAAAACAAAATTAATGAAAAAGCACAAGCTACATAACAGCATTTTTAACAACTCACACATCTATTCCATCAAATATATGTATATGAGACCCCGTAAAAGTAGGTTATACGCAACAAGTTTTCTGTCTCTCTTTCTTTCTCCCACTCTTTGTAACTGTCTCTCTGTCTTTTTGTCTCTCTCTCTCTCTCTCTTATCTTATCTTATATATTACAGATGTTACTTCATTAAAAAAAAGAAGATAATTACGTCCTACGAATTACATGTGTCAACCTAGTCATGCATGTTAATCAATGACTATGTCTGTCTGTCTATCTGTCTGTCTGTCTCTCTCTCTCCCTTGTTTTCTCCCCAGTCTATAACATGAGATTTTTTCTAAATTTTGTATAGTTTTACATTATAATTCAACGCACTTTTAGATACCCCTGGGCCTGCAGGAAGAGCTTGTCCTGTCCCACAGGTAAACTGTTAATGCTCTTATTTAGACTGTACTTATACCACCATAGTTTAAAGGGAATTAATCTGACAGGTCGTTATGAAGAATATATTCAAACATCAATAGTGGGAAAATGTCTAGAAAGTCGAGCACATCTTTTTCATGCAATAATAACACTATAGATTATTAAACTGAATATGGTGCTATAGAGAGTCATCAAAAAATACTTTTTTTTAACAGAAAGTAATAGTATATACAGCCATCTTGAGGGTCGCGGTGACTGAGTGGTTAAGCGCTTGGTTTCTGAACCTGGGGTCCTGGATTCGAATATCGGTGAAGACTGTCATTCTGAATTTCGGGATTTTTAAGGTTCTCCTGGGTCCATCCAACTTTTGGATACATGACTTTAGTTGGGGAAAGAAAAGGTGGTTGGTCGTTGTGCTGGCCACATAACACCCTGATCGTTAACCGTTGGCCACAGAAACAGATGACCTTAACATCACCTGCCTTATAGATCGCAAGGTCTGAAAGGGGAACTTTACTACTACTTTACAGCCACATTATCTTAGAGATTACAGACGTCAGACGTTACTTGATGTGACTTGAAAAAAAACAAACTACGCCCTATGCATTTCAATTTTTCTATCGTTTGTATCTTGTTGAAGTAATACGAAGAGAGAGAGAGTACATCTTGAGTCGACAATGAACACAAACTACAAATGTTTAGATGTTATATAATCAAACAAGCGAAATAAAAGAGCCTGTTTTAATCAACTGTCAGGTTAATGAAACAAAAATATATTAATAAACTGACGACTGAGAATGTTAGTATATACTTCATATTAAAGGGATTATTCTAAAAAAAAAAAAGTAAAGTTCCCCGGTGGCTGAGCGGTAAAACGCTTGGCTTCCAAACCGTGGGTCCCGGATTCGAATCCTGGTGAAAACCGAGTTTTTAAATTTTGGGATCTTTGGGCGCCTCTGAGTTCACCCACCTCTACCTCTAATGGGTACCTGACATTAGTTGGGGGAAAGTAAAGGCGGTTGGTCGTTGTGCTGGCCACATGACACCCTCTTAAATCGTAATCCACAGAAACACATGACTTTTACATCACCTGCCCTATAGACCACGAGGTCTGAAAGTGTTTTACAAGAAACAAAAGAATGGAAGTTAACGTATAGTCTAGCAGAAGTAACTAATCATAGAAAGTGACACATAATAAAATAGTGTATTTGTTCCCGATGACTTCTCTTAGTCACCTTTTAAGACTTATAGGTCCTGAGAGTGTACAAAGTTAGGAGTCCATACAAGTAAGCTACCACAACTTCGTTAGCTTCTCGATCTTGAAACAATACTAGATTCTTTCTTGAGCCACACAGTCATATATCTCTCTTCAGTTCTGAAGCGATATATAGGTTGAACAATTAAAGGGCCATCCATAAAAGAGCGAAAAATAGTCATCCCAATAACTTAGATTTAGAGAAAAAATTCATGCTTTTTTCCATTGCTATTTTATCTTTTCATTTTCTCTCTCTCTCTCTCTCTCTCTCTCTCTCTCTCTCTCTCTCTCGTGATCCTCAAATTTCGTCTTGGCGGTGCTGTGACAGTTGGTTGGGGTGCTGAGACAGTTCGCGTTACCAAATCCTTCAATTTTTCCAGCTCAAGAGATAAATTCTTTTACGCATTCCAGGCAGCTCTTCTTTGCATGACGTTTCTTGGTGCTGTCTCCTTGGAATCTTAAAAGACGACATTTTTTTTTTTGAAAGTGAGCCATGTCTTACAATATGACCAAACCAGCTCTGCTTTGTCTCGTGTCTTCTCGTGTATATGATACAGACGTTCATTCAAAAAAGAAAATGATCACGTACTACTGGTCATGCATCTAATCATGTGCATGTTAACCAATGGCTTAAATTCTGCTGGATCAGGCAACCCATTTCATGCTCTAATAGCACTAGGGAAGAAGGAGTATTTGTACAAATTTGTCCTAGCATGTGGAACGAGGAATGTGCCTTTATCTTTGTGTCTTTCTGAGTATTTTATTAGATTTGTTTTTGTATTTGAAGATTATGGTTTAGTGTTTTATGCATAATTGCTACTTTACTTTTGAGTCTTCTCTCCTTAAGGCTTTCTAAATTTAGTGATTTTACTCAAGGTGTTACTCTAATCAAATGTCAATATTCATTTGTTATGAATCTCACTGCTCTATTTTGTATCTGTTCCAGTTTCTTAATGTTTTCTTGAGTTGAGGGGTCCCAAACAGAGGATGCCTCTTCTATTATTGGCCTAACCAAGGTTAAAAAACATTTAAGTTTTATGTTCTTATTTGATTTATAGAAATTTCTTTTAATAAATCCTAATGCTTTGTTGGATTTTTTATTGTTACATCAATAAGGGGATTCCATGACAGTTTTTCATTTATTATAACACCTAGGTGTTAGGTCTCTAGAGACTAGGTCTCTTTACACTATTGAAAAGTTCTATCTTTGTGCTAACCAGAGTTTTGACTTCTAAAGGTACTAACTCCTTCGCCTTTCTTATCCTAGTACATGATACCCATCATTTTTCTGTTAGCTTTAACTCTCAAAGGCTTGAATTCTTCTTTCAGCCTAGGTGCTCATTGTCAATCTTTACGTCCATTGAGCGTATAGGGACCTTAAGCGAAGTTTTAATTTTGCTTGAAAGCTGATGTTACACTTCCAGATTATCCTAAGTTTGCTCATGACTGTATAGTTTCTGACTAGGTCTAGGTATAACAACGTCCTCTCTTGAAGAACTTTTTCATGAAAGACGTCTTTCCAAAGCAAACACAGTTCTCAAAGACAACCTGCACCCTTTAAACCGCTTACATCAGATTTGAACGAAGTGGTTGTCTCCTTCCCATTAGGACTACAACAAAAGATTTAAAAACTCCTTTATCCCACTTTCGGTCTTAATCTTACAAGGTCATCTTTATTCATCGAGAAGTACATAGAAGTCTTATTCCTAAAGCGCTGGTTGTGAGTGTGTATGTGTTTCGTGTGTGAATGTTGTTCGTATTTGCATCTACATTGTTATTATTACAGTAGTTACTTTGACGTGGTCAATTGTAGTCAAACTGAATTTCCATTTTGATTGTACCAATACAAATTATCTTATCTTGTTATAATTTTATTCGGCTGTTGTTGTTTTTTTGTTTCTCTGCGTGTTTTAAACCTTGTTTTACTTGTACTTTGTAATTGAGGCAGGGGAATGCATGAAGCCAATGACTGCCGAGGGCAAAAAGACCATATACAGTTATACTAATTGCGGTCAACTCTTCTGTGATACAGCAGCAGACGGGGGAGGCTGGATCATATTCCAGGTATCTTTTGATTTCTCTTTCATTATGAAACACGTTACTTTTTAGTACACTCGCACAGATGTATTATGGTTAGTCTAGATCAGTGCTTCCCAAAATTTATGTACCCCCTTCAGTCAATTTCGTAACAATTATCCCTCTTCCCCTCCCAAAAAAAAATGTATCGAAAATAATTTATACAATAAAATTGTTCATAAAAAATCAATAAATGTTAATATTATGAATAGCATTATTTGCATCAATGAGAAGGAGAAGCATATTTAATGCGTACCCCCCCCCTTTTTCAAACTCTCTCGTACCCCTGGTACCCCTTTTTGGGAAACACTGGTCTAAATCTATTACACATTTTTTTACTAATTGATACAACTACGATTAATATACGCTTTTATTTTGTTTTTTTAATTTTTTTTTAATTTTGTATTGTTTCGAAACTTGACATGTTACTGAGCTGACTACTCCCTCCTCATAAACATGATTTGATACAAAACAGAGACGAACATTCAAGGATGTGTATTTTAACAAAACATGGAACGAGTTCAAAAATGGATTCGGAACATACTGCACGGACTTCTGGTTGGGCTTAGAGACTATCTCCCAAATGACAAATCAGGTATTAAAATAGTTTTAAGACTGTAATAGTTTATCTTAACACTTAGTTTTCATGGTTATAGCGATATTACTATTTAAAAATCTTATATCAACTCACCGTGCCTGTCCGTATGGTAAAAGTTTGTACACGTTATTTTTCCCACACCCAACCTCGGATTAAACTGAAATTCTGCGCGATTAATACTTTTACCTGACAATCATTTTTAACCCTTAACCAATAAGATAATTAACAATGGATAATAAATTATTTTATCTGGTATCTCGAACAAGGGAAAGAAATTGTAATTGACTGTAGTGGTGATATATGCTGATAATTTCCCTTTATAGGTCATCGTCTTAGTCTTAGTGAACACAAACATGAAAAATAGGACGAGACTAAAAAAAAATAGATAACTTTAATTTCTGCTTGTTTTTTTAACAGACATCGAGGAAAAATTATCCCAGATACCACCTGTTCCACAAAAGTGATTGGATCATAGTAAACTTAGCATGTTATAAGCGCTGTTCTCATGTCCTCTACATTTTTTGTAATAAATACTGTGTTAACGTTTCGCAAGAGTACATATAACTCTATTTTGTTTTTGTTGTCTTATAAACCCTTTCTTGCAAATAATGTCTTGGTTATAAATTAAGTACATACAGATATAAACTTGGGGTTTACTAAGTTCCGATTCTTGGTGTGCAAAACAAAACAGCACATCTTTGGCATTTTACAACTCGAGAGGCAATCTTTTTCCATTTGCAACATCTTGTACGACTGAAGACGGCAATCCTCATTACACAGCTGAGGTCAAAGGTTGAGCATCTGTAATCATAAGGCACTATTACACTTTCGCCCGCCTTTCTACTTCTGTTGTGTAAGCTGTATGCAGTCCAAGACCCTTCCTTTATGCTCGCTCTCTATGTGAATTTCTCCAGTATCATTTTTCCCCCAACTGTTAGAGTCAATTTTGAAGAGCTTCATGTCGCGTTTCCATACATCGTATTCCTTAAAAGTAGACAACCAAAGGCTCGCCTGCCTTGTATTAGATTACCATACTTGCTATCGAAGCAAAATGAACCAAAACAGCACCTACCTAAATATATTTTTATCTAGAAATTATAGATTTTATAACTTTTGTAACTTCTTATATAGAAAATTAATTTTCGTAACTTCTTTTACACACAAAAAAGAGCTGAATGTCACTGACATATCTATAATTTTTACTTGCAGTAAAATAGCCCATGTCACTTAATATAACTTTATATATATATATATATATATATATATATATATATATATTTTTATTTTTTTTTCCTTGTTTTTATATTGTGTCTTTTCAGAACAATTACCAGTTGAGAATCGACATGCAAAAAGGCAGCAATATTCACTATGCACTGTACAACACATTTAAAGTTGCCCCCGCTAGTCAGAAATACAAGCTGACTATAGGCGACTACTCCGGGAACGCGGGAAACGAATTCATATCCCACAACAACGCAATGTTTTCCACAAAAGATATGGACAACGATGGATCGGAGGACGACAATTGTGCACAGTTCTTCAATTCAGGCTGGTGGTTTACAGACTGTTTCAGTGATAATCTCAACGGCGACTTCTTAACCAGTGATTGGGGGATGGGTGTCATATGGGCTCCTCTCATGCCTGATTTCGATGGGTCACTTTCTTGGGTTGAAATGAAAATGAGAAAAACATAGATAAAGTTTCTTGTCTGTTGCGTTTGCTGATCAGTTGAGGAAAAGAAAAAAAACAAACATTAAACTTTTCCTTTAGACACACTAGTTTCTTCTAGCCAATGTTTTTATTTTTTAATAAACAAAGCAGTGTCTATTGTGTTGTTGTTTTTACGTTTTGCATAATCCATTTGAAATGAAATATATTACATAGGTACTAGCCGAGACTAATCGTTAAAGTCAAGGCCTGAACACTGACCTGCGACGTAGCAACATGTGGGCAGTCGAGTTCGTTGCAACTGTCGAACAGAGTTATGATGTGGCAGATAGCTGTTGGTCTCCACTGCCCATAGATTGTGACGTTGCAGGTCAGTGTTCAGGCCTTTTATGACGATTGGTCTCGTTCTAGCCGAGATCTTCTCTAGGACAGCGTGAGCTAGGAGCGGGTGTAACAACCTATTCTGGGCTTTGTTACATTTTGTTAGGGATCGAGTGTGTACACTTACATCAACTGGTGTGTATATCTGTGCTAGGGCTCTGCTCGTGAGATGTATACTACACATATATTGAAAACCAGCTATGTCTATGGGGACGCGGTGGCTGAGTGGTAAAGTGCTTCGCGTCCGAACCGAGGGGTAAGGGTTTTTAATCTAGAGATGAGAATCGAACCCATTTTTTAAATGTTCAGGTTCGGTTTGATAAGGTTTAATATCGAGTGTTACTTATACTCGATAGCGAGTATGATTTCGGTTCGGTCAGATCAAAGGTTCGGGTTCAGTTCGATGTTATGAAATTAGTTAATAGCAAAACTAAAAAGGTTCAAGTAAATGTAATAATTAAAACTTAAAAGACTTTAACTTGAAGCGTAATATAAATAAAGAGAAAACATAACTTTTGAGCTTCTGAAACATATGTTGTCTTATTATGATGTGTACGGTTATGATGTGAACAATTACAAGCGGTCCTATCGGGATAGTTTATAATAGGTGTCATCTTTCTTGTATATCGAATGAGAGCTTGTCCATTTCTCGTTTTTTTACAATTCACTATTAGTTTCTTCATTTCTTCCTGATAAAGTGCGATGTTCAAGTGTGTATTTGTTTTCTTACATTTGGCAAGTGTGTCAGCCTTCTGTTTCCTTCTATTTCATTATTGGAGAATAGTGTTCTTGTTGTTAATGTTGAGCTCTACAAGGTCACACTATATGTTTTGTACAAAATCTTTTGGATGTTACTTCAGATTATGTGGATAATTACATCCAAGCCCAAATCTCCTGACGGGAGATGCGAGCAGGCAAAGTGACAACGAGTTGCTTTATTAAGGAGGCATCAGAGTTTGTCAAGCTTTGAAGATCTGTTTTTATACTGGTCACGAAAAAAATGTAACTGTTTGGCGAACTTGGCTGATTAGCTAGCATGGTAGCTGATGCCAACAAATAATTCCGTATGTTAATATAAATCTATTGTTCAATTTATGGGAAAATCGTTAGAGCCCCTTTTTTAGATCAGCGTGCAGGTTCCTCCGCCCACCCTCCAGATTACAAGTAAACAGAGTAAGGTAAATAGTAAATGATAATCAATTCTAGCGGTAATAACCAATATCTAATCATATTCACAAATACAAAAAAAAAAAAACATTCATAAAATAAAACAGTTTTAAAAACAAAGCTAATTTAAGGGAAAGAACCTTTTAATTACTGCCATTTATACGAGAAAAAAAAAGTAGCATACGCATTGGCTGGCTTGGTTAAGTTCATAGAGTGCCAGAAGGTCGACTTTCACTAGACAATCTCTATGGTGATCTAACAGAAGGCGTGAGAGACGCTGGTCGTCCACTTTGAGGTATACGTAGCCCCTATGTATGCCAACGCGACACTGGCAGCTGGGAAAAAGTGGCACTGGATAGATCCACATGGAGAGCGAGCATAAAGGAAGGGTCGGAGATTGTAGATGCCATACACAGCAGTATTAGAAAGAAAGGTGTGGTGCAACAGCCGTTGGTGATTACATTTGCCCAACCTGTGACCGCAGCTGTGTATCAAGGATTTGCTTCTTTGGTCACACAAGAAGTTGCTAAGTGAAGAGATTATACCTTTAGACGTAAAATGCCACAGATTTATATGAAAATTTCTGGGTTTAGCTTGCTCTCTGATAAATAAAACAAAACTAATTAATTAAAACTAAATGATTAAATCCACATATACATCCACATCTCTCATTAAGTAACATTTATTCACCTTATTTAGACATAAAACAAAATAATTAATCACCAACAATTAATTAAGTAATTGTTTTTTGTTTTTTTTATTCATGTTATGCTAGGTTCAATGAATAATTGTGCAAGGTTTGAACTTGATCTGAGAATGGGAACTTGGGGAAAAAAACATGTTCAAACTTTTTACCAGCAGACAGGAGGACAGACAGAGTAAGTTGATATTAGCTTTGTAACCAAAAAAACACCATAAAAGTACATGCTACTTGAAAGCATAGGCTACAGTTGAACAGAACCCTAACTAACAATGATTAGAAAACATCAGGGATACGACCAATATTCGTCAAAAACCAATACTATGGCCAGGAGGCGCGGTGGCTGAGCGGTAAAGCGCTTGACCTCTAAACGAGGTCCTGGGTTTAAATCATGGTGAAGACTAGGATTTGTAATTTCGGGATCTTTGGGCGCCTCTGAGTCCACTCAGCTCTAATGGGTACCTGGCATTAGTTTGAGAAAAGTAAAGGCGGTTGGTCGTTGTGCTCGCCACATGACACCCTTGTTAACCGTAGGCCACTGAAACAGATGACCTTTACATCATCTGCCCTATAGACCACAAGGTCTAAAAGGGGAACTTTACAATACTATGGTCACCCGTTACAGTATCATGCTGCTTGACCTACACATCTAGCATCACGTTGTTGACCATACTCACAAATAAAAACATTGTTTGTTTTACATATTTCGGATGTTCCTTCAGAGTTGAAGATAGTTTACTTTCTAGTACAAACCTCCCGCAGGACGACGGGGGATGGGAGCGGGCAGGGTTTGAACCCTCGACCGTCGATAAATCCGAACGACACTCCAGCGCGCAAACCGCACGACCAGGCAGCCATCCTATTGAGGGGCCATACAAAGATCAAATGGAGTCATCCAGACAACTCAATAAACAGACGAATTGAAACAAAAACAACAAGAAGAAACTTAAAAATATTTTTTAAAAAACAACAACGTTATAGTAGGGCCTAAATGCAATTGTATCAATTAGTTTGGATCAGTCATGTAATTTAATCTGTATCAGATCTAGAATAACAATAATGACTCTGTGCTATTATAAATATTTTTACCAATTGTTTTTGTTTAGCGCAATTTTTAGGCTTTTAGCATTTTCATTGCGCTATTATTCTATCACTTTTTATAACCAGTTAGACATTGGGAAAAAAAAGGGGGATGGGAGAAGTGGAAATATGGGTAAATGTTACCATGGTCGCTTTTTAAATGCATATTTTTTTTTTTTAAGTTGGACGACTTGAGTTTGAACTCAGTGCTCAAGCCCCTCATTGGGACTAATTCAACTTATACCACCACATCTGTCAAGTGCAATTTTTCTTTCTCTTATTCGATACCGTATCAAATACTAATCTTGTTATGTCAGGTGCAAGAAATAGGCTATTTGTGCATAATTTCAACTTGATCCGAGATTGATTAGTTCTGTGAGAAAGAACGTGTACAAACTTTTTACCGGACAGACACACAGAATAAGTTGTATAAGCTTTATAAAAATGAAGATGGTGACATTATCGCAGAGATTACTTCCGGATTATACACACGTCTGCTCTCTAGCAAAACTTTGGTTGGTCCTTTATATCTCCTCTCATAATCACCCTTTTTTCGTGTTTCCAGCACTTAAAAAAATATACAAGATGTGTAATATATACAGCGGGAAGCGTTGAAACTCGTGACCATCTTATTGATGACAGACCGAGGCGCATGGGCTACTGCACGACCAGGCAGTCATACAAACATCACTATAGACCTAACGCACATTGTAAAATTTCTATATGTATGCCTGTTATATTATTCATAAAGAAATCAACGCCGTTTAACAATATTAAACTTGGCATGAATATTATTCACAACTGTTAGGCATTGTTGGCCTCCTTCGTTCGGCAATGATTCATCTCAGAGCGTAATGGAAAGACAGCAGACACAGCACAAGCTTTAGATTTGGTCGGGTCGATATCATCCACACATAATTCCCGCCCCCCTCCTCCAATCAAATAATTGATGCATTCAAAGAAACAGCAGATACGAGATAATTTGAGATCAGTGGCCTTGCAGAAGTTTATGTAACACAGACAAAACACATTGTAGGCCTATTATTTATTTATTTATTTATTTCTAACGTATTATTAGGTCTAAGCCTATTTAGACCACTGGCGGATAAAGGGGGGGGGGCGGTAGGGGCGATCTCCTCTCCCTTGGGAGGGAGGGCGGACGAATTTTAGTATAGAATTCACACAATTTGTATACGAATTTATTACTTATATTAATAATATATACTAATTATTTATATTTTAACCTATTTTTAGATTATTTCGCCCCCCCCCACTCTAGTATGTTGGCCCTTTTGGTGGGTTTGGGAGGGAGCGATGGCATCAATCCCTCTCCACTATAAACTTTTGAATGGGGGGGGGGGCTGTCCAATTTATTTGTAGAAATCACAGCTTGCTAACAGAATCAATTAAATATCTATATGATTAAAAATTGTTATTGATATTTTAACCGATCTTTATATTATGTCGTTCCCCTGTTGGTCGATTGGGTGATGGAGGGGGGGGGGGCGAATACCTCTACGGCCCTTCCCAACTAAACCCTTTGAGTGTGTGTGTGTGTGGGGGGGTCCTACTTTTATGGAGAAATCATAGTTTGTGAACACAATTAGTTGAGTATCTGTTGTGTATTTATGTTTCCTGTTGTGTGTTGTAAACTGATCTGTTCTAGTGTGTCAAAATTTCATGGTGTCCAGGTCAGCTTGTGTGTGTGTGTGTACTGTGTTATTGTGAACTGTTTTGTCATTCTTGTTCAATAAAGCCTAGCTTCAAGACATGTCTTCCTGTAGTGTTTTATTAGGTCACTACAATATATTGAACAAGAATCCTGTGGAATTATTGTGCTTCTAACCTTAAGTATGGATCGTTTTCTAAGACCTGAAAGATTGGTGGTGGATCCTAATGATCCGGACGCACAAAGGATCTGGAAGGACTGGCTTCACACATTTGAAAAATTCGCATTAAAACTAGCTGTATCAGAAGGTGAGAAGTTCGATCTACTATGTAACTTTATCTCACATGCTGTGTACGAATTGATATCTGACTGTACTGACTTTGAATCTGCTGTAAACACACTAAACGGACTCTTTGTCAAACAAACCAATGAGGTTTATGCTCGCTATCTCCTATCCAATTGTAAACAGAAAACAGGACAGAGTGTTGACAGGTATATTCAAAAATTGAGATTGCTAGCTAAAGACTGCCATTTCAGAGCAGTCACTGCCCTCGAAAACCAGATCGAGGCCATCAGAGACGCATTCATTAGTGGCATGTCATCACCAGAGATTAGGCAGAGACTTTTAGAGTACTCATTTCTGGACCTCGCAAAGTCATTGGAGGTAGCTAGATCTCTTGAGATGGCACAGAAACATTCTGTGACATATAGCTCGCAACAAGCCACTACTTTTCAAGCACAATAATCCATCGGCTGTCAGAAAGTATAGATTCAAAACTTTTCACTCATCAAAACATATATCTATGGCCAACACGAACCTAACTGGTTATACTCGAGGCCATGTTAATGCTGACATTAAGAGTAAAGGCTCCACTTATAAAGACTTCATGCTACACATACTTGACAACCTCTGTGAGGATTTTATTTTAGGCCATGACTTCCTTGAACAACATGAGAGTGTACAGATCACTTTTCAGGGGCCTAAACCAACAATGGTGTTAAATGGAATGAAAGCTGCTAATGTCGAACCCGCTCCTCTTTTCCAAAATATGATTAAAGCGTGTCGACCTATCGCCACAAAATCCAGACGATATTCTGCAAACGACACTCTATTCATCAATTTAGAAGTTGAGAGACTCTTAAAAGATGGCATCATTGAGCCATCGTCATCTCCATGGCGGGCTCAAGTCTTAATAACTAACGAACGACACAAACGAAGAATGGAAGTGGACTACAGCCAAACTGTTAATCGGTTCACACTTCGGGATGCTTATCTCTTACCTCGCATTGATGATATGGTCTCTTAAATAGCTAAATATGAAATATTTAGCACCCTTGATCTTCGCAACGCATACCATCAGATCCCTTTAAGGAAGACTGATCGCCCTTATACTGCCTTTGAAGCTAGAGGGAAATTATACCAATTCCAAGGATACCCTTTGGAGTAACTAACGGGGTAGCCAATTTTCAACGGACAATCGACAAGATCATAGAACAAGAGTCCCTGGAGGGTACATATGCTTATATTGATAACATCACCATTTGTGGTAAGGACAGAGAAGAGCATGATAAAAATCTGCATAAATTTCTTGGGGCTATAAAAAATATGGACTAACTCTTAATGAGGAAAAGTATGCATACGCATCCTCAAAACTAAGATTACTAGGTTATGAAGTCTCCCATAATGAGATGAAGCCAGACCCCGACAGTCTACTGCCCTTGCGTCAACTTCTTCCACCCGAGAACCTAAATGCACAAAGGCGAGCTGTTGGTCTATTCTCCTACTATGCCAACTGGATAGGACATTTTTCAGATAAGATCCATCCTTTGGTACACATCAGAACTTTCCCACTCCCTGAGAGAGTCAAAGATACATTTCAAGCGTTAAAAAAAGAACTAGAAATGGCTGTTGTCACTAATGTAGACCACAAAACGCCGCTGGAGGTTGAAACAGATGCACCGGATATCGCTATATCCGCTACATTATCCCAGAACAAAAGACCAGTTGCCTTCTTCTCCAGAACACTATCTCTTAGCGAGAGACGTCAATCCTCCGTAGAGAAAGAAGCAATGGCTATCGTGGAATCAATCAAGAAATGGAGACATTTTCTATTAGGGTCACATTTCAAACTCACAAGATCAAAGGTCCGTATCATTCATGCTTAACTCTCGCCATCACGGTCAAATAAAAAAACGACAAAATTCAGAGGTGGAGAATAGAACTATCAATGTACAGTTTGGATGTGTGTTACAGGCCGGGGGGCTGACAACATGTCCGCCGATGCTCTTTCTCGTGGATTCTGTGCAAGTACAACCACCCCTAGGTCTTTGAAAGAACTTCACAACACTCTTTGTCATCCTGGCATAGTGCGAATGCTCCATTTCGTCCGGTCAAAGAATCTTCCGTATGCAGTTGAAGAAATAAGAACTGTAGTAAACAATTGCCCCATCTGTGCAGAGATAAAACCTCGTTTTTATCAACCATCTGCCGGCAGCTTAGTAAAAGCCACATCACCATTTGAGAGACTTAGCGTTGACTTTAAGGGACCACTCCCTTCTACCACTAAAAATAAATATTTATTGACAATTATTGATGAGTACTCAAGGTTTCCTTTTGCATATGCATGTCCTGACATGTCCACTCAAACAGTAATTAGATGCTTCACAAACCTATTCAGCATTTTCGGCTGAATTCCGACCGGGGATCAGCCTTCATGGTCGAAGAGCTACGATCTTTCCTCAGAGATAAAGGCATAGTAACAAGCAGAACCACAGCATACAATGCCAAAGGAAACGGGCAAGTTGAAAAACTGAACTCGACTCTCTGGAAGTCAATTCTTCTTGTCGTCAGGTCAAGAGGACTACCTAATTCACAATGGGAGCTAGCCCTAAACGACGCTCTCCAATCAATTAGATCTCTACTATGCACTGCTACAAACATGACGCCTCACGAAAGACTATTTTCCTATAAAAGAAGGTCTGCCTGTGGTGTCTCTCTGCCGACCTGGCTATCTGTTCCAGGGCCTGTCCTGATGAAGACATGCAAGGCAAAGCGAATATGATCCGCTGGTAGATGAAGTGGAGCTTATTGAAGCTAACCAGAACTATGCCCACATACGTCTTCCAAATGGACGGGAAGAAACTGTCTCACTACACCATTTGGCTCGGAGAGGCGACTCATCTTCAGAGGCCGTAGTACATGATTTCGCTCCAAGAGACTTTGAAACATCTTCTGAAGTCTTTCAACATCAACTGGCTCCTGGTAACACTGAGACTTCTCCGGGTGTCTCCTAACACTCAGTGGCTTCTAGGGGTGACAAAGAGACATCTGTAGAAACATGGTTTCACCTGCTTTAAGAGCAGAATAAAACATTATTGAAAATGGACAAAATTCACCTGCCAGAGATACGCCCTTACAGCACTCGTATAATCTCAGAAGTAGAGCGAAAAGAAACTAAACGGGTGGTGAATGTTGTGTATTTATGTTTCCTGTTGTGTGTTGTGAACTGATCTGTTCTAGTGTGTCAAAATGTCATGGTGTCCACTGTCCAGGTCAGCTTGTGTGTGTGTGTGTGTGTACTGTGTTATTGTGAACTGTTTTGTCATTCTTGTTCAATAAAGCCTAGCTTCAAGACATGTCTTCCTGTAGTGTTTTATTAGGTCACTACAGTATCTATATAATATAAACTACGAATTGATATGTGAACCCATTTGTTTATTATGTCGCACCACATTCTAATCTCAAATCGTATCATTAGTAAATACAAAATGAAAAAGGAAAAATGGGAGGGCGATACATGCCATCTCCTTTCCCTCATCGGTCAAAGCAATATTTTTCTTTTTGTACTATAGTTAAGAAATTACAAAATTTTTTAAAAATCTGTCACTTATATAATATATGCTATAAATTAAATTGTTATATCGAGTCGCCCTACCCATATTCTTTAATGCCAAATGCAATCATTAGCAGAAATTATAAAAAGGAGCGAGGATTAATCGTTTTCATTCTACCGCATATATATGCTGTACACACATTTATGAATAGGGTTAGGGTTAGGAAAAAAATCGCCCCCCCCCCTTTCTAAAGTTTTGGATCCGCCTATGTATTTAGAGCATTGTCATCAGAAAATAAAGCTTGTTAAAAGTCCATAAACTTGAAGGTGGAGATATGTCATTCCGGCGTGGCAATTTAGAAAATCCTGGACTTAATCCTAGATCTAGAATAGTGCCAATTTAACAGCGATAGTCACGGGACTCGCCGCTGCTGCTTAGGGCTTAGACAAATTGAGTCGCCGGCAATCGCTATTTTGAGCTGTTTTATCTTAGAAAGCACTGCTAGTTTTTAAATAACTATATAATCTATACCTTTACAAACTCTGACCTAAGAGAGCGATAGTGTGTTTGATTTGCGAATGACTAAATTCTAATACTAACTAATAGATCTAGCTAGATAGATCTAATCTATCTAGATTATGTTATAGATCGAGTAGTATATTACAACTTGTGTATTGTTGGTACTTGGTTGGGTGAACAGCTAATAAAGTGTGTAAGGTGGTCAGCGTAAGAGTGATACCTAGCTGCTTATCAACAACATGAACATGTCATGTACTTAGACTAACAGTCACTTAGATCATAAATAATAGATGATTTGATCTCATCGTATGTCACAGTATGAGTATTCCAGTATATTTAATTATCTACTATCACTGAGTATGTGTTATTAAATCAATAAATGAGTAGTTATGACTAGCTAGACTAGGTTAACTATGAGACAAATGAGGGGATGGCTGCCTGGTTGTGCGGTTTGCTTGCTGGACTGTCGTTCAGATTTATTGATGGTCGAGGGTTCAAATCCTGGCCGCTCCCATCCCCCGTCGTCCTGCGGGAGGTTTGGACTAGGAAATATACTATCTTCAACTCTGAAGGAACATTCAAAACATGTAAAACAAACATTTTTATAATTTATTAATTAGCATTAGCAACAGTCATTCTTTAGTGTCCACTTCATTGATGATTGATGCAACTTCACAGGTACAGTAGAAGGCAGATAATTTCACTTCAGCTAAACCTATAATAATGGTATTAAAAGGTATAATGTTATCTTCAGCATTTTCAAAACATGATTTCAGATAAGGCTCTGTCAAAAATCATATGGACTTGAAAGGACCTTAAAGAGAAAAGAGATAATAAGCTACATCACTTGAAGAGACCCTTAAACAGATAACTTGTGATCTCCTTAAAGTTAAACATAATACAGGCATGTTTGAGGTAAACAAATGTTCCTATCTTTCATTTTTTGCATGTTTTGAAAAAAAAAGGTACAAATGTAGCTGTAACAAGTACATTTCTACATTAGCCTTGACTAAAAATTTCCCCTTTCAGACCTTATGGTCTACAGGGCATGTGAAGTAAAGGTCATCTGTTTCTGTGGTCTATGGTTAACAAGGGTGTCATGTGGCCAGCACAACGACCAAGCGCCTTTACTTTCCCCAAGTAATGTCAGGTAAACATTAGAGATGGGTGGACTCAAAAGCGCCCAAAGATCCCAAAATTTAAAATCCCAGCCTTGAGTAGTTCTCATCAAATTCTATTTTAGTTTAAAGCCCGGATAAAAAAAAATCAAAGCAAGTAGTTGTGCCTAATGCTAATTTTCTTTGATGAGCAAGGTCTCAGCAATGTAAAGATTAACATTAAGAATGAGACATGATTTCTTCATTCTTGTCAAAGTGTAAAGATTAACGTAAGGAAATAGACATGATTTCCTCTTTATTGACAAAATGTAAAGATTGGCATAAGGACTGAGACATGATATGTCTTATTTCTTGTCAAAGTGTAGGGCATCATGAATCAAATGCCAGTTTTAGTGCTGCATATATTGGACAGTGCACTTTCACTGTTTTAAAACTAGATACAAAATAAGATGGAGACTGTGAGCTTCAAATGCAATGTTTATAATTTGTAATCACCACTTCTGAGACCATGTTCTTTTTCTACATCAAAAAAACATAATGCAGACTAGTAATCATAGGGATGAAATAATGGCAACTTTACATTAAGCAAAAGTTGAGTTAAAGCTCTTATTTTATTATGTAAAAATGTTTAAGTAGTTTTCACAACACATACATTATATATTATGATACTATTAGAAAGGTCAAGCTGTCAAGTATAAGCTGTGTAAGATCCTTGGATCTTCAAATAAAAGACAGATGTACTAAGCTAATGGGAGATGCAAAGCATTAACTGAAATGGCAAGAATAAGATTGGTAAAATAAATATAAACATCAGTAAGATGAGACATATGGCAGCAAATAAACAATACGCTTCTCCCAAAAAGTGAATGGGAATCATGTCAATGTGTAAGATAGCAGAAGCAGTTAGGTCACAAGACCATGTGAGTAACCTACGCAACTGTGTATACTTATCAGTATGCTGATCTCAACTTGACAAATCCTAATGGTGCTCACAGATAGCACTCAAAAATATTAAACCTAATGGTTTCCTTTTTGGACAACAAACCTATATGGTATTGAAAGTATATATGGAATTTAAGTCATTTTAAACTATTTACATGGATTCAAAACAATTGATGCATTTTCAATTAATATAAGGGAAGATTTTAAAATAGTATTTTTTCTATTTACCGGTAACTTGTTTGTATTTGAGCTGATAAAATGAAATGATTGACACAATTATTATAATTTTTAAGATTGATAAGTATTTTTTAGGTGTTAACTTATAATAAAAAATACATAAATTAACTCTAATAATACTGTTTTACCTCTTTATTTTTACTTTTTATTTCAGTTTCTTCTCAGTGTTGTGTTGTTTGAACTACAGATCACAAAGCATTTGATTTTATTACCTTTTGTTTTTAAGACTATAATGTTCATAACTGGTAAGTGGTTTCAAAATGTACGATTAATTCTGTAACATTGCTTTTTTTTATTTTTTAAAGGTTTTGGTAGTGATGCTAAGCGCTTTACCACTCAGCCATCGCGTCTCCTTTTGCTTCACATGCGTGACATTTATTTTCAAAGTAATGGATGATGATTATTGTACTTGTCACATCACACCTATCATCCTCATGTGCCACAGAAATATGCATAGACATAAAGTATTTTTGAATATCTTATAAATTACTAAGTTACTTCAACAGAGACGATAATTACATTTTTTTAGACCCCTGTCCTGAATTGTCTTAAAATTTAGTGATTTTACTAATGGTGCTACTGTAATGAAATGTAAATATTTCCTTGTTAAAAATATGGCTCTATTTTGCGTTCATCGACATTTTAACCCTAGACCCATCAGTTCGGATGTGAAGCGCTTTAACATGTCCTAACAATAACCTATAACAAATGAATATCTACATCTTCTTATCTTATATTACATATTACAGACCTTAATTCTAAAAAAAGAAGTTGATTATGTCCTATGCATTTTATGTGTCAATCTAGTCATGCATGTTATTCTATGAATTAAACTCTGCTAAGGTTTCCTGGCTTATTCAGGCAACCTGTTTTTTTCTCTAATGGCACTAGGAAAGAAAGGAGGTGTGGCGGCTGAGCGGTAAAGCGCTTTGGCTACTGAACCGGGGTCTGGGTTGAAATCCTGGAGAAGACTGGCATTAGAAACCTGATGAAGACTGGGATTCGAATCCTGGTGAAGACTGGATTTTTAATTTCAGGATCTTCGGGCGCCTCTGAGTCCACCCAGCTCTAATGGGTAACTGACATTAGTTAGGGAAAAGTAAAGGCGGTTTGTCGTTGTGCTGGCCACATGACACCCTCGTTTACCGTACGCCACAGAATCAGATGACCTTTACATCATCTGCCCTATAGACCACTAGGTCTGAAAGGGGAACTTTATTTTACTTTACTTGGAAAGAAGGAGCACTTTAGCGTATGGAATAAAAAATGTGCCTCTTTCTTTGTGTATTTCATTTTTGTTTTCTATATATTTGTAAATTATGGTTCATTGTTTTATTAATTATAGCTACTTCACTTTTTTTTTGTTCTGAAGTGTCTCTAAATTTTGTGATTTTCACTTCTAGTGTTACTCTCACCAAATTGTAATATTTGTCTGTTATAAATCTCACTTTTGTGTTTGTATATGTATTTGTATTTGTATTACTTTATGTTTTCTTGAGTTGAGAGGGTTCCAAACAGAGGAAGCAGGATCCAATAGTGACTTAACCAAGGTTATATAGCTTTTTAGTTTTTTGTTATTGTTTTATTTGTAAAAAAATTTTTTTTATAAACGTTAATGCTTTGTTTGATTTTTAAATAAGTTAGTCAATACAGGGATTCCATGATAACTTGATAATATGTTTAACTGAGTCATAACTTTGTTGTTTTTATTTCTATTGATTGTGACCTAGACCAATACAATGGCAACCAAATCCGTTAAATATTGTTATATTTAAATTGTTTCTATGGACATTTCTGAAGTAATATCCAAAATCAATTATTTTTCTTTTTAATTGTTTTCGTATTTTCATTTTTTTTAGATTTTATAAAAACATGGAAGCTATTTGTGTGGCTAAATCAAGATGTCATCCTGGCTGAGCAAGTACAGTTGTAAACTATTTTGTGTAGACCTATTGATTTCCATTAGCTGTCTTTCTTTCAAAGAAAAGAGTCTATCATCTGTATTTTATGCAGCAGAAATCAGTAGCCTCAATATGTTGCACTTTTTTAACCTGGATCATTCAGGTGAGAATGTCACTATAAATTAGACTTTGATATTAGAGGATGAGTGTTAGCTAATTAGACTGTGCTTGATGACAGAAAAATATGAAAGCAAATGGGTATTTGTTAAACTTATCTATGAGACTTGACTTCTGCTGCAGTGTTAGGAAGAGAATCTATTTATAACCTGGTGTCTCCCTTTTACTGGTTCATATTGAGGCTTAAACATAAAGAAACTGAAACAGACAAAATAAAATAACAAATAGATATCCACATTTGAGTCGAGAAACACCTTTAGTAAATTCATTAAATCCCTTCAGGATAGAAGATTTAAAAGTAAAGTAGCAAATTATAGGTAAAAACACTGAACCATAATCTTCAAATACAAAACAAAAAAATTCTAATAAAATACACAGACACATTCCTTGCTCCATATGCTAGCACAAATTTGTACAAATGCTCCTTCTTCCCTAGTGCTATTAGAGCATGAAATGGGTTGCCTTAGTCAACAAGGAAAACCAATGACCTGGCAAAATTTAATTCATTGATTAACAAGCATGACTAGATTGACAGGGACATGCATAGGACATAATAATTTTCCTTTTTTTCAAGTAACATCTGTATTTTATGAGATAATATAAGTTATTGTTTAGGTATAATCTGTGTAAATTCATATAGTTTATAGTTATATAGTTTATTCTGTGTTCATATCTCACATCAAAGGTGCCTACACTTCATCATGGCCATACAATAGCAAGACAACTCTACAGCTAAGTGTGATACTTATTGCTTGACAGCTCACTATGTAGGTCACCTGTCTGCCTTGAGAGCAACCTGTGGAACACTTAGCAGCTAAATGGTTTCCAGACAAGGTAAGCTGCCACTAAAACAAAAACAGCAGAAAAGGGACCTAATCATAGAGTCCAAATGGAAGAAAATATAACAAACATTTTAAACATGCAATTATTTTGTTTTTTAATAATTACCTGAAGAGCCAGTGTTTATTAGCTTAGAGTAATTGAATTATAAAATAACCAATTTGATGAGGAAGTGCTATGATACCATCAGTTTTGGGCCTACCTAGGACTCAAACTTTTACTAGTCTTCAGAATGGTGGCTGACCAATCTTATCTTTTGCTGACCCAGTTTGTACACCAGATGACTGTGCAGACCCCACCAACCAGTTGAGCATTCAGAGGCAGGTAAATAGGGTGAACTTACTCCAGTTGGCAGGGAGTACCACATGGAGGTCGTCAGGCACTGTCCCTTGATTGCTAGGAAATTTTGTCTTAGTTGTTTAATCCCATTGTTAATATGTTAAAAAAAAATACAATGAATTATTAAATCTTACTCATTTTATTTATATTTTTTACCTTACATTTACCTTTACCTAACCCTTAGTCTGGTGGACTGTTGGGGTAACATGCAAGACTTGTCAACCATCTTTCTCCATTCCTCTCTGTCTTTTACTATAGTTAGAACCTCTTTCATATTTTACTTGGGACAAAATTGTGCCAAGATTATACAATCTTCTGTTCTCCACATTTTTAAAATTCATATTTTCATTTGGGAAAAGTCAAAATAATGTTAAGAATGTACTATCATCTAATTGCCTTTCTATTTCTATTAATATTTATTTTTTTTCTTTCTTAAATGTTCTAGCACAAGTTTTCTACTAGCTACATTATTGTCAAACAGTGTCTTGGGGTGAGAACACCAGCTGGTTCAGGGGTATAAAGTTTTTTAAAATGTTGAGGCTTTGGGGGTGTTTTTTTAACTGGGTTATATAATGCATTTAAAATATCTTTATAAATATATAATAATTCTGTCAAAATATAATTTTTTCAATTGTTTTTTTTTTTAGCCTGATCATCATCAAAAGAAAATCACTGATAAAAGACATTAACCTAAAGAAAATTATAATTCACATCAATAACTGTCTGAAGCGGAGCACCTTTAAAAAAAAGTGATGCTGCCTCGCATGATTCTAGAACTTTGTCTTGAATTTCAGCCTATGAAACAAAAGGTATGGACCAATTAAATGCAAAGTATACCACTGACTTCCTCATATTTTTTTAAGTACTTTAGTTCTTTTAAAGTACCTCCGTCAGTACATCATGATCATCTTTTTCTATTTTAAAAATGTAATATATCAATGTGAAGATTCACGAAAAGTGTATTATTTTACATGGTTTCTTGATCCTATTTATGATAGTTGACCACATGCTACGCATACTGCGTTTTTTGATTGTTCACTTGGTTCTATTTCAGACCATGCTGTCTACTGAGCACATGATGTTAAGGTCATCTGTTTTTAGGCCAACGGTTAATGAGCAGCTACCTTTACTTTCCTCCAACTCAAGTCAGGTACTCATTAGAGTTGGGTGGACTCGGGGGCGCCCTAAAAATCCTAAATTTCAATAATCTATTTTCACCAAGATTCAAACCCAGGTTTGGAAGCCAAGTGCTTAACCACTCAGCCACTGCACCCCCTTTCTGATCATTCCATTTTGCCTTCTCAGTCTGTTTTTTTTATTGTAGCCTTCCTTTTTGTAATTAATGTGTATTTTTGAGGCCTTTACAAAAGAGCTTCAGCTGTCATTTTTGGGATCTGATAGGTGTACTGCTGTAAGGCAAGCCTGTGCCAAGCTGGTCTTTAAAGATTTTCTGATTCCACATCTATTATGCTGTCCTTGTTTAAGATTGCCATTGGTATATGATTGTTTCTCTTATGGTATTATCTCAGCAGTTAGACAACAAACAGTGCTTCCATACTGTCTTTACAGGCACCAAAGTCATGCTATTGATAGTGTGGTTTTGTAATTGTATGCCCATGATTCAGTGCTTGCATCTTTGTTAAGAGCCTATGCTACTGTTTGCATAGCAGTCAATTCTCAGCAGAATACAGAAGTCAAAAAAACAAAACAATGCTCTGTAGACACAGATGTTTTTAGAGTAATTTTAGACAGATAGAGCTATTTATTTTGCGTTACACTCTCTGGAAGGAGGCCAGATGTTCTGTATTCTTACTTCTCTTGAAAGGGATGCCTCATATGATACCGTGTTTCTCAGGTACGCTAAGTGGTCTACCACACTGAGGGAGTGGCGTAAGTATATTCCATAGTGAGATTTCTAGAACATGACTTGTGTTTCGAGATTGATTGTTAGATCAAACAATGCAACAGCGTAAGCAAAATGTGTTGATAGCAAGCTTGTGATGCTTATGTTGAGTGTTTGTAAATATGGCACAATATGTGCATAGGAAAGTTGTGTGAAGATGGCCACTTTTATTTTACTAGATAAATATAAGTAAGACCTTCCAGATGATAAATGTATGGAAACTTTTAAAATTAGAATTGACCCTTTTTCATGTTATTTTGCTAATTTCTAGAAATCAGCTTTAGCAATTAAATCTGTAATGCATTAGAATTGTCATAAATTGTGCCCTCAGGTTCTTTTTTATCTTGCATTAAAATCATTTCTTTATTTATGCAAGTTTTCATGAGAATTTCAGTTTCACTAAAACTCTAAAACCATTTACTTTTAAAATACAATTGAGATTGTTTAATGAAAAACATTAAAGAATTTTATTATACTTTTCAAATTTAAAAAGAAGCTGGTTTTTTATTGTGCTGTTTGATTTTTAAAGCTATAATTATAAGTTAATACCGGTATTATAGATTTTCTTTGAATTGAAATAAATTTAAACAAATATTTGATTTAATCATAATTAAAATTAAATGTAAGAAATTATTTTAAACTTTTTACTTTGTACTTTCACTGATATTTACAACCAATGCATTTTAAATTTACCTAGCACTTTCCCTGAAGGCAGCTACAATAGAGGCTGAAATGAGGAAAATGGAAATATGGCTGACAACATGACATGGTCCCTTACCATCATGGAAGATTTCAAAACCTTAGATAGCAGATTGCATTAGGCTGATGATAAATCTAATGACTGATCTCACTTAAGGATTATATAATTCTAAGTAAGTTGGATGGCTGCCTGCTCATTTGTCATGTGCTTATATATCTAGATGCTCTCATATTTAAACTCTGCCCACTGCCATACCCCACTTTCCAGCAGGAGATTTGGTCTAGGGTGTAATAATCTTCATTCAATTCTTAAGAAATATCACAAACATGTAAAACAAACTTTAAATAATATAATTTAAAAAATCTAATTTATGACTAAAATCTTGTTCTAATATAAAAAAAAAAAAAACACACAAAACTTTTTAGAATTAAAATTTTTCAAATATTTTAAACTACAGTATATATTATACATTAGCCATCCACGCACTGGATTTTAAATTTTAATCCTGAGACAACGCTATTGACATGCTCACCCCTAAATTATAGCTGAGGTGTGTTGTACACAAAGTATGGCATTCATCTGTTTTCTTGCTTTTTTTTGTTACATTTTTAAATTAAAGTTAAATTACATATTTTTTGGGGAAATATCATAAATTAAATAAACCATTTTTGTGTGAACCAACGTCATTTTTTTATATCATTTTTTCACTTACTTTCTGACAATATTAAAACCCATACAACATAAGTGACATTACAATAATTACATAACAAATTGAACATCAAAATCTAATGGACAAATTAATTATGGCCCAAGAAAACAAAGGCATATTGCTTAATTTAAACCTATTCGAAAACAGGATATACAAGAAAATGGTATCTAAAAACTATTAGTTAATTGAGGATGAAACCAACTTAAGCATTTGCAGCTGATGTTATTCCTACTAGATTACTCAAAGAATTAAGTAATAATAATATTTACTATCCTCTAGGAAATTTGTCTTACAATTTGTGCATTACTCCAAACAAAACATTATAACTATAGAAAAAAAAAATATCCATTGACACCAGATTCACTTAAAAGTTACATGTTAAACATTAGGAGGTAACACTGGTGTTCAAATACTTTTTTAAGGCATCACTTAAAGGTTGAGTACTGAATTGCTGGAAAGAAGCTAATATCAGTCCCCTATTTAAAAAAGATAAATCTGATACATGAAACTACAAATCAGTATCAATCACCAGCATTGTCTTCTTATATAATACAGACGTTACTTCAAAAAAGAAGATGATTACGTCCTACGCGTCATGCATTTAGTCATGCATATTAACCAATGACTTAAATTCTGCCAAGTCACTGGTTTTTCTGGCTAGCTCAGGCAACCCATTCCATGCTCTAATAGCACTAGGGAAGAAGGAGTATTTGTACAAATTTGTCCTAGCATATGGGACAAGGAATGTGCCTTTATTTTTGTGTCTTTCAGAGTATTTTATTAAATTTTGTTTTTGTATTTGAAGATTATGGTTCAGTGTTTTATGTATAATTGCTACTTTACTTTTGAGTCTTCTGTCCTGAAGGCTTTCTAAATTTAGTGATTTTACTAATAGTGTTACCCTAGTCAAATGTGAATATTCGTTTGTTATGAATCTCACTGCTCTATTTTGTGTTTGTTCCAGTTTCTTAATGTTTTCTTGAGTTGAGGGGTCCCACACGGTGGATGCATATTCTATTATTGGCCTAACCAAGGTTAAATAACATTTTAGTTTTATGTTCTTATTTGATTTATAGAAATTTCTTTTAATAAACCCTAATGCTTTGTTGGATTTTTTTATAGTTTCATCAATATGTGGATTCCATGACAGTTTTTCATTTATTATAACACCTAGGTATTTTGAGTTTTTAGTCTGTGTTACTGGTTTGCCATGAATAAGATAAGTGCATAAATTGCATGTAAAATACTAGAGCACACAATATGTATGAATATCATAAGCCTTTTAGATAAACAAAATGTGCTTTGAACAAACCAACACAGCTTTAGGTCATGTAAAACTCAACTAATAGGACTTATTGATGGCTTAGATAATACTGAGCAAAAAGATGCCATTTTATTAGAATATTTTTATTCTATAAACTTCACCACCACAGCTTGCTAAAAAAATTTACAGTAAATTGGAATTAATGGTCCATTACTCATCATCCAATCTTTAGCCCACTACTTTTTCTAATTCCAAACCAAATCAATACCAATAATGAATGCTGCCATCCCCCGTCATCCTGTGGGAGGTTTGGAATGGGAAGTAAAATATATTAAACTCTGAAGGAACATGCGAAACATGTAAAACATTTTCAAAACAATTTGCAACTCAAGTGTACCTCAAGGAACAGTCTTAGGCTCACTACTATTTCTAGTTCCTAATCAATACCAATAGTGTAAATTCAAGGTTACGTCAAGGAACAGTCTTAGGCTCACTACTAATTTTATTTCCTAATCAATACCAATAGTGTAAACTCAAGGGTACTTCAAGGAACAGTCTTAAGCTCACTACTATTTCTAGTTCCTAATCAATACCAATAGTGTAAACTCAAGGGTACTTTAAGGAACAGTCTTAGGCTCACTACTATTTCTAGTTCCTAATCAATACCAATAGTGTAAACTCAAGGGTACTTCAATTAACAGTCTTAGGCTCACTACTATTTCTAATTTATATATAATTGCTCAAGTAAACCAATCAAAGTTAAACTATTTACAGATGATTGCATTCTATATAGAACAATAAAAAAAAAAGATACAATACTGACATTTTACAAGATAATTAGATGCATTGTAGAATTATTTACAAAATCAAAGGTTTATGAATGGATATACCTTTTCGGTAGGGAGCTGCCACATACTGAAAATAATAAAAAGGGAGTTGCAGAACAATAAAGGTTAAGTAACGCTGTACTAGAGTAACACCATCAGTAAAATCATTAAATTTAGAGAGTTCAGAACAGAAGACTATAAAGTAGCAATTATACATAGACCTGATTTATGACTTACAAATACAAAAACACAACTTAACAAAATACTCTGACACATTTCTCATTCCATATGCTAGGACAAATCTATATAAGTGCTCCTTCTTCCCTAGTGTTGTTACAGCATGAATCAGCCAGGAAAACCAATGACATAGCTGAGTCTCAATTTAATATATATGCTTGATTAGATTTAATACATTATGCGTTGGATGTAATCTTCTCTTTTAATGGAAGGTCTGTAATTTATAAGAAAAAGATTGTTCTTATAAAAAATAAGTCTGTCTTTTTAGAGACATGATAAAATGAACATATATAATCTGAACTGTGTCTAAAAATTTAACAACAAAATGTCCAGCACCAAACCAACCAATGCACTAATACATTCCTTTTTAGAATAATGACATTATAATCATTAAAAAAGCACTTTTTAATTGTATTTCCTTGGTTCTTTAATCCTTCTATAAGTGGGTCTACACTTTTTCTGGTCAGCAGCTGTCTAAAAGAGAGGCTGTACTACATTGTTTCATTATTTACTTATAAATGACTAAACCAGTACATAACCATAATTATATTTTATGGTAATTGGGGAGCTAAAAGTGCTATGTTGATAGAAAGTACACTATGTTTTACTAACCTTTCACTTTCTTAAGTCAGCTATACCTTTAAAAATGGTTGAACTATATCCAATTCGACCACACTTGTTAAAATAAATAAAACAACTTTGGTGGTGCAGTTTATATTCAAAAACACTTTTTTAGTTTTAAAATGCATAATGTACTTAAGGTGGTGCAAATTATGGTGAAAATTCCATACTGAATCGGCATTGACAAGCAGTAAATGTTTTTATCAATATATAAAAGCAAAGTAAAGGAAAAAGTAGCATGAAAAAATATTTTTTAGATTAGAATGAAAAACTGGTATTAAGAGTAAAGTTATTGTAAAATGTTGTACATTTTTTTGGATGTTCCTTCAAAATGAAAGATAATTTACTTTCTAGTCCAAACTTCCTGCAGCAGGACCATCAAGATGACCAAATGACAGTCCAGCGAGCATACTGCATAACCAGAGAGCTATCTACCTAAAAAGTTTCATGTTTCAGGGAACAGAAAGAGATTAGCAGTTAACTGAGCTTTTTTTTTGTTAGAACAATCACAATTTTCAAATTTTAAAAATTAATGAAATAAATCTTGAACTACTGCTGTAATGCAATATTATTTATCTGCAGTTGTTACAAAAAAAAAGACAAAAAGTATAAACATAATTTTATTGCTTTAAAAATTATTACTTTAATAAATATTTATCAATTAATTGACATTTTTTAAATTTTTTGTTTCTAGGATGATGAATAATCAAGCAATAAGCGGTTGCAACGGGATATTGATGACTATCTATCATTGAAATAATTATTGGTTCGAAGCACATCATCTTCAGCAGGCAATCTAGACAAGACTAGACTTCTTAATATTTTTTTTTAGTTTGTTTTGCATGTCTTAAATGTTTCTTCAGAGTTAAAAATTATTACGTCCTACCCACAACTTTCTGCAGGAGGGCAGGACTCAAACCTAGGATCATTAAGACAACTGTCCAGGGCACATACCAGACTAGCAGGCAACAGTAACTTTGTATACACAAATATTTACAACCAGCATTTTATTAGGCTACATATTGTCTATCAATTTAAAAGAAATGAAAATGTAAACACTGTACATCATAGCTTTTAGTGAATTTTTCTGAATGCTTTTTTTAATCCAGTAATGAGATAGTAACTTTAAGAACATGCCATCAGCGAGTGAATGGTTGTGTTCAATGTGCCTGAAAGACTATTTAAATTTTCATAAATGTTTATGTTATATTTGCATGTAAATATATGTAGATGATATTTTTCTATTGCATCACAAAGTTTATATAGTACCAAGTTAAATTGTTGTTTTGGTGATATATTAATAATTGTCAAATTATTATGTATTAATTTCTAAAATGCCACTGACTGACACATTCATTGATCATAAGATTTCTTAACCCATTAGCTCCTTCTGCCGCCTGTAATGTTTTCTGTCCTAAACCATTGAAAAATGTTTCTAAAACCCCCTTTTAAATATGCTAGCTTTATCTTTTTAAATAAAAGATTTCCTCTTGCAGGAGTGATTACACATCATTGTGCAGATAACTGATTCTATTTTTAGTAAAACCAGGAAGATTTTTATTTATTAAATAATTTTTCAAATGAACAGGCCCATAGAGCCAGTGTATAAGTCCCCAGCTGGGAAAATGAGTATTTTCAAACCTTTTTTTTCATTCTCAAGGTATTAAAAGTATATATTTTTTTAGTTAGACATACCCTTCTATTTTTAAAGTTGTTTATTTATTAGAATTAGATCTTCAAAATATTTTTAAAATAAAAATTTTTAAATATTTTTTTTATTCAGTTACCCCTCTTTGCTTAGCACATGGGGAGCATTTTTCCTAACCAGAAATTGGGCAAAACTGTTGTACGTATCTGCATCAAATTTTGTACACAGGATCCTTTTGCATCCTAGGTGCTCACTAAGAATTGTTTTTTACATATTCACAACCTGACGACCACTGTCCGCAAAAAACTACAAGGTTCCTATCAAACATAATATATGTATTTTATATGCAGTATTTCCTCAAAAGGTTGCAGTCTATATATAAAACATTTTTTTTAAATGTCACAATTCTGTATTTTAAAGCAATATTTTTCTTTTTCCATAAGTCTACTTCCTTTTAGAAGCGGTCTAAGTAAAAATAAAACCAATCCTAACAGCATTAATGAGATAGATATGGAGCAGTGGTACTCAACCTTTTTAGCTCTGCTACCCTCTAATACAATTTTCAACTAGGTGACAACCACCAACCATTTTTTTTTTGGTTCTAGGCCTAATTAAATGTGATTGAGCCCATAATATAAAATCTTTATCAAAATGTATATATCAGATATCCCTGATAGCAATTCCATTATTAGAATATGAACATAAAAGCTTTATTTAGTTAAAAATAAATTTGTGCTTCAATTTTTAAAAAGTGTATCTTTTATGACTTTCAATTATTTACTTTTCTATTACCTGCTTATAAATATTTATAACTTATTTAAAATAGGAAGCCAAGCCAAGCGCACTTAGCCTCTCGACCATGCTTCCCATGAAATATTATGCAATGGAGTATTATTAATTAAATTTGCCTTATAACTTGAAATGTTTGTGTCCTGCAACGGTGTCTTAACGCATTTAATCAACAGCAATATCAATTGTAAAAATATTTCAGAAAAAAATGAAACATCTATTTTCAAATGACATTAATAGAGAAGAAGATAATAAAGAAAAAAAGATGTATATTTTCAAAAAATGATGTAACCTTCACTAAAAGTGCCTTCTGTATCCTCTGGCAATATGTCCGTGTTCTAGGATCTTTATTTGTCACCCCCACTTTAATTTTATTTATGCTTGATGATCGTTTCACAATTTGTTTGATATTACCCATTAAACCACTGTTACATAAGATCTGAACGAAGTGGTCATCTCCTTTCCATTAAGACTAAAACAAAGATTTTAAAAATCCTTTATCCCACTTTCGGTCAGAGTGTTACAAGATCAGCTGTCGTCATCGAGAAGTACATAGAAGTCTAATTTATAAAGCACTGGTTATGAATGTGTATGTGTTTTCGTATGTGCATCTATATTGTTATTGTACATTGTACAGTAGTTACGCTGAGGTTGTGAATTGTAGTCAAACTGAATTTCCATTTGATTCGATTAATAAAAATTATCGTAATTGGAGTAATGTTTCTTTCCCTTATGGTTGTAGATGTAAATGGATACCAATTATGATACAAATATGCTTGTTACATGTTTTTAAAAAAAAAATTCCGATGAAAATAAAAAAAATGTCAGATGGTCTTAGCCCTAGCAAATAGTTCATTTGACCCCCAAAGGTTGAGAAACTGATCTAGATTCTATTTTCTTTTTTTTTTGAGAGAGAGCAAGTAATGGTACTTTGTAACACTGTCAGAAAAAAACAACAACTAACTTATCCTAATAAGATCGAAAAGATAAATCTAGATCTTTTGTCATTTCACTACATTCAAAGGAAGTCAAATAAAAGAATACAATTCATAAAACTAAATTGATTTTTTTTTAGAGAACAAAACACCAAGAGAAATGTTGAAATGGTCCATTTATTATCTAAAAAAAAAAAGAAAAGAAGATGTTCTGGCCATAATACAAATTTTAAAGCCTGGGATCAAATCAACGGGTGTGGCTGCTGTGTACGCTATTTTTATATATATAAAAATCCCTTCCACTAGCATAAGCAAAAACAAAACAAAAAAAAAGAAATATAAGAAAACATCACAATTCATTTATTTATTACATAGTACATCAAAAGAATGATGCTGGAGGTCTCTGGAAAAAATAGCAAGGATAAAAATCATGCAAATTAAAATAATGTAATATGTCATTTAAAAAATTGGTCCGTCCTTCAATAGAACTGGTATCAATCAGAATGGAAAAACTGAATTATTTTATAAGACATTTATTGATGTGAAATGAATTCAATTAAAAAGCCACATGATTCTTTTATTGTCTGCTTGGAGGATAGATAGTTCTATTCAACTTTGGTACTACATCTGACTAGATTATGTATTTTGAAACCAGTTAAATGAATATATAAAATTAGTTATAAAATCAGGATACCATCTTGCACTGTAATTTGAGAATTTAAATTTAGGGTCTATGTTTAATATTTTCAATTCTTCAGAGTTGTTCGTAGCCATTTCTGAACTTGTATCTTCTGTATAATAAACTGAAGAAAATGACAAAGGAATAACTGAAGAGCCAGTCCGATAGGAAGGGAAAAGCTTAGAGACTAAAGCTGGCTCTCTTTTAAAAATGTTTTCTATCTCAGTGAAATCATTTAGGGCACCTCCATGAACTATTTCAGTTGCATACAAATTGTTTCCTAATACGTAAACTGGACCTCCACTAGTCCCCGGACATGTTGGAGAACTGTAGACAAACTTGTTGAAGTCGTGGCCTTGTATTCTACCAATATCAATGCCAAAACCAAATGAAATGCGTTTAGCTCTGCCATGAGGATGCGACACAAGAATAACTAACCTTTCTTGAGTTTTGTCCTTTTCATGCATATTTTGTAAAGAGTTCCAACACTTGTTAAATTCCTTTATCTTAGCAGACAGTTTCTTACTTAGTTCTTCATTGCAAGTGACTGTAGACAGCAAGCAGAGGTCTCCCCCAGAGTCTGACCAGATTTTCGTAAACCCTGTCAGTTTTATGATTTCTTTTTTCTTGTTTTCATCGTCATAGAACAATGAGCAAGTCATATCTTCAGCCTCTTCATCATCAAACACAACATGAGTAGCAGTGAACACTTTGATGGTCCAACTTTTTTTGCACTTGGTCTTGCACTCTTTGCATGTGCACTTGCTGCCTCGTTCCTCAACCACGTCACAAATTCTACCCGTTCCAAGGCCATTATGTCTATTTCCACGTTTCTCATACAGAGGATAACCGCACTCTTTGTTGGTGTTTGGTAAAAATTCTGGCCTTTTGCTGCTGACTTTTTTTGTGATGATTCGGACTGTAAGGTAGATTAAGCATGTGGTAAGATTATAAATACCGTCAATTTTGTGGTAAGGTTCAGGGAGACTGTTTATGGTAAAATCCTTAACAGCTATCATATCTCTATGTCCATTTACTGTTTTTTTGCAATCATCTTTAACCGGTTTGGTTTTAGCATTTACACTTTTTTCAAATGAACATGAATCCTCTAAACTAGCCAATATCTCTTCAGTAGCCTCACCAACCTCATGTTGACCTGAAATAAATTATTGGATAAAATAGTTATAAAAAGACTAACAAATATGTTGCTCAAACTAAAAGCTCATTCTTCAACCTGAAAATGGGAGAATCTTCTTCTTATCGCTAAGTGACTAAATGTGTGGTTTGAATGATTAGTGAGAATCCAATAGCTTAATTTATCTTGAATGAATCACAGAAGATACAATGTATACAATGGAAAAGCTAGTTGGATTATGCCTAAGTTTAGACTGACCGGTGACACACTATATAGAATGAATAATATCAGAAAAGACATATATATAACAACCATTGTAATAACAAATGCCAAATGTCCAGTGTAGTGAAGAATCTTTTAGACCACTGATGGGTACAAACTTTTTCTATGGTAGGTCACTCTTAACATTTTTTTTTGGTCCTCAAGGATGCCTGTATGTATTTCATCTACTTAAAATGTACAAGTTACAAAAATAAAATTATTATACTTTTAAGTATGTTTGAGGAGGCATGGTGGCTGAGTAGTAAAACACTTGGCTTTTGAACCGGGTGTCCTGGGTTTTAAGACTGGGATTTTTACTTTCAGGATCTTAAGGGTGCCTCTGAATAAACCCAGCTCTAATAGTTACATGACATTACTTAGGGAACAGTAAAGGCGGTTGGTTATTGTGCTGGCCACATGACACTCTCCTTAACCGTGGGACATGGAAACAGGTGGCCTGTACATCATCTACCCCATTGATCACAAGTTCTAAAAGGGGAACTTTCTAAGCATATAAAATGTTGTTTTATTTCTTTTTAAATAATGTTATTTTATTTCTCATTCATGCTGTATTATTAATTACTCATAAGCATTTCCTTTTTACACTCTGAATTGAAAAATTATAGCAAAATTAAGAAATTTTCAAAACTAATTAAATTTTTTAAAAAATATTATTATTATTGTTTTTTTTTACATTATAATTTTACCACAAATTACTATTGTACTCAATGTGCAGTATTAACTGTTTTAACATTCATAATCTATAAATATGTCATTCTCATGATAGCTTTCAAATTGTAGTCAGTGAATGTTTATTTACACTTTTTCATTTAATGTAATATATATATTATAAGCCTTGTCTTCAAGTCAGAAGATTCATAAGGAATTCAGTATTTCCTATGGCTATGCAGCCCTACATATTTTGCCTAATCCAGCACAGACATAGCCATTGTTTGCTCATGGTTGATATAGATTTCCTTTTCGCCGCCTACATCTGTAGACATGCCTAACTTCTGTATAAGTCGTCACGCAGACTGCATAAATTGCTCTGCTGGGCTGCATGCATTCCAGGAATTGTAGTTTGCCCATCCCTGGTTTAAGTCTAATCAGTGTACAAATCTTTTCCCTACATTTTCATTACAAACAAGGAAAGTCATCATTGTTTATACAATATAAAACCTAATTGGTAACAAGGAGGAACCACAGTTACAACTTAATGGTTTTAAGTGATTTTGAAAGGATATCTCTCTCCACTTTAAAGCTAATATGTCATCACTTTTTTTTTTATTTATTTACTGAAGAATGCTGTGCCTTGTGTGGTTCTGATACATCTCATGAATACATGTATAGAATATGAAAATAAATGCTATGATGTCAGCCATATTGCTTTTTTTTTCTCAAAATGTCATAGTGGATCTGTACTACTCAGTGACAGGTTGAGGGGGAGGGAGCAGTGGGATAACAAAGGGTTTAGGAATATGGCCATTCCCCTCCTTCCCTAATTAAAAATATAAGGTTGAATGGGACCAAAAAATAATCCAAGAAGTTCTTTTATATGTATCAGTGCATTTTCAAGAAGACTTGCTAATGTATGTACCAGTTGTTACAACTAAGTGTCCTTACACTCAATGCCAGTTTGAATCAATCAAAATTTGTCATCTTGTATGTATCAATACAATTATAAGAATACTTTCTAATGTATGTACCGATTGTTAAAACTAAATGTCCTTAAACTTGATGCCTGTCTGAATCCTTTGAAGTTTGTTTCATTGTTTAACTTGTTTTGGATGTTCCTTCAGAAAGGACTGTTACATCCTAGACCAAACCTCCTGCAAGAAGGCAGGGGGGAGGGGGGGGGGTGATGGGCAGGGCTCAAACAATGGACCAACGAGATGACAGTCCAGATGGAATACCACACAACCAGGCGGCCATCCTAAAATAATAAATGACTTCTTTCAATGGACCTTCTTAGCCTCCATTACTATGGGCCAGGTCACAATGAACCAAATAGCTTTTGACAAAGGAGAGAGGGGGGTGGGAGAAGAACCAATCTTTATTCCATATGCTTAATTCAGAATAATCAATTCTGTTAAAGTAATGGTCAGGTTGATATTGAAAAAATATATTGATAATTGTATGAACTCATTCCAGACTCTAAATGATGCAATTCAATGAAGCTTAAAAATGATGAGCATTTATTTTTATTTTTTTTTTGCTAGCTGTTTAAACTAAGCCTACAAAATATTAATTTCACATTTAAATGAAATTTTTTTTTTCTAAAGAAGGATGTTTTTGGTGCAGACATTTCGGCACAGGACATTTTAGCGCTAAATGTTTTAGACACATTATGTATGTTTATTTTACTATGTAGCTGACATCATTTGGCCCCTGAGACTACTGGAAAGTTCTCACAAATGTTATGGGACACTTATTGGAGGCTAAATAAAAGCCCTTGCAGAGGACAGATGCAGAAGGCAAAAAGAAAAGTAGGATAAACCCCAGTGAACACTGGTTTTGTCTGCAATGGAAGTGGCGAAATGTGCAGGTCACAACTTATTTTTGAAGACATGAAACACTCATCCATAATATTAGGAATCAAAGAGATTGCCATAAATATTCTTTAAAAAACATGTTTAGTTTGTATGCATGTGTTCAAACATGTTTTTAATGTGAATAACAGTAGCAATTTTTGTAAATTAGATTTCTTATGTTTTTTTGTGTAATTATCAGATATAAGATTAACATCATAAAATGTAATGTGTTTTTTTTTTGTCTGAAATTAACTGAAATCATCATAGAAATAAAATATTGATGCAATTTTTTTTTAAATAATAAAAATGGTTTATTTTATTAATCGTTTGTCCCACTATATAATAAAATTAAAAACAAAATAATACCACTGCAGTTGCCATCCTGTGCATTTTGCTCAAAACCCTTATAATTTATGGGGGTAAAAGCATTTCAATAGTGTGTTTTTAGGTAGGAATCTAAGCAATCATCGTTCGTTATGTATTCATGAAATAGTCAAATACTTCTCTTAAAAATTTATTAACTTTTTTATTGGGGTGAGACTATATATTTCTGTACTCAAAAATATTGGGGAAAAAATGTTAATTATAAAAAATATCTTTTTTTATGTATCCTCAGAACTTCTGGCGCAAGAAGGCTGCATATCTAATTGTATCCTAAAGAAATTTTTTTAGAATATAGAATATAAAATACTGGTAAATGCACTATTGCCGATTGGGGTATATGTATTGAATGCCTCTTTTCTTTTAATTCTTATATCCAGTATAAAAAAAACAAAATGTTTACCATAGAATAAATCCCTCGGTTTTGAAAATGGATTTGATAAAAACTGACCCATTTTCTTTTTTTTTCATCCTAGAAGAAACAAAATACAATTTAGAAATTTAGTTGGAAAATATAATGAAAAAAAATAAATAAAAGCAATACAATATAAAATAGCAAACATCTGTAGTCTATTAAATATATTATTACATAACTCTTAAACAATATTGACTCCTTAACTTATATTATTAGCTTGCAACCCATGCTACAAAGCAAAGCCTAGTCATCATATAACACTGAATTGACATAACAAGCATTACTGAGGTGCATTTAAGCATATATATACTCAATAAACATAAAGAACAAATTAAAAAGTAGTATTCAATCTATTTGTTCTTAATTTGCAGGACATATAAGAAAATTTGTAAAATCTTAAGAAAGAAAAAGCGACACTTCAGCTCATCTCAGTTTTTAGAACTAAGTTACTCCCTCTTTTATTTTTCCCAATAAAGGTCCAGATCTACTTTATAGGAGAAAAAACTTGACATTATTTGAATCAGAGTAGACTCTAAATTATGTACACAGACAAATACATATATATGTCCACCTTTACTATGAATTGCTATATAGACAAGTGAGAAGGTTACAGTTATACAGTCAGATATAAAACAAATATGTGCTTACAGATTGGGGAGAAATGGACCATCATTTTTAGTTTTTTACTAAAAGTTACATAAAAACATAAATATAACAACTCAGAGAGATGTTTTTTTATAGTTCTGAATAAAGTAGTCATTTATTTCAAAATATAGTCTATAAAAAATTGTTAAAAATTATTATAAAAAAATATTTAAAAATTGTCATACATTAGAAAAAAATAATAATTAAAAATACCACCCCAATATGGTGAGAAATGGACCACCTGTGGAAAGAAATGGACCTACTTTGGGGGAGAAATGAACCACCTATAGAAGACACAAGAAGCTTATTAAAGAAATTTATAATTTTAATTATTTTTCAATGATACATCAAATGAGATATATCTTTCTGTTCTATTAGTATCTTTGCAGTATACCGGTGTGGCAAAATTGTTTTAATTTGTCCTATTCTGACTGTCCCAATGTCTTCTACTGTCAACCATTTCCCCACTCTTTCACAAAAAAGAAACTTCTATATCACCATCCTCATCTTCTTCTTTCATAACCAACTCAATATTTTGTTTTCTTTCCCACCTCGAACTCACACAAGACATTGGATGGCTGCCTGGTCATGCGGTTTGCGCGCTGGACTGTCATTCGGACTTATCGATGGTCCTAGGTTCAAACACTGACCACTGCGATCCCTGTCGTCCATCGGGAGGTTTGGACAGGAAGTAAATTATCTTCAACTCTGAAGGAACATCTGAAACATGTCAAACATTTTACAACATAGTCGTTAACTTTCACACTTTTGGCACCATCCATTCTGACATCGATACTTTCATCATTACTGTCACTAATACTATCTGTCCTATTATCAGTCATGTCAGTACCGGTATCGAATAGATTCTTTTTTAAATAAGTTTTATCCCCACATTTAACACAATGCTTTAATTTTATTTTCTCCATCATTGGTGATGATGTCGCGATCATACATTTTCCACGTTTTTCCCCTCAATTGGTTTGCTAGCGATGAGTAGCTTTAGACTTAGGATAGCCTGCAAATATTTCAGGTGAAGCAGTTACAGCAGTGGTTCTCAACCTTTTGAAGCCCGGCGACCCTTTTTACAATCCCCCACTCTGCAGGGACCCCCCTCCCCACACACACATACAGCAATAGAAGAATAGACAAAAACAATACATATTTTTGAAGGTCTTAGCCGACCCCTAGCAAATCGTCATTCGACCCCTTGAGTTAGGGCATCCTTCATAACTGACTCTGGCACTTTGCCTTTGTAATTTTTTCTTTTATAAACTCTCTACTAGGCATTATTACCTGGGAAAAAAATTAATCTATTTGTCATTAACTATGTTTTGACTTTTAAAAATCTAGATCTACTCAAAATACAACCAACATTAAATGATTAATATTTAACAGATTTATTACAGTAAAGATATATAATATAGATTTAAAATTCTATCTATAACTTACTATAAGCATATCATGCCTATAAAAATTTACTGCTAATCATGAATCAAATAAATGGGGAGAAACGGACCTCTAACGGCCCTTTTCTCCTCATTGGTACCTGAATTCTGACTTTTTTTTTTATTTATTGTCTACCAATCTAGATCTAGGTAAAACAGTTATGAAATTTTTATTTATTGGATTTGTAAGGCAAAAGTTATAAATTATTATAAATGTTGGTTTTACAATAATACAAACTTACCATGAATTCTAAAGTAGATCCAATGAAATATTGATGTGCGAATCGGTTAAATCAAGGTTCTTTGACTAAAATATTTTTGCATGGAAATAAGAAAAGAAAGGCCTTTTTTTTTAAAATCTGATGTTACTGAAGTTTGTTTTTTTTTATTTTGGTCCAAAACAATATGGTCCACTAGTTTTAAAGATAGCACTAAGGGTAGTCCATTTCTTCACACTCTTTCCAACATATTGAAATTGGTCTAGCTAGAAATGTAGGCCTGCCTATATAGGCTCGATGTCTAGATGGATCTATATCATCCAGATCGAGACAATAATCCAGAGCTAATTGTTTAAGACAATTTTAGATCTAGATCTACAAACAAAACATTTAGAAAGACCATTGGTACTGGCCCTGGAAATGCTATCATACTTTATAGGGCATATCACCTTAAGTCATAAGTATATATATTATTTATATAGATCTATACTTAAATCTTTATAATTTGCTAGTATGTATGCCTAATAAAAAGCAATGAATAAATTTTAACATTATAAACTTTTTCTAGATATATAGATATAATGAGCACCGTGAGGAAAAGTAGGACCAGAGTTCTCAGCTCAGTTGAAACCCCACAGAACGTTGCTGTCACAACAATAGGCCTCTAAGTGGGAGACTGCTTCATAACAACGCCTCGTAGATATGTCATGATACTCTTAAGACCTACTTTAGTGTCCGGGTTCGAAAACTCGATAGAGTCTAGTAAAGTCTAGTTACATCGAAATTGCTCGCTAAGGCAATCAAAAATATGGATTTTTTAAAAATCTATTCTAACACGTGAAACCTTACATTGTACAAAGTTCTTCCATTGAAATAAACAAGTTTATTACCAATGATTATATTGTCTAAATATTGTTCAAATATTGTTTAAATGTCGCAACATAATTATTTTTGACAGTTTGAATTAATGTAAATTAATGCATAACGTAATGTAACGCCATTTCGGAATCGTATGGTGACGCCCTGGCGTAATTTAAAAGCAATATCTTTTGTAATTAATAATACCGAATCGTTTAGTATAGGCTACATGCTATTGAAGGTAACATTTCATTAGTAAGGCTAGTCTTCGAGTCCGAAGATTAGTGAGGAATGCAGTATTTCCCGTGGGTGCGCAGTCCCAGCTGTGACCTACATATTTTGCCACACTTAGGGCAAGCATAACCATTGTCCGCAGGCGGTCTATTTACATTTTCTTTTCGCCGTCTGCGTTTGTCCTCGCAGCAGATTTTCTTTTGGTCTCAAATGTGTATCCCGCGGACTTCGTGAGCGGCCAACTGCCGCATGCAACCAGGTGCTCTCTTCTATGTCAGCCAAGGAAAGTTGTCGCCTAAGCTGGTCTTTGAAGTGTTTCCGTGGGGCGCCTCTGTTACGTCGACCACCTTTTTTAGCTCACCAAAAAAAAAAAAGACTGCCTTTGGCAACATTTCATTATGGAGAAAACAATGAACACACATCTCGATCGAAATCGTTCTGTAAAAGGATTTTAAAAAACATGTCAATTTGTTTGTTTACTGTTTACGGCTTCAATAGTTGAAGCAGGAATACAAAAAAAAAACAAATGTGTCATTTGTAAAGAAGTTCTGTAAGCCCAATCTATAAAACTTTAACGCTGACAAGGAAACCCAGAATTTTAGACGTAATGTTAGGTATAGAAATTCTGGCAATTTTTAAGACGAAGTTTCTCTTTCGTAAAATGACAATTACCAGCACGTGATGTGAGAAAGTTGGTTCATTATTGGAAAAGTTTAACATCTCTTGGGAAATTATTAGTGGTGTATGCACACCTGTTGCTCCAAGCCTGCACGTATATTGATCTGGATATCAACGTTTGGTAAAGAATGAGTCACCGAAAGCCATGGGAGCTCATCGACAAATATTAGTAATGCTCTACTACCACAAGAATTACAAGAAGAAATAAATCAAATGCAACATGCCTCGATTTGATTTGTTGGGGGAAGAAATTCGATCCTTCCAAATAAAACTTTAGATTAGAAAACAAAATTGGACGAAAACATGTCAATCTCATCTGCTCCCTAAGAGGACAATGACATTGAACCTGACAAACAGTGAAAATGTTAATTTCTGTAACATATATTTTTCGAATGCTTGCAGACAAAATAGGCCTACCATCATACTTTTCAAATCTACTTGACATCTCGTTTGCCTGAAGTTTATTCAAAATTAAAATTTAAAATGTTACTGAGACATACAAAAAGCAGTATTTTATACTCAATTGTGATGCAGCTAAAATTATTTTTCTTAAACGTCAGTTACACAAATTTGATTAAACTGTTTGCAGTCATATACCGATTGTCTGATTTGGCCTTTTGAAAATCCATTTGCAATAATATATTTTTGCGAAACGAATTTTGCAGTCTGTTTGTTAGGAAGTCTAAATACAGAAAAAGACTTGATGCTGAAGATGACATTCGTTGTGATCTTGCAAAGACTGTCCCGAGAATTCCTGACAAGATCAGACAGGCGCATTATATTGTAGCGTAGAAGTGAACTGTTGTTCCGCCATCCTTTTCAAATTATCCCATAAGTATGCAACACGAATATGGTGAATAATAAATAGATACGTAGATGCAAGATACAATTTGATACAGTTGTCATTTAATTCTAAAGAGCAATTTATATTTGACGTATATTTTCTGATTAAACATAAAATGTTGGCAAAAACATATCAGATATTTACATTAGGATTACCATTTCTTATGCTTATAAGACGAAAATAATTTTACGGTTGGGGATCGCCGCATAGTGGAGAATTGTAAAAGGGGTCGCCGGGCCTAAAAGGTTGTGAACCACTGATTTGAACTCTGCTAAGTCCTTGCCGATTCATGCAACCCATTCCATTTTCTAAAGGCACTAGGGAAGAAGAAGCACTGGTATGAATTTGTTCTAGAGTATGTATTAAGAAATGTGCCTCTATCTTTGTGCCGTTCTGCTGAATATTTGATTAGGTTTTGTTTTTCTATTTATAAAGTGTGGTTTTTATAAAGTTTATAACATAATGTTTACTCTTTGTTTTATTCTCTGGTAACTTACAACTTTATAAAACATCACAATTTTTATATCCTTTTTTTTTAGCATAGAAAGGACATTCATTACGTAAGCCTTGATGTCTAATTGAAATACATTATTTAGATTTATAAGCCGACAGAGAAACGACAGAGAAGCTTTTGATTTTATGAAGCTCTTGTAATGACTTGTTTTATCCCTAGGGTCTAGTGTTGCAAACTCTATAATTTTGTGCTAGTGTGTCATAATAATATTAAAAATAATTTAATTTTTAGAACGCTGTTTACAAACTTGAAGTAGGCTAAAGGGGCTTTGAAAATATTTTAAAAAATTGCGAGAGTTAAAATGACAAAGAGATCTAAAAAAAATTTTTTTTTAATTTTAAAGGTAGATCTTAATGTTTTTCTTGAATGTAGTGTAGCATGTTGTCTGTCTGAGATCAATGGGGAGTGAGCTCCAAACATTTTGGTCCATGCACTGAAAAAAACCAGCAGACCCTAACTTTTGAGGTTAAGGTTCACTAAGGTACAAGAGCATTTCTTTATTGTAGATGCACTGATGATAAAGTGTTGCCACCTTGTAGACGAGTCTCACTTTCACAGAAAATCATCTGCTACCTCACTGGACAATGCTATTGATTTAAGAATCAACGTAATACATTCTTATAAAACAACTGAAAATTCTCCTGCTCCTCACCACCTCGTGTAATTGAACTCTCCCCCAAAGAGTTTAGACACAGTCCAGTGAACTATTTCTTGCAGCCTGAGGATGGACATCAACCAAAAGAGTTTTGTTGATATTATAGTAGATGTAGAGCAAGGAAAACACAATCCAAAATGAAAGATACACATTATATTTTATTCACAATAAAGACTACATCCAATCCAAGATAAAGACTCTCTCTCTCTCTCTCTCTCTATCTATCTATCTATCTATCTCTCTCTCTCTCTCTCTCTCTCTCTCTCTATATATATATATATATATATATATATATATATATATATATATATAATCCCTCTGTGGCATGCGAGTGACATGTCCAAGCCAGGGTAGTCTTCTGTGTGTCAGAAGAGCATAGTTGCTCTGCATAATGGCTCGTTTCAAAACGTCCTTGTTGGAGACATAATCCCTCCAGGAGATGCACATTATGTAATCGGCTTTTCAAAGTGAACATCGGACACCACATCAGTTTTCTAGTAAATCTAGTTCATAAGAAATCAGACCACGAAGTAGGATCTGCAAAATTTTCCTATCTGTACCATCAAACACTGTTGTTTGAACATTGTTACAAAAAAAAACAACAACAGAATCCCAAACACTAAGAGATGAGAAAGTCATTATCATCACAGTACACGTGCCCTAAAATTGGGCCTCTAAGCTTTTCAATTTAAACATCGGACATCATAGCAATCTCTTATTTATTTAATATGAAAGAAAATCAGATAGTGGTCTGAGCTCCTTCCTAGTACCACCTAGCACTGTAATTTGAAAATTTAAACTTTGGGTCCAGGTTAGCTGATTGAGCCGTTTCAATTTTGTCTTGACTAGTGTCCGAGTTTTTTTCGTCCGTGTAGTACACCGAGGAATAGGATAAGGGGATTATGGGGGAGCCACTTTGATATGAAGGGAAAAGTTTAGTTATTAAGTCTGGATTACTCCTAAAAATGTTTTCTATGTCAGTGAAATCGTTCATTCCTCCTCCGTGCACAAATTCAGTAGCGAACCAATCGTATCCAAGCACGTAGACAGGACCACCACTTGTCCCAGGGCATGTCGGAGAGTTGTAGATGAATTTGCTGTATCTTAAACCTTGGATGGCTCCAATATCTAAACCAAATCCAACAGAAATTCGCTTTTCTTTCCCGTGTGGGTGCGACACTAAAATGACCAACCTTTCTTTGGATTTTTGTTTGTCATGAAACTTTTTCAAAGACTTCCAGTAGTCGTTGAATTCTCTAATCTTTGCAAATAGTTTGGTGCTCAGACCTTCATTGCAAGTAACAGTAGATAACAAACACAAGTCTCCCCCGGAGTCAGACCAGATCTTTTTAAAGCCACGGAGATCTTTATTTGTATCTGTGTTATCATTATCGTCGTAAAACAAAGTGCAAATCGCATCGGCTGCCTCTTCGCCGTCAAATACGACGTGGGTTGCAGTGAACACTTTGATAGTCCAGCAATTTTTGTTTGGGTTCTGAGACTTGGAGCATTCGGTGCACGTGCATTTTCTACCCCGATGAGTAACGACATCGCAAACTCTTCCTGTCCCGGTGCTATAGCATTTTTCGCCTCTTTTTTCACAAAGAGGATAACTGCACTCCTTTTTTGTGTCCGGCATAAAATCCGGCCTCTTGCTGCTCACGCATTTGGTCTTTATTCTTACAGTGAGGTAGACCAGGGCCATGGTAAGCTTATAGACATCTTCAATCTTATTGTAAGGGTCAGGAAGACTGTCTGTGGTGAAATTTTTAATCCGGATCATATCTCTGTGCCCGTTAAAAGTTTTAGTGCAATTTTCATATGGATCTTTTAAATATTTGGATTTAGAATTTAAGCTTCTTTCTGCTGTGGTCTTTTCAGTGGTCTTTTCATCTTCACCAGACTTTTTCTTTTCGCCAAGCTTTTCATCTTCGCCAGACTTTTTATCTTCTGCAGCCTTTTCCTCTAAGCCAGTCTTTTCCTCTTCGTCAGACATTTCCTCTTGGTCAACCTCGGCGACTTCATGCTTTCCTTAAAAAATAACCGGTAGTGTTAATTTATAAAGTTTTAAAAAATCAGATTTTAAATGAAAATAAGAAAAAAGGACAAACAGAAACTCTATTTATCTCTGTAAAATAGCTTGTACATGCACATTTTTTAAATAAAAAAAAAACTCTTTAGTCATAATCTTTTCGTTTTTTTTTTATTGATTCAGTTCAATGAAATATTTTGAAGCTTTTATTATAATTATAATTCGCTTTTCAATGTTAAAAGAAGAAAGTCTTTACCATAGAACAAGTCTGTCTCCCTTGAAAAGAACTGTCCCATTTAGTGGCTTTTTACCACTGAATAACTGTAATAAAACATTAAGTCTTATAGTAATTTTTGAAACTACGCCCCCACCCAAAAAAAATGTTTCAAATAATAACACAGAAATGTTTTAATAGTACGTTGTTTTTTTTTTTTAGAGGAAGACTAATACACAGCATTAAGGAGATTTTCACAATAAACAAACAATAATAATAATAAGACATGTCTTCAATTACGAAGATTAATGAGGAATACAGTATTTCCCGTGGCCTCGTAGCCCCAGCTGTGACCTACATATTTACTACATCAAGTGCAAGCATAACGATAATTAAACAATTTAAAGGATGCAAAATCGAAGTCACTGATGCCAACTAAATGAAAAATAATTGAGTAAATTTTTAACAATATCGCAGTGTGTTGCAGTTGATCTTAGTATCAAATCTTCCTTTATTACTGCTAGTCAGTTGCCATTTGTATTTAAATAAGTTTCAAGGCATAGAATGAAAGTCTAATGCTTCCTAAACATATACACAAGTACATACACCACACACACACACACACACACACACACACACACACACACACACACACACACACACACACACACACACACACACACACACACACACACACACACACACACACACACACACACACACACACACACACACACACACACACACACACACACACACACACACACACACACACACACACACACACACACACACACACACACACACACACACACACACACACACACACACACACACACACACATATACATATATATATATATAACAACCTTAACACGTAGATATTTATAGAAAAATGTCTGTATCCTATAAGATAATATAAGATTATCATTAACATTGAGTAACGCCTAGATCTGATTGCAATAACATAGTCAAAGACACATTAATTACCAGTGAGTAACACCTAGATCTGATTACAATAGGATTGTCAAAGACACAAAAACATTAACAGTGAGTATTACCTAGATCTGATTACAATAGGATGGTCAAAGACACAACATCATTAAAAAATGAGTAACACCTAGATCTAATTACAATATGTTATATGATGATAATGATGATCAAAGATACAACAACATTAGCATTGGGTAACACCTAAATCGCTAGATATAGATCTAAATTTATTACAATAACATAGTAAAAGACACAACAACATTAACATTGAGTAAAACCTATATATATATATATACTTACATTAGGATGGTCAAAGATACAACAACATTAACATTGAGTAAAACCTATATATATACTTACATTAGGATGGTCAAAGACACAACAACATTAACATTGAGTAAAACCTATATATATATATATACTTACATTAGGATGGTCAAAGATACAACAACATTAACATTGAGTAAAACCTATATATATATACTTACATTAGGATGGTCAAAGATACAAATAAGCTACCGTTCAACAAGATCGACATCAAAATGTGCTTCACTGCATTAGAAATAGAACATGCAGATCTAATTAGTCTTTAGCCGCCATGTTGATACTATGCATTCGACACGAATAAACAACCTTAATCTTTTTTGGGGAAAATCTATATATAGATCTATACTCTATATCTTTCGCTAGACTCTACATATATTTAATTTCTAATTCCATTCCATTCAAATTTGTTGTGCTAGCTCCACTCAACGAATACACACAATGTTCTGAAATTATTTAGAGCTTGATAGATTAAACATTTGCCATCTTCTCAAAGAGCAAGATCTACAACTTTGTTATGGATTTAATATGCAACGCTTTGAGCTGTTAAATCACAAATAAAGTAGGGCCAAAGTTCGGCGTCAACACATTCTTACATTATAATTACAGAAACGATGTGCTGCGAATACACTTTTTTTTTTCAATTACAAAGTTCGCAAAATTGGGAGAAAACACTGCATCAGTTTTCATCTTGCTATACACTGGATTACACTATAACAGTAGTCCTCAACCTTTTTTTTAAAGATTTAGATGAAAGATTTGGGGGTTATATAATGCTTTATGGAACATATGCCGACAAATCTTATCTTATCTTATAGAATACAGATGATTACGTCCTACGCGTCATGCATTTAGTCATGCATATTAACCAATGACTTAAATTCTGCCAAGTCACTGGTTTTCCTGGCTAGCTCAGGCAACCCATTCCATGCTCTAATATCACTAAGGAAAAAGGAGTATTTGTACAAATTTGTCCTAGCATATGGGAAAAGGAATAGTCCTTTATCTTTGTGTCTTTCAGAGTATTTTATTAAATTTTGTTTTTGTTTTTGAAGATTATGGTTCAGTGTTTTATGCATAATTGCTACTTTACTTTTGAGTCTTCTGTCCTGAAGGCTTTGTAAATTTAGTGATTTTACTATAGGTGTTACTCTAGTCAAATGTGAATATTCATTTGTTATGAATCTCACTGCTCTATTTTGTGTCTGTTCCAGTTTCTTAATGTTTTCTTGAGTTGAGGGGTCCCAAATGGAAGATGCCTCTTCTGTTATTGGCCTAACCAAGGTTAAATAACATTTTAGTTTTATGTTCTTATTTGATTTATAGAAATTTCTTTTAATAAATCCTAATGTTTTGTTTGACTTTTTTTATAGTTTCATCAATATGTGGATTCCATGACAGTGTTTCATTTATTATAACACCTAGGTATTTTGCGTTTTTAGTCTGTGTTACTGGTTTGCCATGAATAAGATAAGTGGAATTAATTTGTTTTAGTTTTTTTGTTACTCTTAACAACTGACATTTTTCTGGGTGGAAAGACATGCTCCAATTTGATTCCCATTTCTGTAATTCATCTAATTCTCTTAGTAAAATATCTGTTTCTTGTGTTGTTTTTATTGTTCTATATATTATGCAATCGTCTGCAAATAATCTGACTTTTGTTCCTGAAGTAATGCAATTTGGTAAATCATTTATGTAAATTAAAAATAGTAGTGGACCCAAGACTGTTCCTTGAGGTACACCTGAGTTTCTGTTATCGGTGTTGATTTAGAGCCATCTATTAATACTGTTACAAATGACCAGTGACAGGAAGAGGTTAACGTGTGACCCCGACGAGATAACACAGCAGCGGGTGTTCTCTGGAATGTACATGTATAAACAGAGACAGGATGTGACGTGTCCTTACGTGTTATTCCAGAAGGTACTAGCAATGTCCAGTGACAGATAGAGGTCACAACTTGTGACCCCGGCAAGATGACACTGCAGCCGATGTTTTCTGGAATCTACATGTATAAACAAAGACAGGATGTGACGTTTCCTCACGTGTTGTTTCAGATGATACGGGCTGTGTTTGTGCAACTTTGGAGGAGAGATTAGGGACTCTATATAAGCCAGAGAGTTAATGTAAAAAGTCAGTCGTGAGTAAGCCGTTACAGTCGATACAGACAATGTAAGATGTGTGCGGCTCTAGTGGTAGAGAAATGTGTACGACTCGATGCAAGTTAACTAGGGTAGAGTTAACTGGAGTGGACTACTGTAGTTAAAGTCTATACAGCGAACTACAGTGAACTTGAGCCGTTACAGTCGATACAGTCGATGTAAGACGTGTGCGGCTCTGATTCGGTAGACTTGAGTACGACTTAGTTCAGCTTTGGGAGACCTGGAGCGACACTGGGAAGTGTGTCGTTGGTCTGTTCTGTGGAATACGGCTCGATGCAAGTTGAGAAGAGATGAATTGCAACGAAGTGAAGAGATGAATGCATTGAAGTATAGCTAACTGTAAACTGACAGATATTGTACAGTCTTCTACGCTACATGTTACAGTAACAAATTGTTAGAGTTAGTAGTCATTAAAGTTATATGAAACTGAAAGTTGAGTCGTCAAGTTCTTTGCAGTGTTTTTGTTTGTGTGCCTACTAATACATTTAGCCAGAAGATTCAGAAATACGTAAAAATACAGTTTGTTCTCTCCCTATCAGAAAATCTTTAATCCACTGATGCAGTGGACCATTAATGCCAAAATATTTTAATTTTTTATGCAAACTATGGTGGTGAACTTTGTCAAAAGCCTTGGAAAAATCTAGTAAGATATCATCTATTTGTTCACTATTATCTAAACCTTTAGAAATCATCAATTAGTCCTATTAGTTGTGTTTCACATGATCTATATTTCCTAAAGCCATGTTGGTATGGTGTGAGGACATTTTGTTTTTCTAAGTGGTTTCTGATGTTGCCACATATTATGTGTTCTAGGATTTTACATGTGATGCTGGTAAGTGATACTGGTCTGTAGTTTCCTGGGTCAGATTTTTCTCCTTTTTTAAATAGGGGGGGGTGACATTAGCTTCTTTCCAGTCCTTTGGTACTCTGCCCTGGTTAAGTTAAATATTTTAGAGAATTATAACATGAAGTTTGTTTTATATATCAACAAATCCAAATTGTATATATCTTGCACAATAATATCCACACATCAAATGTTGTTAATCTGAGACTGAACTTGTTTGATTTTTTTATACTGGTGAAGTAATTCTTATTACAGATCTAATTTTTTCTTTGTTTGTATAACCTTGTGAGCAAATGAAGTTTTAATCTGGGTAAAACAAAAAAAAAATAAAAAAATTGAGACCCAATAATTAAAATTATAATAATAATCTTTATTATCCATAAGGAAATTAGTCTTATACTATGTGGATCACACAAAACAAAACGTTATAACGTTACCAAAATATACATTCACACAAGACTAACTCATATTTTACATGTGAAATGTTTGGATCAGATAGTTGACATTTTTTTAATGAATGGAACAAAAGTGTATTTTTACCTGCTTGTCTTTGCTATCGGTGTCTTGTATCTTTTGTGTGATGGTAGAATCAGAATGTAATTAACTTCTGTAGACTTGAATCTTAACAAAGTCACATATTTTCAAAAGGTGCAATAAATATCTACTGAACATTCTCCTTCAGATAATGAGCACACACAAACGAACTTGTAGGCTATTAACTCCACTATAGGATCATAAACCTAAACACATATACAAACACGCATGTACCAACTCCACTATAGGATCATAAACCTTAACACATATTCAAACACGCCATGTAAAAACCCCACTATTGGATCAGAAACCTAAACACACATTCAAATACATATACCGTTAACCGTGGGCCACAGAAACAGATGAATTTTACTTCATCTGCTCTATAGATCGCAAGATTACATTTCAGTTGCCTTCACATACTAACAGGAATGTTTTTCAGGCGATGGTACGAATCTTCCATCGTTTTCCTAAACAACTTCTTGACCTCACAGCCCACACAAAGAACCAACGCTGCTTCTCACGTTACTGGTTCGTCTTCTGGTGATGCTTCTTTCGTTTTTTGTAGACGGAAATCCAGTCTGCCCGACAACACCCTGTTCATATTCAGTAATCAAATAGAGCGCCTGTTCAAGGAATGACTGCTACCTTTTTTCCAAGATTGAGGGTCTACATTTATAAATATTGAATGCGTAAAAAATGTTATTAACAAAACTTTGTTTCCGATGCGATGCGATGTCAACTGAATCAAGATCTTGAGTTTTATCTTTTACAGTGTTGGAAAAAAATGTAAATTTGCAAACCGTAAAAATAGAGTAGGCAATTGGTTAGATTCAAACTTACAGTAAGTCAATAAAATAAACCCTCCGCTTTTTAAGACCGCTAATCGGGTTTCGTCTGCGTTAGATGTGGCAAAATATGTAGATCACGACAAGAAGAAATACTGCACGAAGCCTTAACCTTTAGGACTCAAAAGCTAGTTGAAAAGTGAAAATGTAGTGATTTTAAGCTTAACATTAAAAGGTCTACAATATTTCATTAATATAGCTTTCTAGTGCAAGATTTTGTATTTATACATCTATTTAGCTATACACTACATCTTTCAGTTTATTGTTGAGTTATAAATACAATTCTATGTATTGCAGAACAAAAATGTACACAAATGTTTCTACTACGAATCACATTTGATAACTAGATTTAAGATCTAATTTACCGAAACACAATCTTACAATCGTTATAAAAGTAAAAGTTAGATAATAAAAGTGCAATTCCAAAAAGAATATGATATACTCTGGTTAGCCTTTTACGCCAAAACTTACAGAGCTTTTCGTTTATAGTTTCAAGACTCAATGATGTTATAATAAGTATAATGACAATGTCTTCGTTTCCTGAAGATTAAGAATGAGTGCAGTGTTTCACATGGCACAGTTGCGACCTGCATATTTTCCCGCTTTTCGTGAAGACAAAGCCGTTGTCCGCTGGCGGTCTATTTAAGTTTACTTTCCGTCTTCTGCACCTGTCTTCAATAATGGCTTTTCTTTGAGTCTCAAATGTTTGTCCAACAGCCTTTGTAAGAGCTCTCCAACTGTCCCTTTGCGAGACTATCTGCTGCCAGCTTCTTTCCTCTATGCCAGTGAGGTCAAAATGGCGCCTGAGTTGATCTTTATAGCACTTCTGGTCAATGGTGATGCAATTTTAGCCTACTTGGGACACCAAGTTGTACTGTGATTGAGCTTTGGATCTTTAGTTCCACCACTGTGTACATACTCCACACGGAACCAGTTTTGTCCGTAGAGATACACTGGTGCTCCACTGCTGCCTTTACAGGTGGGTGTATCATAAAACAATTGATAACCTTTTTGGTTATTTAATTCAATTACCTCCTTTCCTTCAAGATGTCCAATTGAAATTTTTTTAGGTCCGCAGTGAGGATGTGACACTATCACCACTAAGCGATTACTGTTATATTTTTTTGTATTTTTTAAATAGTCTTTTCGAATTTTTTTCCACAAGTTATTAAATTGTTGAATGTTCTGCCAGATTTCTTTAGCTAGATTTTTATTACAGGTGACACATTCCATGAAGCACAGATCTCCTTCAGTGTGTGCCCAACGACGCTTGCAGTAATTAATTTGTATGCATTCTCCATCCTCTGAATCGTAATACAACTTGCAGTTTGATTTATTCGCTTCCGATTCGTCAAAAACCACGTGGGTGGCCGTGATGGCTATAATAGTCCAGGTTTCCTTTTGACAATTTTCATTGTTTACACAGTCTGAGCACATGCATTTCTTTGCCTCTTCATTTTTATAAATGTCAGCTATACGGCCACTTCCTCTGAGCAATGAGTCTTTTCCCTTGCATTCACTACCAGGATACCTTGTCTTTGTATTTTGCCAAACATCTAAACGATTCTCACTAATATAGTTGACAACTATTTGGACTGTTAATTTAACTATTTGTTTAATCAACTGAAAAATATTTTCTTCTTGATAGTCTTCCGGCAAATCGTTTATGGAGAATTTTGAGATTTCATATTGTTTTATGTGAGGCTTAGAACATAGTTCTTGATCTGTTTTTCTATCCGTTTCGTTTTGTGATTCTGCAGTTTCATGTGTTCCTGTCAACGGAATACATTATTGTTAGAATGTTAAATGCTAGGTAACGGCTTATCAATATACAGAATTATAATACATGTTTCTGGTTACACAAAAATGTTTATTGTTCACAAAAAAGACTTTTTTTTTCTCTGGAAAAGTTATGGTTAAAAAAAAAAATTAACATCTATCGCCTTCATTTAAATTTTTTGACGGCCCCGAAAGGGGACCAATCGCTATTAGTTTTGAAAGGTTTTGAGGTGTGGGGGGTATCTATGGTCTGTAAATGTGGGTCTTCTTCTTATTCCTCGTTTTCATTGTTATGTTGGAGTGTTCAGATGACTAGACCAATACATGAGATGAACTGCGCAGTGGTTTCCAAATCAGAGGGCTCTCCATATAGTTTCCTTTCTATTGGGGTGATTTGGGGCCAATGTCTTATACGGGCCTCTTGGTATACAGAGCAGTTTTGGAGGACGCGGTCTGCATTCTCTGGTGATACTCCACATGGGCAGATTTCATTGATTCCAATTTTAAGCTTCCGGTACATGTGTTGTCGCATTCTGTTGTGTCCGGTCCTGAGTCGAAAGATTAGACGGTAGTTTTGTCGGGATAGCTTATAGTAAGCGTCATCTTTCTTGTGATTTGGATGAGAGCTCGTCCATTTCTCATTTATTTTATTTACGATTAATTTCTTGAATTCTTCTGGATAGAGTGCAGAGTTTATTAGTGTGTTAGCTCTCCCACTCTTGGCGAGTGTGTCAGCCTTCTCATTTCCTTCTAGTTCTATATGAGAATGTGGGTCTACGATAGTGGATCTCATTTAGGTATTAGCTTTAATGAAATCGACTTGTTCACACAAAGGATTTGTACCGTAGTTTATCTTTTGAATTTCAACCTTGTAAAAAATAGAGTGTTATTATTATCATAATTTCATTTTGTTATGAATCAAGAAATCCATAAAGAACTGCTCTTTGCCTGAAACTTTGATTACTTATGCTTCACATTGAGGTATACAATTTTATCGAAAGACTTATGTTTGACTTTTTTTTCTTGACTTCTAGGGTGCTAAAGACAGATTTAAAAAGTAAAAAAAATTAAGCGGAACTTAAATAAATGAGGAAAAATTGCAGATAAACAATGTGAAAATGTAAATTTAATCAAAACAAAGGCCATAATGTTAATGTTTCTTGTGAGGATTAAATTAATGACTCTTACAATGGACGGTATCAATTTTCTAATTATCCAGTTTTAAATCAGTCAAACATCTAATCGAGAAGATATAATGTTAACCCTAACTAAATTGAAGCCTATTATCAAAGCTGCCCACCAATAGGCGTTTTGTTTGTTTGTTTGTTTCGTCAATTCATGTAATGTATAATACAATTTCATTCTTTTCATTTTAATTTGAATTTCAACAATGAATATGTTTGGCCTAGAAATAAGTGAGAAAAACATATATGAAGTAGGGGTGCACCGGATAGTCCCTCCGGCTCCGGCTTCTGGCGAATATCCGGCATTTTTTACTATCCGGTGCTATCCGGCTCCGGTCGGATATCACTACCGGATAGTAAACCGGATAGTAAAAATACACCTATTTAATATGCATAAAGTGGACCTCGTTCCATTACTGTCTGTTATAGAATGTATTAATGTTTATATGAAAACAAAATAATGTGCTTAAAAATTGAGCCATTATAAATATGCACCAAACATCGTTTATTATAAAGACAAGGCATGTTAATAACTTAATATAAATAGAGATGAAACTTTACATCATAAATGCGCTTTACATACAGAGATGCAATGGCTGGCACTTTTTTCAATTTGTCTTGACCTTTGAGTAAGTTAGTTAACATGTTAAAATGTTACATTCCTTGACTACGTCATGCTGACCAGACGTCTGTCTAGCTGTGCGGGTATATCTCCAGAGGTAGAGATGAACAACTCCCACCCCCTTTTATTTGTTTAGTCCATCACATTGAGTTTTTTATAGGCAGGTAACCACAAGTTAAATACGATGGACGTAGGTTTAATGTCAGCGTATAGACACTCTCTAGTGGTCACACCTTTCGAGGGAACTGAGTTTGTTTACTTAGTAGTTAATCTTTATTGGGGGGGGGGGGGCTGGACTACACGAGCCACACCTCTAAGGTAACCAGTATATTTCTAGATGAACAACTCCCTCCCCCTTTTATTTGTTTAGCCCATCACATTGAGTTCATTGATTGACAGGTGACCCCAAGTCAGATACGATGGACATAAGCACTCTCAAGAGGTCACACGAGGGAACTAGGTTTGTTATTGTGGGGGGGAGGACTAGACTTTACATTATAAATTCGTATTACATACGTAGCAGCGATGTCTGGTACACTGGCTTGTCTTGACCTTTGAGTGGTCTAGTAAACATGTCATATTCCTTAACTACGTCACGCTGATAATCTGTCTAGATGTGCGGGTATATCTCCAGAGGTAGAGATGAGCTACCCCCACCTCCTTTTGTTTGTTTAGTCCATAACATTGAGTTCACAAATAGGCAGCTGACCACATTAAGCCAGATGTCAACGTGTCGACACTGTCTAGAAGTCACATCTTATGAGGGAACTGAGTTTGTTTACTTGGATTAGAATTTTTATTAGAGGCGGGACTACAAGCCAAATCTCTATAAGGTTAATTTGGTATGAGTTAGTTTATTATGAGATAGGCTGTCAATCAAGGGTCTGGACCACAAACCACACCTTTTATACTATTGGACGGGTAATAAGTTTGTTTACTTTGAGTTAAGTCTCACGTATGAGTCAGGACTACAAGCCAAACAGACACTGACCAAGGGTATCTTTAAAGGGAGGGCTCAAGAGACTCAACACCCCCAACTTCTTATTTGTTTAATCCATGACAATGTATTGATAGAGACTATAGACATTGACCATTCTTAAGCCAGAATGGATTAACGCAAATTGTTAAGACATATTGAGACTGTCTAGAGGTCACTAGATGGTGACACTAAGTTTGTTTACTTGGAGAGAAATGTCATTTAGGCACACGTTCGTTGCACAATAAAATAAATCAAATAGGTGCATGTGTGCGTGTATGTATTTTTCCCCTTGTATTAAAACCTTTAGAAAGAAAACTAATTTCATTGTTTAATTCTATTGACTTAATATATAAAGGAAAACCTTAAAGTTAAATTTAACATCGCAGAAAATAAATTGATCTAAAGCACCACAATTAGATCTAGCAAACAAAGAAAAATATGCTGGAATGTTAAGAAACACTTGACCTCTGTAACTAAGGTACAGAGATAATTTATCTATATGCTTGACTGATCATGCCAATGTGTTACCTTTTTTTGCCTGCACACTAAACACTTGCGTATGCCCAAGGAAAAAAAAAACGCGTGAAGGTCAACACAATCATCTATACACACTACACTAGGACTACATGTGTAGGCTCACTACGTCTATCTGACCAGGTTGTTACGATCAATCGAACACAAAGTCTATTTATGTTTTTTTTTTGGTAGGGAGGGTGTGGGTGATTTTGTTTCTTTTATAGTTGGTTTTCCCAATTCTCTTAGATCTATATAACAGTAGATCTAAACATTGATAACAATAATAGGCCTACAGACTACAATTAAATCTACGCTTCGCAACATTTAAATCTCAGGCTATGAGTAGGTATAATAGATGTTCCTGCTGTTAATAAAATATCGTTTGCCGCAAATGGATTAATAAATATATTACCTACTACGCTTCAGATTCCAACTATTAACTAACAGCTATCAGTATTAAGCCCTTGAAGCCAGAACCAGAAGCAGTCTTTGGACTTAAAATTACAAGTCTGATGACCAGTTGTTGGTCAGAAATTATTGAACATTAGTAACTAGTTAAATATATACTAACATATTTTACATTGACCCTCCAACACAAAGCCTTTATAGTTGGTGGCCTCGTACATACACACAGACACGCTCATGCTACACAGATTAATTTATGTTTATAAATACTGTTAATCTTTAATAAATCAATCAGCAAAAGAGTTTAAAACAATAAGGTATATAAAAGGAAAAAAATAATACCAACAAATATAGGTATGTTATTTAACAGTTTCGTAAAATGCTCAGCAATACAAGCTATTTACAAAACACTTAGGTATTCGGCTCCGGCTCCGGCACCGGCCGAATATCAAATTTTACTATCCGGTCATATCCGGCTCCGGCCGGATATCAAAAAGTACTATCCGGTGCACCCCTAATATGAAGTCGATGAATTTTCCTCAAAAAGCAAGGGGTCTACCGAAAACTGGAAAACATGGCAATCAAAAAAGTTTGGGAGCCACTGCTCTGGTGACTGAGATCAAACTTTTCCCATTTAAATACGTTCATTTTTCGTGTAATGCATCCTGAAGTCTGTTGATATAGTCGGACTCAGGATATTAATGCACCTTCACAGTCAGACGCAACCTTCTGATCGTAATAACTCATCACACAGAAATGCCATAACATAAGCAAGCAGCGGGTTAAGGGCTGAATGCCTCACAGGGTGACACCTGCTAGGGAGTGACACTTAAGTGGAAAAAAAACATTTCGTAGCAGCAGACAATTTAAAAAATAATTGTCAGTGGCTACATACCCGAAAATACTTAAGCAGAATTCATATTTATACACGTGTATTTTTGTGTTGAAATTCCACCAAAATGTCTTAAATATTAATTGTATAGAAACTGGTAATGAATAAAATGTATTTACCATAAAAAAACTCGAACTTTGAGTGCCGACTTCCCATGGTTCTATTTGAAAACTGAGTACCATCAAATGTGATATATTGTCAGAGCAGAAACTATAAAAAAAAAACAAAACAACGAATGCTGTTAATGATAAAATGCTGTAGTATTGTGATGCACTATATCATATTATCTATATATACAGAGAGAGAGAGAGAGAGAGAGATACCTGTATGTATAAAGGTCTAAAGACATTAAGCTAATCTTTTGTATTGAAAATCTTTTTTCGTAAAAGTGTTCAAGTAATATAACTTAGACTAAAACATACTTTACAACGGACGGAAAAACAGAGGTCCTTACACAAATTTGGCCTTATACAATAAAACGAAATACTTAGCTTGCATGAAGCCGGAGCGCGGATATAGAAAACAATGAACACAGTTGCACACTGGGATAGATATGTTGATATGGCAATGAAGGGGTGAGGGAAGGAAAAGAAAAGGAAGCACACATCGCAATGCTGCATTGCTAGCAGGCTTTTTTTTTTGACAACAATGACCAGGCTTAGTCAACTATGAAATGACATTAAATGTTAAGTATTTCTAAGAAGTACATTTACAATGGGAGGGTACGTGATACTTTTATTCAAATTTCAGGGATGTATTTATCTTTTTTTTCAGTTAGAAATGTTTAAATGAATCAAACGTTTTGGGTTCTTCAAAAATTAGAATTGAAATAAAATCAAAATCACCATTTAAACAATATATAGCAAGTCTCTAGTCATTGTCCCTAAACGTACCAAGCTACAAATTTACAAAATGTGTTGAAATCCTTTTTTTATTATTTAGACTTTGCAAAATACATGATTTTAAATTTTATCATGACGCCATCATTTGTTTGCATCAGTGCTTTCATTCATTCTTTAGATATGCGCTGTATCAATGACCATGATAGAATGATCTAAAATAGGATGCAACTTTAAATATTACAACACATTTCTTGAAAAGAAACAACAAATATTACAAAGAACTCAATCCCATTAAAAAGATGTATGTTAGGCTAACCTGCCATTCAATACAAAATAATAAGTTATTAGTTTAAGAAGCATTCTTTTTAAAACACTTTGCATTGGAATATCCGACGCGTTTAGGGCAACAACTAAACTTTGTGTATTTTCTTCTATGACTAAACTATTCGATCAAAATTGCAGATTTCTTCAATAGTTCTGAAAAAAAAAAGTATAAGCTATTATTATAAGTAAGCTCAATTTACGTTGACAACGCTTTAAACTTATTACTTGAGCATAATCTATATGTATGAACTTCGTTAAGCGTAATCATTTCTCATTTCAACACAATCTCATAGAAGCATAGTCCTCCAACCAGCTTCCTCCGTTTCGGTTCTGGGCGTGTTTTTTCAATGTAGGATGTAGGCTTGCAAAGGGTTTGACCTAACCATCTCCAGCGTCTCTGGAGGATATCTACTTCAATGGGCTGCTGCTTTGTTCTTTGCCACAGTTCCTCAATTGAGATTTTGTCTGGCCAGCGTATCATAAGACTCTTCCTGAGTCAGGTAATGACAAATACCTGTATTTATATCGTGTGGCATTATCGTGATAGTTCTTCAGGTCTCTGCTCCATAAAGTAGAATTCAACAGTCACAACAACACATTTAAGTGTGAAGCTAAAAGGCTAAAATGGTCGAATGACTCTTTGAAACAGACGTCTCTTGTTACTGAACTCTTTAATGAGGAAACCATTTGAATATCCGAATATCCATTTGATCAGACAATGTGTTTAGGCTAAAACATTGCACAAACTTGTTACCAAACTGAGTGAGTTGATATAAGCTTTGTTATAAAATCATTTCTGTCCGAAAGGTAACTATCAGCACAGTGCTGTGGAGCACCCTACAGCAAGACAAAGACGCACAGAAAGTCTCCATTGCACCTTAACTCGGCCCCGGACGTCTTGACCAAATCTTGCTTGTGAAAAAGGATGGGCTTTAGGCGAGAGAGTGACGTGCTGCTGGAATCTTCCTCACTGTAATAACATTTTTTGCGCAAGTCACTTAGTCATCTCCCCAAAATATATTTGTTATAAAATGAACACCTTTTGTGTACACTTACTGCAGACAACGGAAAAAAGCAATGTCTCTGTCGAGTCTTGAAAATTGTCTATCTTTATGCTTCTTCATCTTTTTGTGTTCAATGTCATCACACTTTTTGTATGTCCTTACATCCAGCTAACGTAACGCAATGACAACCGACTAAAAATATTTGTTTCATTGCGTTGCAGGGGTTAGTTTTTTTTTTCTTACTCTTTCTCTTGTTGGTGACGATACCAATGTTGATTTGACCCCATTAATTTATATAAATGTTTGGTTTTATAGATTTCAATTTGTGTTTTATAAAAAGAGCATGCATTTCCTATAATTATATTTTAATCAGGGTAGTGAAACACAAATGAGCAAAATTAATATTAATAATTCCATCAGTAAAAAGAGTAAAAATTTACTTTAAAACTAGCGACTTCTAAGTCTAACTTTCTAGCTCTCTCTTTCATCCCAAGCTACTACTACTCCTTTTAAATCTTTTCTTAGAATAAAGAACCATGATACCTCAATACCCATCTTTGACTCCTTGACCCGTTTACATTTAATTTTCCTTTAAATTGTTTTTTTTTTATTTAACTTACGTTAATTTTATTTCCCTGCTGTAGCCTAGAAGTCTTAATCGGCGTCTTTCTGGCATTTAAGCGTGGGTACACTGACCTTATTTGAGATAGGTACACTATCCTCATTTTGTGAATAATGAGGTGTCACTAGGGACGTGACACTTAGTTTATTTATCGTTGACTAAATTATCATAAAATGCAATTAAATGCATGATATTAATGTGCAGTTCTGGGTAGACTTGCCCATTTATTTTTTGTATAAAGACAACTAATTGTCTGCATTTTAATCTGAAGATTGTGTAAGGAATGGTCACAGCTGTAGACAAGTTATTCTTATTATATGCAATTATAACGTATATCGAAAAATTCCTAAAAGACATAGTAGCAGGGAGGCAACATTCTATAAAGGCAATAGTAGTTACATAACTGGTTGCTTAGAGGGAACTGACTTATTCATTTAAACATATTAAAGTTCCCCTTTCAGACCTTGTGTTCCATAGAACAGATTGTGTAAAGGTCATCTGATTCTGTGGCCCACGGTTAGCGAGGGTCTCCTGTGGCCAGCACAACGACCAACCGCCATAACTTTTCCGCAAATTCAGAGAATCTTAATGTGCGTGACTGAGGGTAAAGCAGAACATTAGATACACACATTGTCATAGCACCCCCCTTCCCTCCCCTCAACGTCGCAGCCGAAGGGCGGGGGCTGTTCTGAAAAAAAAAAGACTTCTTTTTTATAAAGGGTTTTGTGAACATAGTCGTGCTTATAACTACATATCATTCTTCATCTGACACTTGTCTTTTCATTAACAAACTAACATTTAAAATAAACCGAAATCCTAAACAGTTGCTATTAACGGTCAGCAATTGCAGGGCCCTATGCGAAACGGATTGCGCAGGGCCTAGTCTGGGTAGGGATAAGGATGGTAAGTGAGAATAAGGATTTTGTATTATAAAATAAATCCATCTGTGCATTTTATTTATTCTTTACTAAGTACAAAATTGCGATCAAATTAGCGTAACCCCCCATCAACAGTAAATGGTAGTGTTCCAACAAAAAGCCGATAAACATTCAGATCTGTCTTCTAGATTTACTATCAACTAACAAAATATCGCGTTCTGATTTTTTTTTAAAGAGATGGAGATAGATTTAGATCTAAATGTTTATGCCAGTGACTATGAAAGTAAATAAAGCATTGTAACTTCCTGTTTCGGTTATAAATTATTCGCCCTGCACAGGCCATACTGGGGGGGGGGGGGTATTTTGGGTTTTGACACTGACGTATATAAGAAACTTCTATTGAAGAGGTTGCAGTATTTTTAGCGGCCCCCGAAAGGGGAAAAGACGCTATTAGTTTTGTGCGAAATGTCTGTCCGTCTGTCTGTCCGTCCCGTTTAGATCTCGTAAACTAGAAAAGATATTGAAAATCCAACATCACAATATTTTAGACCATTCAAAGTTCTGATGCAACGGCTACTTTTTTTTTTCCTGAAAGCGAAAAATCTAATTTTATGAATCAGTTATGCAAGCAGTTTTTTAAAGAGAAAAAGCTAATTAGTATGCATTATAAAATAGACCTAATTTAAAACGAATAGTAATCTTATTAACTTCATTTTCTTAATAATGTTAAAAGCCCCACGCAGCTCCTATGCTCGGATAAAAGATTAAGCCTTTAAAAACAATTACATTATATAAAGACCAGGAGAGGCTCGGTAAAGCGCTTAGCTTCTGAACCGAGGGTCCCGGGTTCGAATCCTGGTGAAGACTGGGATTTTCAACTTCGGAATCTTTGGGCGCCTCTGAGTCTACCCAGCTCTAATGGGTACCTGACATTAGTTGGGGAAAAGTAAAGGCCGTTGGTCGTTGTGCTGGCTACATGACACCCTAGTTAACCGTAGGCCACAAAAACAGATGAACTTTACATCATCTGCCCCATAGACCACAAGGTCTGAAAGGAGAACTTATTAGGCCAGGTTCACATCTAGCTTTGCATTCACTTGCACCTATCCTTTAATCTGCAGCACCATTGGGGCAATACACAAGATCTGTCAACCTTCTTTCTCCATTCTTATCTCTCATTTGTCTTTGATATAATTTCATTTGGATGTTCTTTCTGAAAATATTGAAGCCTGCCTGGGTGGACCACTTCGGGGGCCGATTTTAAGTTTGTGTTTCCACACAAACTGTCTTTGTAACCTTGTTATATATATATTTGTTGTTGGCCTATTTCTGGCGTAACGTCTATGATTCATCTCGAGGAACACTTTTTCATGTAGCTGTAGAGCCCTATTTCGAAGAGACACTCCCGTCCACATTTATCGCAGATTAAGGTGGATTTCGCTTTGGTGGTAGAGGAGCCGGCTACTCTACATGTGGCACGCTTTTCTTCAAGACCTGAGGACCATTTTTTTTCCACTGTCCATATCATTCTTGGTCACAGTCTTTCTCCCATCTAACGCGGTCTAGGACTGTGTCTTACCAATGTTCAGGATCAATGTTCACCGTTTCATTACATCCACATAACGGAGGTGGGGGCGACCAGTTTTTCTTGCCTTTATGTTACCAACTGAAAATAAAAACTTTTTCAATAATGTTTTAATATAAAAAAAGATTTTTTCCTACTAGAGGATAAGATAATCATCATTAGTATTATTCGTATTATTTATATTAGTACTTGTAGTAGGTAAAATAAAGCTTCCCCTTTAAACGCGGTGGCTGAGTGGTTAAGTGCTCGGCTTCCGAACCTGGGGTCCTGGGTTCAAATCACGGTAAAGACAGGGTTTTGAATTTCGGGATTGTTTTTCGCCCCCTGAGTCCACTCATCTCTAATGGATACCTGACTTTAGTTGGGGAAAGTAAAAGCGGTTGGTCGTTGTCCTGGCCATATGATACCCTGTTCGTTAACCGTTGGCCATAGAATAAGATGGCCTTAACATCACCTGCCTCATAGACCGCAGGGTCTGAAAGGATGATGTACAGGCCAGCTGTTTCTGTGTCCAGCGAGGGTATCATTTGGACAAACACAACATTTAGCCACCTTTACTTTTCACCAACTAAAATCAGAATCCTAAAGATCTCGAAACTAAAAATCTCAGTCTTTTCCCAGGATTCAAAGCGCTTTACCACAAAGCCACAGGGCTTCCTATAGATTAATTGAATTTTATATAAATGTAGCCCCCAGGTTTAGCTAAATAAATACATACTTTAATGGCTTTTTTAAATCTTTGTTTTGTAGCACACAATTGCCTTGTCTCATCCCATTCCCGTTTCTCATGTTTTGCAGAGACAAGGTCAAGGTTATTTGTGTTGGCTGGAAAAGATAATTTCCTGACTTAACATGATATTTTGCTTTTAAGATTTGATTTTCAAAACTTAAAGCCAGAGATAGAAACTATCTAAAGAAAACATTGTCTGGAAGCAGATGTCATAGTATTTCATGTTAAATTATAGAGGTCAAATAATCATCGGCAAAATTGCTACAAATTTTTGGTGGTTAACAAATATATTTGGTGTCGCTAGGCCAAAAAAAAAAAAATCCACAAAAACACTCTGGCGTTTAGTGTGGATGCAATAGTCTGTTAAATCGGATTACAAAGAAAAAAAAATACAAAAAAGAAGCTTAAGTCGAAAAATTTAAATTTAAAAGAGAGATAGAGTTGGACTCAAAACTTTACTATGCTTTTGTTATAGCCCCATTATTGTGTAGTAGCATAGCTAGGAATTTGGTGGCCCAGAAGCTATACCTATTTAGGGTCCCCTGCATTTTGACCTTCGACATTAAGACATCAGATAATGTACTTAATAAATACTTAAGTCTAATGTGTGGAATACATGCAACAGGGTCACTAGCTTACATAACAACGTGAATAGAAAGATCACATGGCAGTGGCGTAATACTTAATATAATAAAGTAGGGGCTCGGGGGGACTTTCGGATTTGGACTACGCCACTAAACCTGTATGTCATATTATTTATAAAACTCCTGGATGCGTTTAATCTTTTCAAAAGATCATAATGGCCTTTTTTGTTTACTCTACAACGTGGCTAGCAGGAAATAAATAAAAGTAAATTTTTGGACACTATTGCCTTTAGTGCTTTGTTCAAGACTAAAGTTTCCCTTTCAGACCTTGCAATCTATGGGGCAGATCAAGTAAAGGTCATCTTTTTTTTTTCTGTGACCCACGGTAACGGAGGTGTCATGTGACCAGCACAACGACAAATCGCCTTTACTTTACCCGAACTATTGTCAGATACCCATTAGAGTTGAGTGGACTCAGGCGCCCTAAACATCCTGAAATTAAAAATCCCAGTCCTCACCAGGATTCGAACAAAGGACCATCCGGTTCGTAAGCCAAGCGCTTTACCACTCGGCCACCGCCTCTCTCTTTCTATTTCTGTCTCTCTCATTATTTTGCATCTGTCTTTCTTTCTCTTTCTCTCTCAGTCTTCCTCTTTTTCTGTGTGTGTCTCTGTTCCTTCTTTCCCGTTGACTGATAGACAAAAAAATAAAACATGTCGACGTATTGCTAACTTCCCCATTCTGTATTAACATTTTTTTTCCATCATAAGCTATGCACATCATCATGAGTAACACCATATTACACATCACATCATATCATACTTGTTTGTGTCGTAATATAAATTTATACACGTTATCATACACATTATGCCACACAAATCATATCATACACATTATGCCATACACATTTATGGCATATACCTCATGCCCTACATATAATTACTTATAGCAATTCTTTCTTTCTAACATTCAACTTTATACCCTTGAGACCAATCGTAATATTTGGTCTAAACGCTGACCTGTGACTTGGCAACCTGTGGTCAGTGGAGACCAAGATGTTGACGATGGGGAATCAGAAGATAGTTTTCCCAGGTTCTGTGCGAGTCCGTCGAACTGTCCCCACGTTTTACGAAGGTTGTGACCTATCCATCTCCAGTGACTCTGAAGGATAATTTATTTCAATGGGCTGATAGTTAATTGTTGTTTTTTTGCCACAAATCCTCGTTTGAGACTGTGTCTGACCAGCGGATGATAAGAATCTTCTTGAGTCACGTAATGACGAATACTTGTATTCTTGGTGAAGACGATGGTTGTTCAGGTCTCTGCTCCATAAGAATACAACAGTAAAAACGACAACATATTTAGGTGTGAAGCTAAAACGATAAAAAGTGCGAATGACTCTTTAAAACAGCCGTCCCTGGTTACTGAGCTCTTTGATCAGAAAACCACTGTAAGGCTTCATACTAGTAGCTCTAGCTAAACAATGAAACAGTCTTAACGTTTGAATACCCCAATAGCACTCACGATACAACTAGTTTCTATTTCTTTTAAGGATTCGGACTTTTATTATTCTTTGCCCCACAAGATATCCTTAAATACCAAATGGTCTTGCAGTTATCAGCTGGTTTAGAGTTAGGCCTATATCTATTTAATCAGTTCGCTATATTTACTTTTAATAACTTTGTATACGGTTCATCCACTTTGCCAAGTCGATTTAACAGTAAATAAATACACACATGTGAATGGTTTATTAGGTACATTTCTCCTGCTATTATAAATATCAGTGATGAATTTTAAATATATCGTCTCATAATAGAGATAAAACCACACCTAACAATTTCACAGTCGTTAGTTACGAGATGTAATGCCACCACCTTTATATTCAGTGCATGATTGAGTGAGTCTAGGCAAAGAATACAGAGAGGCAGAATTATGTAAAGGTTGAACTCGAAGTGACGACATTACAAAAAGACAAAAAATAGGTAGAAGACAAAACTTGATCTACAGACAAGAATGAAATGGGAGAAATGTTGAAACTTCATTAAAAATAACTTCCTTTCCCTTTTGTAAGTTTATATTATTTTCAACCATCATCCAAATACTTTGTTCCTTCAATTCCCACTCAACAGAATGCAAAAATCAACCCATTACATACTTAATATTTAATACTTTTATCTTTTATCAACATGCTAAAGGAATGGTAAAGGTGAAATAATACTGCTATATGAGTTATTGATCTGTGTGTTATGTTTGTTATTTATTAATATTAAAGTAAAATATTCTTTCTAAAAGATATAAAAACTTAACTAATAAGACTACATGGAGCCTAACAGCCAGGGTCAGATTTATTGGACGGCAGGAGGGGCTACATCCCGGGGTATCCACAAGAAAGTATCCTCCGCAAAAAAGTATCTAAATTTCAACGCGTCAGAAACTTTCAAGTTCGTTTTTTTTCTTCTAAATTGTTTTCGCATTTTTACGGCTAGCTATAATGTCGTGATTAAGACGTGCACGCTTGTATCATGTTTGGAATAAGTTAATACAGCTCTGGATTTACGACAATACGTCTACCAAGGTCCTTACTCTCCAAAAACTAAAAAAAAATACACATTTAAAAATGAAATATGCATATTAAATATTAAAAAGAAAAGAAAAATGTCCACCAGTATTGGAGAGTTTCATCATGCCTAGGATGCCAAATTGATTTTCAAATTTGCCAACTTAAACAACTGTATTCTGTAGTGCTGAGATGTACTTAGGAAGAAACTTTTAACTTTGAAAAAGCATAGCTTATCAACACTTCCTTTATTTTGTACACCGGATACACCAACAAACAAGTTATTTATAGTTTTTTACGCCATATATAAAAATCTTCAATAAAAAATTAATAACTATAATAATTTGTGCAAACCCTCTGGTCATCTTATGTTATAGTAGTGCAAGAAGATAAAAGGTTGTTTTCAGTTCTTAACCACAATACAGTTTTACTGTGTTATAGAATGCTACATATATTAAAAAATATCACAGCTGTGCAGTTATATGAAGCCATATTACCTGGTAGTGTTTATATCATGAATAAAAAAAAGCTACAGTTGTGCTAAAACACATATTGTTTAATTTAGCTAAAACCTTTCTCAGTTTTAGGCCTTCTAGAAGTTTGTGAAAATTCTAAAATAAAAGAAAGTAAAGTTCCCCTGTCAGATGTTTTTGTCTAAAAAGGCAGATGATGTAAAGGTCATCTGCCCGGTGGCCAGCACAACGACCAGCCGTCTTTACTTTTCCCCAACTAATGTCAGATACCCATTAGAGCCTAACGGACTCCGAGGCGCCCAAAGATATCAAAATAAAAAATCCCAGTCTTCACCAGGATTTGAATTCAGGATCCTCACTTCAGAAACCAAGCGATTTGACGCTAAGTTACCGCGCCTCCTAAATATGAAACACCTGACTAGAAATATTTGCAATAATATCACGTAAACTATTTTAATGTCTTCGGCTTTTCAGAAAATACTTTTCTCAGGAAAAGAATTACAATGAACATTTTTTTAAGGTTATCCAATCATCATCTCAACTGAGGGACAATATTTCTAAAATATACAAAAGTTACACTGACCCAAGTTTCGGTTTCTCTCTGCCAAGGTCAAATACAAATACATCAACAAAAGATGTAAATATTAACATGCATCTAACACACTTATTCTTTTGTTATTTTTACAAGGTCAAGGTGTAGTAAAGTTTCTTCAAGAAAAAAGAGAAGGATGAGTGTAATATTTTCTAAGGCTAATATTTTCAAACAACAAGATATCACTTTTAAATAATAACGCATATCCAATTTTCGTTTAAAAATTCCTTGTTTAATAGTGCTATAATAATTGGCTGAAAATACCTCAACTTCAGTATTTCAATTATTAAAATAAAGATATGTTTAATTATTTTATTAGAATTCTAAAAATACTAAATCTTTACAATACATATAGAATGCTTTCATTTACAATCTTAAGCGTCTTTTAATTTTACTTTTAAGCCCCAAATTGAAATTGTTTTTGGCCCACCGTGAGCGTGTGACACCAATACCAACAAACTATCACTTTTGCGAAGCCTATATGGGTGATCCTCGAACTTCTGGAATAACTGGGCAATGGGCCACAACATACATTAAAAAACAAAGCCTATCTAAGGAAAAGAACCTCCAAATACTTCCATTTACTGAATATTACAGGGTTTAGCTCCTTTCCGCTATATAAACAAAAGTAATTAATTAGTAATAAATGATTAACAAATTGGTTTCATTTTTTAATTGGTTTATGTATTGGTATTGAGTGTTAATAAATATGCAAAATGTCAGCTTAATCCGAGATTGGGAAGTAGGAAAAAGAACATTTCAAAACTAAATTTAATAAAAAATATCCTGAAAGACACAAAGATACAGGCACATTCCTCGTCCCATATGCTAGGACTAATTTGTACAAATACTTCTTCTTCCCTAGTGCTAATAGAGCATTGAATGGGTTGCCAGTGACTAGGCAGAATTTAAGCCATTGGTTAGTATGCATGACTGAATGCATGACGCGTAGGACGTAATCATCTTTTTTTGAAGTAACGTATGTATTAAATAAGATAAGAAGAAATAAGGAGATTAAATCAATATATATATATCCACATATGCCATTAAGTAGCATTTATTTTTTTATTGATTCATGTCTTGTCAGGCTCAATGAATATATGTGCAACTTTTTACCAGACAGAAAGACAGACCGACAGATTGATATAAGGTTTGTGTAAAATAAGCAAAGCGTTCCGCTAAATACTCAGATTGTGCGAAGTGTTCCATTAAGGTAGAAGTTTGTGAAACACTGGCCTAGATAAAAGCGGACGGGGCAAAGAGACGGAAAATACGCTATAGCTTCCGTGCATATTAACTCTTTCTCTCCTACTTGACAAAACAACCGTTGATTTGACTACATTAACTCTTTCTCTCCTACTTGACAAAACAACCGTTGATTTGACTACATTAACTCTTCCTCTCCTTCTTGACAAAACAACCGTTGATTTGACTACATTAACTCTTCCTCTCCTTCTTGACAAAACAACCGTTGATTTAACAACATTAATTCTTCCTCTCCTACTTGACAAAACAACCGTTGATTTGACTACATTAACTCTTTCTCTACTACTTGACAAAACAACCGTTGATTTGACTGCATTAAATTATTTCGTAAGCGCAGATGCGGCGTAAAACGTAGGCGGCCACCCACGGTAATGCGGTACAATGCGGAGAGACATGGATTGTTACAAATAGCAATGTTGACAAGCTTCAGACATTCAACAACAAATGATTATTACGTTGAAATGATGTTCACTGGCCAAAGAAAATCTCTAGCTGCAGTCTCTGGGAGCCCACAAAAAGCAATGACTGACAAGCTTCAGACATTCAACAACAAATGATTACTACGTTGAAATGATGTTCACTGGCGAAAGAAAATCTCTAGCTGCAGTCTCTGGGAGCCCACAAAAAGCAATGCTGACAAGCTTCAGACATTCAACAACAAATGATTACTACGTTGAAATGATGTTCAATGGCCAAAGAAAATCTCTAGCTGCAGTCTCTGGGAGTCCATCAAACACTACTGAGTACCAGATTGGTTACAGGATGCAGAGAACAAAGAAACATTAGAAAGCAAGCTTTGAACCAGTTCGTACATGGGGGAAAAGAGGCAGTAAGAGCAAAGTAAACAATTGAAGAGATCAACAAAACAAAAAGCAAAGATGACTGGATGAACATGGAGCCTTTGGAAGTTTTGTCAGAATTGACTGGATGAACATGGAGTCTTTGAAATTTGTATCAGAATTGACTGGATGAACATGGAGCCTTTGGAAGTTTTGTCAGAATTGCCTGGATGAACATGAAGCCTTTGGCAGTTGTGTCAGAATTGACTGGATGAACATGGAGCCTTTGAAAGTTGTGTCAGAATTGACTGGATGAACATGGAGACTTTGAAAGTTGTGTCAGAATTGACTGGATGAACATGGAGCCTTTGGAAGTTGTGTCAGAATTGACTGGATGAACATGGAGCATTTGGAAGTTTTGTCAGAATTGACTGGATGAACATGGACCCTATGGAAGCTTTGTCAGAATGTTACACTTGATATTTGTTCACTAACACTAAAACTATGTATTAGTTCTAAAACGTTTAATATATTTAATACCGTTGAAAAATAAAAACACAATCACAGCTTATCACAGCTTATATAAAAAAATATTTTAATACTTTATGTATGTCTTATTTGTGCAATTACTTATTTGAGCAGAACAATGTAGATTTCTTTAACATATTTAAATAAATGTTAATAACCATAATTTATAGTAAACTGACAGCATTTAACTGACTTTGAAAGGATTACTACAGAGTGATATTTACACCTGAGTAAGAAAAACGACTTTGAGAACGCTGGCCTGTTACATAGCTATTAATGAACCGTTTAAAAAACGCTCTCTCAATTCATCTCTGCTTGTGGTCCCGTCCAGGGCTTAAGTCAACAAGCACCTACTTCATTGCGTCAGATTCTAGGCGAGTCTTTCCAACTGTCCCCTCGTCTTGCGAATGGTGTGACCTATCCATCTCCAGTTTCTCTAAAGGATAACTACTTTCATATTCTGTTAGTTTGCTCTATTACCACAAATCCTGCATTGCGAACTTAACTTGCCAGCTGATCACCTTAACCTTCCCGTGTGAGGCAATGACGAATACCTGTATTTTGTGTGTGCGCGTGCGTGCGTGCGTGCGTGTGTGCATGTGTGCGTGTGTGTGTGTGTGTGTGTGTGGAGACGGTGGTTCGTTAGGTCTCTGCTCCAAGAGTAGAAAAAAAACAGCAAAAAAACAAAAAAACATAACAAAACAAAACACAGCAACAATAACAAAATTAGGTATGAAGCTAAAAGGCTGAAATGGCCGATTGACTCAGCTGACCCTTGACACCAAACTCTTTGATGTTCTAGCAAGGCATTGTATCAGTCTTTATATCTGAACTCCCAAATATCACTCGATATAATAAGAAGTTCAGGGTTTAACTAGAGTTTGTAAGGATTCAGACTTTTATTGCTTGCAGTATTTTATAGGCCTATACCTATTTAATTGATTTACTGTATTTACTTGTAATAGCTTTGTATATAAATCATCCACATTACTATCCACACTACCAAGTCAATCCATGAATATAACAGGAATTAAATATAGTGCCTACAAATGTAAATATTACTTAAGGTACTTTTTTTTCTCTAACATTTTGTTTCGCATTTTTACGGCTGGCTTAAATGTCGTGATTAAGATGTGAACGCTTACGGCAACCTTAAAATAAGTAAATACAGCTACCAAACTAAAGAATATACACTTACTAAACTATGCATTTTAAGTTATTGAAAAATAAAATCCACAAGAATTGGATATTTTCACCATGTCAGGGACTCTAAACTGAGCACCAAACTTGCCAACTTAAAACAACTGTATTCTGTAGTGCTAAAATGTCCTTAGGAACAATCATAGCATATTATCACTTCCTTACTTGTGTACACCGGATACACCCAAATGGCTGGTTTATTATAGTTTTAATTCTCGTCATGTACGATGAAAATATCCACTAAAAAATTAGTAAGTATAACATTTTTCGCAAACGCTCTTTTCATCTTATGTCCTAATAATGCTAAGAAATAAGATGTTGCTTTCAGTTCTTAAAAACAATACAATTTTACTGTTATAGAATGCTACATATATAAGATAAACATCACAGCTGTAGTACAGTTATATGAAGTCGTTTGGCCTGGTTTTGTCTATATCATGAAATTGAAAAAAAAAGATACAGTTGTGCTAAAGCACTTTTATTATTTAAACTAAAACCTTTCTCAGTTTTAGGCATTTTAGAAGTTTGTGAAAAATCTACAGTGGCGCTAAAACATTGATCTTTTTTTTATTTATTCTAAAATCTTTCTTTGTCTTAAGCAGTCTAAATTTTTCTTAATTGTAGACTCTTTTTACTAAAGAAATTTTTTGCAATAATATCATATGAATTATTTTAATGTTTTATGGTTTTCAGAAAACAATTTTCCCTGAAAAAAAAATACATTGACTTTTTTTAAAGGTAATCCAATCGTAATCTCAACATAATGACAATATTTCTAACTAATACAAAAGTTACAATAACCAAAGTTTCGATTGCTCTCTGTCAAGGTCAAACACAAACACACCAAAAAGACCATGTAAACATAACGACGCTTCTAACACACGTAACCTTTTGTTATTTTTACAAGGTATAGTAATGCTTTTTAATTGTAAAAAAAAAGGCTGAATGTAGTATTTTCTAAAACCATTTTCTTAAACAGCAATATATTAATTAAAATGATAATAAATATCCAGCACTTGGTTACAAACTCCTTGTTTTAATGTGTAATATATAACTGGCTGTAAATACCTCACACTCAGTATTGGAACATTTTAATTATTAAACAAAAGTTTATGTTTTATATTTTCAAATAATTAAAAAAATATACGTAATCTTTACCAAATATACAGAAAGCTTTCGGTTACAATGTGAAGCAAAAATATGAAAAATAAACTACAAAAATGAAAAAGTATTAAACATTTAAAAAATGGATATTACCAAAGTGTATATATATATATATAGATGCAGATATAGATTGCAAAAAAATATTCAGTAAAAATAACCCTTTTACTATTCCTGTGTTTCCTTTTATTAAAAGCCAGTCCGTTAAAACAGAGTTTCTCAGACCTTTTGGTTTAACCCGGAGATCTCCTTATATAGTTTAAACTTGCCTCGGAACCCTTAGTGAAAAAGCTACATAAATGCATATTATATGTAACCAACGTAAAAGAAAATAAACATTTTGAAGGATTGTTTTTTTTTTAATTATAATTTTTTGTTTAAAATAAAATTAAAAAATTATCAATGACTTGGATGAAACCGATGAGATTTTATGAGTGTATTTATCCCGGCTCAGCGATCACAAATTTGGTGTCTTTTTCTTTCTGTGATGAGTGTCATTTCGGAAATTAGGCATTAGTATGGATTCATCTGTGATTGGTCAATTTTTTTTTTTTGCAACTGGGGATCTCTTGGACAGCTACAGAGCAGAAAGAAGAGCACTAGAGCTAGCATCTACCACGTTTAATAAACCACACAAGCACGACAAACAGACACTAACGCCAAGACAGCTCTTGTAAATCTCAACAACCACTTCAAGGTAACTTTCCTCCAACAGAACGCAGCTCTAATTGAATTAGATGGCAATGAAAAAGAAGACATATTTGCTAAAGATGGAAGAATGACTAAATAATCCGGAGTCCCTCTCTAGCCGGAAGTAATGATAAAAAATAAAGAGTTGAATAAACGAGATAGGGACCAGCTCTCACACAAAGTTCAGACAAAAATCAATGATATGTCCAAATTTTAGTATTTCTTTTCAGAACCGGACACTACAGAATGAGACAACACATGTTTTGGAAAATAAAAATAAGGACGAAATTTACCCTTGTGGATAATCACCAGAGAATTATGAACAGACTCCTCAAAGCTGCATACTTTATTGAGAAGCCTAAACAAGACACTGGCCTAAACTTCCCCGATCCCTTATAGAACAAAAACTATCTGGAGTGCTGCTAGATCTGGAAACCACTGCGCAGTTCATCGCAGATAGGGACTACTTGTTTGAGCCCTCCGAACTATATATGAGAAGGAAGAGGAATAAGAAGAATCCGTGATTTGGATCTGAGTTTGCACACGAGGGTTCAATACCCAGTCGGATGTATCCAAGTGAAGAATGTTTCAAATCTTTAGTTTAGGTTGTATAGGATAGTACGTAATAGTCCTACTAGACAGTAGTAAACTGTAAAGGGAGGCGAGTTGATTATTATTCAAATTATAAAATCGTCATAACTGACTATTAGCGAAGAAGTTATTTTTATTGCATACAATTTTTTTCTTTCTGCGGACTCCCTTCATTCATCTTTCGGACCCTGAGGATCGGCGGACTTCAGCTTGAGAACCACTGCATTAAACAGATGTGTCTGGTATATTTAAGAAGTTGTTGTATTATTAATTTTTTATTATTTCATTTCTTGTGTTATTATTTTGTTTTATTACTTGCCTACTAAATGCATCTGGTGATAATGTGATTACTTGGCTACTAAAGAGATCTAATAATAATGTGATTAATTGCTACAAAAGCCATTCAATGATAATGTGATTGCTTGCCTACTAAATTTATTTAATTGATTATGTGATTACTTGTCTACTATAGGCATCCAATGGTAATGGAATTACTTGCCGACTAAAAGCGTTCGATGAAAATGTGATTACTTGTTTACTAAAGGCATCCGATGGTAATGCAATTTATGCCTACTATAAAGACATCAAATAATAAGATGAATGCTTGCCTACTAAAGGCAACCAATGGTAATGTTATTGTTTGCCTACTAAAGGCATTCAATGATAATTTGATCTGTTCTTGCCTACTAAATTAGTAAATACACCCAATAATAATTTAATTTCTTAGTTACTAAAGACAATCAACTTTTAACTTTTTATCTGAACTGTGGACGTATTCTTCAAGAAGCCAGTCTTGTCCGTAGAGATACACTGGTGCTCCGACGCTTCCAACACAGGTAGAGGCGTCATACAACAACAGACAACCCTTCTGGCATTTTTTGCGTCTTTTTATTATTCTTTCAAGTCGCCCAATAGAAAATTTTTTTTGGCCCACTGTGAGGGTGTGACACCAACACCACCAAACGATTATTGTGATCATTTCTTTCATTTTTATTCTTCCCTTTATCTAGTGTATATCTCTCGAGAATAGTTGCACACAAAACATTCAACGATCTAATGTTTTCCATAATTACATTAGCTAACTCTCTGTCGCACGCGATACATTCTAAGACGGACAAATCTTTAAATGTATTAGCATGACGACATTTACTACCATTAATTTTTGTGCTGCGTCCTTCATAGCTGTCGTAAAATAAAATGCATTTTGACTTTTTAGCTTCTGAATCGTCAAAGACTACGTGAGTAGCCGTTAATACTTCAATGATCCAGGTTTCTTTTTTAGACAATCAGAGCACAAGCAGGTTTTCCTCTCGTTTCTATTAGGATATATGTCAGCGATACGACTGCTTCCAATGTGGCACGCACTCATCTCTTTGAATTCACTACATGGATATTTTGTGTTTGTATTTTGCCAAAAATTTAAGCGATTTTCACTGACATAATAAACGACAATTTTAACTGTCAATTTAGCCAAAATGTTGATAAGTTGAAACAGATCATCCTCTTGGTAATCTTGTGGTAAATCCGTAATAGAGAAATGGGGAATTTCTATCTGTCCACAGGTAGTGAGCAGATGTCTTTGAGTGTTGGGTTTGTTGATTGCGATTGTATTCATCTTCATTGGTTTAGCTTCTGTAGTTCAGAGAGACGCACTGCATGTATCTGTCATTGTACAGTCTAGACATGGACAAACTACTCGGCCAAGGCTACTCCTTGATAGCTAGCATTCTTTTTAAAAAACTGTTCCTAGTGATAGCGTTGGTGCTAAATTTACCTCTTTTGTGTGAGACACAATGAACTGAAAAATAAGAATCCATTCGAGCTTTAAGTCTCAACTTAGATATGTTTGACTGTTTGGCGGATCCTAGAATAACGACTTCAAGTAAAACCAGACAAACTGCAGACATGTGTAGTAAGTGTCTCCTCCTCTTGTGTTTCTGATTAGTTTTTTCATTGTCGTCAATTACTCATCTGCTCTTGAACCAGTTTCCATGGTGTTGCAGTCTTTCCAACTTAACATAGTGGCCGCTCAACAGCACATCGCCAGTCACATTTATGGCACAATAAAAAACCAACTTGACCATACTGAGGAACACGTCAGAGATGTCATTTTGAGGAAGGAGAGACTGCTGGCAGAAAAACTTGATTGCGGATATTGAGTTGCTGCTGCCGAGAATTCGCAGTCCACAGACACACTGAGAAAAACCACATGTTTGGATTTTCGGAGTTATTACAGAACTAGGCTTTACATTACATATCTTGATTCTTAAGTATCTTCATTACATCTCGCTTTACGAGCAATACTAATGGTCAGTTCAACTTGTTTTTTTGTCTTCATCCTAAAACGATGCAAGCGCTGCAATGCAAAGAAGAATATCAGAACTGCAGTCGACATTTGCAGTTTTTGTTTGATCGACCCTAGGGAAGCACGGGCCTCATGGATAAAGTTAACAATGTTGTACAGTAAATACTTTGTTCACGTGTTTAGTTTCTGTTTTTTTTTTTTTCATGAAACAAAAAATGTACTGTGCATTTAATATCGATTAGGTATGCAAGCCCGAATGGGGGAGGGGGACTCTTTTCTTTAATATTATAACAAGAAAGTTGAGGATGCGACTTTGAGCCATGTGGGTGGCAGCTTGCACCCCAACCCTGCAAACTGCAAAAATTCGTGCGGGCGCCCATGCTTCTACTGCCTCTCAATGTAGACAACAGTCTACGACTCTACCGACGACTGACTTTCCACATGAACTCTATGGAACATCACGTGACGTCACATCCTGTCTTTGTTTATGCATATACATTCCAGAGAACAATCGTAGCATTGTCATCTCACCTGGGTCAGACGTAGTGACCTCTACCTGTCACTGTTCATTTTTAACAGTATTAACACTCATACATCGAACCATCGACTTCGCTCATTCGTAGTCTACACTTTTTAATTGATAATGTATATTTAATTATAATTTAATTCACACCATTGAGATTGAAAAAAAAGTTCTATTTAATAAAACTATCATACACATATGTGAAACATACTGGTTTTGTATGTGTACGTATTTAGAACTGCTCAAAAATCATAGACCTCTATGAAATGTTTATAGTTGTTTATATTTCTCTATTTTTTCCTGTTAACTTAAATACTAAATAAAGTCGAAAATTCACCCACAATCGAATTAAGAATAACCTATTTGAGGTGTCTGATTTGTAAAGGTTTTGCTTTTAAACTTAGGGTTCGAATCTCGGTGTAGGCTTAGGACTTAGGACGCCCCTGATTCCGCCCAGTTCCAGAGGGTGGGGAAAACTAAAGGCGTTAGGTTGTGCTGGTTACATGACAACCTCGTTAACCTTTGGCCATAGTAACAGCTGACTTTTTATATTATCTGTTCAATAGATCGCAAGTTCTAATAGAGGAATTTTGTTCTACGTATTTCCCTCCTAGATTTGCCTTTCCACATTTAATATGTACATCGCATTGTAGAAATCGGTCTGGGAAATTAGTATATTGGACACCACAATTCAAACCACTGTCAAATAACGCAAAACTCTATGGCCACATCACAAGGTCCTCTGGGCTCGCAAAGACCTTCCGTCAAGGTACAGTACAAGGAAAAAAAGAAAGTAATGAGAAGACAACATCAAAGAATGGGCAGGCCTGTCTTTGAATATATCCTATGGAGAAAGACAGTCAATAGATCATGCATGCTTCCCCAATTGTTAATAATATATAGGAATAGGTGATGGAGAAGATAAATAAAACTGTATGATGGTATAAGAAAAATATTAAAAGTACTAACAACACCCCCTCACAGATTGTGTTGCATTGCATATGTCACTGATTCCCAAACTTTTTTATCTTTACGGAACATTTAGCACATTCTGAGTATTTATCTTTGCTTATTCCTTTAAAGAAATTAATTCACGTGGTGGCCTACAAGTTATTTATTCCATTAGTTCGTGGAACATCTATTCAGGTCACAAGGAACACTGAGGCCCCGCGGAACACAGTTTGGGAAACACTGGCTTACGTAATACTATCATTTTAAATATTAATATTTCAAGAATGAAAGATCAAATCAAATTTCGAGATTTATCTTCCCATGTTTCAGTTTCGCAATGTTATTTTATTAAAATGCAACTATTGTATGATTTTACATGATAACACGCACATTACACATATTACTACTGTTGAGAAGAGTAATAAACATAATATATTTTCCCACGCACAATGGCTACACACCGGGCATGTATGACCATGGAGTTGTTTATGAGGAATTGTTATGTTGCAAGATAGACAGAGAAAGACAGAGAGAGTGCAGAGAGAGGGAGAGAGAAAGACACAGAGAGAGGGAGGGAAGAAAAAGAGAGAACAAGAGAAAGAGGAGACAAAGAGAGAGGGAGACAGAGAGAATGGAGAGAAAGAAAGAGACAGAGAGAGAGAGAGAGGGGGGGAAAGAGACGGAGAGAGAGACACAGAAAGAAACAGAGCGAGAGAGATAGACAGATTGAGAGTGACAAATTAAGATATGGGGTAATTAACAAAACAACAGGACTTGTTTGCAGAAGGACTCATCTGACACTTTGTTAACAAAATCTATATTTGACAAATGCACACTGCTACACAACTGGCTTAGTTGAATCTTTGAGATTGGGCCATCAGTAGGAAATCCTTTTTGTGGTGGTCATGTTTCACCAATAAGTTTTAAAATTATAAACATTGTACTAAACATAGTTTGGTGGATACTTCTATTTCTTTACCTATGGACGCCACTTGTTCGAATGATATTTTGACATCAAATTCAATAACTATCGATGATAATTGGAATCGGATGAATATTTTGACTATGGTATGTTAACATTATGTTTTACACAGAAAAAAGAAGCGATTAAAAGCTGAAATACTAAATGTACAGTGATTGTATTTTTAGGGGTTTATGGTTGGGAGAGTTAGAGTTATAATTCAGGTCGTGTCAACGTGATGTAAGGGATTATACCATTCAACGTTTGAAGTGAGGGGGCAAAGTAGGATGTAAAAAGTAAAAAAAAAAAAGCCCCTGCCCCAAAAATATCATAGAACCTATCAAAAATGTCTTTATAATGGAAAGAAGATGTCTAGTTCAATAGTGTAAAGAAGACTATTTGTTAGTAGGCTAGATGGAGGAGTGGGGAATCGATCATTGAATTTACAGGCCGATCAGTGTTATAAGTAAATAACAAAAAAGGATGAGGGCTAAACTATTAACTAAATATATTACACTTATATTCTTGGAGAATACGTCTCTATATTTTAATTATCGATATCAAATTGTTCCGTATTTTCAATTGAAAACAAATTTATGTCAAACAACTTTAAAAAAAATATATATCGACAATAGGTTGATCAGGATTTTAAAATACGAAAGTATTTTACTAGAAACGATAATTGAAAATAACTTTTTGAACTTATTTTACATACACTTTTCTAGCAGAAACATAATCGAAAAATACTTTATCGGTTAAGAATGTTTCGAATTTGGTTTTGAAATGACTCTATTAGTAACTTTCCTGGGACATAGAGCAGACATTGCCGAATTGCAATCTCGATACTTATCCTTTTATTATATTCTTTTTAAAAAATTACAAATCAATGTCAAAGGATAATTTAAAATCTCTCGTCTGACATATTGTATATATCCGGTAGATGTCATTACGTAATGTGTATTATATCTCTTTATCAATAATAGGCTATAGTTTGTTAGGTTATTACAGCAATGCCTGATCGTGCGGTTGGCGTGCTGGACAGATTATATCGACGAACTCGGTTTCTTACTCTGCTAGCTGCCGTCCCCATTGTCCAGCGGGAGGTTTAGGCAAGGAAGTAAATTATTTTTAACATTTAAGGGAACATGCTAAGAATGTGAAACATTTTAAAGAAAAAAAACATTTTTTTACAACGGCAAATGAATCTTTGAAACATTTTTACTTTTGACAATTCCTTGCGAATAGGCAGATCCTACAGGCTTCCGATGAGGCTGCTGCTGAGTTTGTGTGATAACACAAACTCTCTCTGTAACCTCGTTTTTTTCGTACATTTGAGCATGGTTGTTAGTGGATAAAAATATTCACAATTTTGGATTTTTTCAAGTTCCATTTTTTCAAAATGTAGCTTCTAGTTCTAATCTGTTTTCACTTTTTTTTCATCCGTTAAACAGAATTTTGGTCAAATAAGCGAACACAACATATTTATAGGATTTCTTTTGGTGCTTTATGATTCGACCTAAATAAGCGACTTGTCCTATTAACCGGCGTTCTGATTAAGTGAGCTGACTATATTTTGATCGTGGGCATTTTCCAATAGGGCTGAATAGGGCTAAACAGAGTTTTTCATTTGTACTAGAAGAAAAGAAAAGTGGACATTTTTATTATATAAAGATGCATTTCATTTTTGTTTATATTTAATGTTTTTAAACTATTCATTTCAGGTACTCACGAAACTTTAGTCCTAGAGACTCAAGACGAAGCTGAATTGATTCTCTATAAGAACACTTGCAGAAAAAATCACATCCATTATTAGAATGTGTCCGACTTTTCAGAACAAGCTCTTCCCCCCAAATATCGCCATAAAGAGTTATTGGAACTTATCCAAGCCATGGCAGAGCTCACTGTCAGAATAGAGGTGACACAAATCAGTAATGACAGGCCGAAGGATTGGAAGAGTAAAAAAAATGTTAAGTACCCTGGTTATAATTGGAGAGGGAAAAAGTCTCTTCCTATGGTACTGGACTAATAGCTGATGTTTACCAAGATGCTAAAGAGAACATTACTTGCTCGTGCGATGACTGTTCAAGCAGCAGCAGCCCTGAGAATTGGATTGTTTTATTTTTTACAGCGACTCATGTTGTTTATGACACCCACGAAGCTGAAAGTTCAGTCTGCAGACACCGAATGTACATCCAATTGCAGGGAAATTAGAATTATAAAAAAAATATGGAGAAATGTTCCTGGCGATCTGTGCTTGTTAGCGGGTGTCACTTGCGACTATGACCTAGTGCTACGGATAAAAAATATCATAAAAGTGTTTAATGAATCGTGGCAATACATTCACAAATATCAAGGAAAAAAGCGACGCAAGAAAGCATTCGTCGTTATTGTGTCTCACCCCCATGGATGTCCAAAGCGAATCTCCATTAGCTATTTGAGAAACTATAAAAGGGACCATGAATGGTTTTTGTTCACGTTTACTGCCAGGACTTGTCAGGGAAGCAGTGGCGCCCCTGTTTACGTTTATGGGTAAAATTGGTTCGTTGAGGAAATAATGCACAGCGGATGCAATAATAAGTTTAATTATAGCACCGTTTGGTGTCCAGCAAAGTGAGCATAATTACATTTGGTAAACCTTTTTAAGACGATTTTAGTAGAAATTAAAATAATATACTTAATTTCATTTAGCTTATAGCAGTGACGCCCAAACTAATTCGACCTGCGGGTTATTTTAATTTCCGACACTCGAGTCGTGGGCCACATGAACGAAAACGTAGGCCTACAAAAACAATATTGACGTAAAGCCCGTAGATCCTGTGCTTCATTCATTAATGGGATACTTGAAATGTATCTTTTTTTCCCCAGATGGCTTCATTTCTCTACTTAAAATATCAGCAACAATGTAGCTAGCTTTATAACCGAGTCATTTTCCTGTCTCTTTTTGGTAAATATTCCCATCAATCCTCCAATTTCTAGGCGCAGGCAAACCAAGAATGCCGTCATATTTGTTTCATAATGTGGTTTATATGTTTTTATGTTTGTTTGTTTTTAAATAGCCACACTTTCTTTATAAAACAAATATGTTGGTTTATTATCATGTTCAATAAAAAGTAAAGAGAACGGTTCACTTTTCCTGGTAGAAAACCTACATTCTATACTCAGATACCTAATTCATAAACGCACAAATGTTCAATGTCATGGAACCAATTAATCAGGAGAATAACAAGATTGCACTATCGTAAGTAAAGATACATTTTTGCACGCTCTACTATATTTATTTATTTATTGGAAAAAGGGAGGATTTTCTACACTTTAAGCCGAAATTTGGGCGGGACGAAAGGGATCACGTCGCGGGCCGGATCTGGCCCGCGGGTCGTACTTTGGGTATCACTGGTTTTACTTATTTACGTTTTTTAGATTTACTTGGATTTAGAATATTAGATCCTCCTACGCCGTTCACAAGCATCGTCACTAGCAATGTCTGGTGCCTATTCCCAACTGTTATCCACTGCTTTGAGATCCTCTATGAAAGTCTAGATAAACGTGAGCGTCCCTTTTCACGCTGGCCTCCATTTCATTGCAACTCTCGGCCTGATTGAATCATTCTCTCGGCTGACATGTCTAATTAACCTTATGCTTCGCTCGATCATTAAGTGGTAGAGTCCAAGTTCAACATATTATTTCTTTGTTTGAGACACGATCTCTGTAACTGACGTGTGACAAAACTCACCCAACATAACACAATCGTCATCCAAACAGCCGAGTAAGCATGCTAGAAGAGTCGTCTGTCAACATTGAGAAGAGACTAAATGTGGGCAGAACAAAAATGGCTAAGAACAATTTTAGGAGTTAGACAATTTTAGTACATTTTTAGTATTTTTTTTAACGCCTTACAATAAAACTACTGTATTGTTTATTATTATTATCGGGGGAAAATATCTACCATTTTATTACTCCTATTAAACGATATTAATGATATATTTCGTAATCATCTTATTCAATACCTGTTTTATTTTAATAAACCAAATGCATTTGTTTGTTTAATATATATTTTGAATAAACACAAGGGCCACAACAATGTTTTTGTCTCGTTGAATTTAGCATACCATAAAAGGTATCATGTATTCTTAGCTATAACAACAAAGTATTACTAATACAAGTATGAATGCTAATTGTCATATGCAATGACATATAAGCTATAAGTCAATCAAAACACATGTTCGTCTTTATCGCTTCTGTCATATCACATACGTTATCACACGTCATCATGCGATGCAAACATGTCTTGGATGTCGTCCCATACTCAGTGATATGCGGTACAGGAACGACTTAAATAAATTTCGTTTGTACGTTTTGTTTGATATATTTCTTTGTTTTAAATATACAATTGGCTAAAATAATTACAAAAGAATTTTTTCTAGTAAATTTTCCAAGTCAGTTTCGGTTCCTCTATGTCAAGAATGTGAGTGTATATATGTGTGTGTGTGTGAGAGAGAGAGAGAGAGAGAGAGAGAGAGACTTACAGAAGAAAAAAGCATCCGTGTTGACCCTATCGATAAAGAATTGTTTCTTTGAATGTAAAATTACATTTATATAATTCTGGTATTCTGTAGTTCACAGAGCCATGGTTGCTCTTTAATGACATCCAAGTACGACCTATGATCACATGGAATGATACAAGACACCATGTTAAAGGACTAGCAAACATCTTGCATAGTAATTTGTTATCCATTAGTATACAACACATCAGTTGATTATTTTTAAAATATGCATACAAATCTGTAACTATTTTACAACATTAATACTAATCTTATCTAGTTATCATTAACGAATCAATATTGGCATTGTACTAAACATAGCATAGCATTCTGAATAGCCAAATTCTAGCCAACTAGTCGACCGGCGGCGTAGCATACGCCACTAGTCTATTTTGCAGGGCCGGTCTTAGGCCTATGCGACAGCAGCGGACCCCGCACTTTAATAGGACCCGGGCTATGTCTAGGTGTATAATTTATTAAATTAAACCATGTTATAACTTATAACATATTTCCCGCAGCCAGGAGCCCCTGGAAATCTCCTGAAATTGCAAAATATACGAAAAAGTCCCAGAAATTATTACAATCCTTGAAAACTCACACAAATCTCCCGAAATATATACACACAAATTTTCATTTTATGGTGTCATTCAATATGGAAAACGCAAATAAGTTTTGTTTTTAACAAAGAAATTTTGTTTGTATTGCCGCTTGTTTTGGCCAACCTATGTTGTTTGTATTGCCGCTTGTTTTGTCCAATCTATTTTGTTTGTATTGCCGCTTGTTTTGTCCAATCTATTTTGTTTGTATTGCCGCTTGTTTTGTCCAATCTATTTTGTTTGTATTGCCGCTTGTTTTGTCCAATCTATTTTGTTTGTATTGCCGCTTGTTTTGTCCAATCTATTTTGTTTGTATTGCCGCTTGTTTTGTCCAATCTATTTTGTTTGTATTGCCGCTTGTTTTGTCCAATCTATTTTGTTTGTATTGCCGCTTGTTTTGTCCAATCTATTTTGTTTGTATTGCCGCTTGTTTTGTCCAATCTATTTTGTTTGTATTGCCGCTTTGTTTTGTCCAATCTATTTTGTTTGTATTGCCGCTTGTTTTGTCCAATCTATTTTGTTTGTATTGCCGCTTGTTTTGTCCAATCTATTTTGTTTGTAATGCCGCTTGTTTTGTCCAATCTATTTTGTTTGTATTGCCGCTTTGTTTTGTCCAATCTATTTTGTTTGTATTGCCGCTTTGTTTTGTCCAATCTATTTTGTTTGTATTGCCGCTTGTTTTGTGCAATCTATTTTGTTTGTATTGCCGCTTGTTTTGTCCAATCTATTTTGTTTGTATTGCCGCTTTGTTTTGTCCAATCTATTTTGTTTGTATTGCCGCTTTGTTTTATCCAATCTATTTTGTTTGTATTGCCGCTTTGTTTTGTCCAATCTATTTTGAAATCTTTTTCATTTTCTTACGTTATTCTTGAGGTTTCATTACATCGGCACTACATTTCTTTATATCGAGTTTTCTTCTTTTTTCTCTATCTCTAAAAACCAACAGAATGTTGAGGGAAGCCTAACATTAATGTTTAAACACAGATATAATTCCAGTGATTGACTTACGGAATACAATCTCCAATAACAACATGTCAAAGCTCATGATACTAATTATAAAGGTACCAAAATAAAAACCTTTTTTGTTAAACTGTTTTCAGAGAGTGGAAAGGAGTTATAATGTTCTTTATGAGAAAATAATTATTTTACTGATTTATTCCTTGTGTTTGTGTATGTTTTTAAGGCTAATATATTACTAGACATCTGCGCAGAAGATACGGGTGATTTTTTTCTAGCATACAAAATACACAATGACCCAAGTTTCAGTTTCTGTTAGGACTATAACTGTCAGGTCTTAAGATTTTTTTTACTTAATTGTTAAATTGTCTAGGTATTAAAAGTAATATTAATTGCAATGTGTGTGTGTTATAATTAATTTTTAATTTATTATTACTTTTATTCCCAGAGTTCAGCCCAACAGACACACCATACACACCCAGTTGTACATAAACAAAAAAAACGATGTGTATGATGATTTAAATTAAACTATAACTTTAATCTAATGATATTTAGACAATGAAATGACATATGACTAATAGTAATGATAAATGAATACAAGTACATGTAATATGATATGAGAAATTACTAAAACATTGTCTAGTTTCATTAACTACTGAATTATTATTTCAAATACAATGATAACCACCTTGTAGTATTGTCCTCATAATATTTCATTCCAAGACAAAGATTCTGTAAGAGGGCAATGCACTTCAGTAAACTGTTCAAGGTATCACAAGTATCTTCTAGCAAGACAAATGTTTACTACGATAAAGATTCAAAGTTAAGAGAAGCACCAGAATCTCACAACGTCACAATGTAACACTAAGTCTGGATATTGAAACCCGCAATCTGGTATCTGCAACCTCAGACTCGAAATCCAAAATCCAAAACTTAAAACATCAGACGAAAAGCTTGAGCCCTCACTCTTGAAACCTGAGCCCTCACTCCTGAAACCTGAGCCCTCAATCCTTAAACCTGAGCCCTCACTCCTGAAACTTGAGCCCTCACGCCTGAAACCTGAGCCCTCACGCCTGAAACCTGAGCCCTCACTCCTGAAACCTGAGACCCTATAGAAAGACAAAAGACAAAAAACAGATTCTTCCAATCTTCTAATCTAATTACAAAATACGAGTACGACCGAATCCATATCAAAATTAATTTTACAATATGAAATAAAACTCACCAAAACAGGGGTCAAATAATCCTTTAAAAATGTATACCAAGGCCAATGCTAAGGCTATCAAATAACGAAGACACAATCAGAATTCAAGAACTTAAAATATACAGCTTGGCTCTACAGCGCAAGATGGAGTGAATGTACCAAACGATTAAGAAGAACATTTTGACGTCATGTAAAAAATTACGCCGAAACGACAAGGGGAGAGAAGCTAGTATACAAAACAAAATAACGCGAAATGACGTCATCACCTACTGATGAAAGCGGCGCTATTAGATATTGTACATATTTACTATGCAACTGAACAATTAGTTGCGACAATAACAATCATCTAAAATGTATACACAACAATAAAAGTTAACACTATATATATTTCAATACATATTTATCTAAAGAAGCTATTGTAAAGATTATATTACTCTTGGTTGTACATAGAAAGATATTAATTTGTAATAAGTACAACAAACGGGACATTATTTGGCTTATTAGAAATATGGCACTATATTTTGATGCCCATTAATAAAGAAGTTATTTCCCTAAATTAATTCCAGATACCCATTTAAATTGGATGGTACCAGGGGACTACTTAAAATCCCAGTCTTCAAATATAGTCGAACCCAAGCCCCCACGGTAAGGAAGCCAGGCGCTTAAAACCTCATTAACTTTGCCTTATATTTAACGTATTAATGTCAATATTTTATTAATTAAAAGAAGTATTTATTATTTTAGATTAAATGCGTGTTGAGGTTAAAGGTCAGACTCGGGTTTTTCCAGCGACGTTGGGGCACCTATGAATCAACAAATTGACGCACTTGTGATAGGAAACTATACTTGGATTGATTTAGCCTCTTCTAGCGAAACGGGAGCGAGATAATATACACTTGGGGAGAGATGTCGTTCTCGAGTTTGTTGTAGGGTTAGCATGTATTTTTCCTTTGAATTAGAATCAAGTAGTTAATTTCTCGTTTTATATTTGATACAGTTTACTATTGTAATTGCTGTATTAAACATTTTGTGTTTCCAAATTCTAAATTAAAGTTATGTATTTCAATTAAATGATCTTCACTTATTCAATCTATTAGATAGTATTTTGATTTAGAGATATAGAATCCCCAGCATGTCACAGTGATTCATCTTATCAGCTGACATCTTCAAGTAAGGTCTACGATTTTAGCACCTCTCAGCACCATCGACGAATTAGCACTCCTTTAGAACTTATATCAGCAAGAAGAGATTTCGCGACATATTCAAATACATCAAAGCAAATAAACCTGTGCTATATTCTGGCATATAAAGCTGTAACACAGACCAAGATACCCATTTTTTCCCCACCCCGCCCCTTTCCAACTGGTCCAGAGAAGTGCATGAAAAAAAAAAGAATTTGAGAAAGCTAAAAGCCAAACATAAACAATTGGTAAAAGTATTTCGCACAGACTTATTATAGTTATGCACTACAAACTTTACTTCATGACTGATATCAAACTACACTTAATATAAGCGTTTTATTTTAAAGTATGTTTATGTTTCTCTTGATTGTATATATATATTGTTATTTACAGGATGATTAATTTAATTTTTTTTTTGATAGACTCAACCTACAAGAAGGGTTCCCATCATCCTATTCTGAACCCACGGACCCATGTCTACTATTCTGAACCCACGGACCCATGTCTACTATTCTGAACCCACGGACCCATGTCTACTATTCTGAACCCACGGACCCATGTCTACTTTGCTACCTTATATTCTGCTTCGTCTCTCTTGGGACACCAAGTCGTGCTGTAGTTTAACTGCTTATTGTTAGAACCACTATGAACGTACTCTTCATGAAACCAGTCTTGTCCATAGAGATACACAGGTGCTCCACTGCTGCCTTTACAGGTGGGTGTATCATAGACCAATTGATAACCTTTGTCATCCGTCATTTGTTTCTTAAGCTTACGTTTAAGGTGTCCTATTGAAATTTTCTTTGTTCCACTGTGAGGGTGTGACACTATCACTACCAAAAGATTACTTCCATACATCCTTTCACGTATTTTCTTTTGTGTATCCTTCAAATATCTATCGCGAATGCCTCTCCACAAATCGTTAAATCTTGTGAATTGTCCTTGTATTTCATGAGCTAACTCGCTGTCACATGTCACACATTCTATAAAGCACAAATCTCCAGCCACGTTCTGCCAGCGACACTTATTGCCATTTATTTGTTTGCAATTTCCATCTTTAGTGTCATAAAATAATTTGCAAGATGATCGGCTTGCTTCCGAATCGTCGAAAACAACGTGAGTCGCGGTGACTACTATAATAGTCCACATTTCTTTGATAACACTTTTCTCAGTTTCATTAATGCATTTAGAGCACGAGCAAGTCTTAATCTCGTTTGTATCTTGAAAAACGTCGGCGATACGACCGCTCCCAATGCAACAGAGTTTCTGACCTGCAGTTTCACTTCCTGGATATTTAACCTTTGTATTCTGCCAATAGCCGACTCTTTGGTTGCTGCAAAAATTAACTTTTATTCGTACTGTTAATGTGGCTATATGCATGACCAGTTCCAAAAGATCATCCTCTTGATAGGCATAAGAGAAATGATTCTTTGTAAATGTCGAAACGTCAAAAAAGATATCGTGGGTCTTAGAACAAGTATTCCAATCAATTTCTTGTTTGTTACCATCTTGTACTACTGCAGTTTCATGTGTCCCTGTCAACAAGAGACAAAACAGAATGTACATATAAAAATGATAGCAAAATTAGCTTCTTTAAAAGTAAAATTACATACATTATAATTTCCTTTTTTTTTTCAACATTCTAATTATTTTTTTTCTAAGGAACAAAAGGTTTAATTTATAGAAAATATCCTTTGTTTTATGAGTAAAATAATGTATTCATTAGGAAAGCAAAGTTTAAAAGTACTAAAACTGCTGTACTGCAAATTGATCGTATTGTTACGTACTTCTCTTCTTCTGATTAATTGTACTAATAGACACACAAATAAAAACACTGCAAAGAACTTGACAACTCAACTTTCAGCTGCATATAACTTCATTGACTAAATAATATAGAAAGACAAAGCTTAGCACTCGGCACTAAAATCAGACTGATGCACTCACTGGTCATGTGAGTCTTGGACTCAGAGCAAGAGAGGAGGATCCTAGCTATGGAATTGAGATACTACAGAAGGATCCTTGGTATCATATTCAAAGACCGCATCACAAACCAACAGATTAGAGACAGGGTTAATGCAGCGATCGGACCCCATCATGACCTACTAACTATAGTAAACAAAAAGCAGCTTAAATGTATGGCCATATTACAAGATCTTCTGGGCTCGCAAAGACCTTCCTTCAGGGAACAGTACCAGGAATAGGAGAAGAAGGCAGATAGAGAAATCGATGGGAGGACAACATTAAAGAATGGACGGGCCTGCCATTGCAAGAGGCTCTAAACAAGGCAAAAGACAGAGAGGAAGGGAAAAGACGGTCGACGAATCTTTCTTGGTGCCCAAACCGTCCAACTGACTAAGGGATAGGTAAAGGTAAAACTTTATTGACTATAAAGTCTAGTGATTCGTCGCAGTAACAAGTAACGTAGAAGACTGCACAAAATCTGGTAGTTTACAGTTCACTGTACTGCGTTACACTCAACCTCTTCTCCACTTGCAGCGAGCCGTACTCCGCTCTACTCAGTTGTTCCGAGTCGTACTCAAGTCTACCTAATCGGAGCCGTACACCTCTTACATCGAATGTAAAAATGTTGTAAAATGTTTTACATGTTTCGGATGTTCCTTCAGAGTTGAAGATAATTTACTTCCTAGTCCAAACCTCCCGCAGGACGACGGGGGATGGGTGAGGGCAGGGTTTGAACCCTCGACCGTCGATAAATCCGAATGACAGTCCAGCGCGCAAACCGTACGACCAGGCAGCCATCCAGGCAGACTGTAACTGCTCAAGTCCACTGTAGCTCGTTGTATAGACGAACGACTCTAGTCCACTCCAGTTAACTCTACCCTAGCTAACTTGCATCGAGTCGTTCACATCTCTCTTCTACTGTCTCGCACGGTAGACAACAGTAACGACGACTGTACCGAACGACTTTTCACATTAACTCTCTGGAACATCACTTGGCGATACGTCACATCCTGTCTTGGTATATACATGTACATTCCAGAGAACACTCATTGTTGTGTCATCTCGCTGGGGTTACACCTAGTGACCTCTACCTGTCACTGTTCGTTTGTAGCAGTATTAACAGTCATCCACCAAACCGTCCACTGTTCTAATTTGTAGGCTACACTTTTAATTATTAAATCTATATTTAATTCTAAAACTTTGTGATGGCATAAGAAAAATATTAAAAGTTCTACGAACACCCCCTTACAGATTTGCATTGCATATGTGAATCCCAATTTTTTTTTTCTTTACGGTATATTTAGCACATTCTGAGTATTTAGCCAAACACTTGGCTTATTTCTTTAGAGAGATTAATTCACGTGGCGGCCTACTAATTAATTAGTACTTCGTGGAACTCCTATTCAAGCCTCGGGTTCTGCGGAACACAATTTGGAAACACTGACCTAAATATAATCTCTTTTTAAATCTTAATATTTCATGCATTAAAGATATTGGAGCGACACTATTGTTCAATAATACTATAGTTACCATAATCAAATTTTGAGAACCATCCTCCCATGTTTCAGTTTCGCAAGATTGTTTAGTCACACTGCAACTATTGTATGATCTTACAAGTTGACAAGCACATTACAAATGTTTAAAAGAGTAAACATCTTTTTTTATTAACAACACAATGGCCTATTCTCACTGCGGTTACACACTGGAGACGTTTGACCCTGAATTTGTTTATAAAGAACTTTTTAGAAACAAGACAGAGAGAGAGAGAGAGGGGGAGAGAAGAGGGGGTAATTTAAAAAAAAAACTGAGCTAGCTAGCAGACGGATTCATCTAACACAACAGTAACATTAAGTTGTTAACTTAACTTAGAAAGCAAAATCTATGTATGGCCAATGCATACTGCTACACGGCTTGCTAAGAAGAATCCTTGAGATCTGGCCATCAACAGGAAATACTTTTCCTGTGAAAAAAAAATTATACTATTAAAAAAAAAATCCATTTCTTAAATGCATTGGAGGCGAGGTGGCACAGTGGCAAAGCGCTTGGCTTCCTAACCATGGATTGCTAGGTTCAAGACTTTGAGAAGACCGGAACTTTTAATTTTGGGATCCTTCGAGCGCTTCTGAGTCCACCCAGCTCAAATGGGTATCTGACATTAGTTGGAGAAAAGTAAAGGCGATTGGTCCTTGATCTTAAGCCCAGTAATAAGCTCGTCTCCTCTATATTTAAATTTCTCAAACCAAAACGTCTAGAAGTAGAAATGGAATAATATTTCGGTATCAATTATTAATTCCCTTGCGCATAAACAAACAAACAAACACACACGCACGCACGCACACACACACACACATACACACATACATGTATACATACATAAATACATACATGCATACATACATACATATATATACGTTTATATATAAAAACTATTAACAACGAGAAGTCTTTTGACAGATGAATATTCTATTGCAACCTTGAGGCGCACATAATGTAACAACCCTTACATAATACAGAAGTTCTATTTACAAGTGAAACAGTTTTGTATTTAATAAAATTAAATTAAATTAATACTTATCAATGACTGTTTTAGACTAGATCAAGCCTTTTTAGCCCTTTTTGATTTTTTTTAAAAGTCAGGATTTTAAGTCATTGCCAAATATGATAACTTCATGGTTGTAATTATTGAACACTGATCTACGAGGCTGAAAGAAAAGTAAAGTCTTTGTGTTGTGGGCAAGTCTTTGTGTTGTGGGCAAGTCTTTGTGTTGTGGGCAGGTCTTTGTGTTGTGGGCAAGTCTTTGTGTTGTGGGCAAGTCTTTGTGTTGTGGGCAAGTCTTTGTGTTGTGGGCAAGTCTTGCGGGTTTGACTTTCAAGACGAGAAAAGTGACAACGATTGCTGCGACAAATTTAATTTAAAGATGTACCGAATTGAAAGGAAAGAGACAAATGAAGAAACTGAAGTCTGTAATGTGCCTGGAGCGTTTGTTCCTGCTATACCTGCAACGAGTAGCTCAGTGAGCCGGACAGTTCAAGACAACGTTTGTTCCTGCTATACCTGCAACGAGTAGCTCAGTGAGCCGGACAGTTCAAGACAACGTTTGTTCCTGCTATACCTGCAACGAGTAGCTCAGTGAGCCGGACAGTTCAAGACAACGTTTGTTCCTGCTATACCTGCAACGAGTAGCTCAGTGAGCCGGACAGTTCAAGACAACGTTTGTTCTGCGTCTAAGCCAGTTGCTGTAGACCTTAATGACCTCTGCCTATCTGCCCGTGCTCACGAGAGAAATTTGAAGCTTGATAACTGCATCCAATGGATTTGCATTAACTGTAATAACGGCAATTCACACAGAGAATGTAGATGCCAAGAAAACCACCAATAGGGCATGTGTACTTCTGCCATCATCATCGACATTGGCATAGACGAATGTCAATCAATCCAGGCAAAATCTGAGCTGACAAGAGGAAGACCTCTGCGACTCGAGCTTGAAAAGGCATATCGCCTGGAAGTGAGACTGATAGCTGATGATGACTGCGGCGCATTGGACTTTATTTGCAACGTGGTTTCATGTGAACTATCAGCTCCCTTGAGATGCGTCTGTCGGATGGTTCTGCTGAAACAGCGTGTCCGATCAACGGCTGTGTTGACGAAAACAGTGCTCGACACTATCTCTCTATGTGTCGAACGATCACGTTATCGTCTCAAGAACAGACTGGCCAACTGGAAGAAGAGAATGCGACGGCCGCAGAGACCAGTGCAGATGACTGCACGTGGGGAACAGGCTCCCTACCGCATGTGGCTCCCACCGATCGACCTCCACCTGAACTGTCGAACCTCCACAGCACTGTTTCTTTTCTTGACGAAAGCGCTAAGAAGGTGGCAATGTTATAACCTCGCAATGCTAAACGCCATTTAAGATAGTGCAGAAGGTGCGCACTGCCAGAAACTAGGCAGAAAAGGATGTTGACATTAAGAAGAAGAACGATTTCCGCCCAAGTCGAGAGCCAATATAAAGAGACTGTCCTAAGAGAAGATGTTGTTTTGTGTACCTGTGATGTCCTGTAAATAAACATCTATGTTCAAATGCCTCCCTTAAGTTTTTACAATATATATATATATATATATATATATATATATATATATATATATATATATATATATATATATATAATGTATGTATGTATGTATGCATATATATGTGTGTGTGTGTATGTGGGTGTGTGGGTGTATTTGTGTAAATGTGGAGTTCTTCCCCTTAGATGTGCATTGTTATTTCACAAATATTTTTTTTAGCTTTACTAGTTGAATAATTATGCTATTTTTCTCTTTTTTTGCTGCTAGCGTCAACTCTTTCTTCCTCCACTCCCCCCCCCTCTCTCCCTCTCTCTCCTCCAAATCTCATAGTTTACAGAGTCTAGGTCATTTTAACACATGATAACATTTCCTTTCCTGTCTTAACTTGACGGGAAGAGTTCTAAAATTTCGAATTTTCTACAACTTAACGGAAAGTAGGTCACTGTTCTAAAAGAGATGAATCCTGTTCTTGTAATGCACGGAAGACGTGCAAGTGTTTGAAGAGAAATGATGGAGGGTCAAGGATCTTAGACAACAGCGTTCCAGTTATAAGTAATTTTTATGTGTTTTACGATGTGGCTAAACAAAAGAATACATATAAGGGTTAATTTACTTTTTGTGGTGGTCACATTTCACCAATAAGTATAAAAAAATTTAAACACCTTGTAATAAACATACTTTGGTAGATGCTTCTATTTGTTACTATGGATGCCACATGTTCAGAGGATATTAGGGCATTAAATTCAATAACTATCGCCGATGACTTGGAATCTGATGAATATTTTGACTACGGTATGTTCACATTTTCCTTTACACAATAGTAACGTAAATAAATGTATAGCTATGTTTTAAATGCTAGGGCCCCTGATTGATTTATTGATTTATCACTAATTCTCCCATTTGACCAAAATTTGGCTGATTATTATTTGCCTAGGACAACTAAGCTTCTTTCACGTCCAAAACAGAGGTAGTTAAATTCTTTACTAGCAATTTACACCAAAGATAGTTTTTAAAGCCAACTTATCGAAAAGTACAAGTACAAATTTTGTTCCGTTTTTTTAGAACTATTTCAACTTTTTTTTTTCTTACGAGAACTACCAGATTATAAAATGTAAGTTTTTAAGTGGGTTTAAGGGCGAATCTAAATGTAAAAAAATGTTAAAAAAGAACCCAGAAAATATCTTCGAACGTATCAAATATTTGAAATAACGGAAAGGAGAAGTATAGTCAGATAGTATAAAGAAAACTATTTGTTAGTAAGTTAGTGAGGGAGGGGGGGGAGAAAATTGATACTTAAATCTACAGCCCAGTTCATGTTAAACATAAGAAAAAAGAAGAATGGGGTTCATGGAAAAATAAGCTCTATATAGCCTGGGAGACAAACTCAACGGGCGTAGCCGGTGGGTAGCGCTAGTAAAAGGTATTTCATTATCTATTTCTTGGTCTTCCAGTGCAGTCTTAATCTTGTAGTAGTTTTGAGCATCGTTGGTGGGACATATAAAAAATATTTCCTAATTTTGGACCTTTTGAAGTTTTCACTTTTTCGAAACGTAGCTTCCATTTCTAATTTGTTTTCACATTTTTTTTTCATCCCAATTAACAGAATTTCGGTCATGTAAGCGCAAAAACACATATTTAATAAGAATTCTTATGAGTTTAAGATTCGATCTAAATAAAAGAATGGTCCTATTAACAGGCGCTCTGATAAACTGAGTTGGAGTGTATCTTGAATGTGGGCATTCTCCACTAGTGCCAAAAAGTGTCTTGTATTTTTACCGGAAAACAATTAGACATTTTGTTATATAAAGATGCATTTCTTTTTTTCTTTTTAATTCAATTTTCTTAAACAATGTATTTCAGGTACCCACGAAACTTTAGTTCTAGAAACTGAAGACGAAGCTGAATTGGCTGTCAATAGGAAGACTTGCCGAAAAAATCACAACCATTATTACAGTGTGTCCGACTTTTCAGAAAAAAATCTTCCCCCAAAATGTTGTCATAAAGAATTATTGCAACTTATCCAAGCCATGGCAGAGCTAACTGTCAGAATAGAAGTCACACAAATCAGTAATGACAGGCCGAAGAATTGGAAGGATCAAGAAAATGTTAGGTACCCTGGTTATGATAGGAAAGGAGAAACAGTTTCTTCCTATGGTAGTGGACGAATAGCTGATGTTTACCAAGATGCTAAAGAGAACATTACTTGCTCGTGCAAGAAGTGTTCAAGCAAAAGCCCTGAGAATTGGATCGTCTTACTTTTTACAGCGACTCATGTTGTTTATGACACCCACGAAGCTAAGAGTTCAAAATGTAGACTTTTCTTTGACATCGGATCTAAATGGAGGGAAATTACAATTATGAAAAAAATATGGAGTAATGAGCCTGGCGATCTGTGCTTGTTAGCGGGTGTCACTTGTGACACTAAACTAGCATTAGGGATAAGAAATATCCTAAAAGAGTTTAATAAATCGTGGAAATACATAGAAAACATTGAGAAATATTCTGGGAAAAAGCGCAAGAAAACATTGGTGGTTATTGTGTCTCACCCCCACGGAGGTCCAAAGCAAATTTCCTGTGGCTATTTGAGAAAACGCAAAGCGAAACACTTAGGGGACGATGAAGGGTTCTTCTTCAAGTATACTGCCAGGACTTGTGCGGGAAGCAGCGGAGCCCCTGTTTACGTTTATGGGCAAAATTGGTTTGATGATGAAATAGTGCACAGCGGCTGCAATACAAAGTTTAACTACAGCACCGTTTGGTGTCCAGCGAAGTCAACGTAAAGACATCTGGCAAACCTTTTTTTAGAAGACTCATTTAGTCGAAATCTCATTATACATAATTTCATTAAGCTTATAATAGTTACGTTTATTAGATTTACTTGGATCTAGAATATTAGATCCTCCCGCGCAGTTCAATATATTTGGCGGCAAGCTGTCTCCACAAAGATCTGTCACTGGCAATGTCTGAAGCCTCTTTCTACCTGGTATCCACTGCTCTGAGGTCCTCCATGAAATTCTAGCTGTACGAGAACGTCTCTTTTTGCGCTTTCCTTGCATTGGCCTCCATGTCATCGCGACTCTTGGTCTTCGTAAATCATTCTGTCGGCTGACATGTCCTATTAACCTTATGCTACGCTCAATCACAGCCTCATTTAGTTGTAGAGTCTCAGTTCGGCATATTATTTCTTTGTTTAAGACACGATCCCTGTAACTGACTTGTGACAAAACAATTGTCATCCCAACAGCAACATATGCTTGATGCGAGACATGGAAGTCATCTGCCAACATTGAGAAAAGACTACATGTGTCTGAACAAAAATTGGCTTGGACGAATTTAAGGAGTCAGACAATTTAAGTAAATTTTTAAAAAATGTGTTCATTTTTTTTAACGCTAAAAATTACTTTATTATTTTTGAGGGCAAATATCTACCAATTCATTACTCGTATTTAACGATAAAAATCATCTCATTTAATACAAGTGTTTTTTTAAATAAATTATATGTTTGTCACGTACACTGTATCTACATTTAGCAATAGTCTATATTTAGCTTGTCGGCAGAATTTTAGCTACCTCGGGGAAATTTTCTATCACGCAGCAGGATCATGTTTGGGAATAAATATGATTGGTTTAAAGTATTAATTATTGTACATTGAGCTGCATTTATTGGTTGGCATTGCAACGAAAGGATGTTAGTCACGTGACAACGCTATACCCGCTAGATTTTTAGTCAGTGTCGTACGGAACGTGTTAGGATTCAGATGTATATTTTACATTATTGTGTTGATCAGTTATTTTATTCAAGTACATTTAACCCTTGTAATTATTTGTGAATAGCTTTTCCAAGCTCTGAATTAAAGTAATTGTTTTAGACGAAGAGAAGTTTCTTTATTGAATATAGTAGCATACTTAGATCGACTTAGCGATTGGCAACTTCTAGATGATCCTCTTATCAACTGGCAACATTCTGAATGATCATATTATCAACTAGATCTAGCTACTTCTATACGATCATCTTTTTAAAGACGATTTCAAAATCCTCGGCAATTACGATCATTGATTGTGCTTCAACGTGACATCTTGACATCAAGTTTGATTGTAACATCTAGCACTATTGATGATCGTTAACAATGTATTTTGTTTGGCTAATATATATTTTGAAAAAAAAAATTAAAATTAAAATATATTTGTTTCGTCGAATTAAGCGTGGCCGAGAGGCAAGTGCGCTTAAATTTGGCTTGGCTTGGCTACATAGAAGGGTTCGACACCCGAATCGGGCAAAGTTGTGTTTACTGAGCGCCTAAAGGCAGCACGGAAAATAAACTCCTAGATACCCCCTCCCTCCCACTGGTCCACAAATGAGATTGGACCAAAAGCGCTCTGAACATGCTATAAGCATGAAAGTAGCGCTATATGTAAGCTATAATAATAATACTATTATCATAAAAGGTATAATGTATTCTTAGCGAGATGTAGGGAATAAAAAAAATAAGCTATAAGTCAATCAAAATAAATGGTCGTCTTTGTCGCTTCTGCCATATCACACAAACACGCCATCACACATCATCATGCGATGCAAACAAGTCTCGAATGTCGTCTCATAGCTATATATATATATACTCATTTATATATATATATATATATATACACACACACTTTAGCCAGGTGATTCTCTATCTTCTATACAAATAACGATCTAAGTTTTAATACACAATGGCTATCACGTGACAGTTTTTTTTCCCGTTGTTTTATCAATATTATCGCGTGACTAAATGATGTTTGTTGACGATTATTGAATGAGGTCCATTGGCTAAAACAGTCACCAAAGATTTTTTTTTCTAGAAAATCTTCCATGTCAGTTTCGGTTCCCTTTATGGCAAGAATCGAAAGTGTGTGTGTGTGAAAGAGAGACAGAGATAGAGCGAAAGACACACAGAGAGAGAGAGAGAGACTAGTTTAATTGGGTCCTTTACAGGAAAGTAAGTGACCTTGACTGACAGAAGAATAAGTGTTTCCACCCGTGTTTACTCTGTTTATTCCATATCAAAAGACTTGTGTCTTACAATAAAAAGCACTTTTATATAATCCCCGTATTGTGTAATAAACAGTGCTATGGTTGCTCTTTAATGGTATTCATAAATAGAGTATGACCTATGATCACATGGAATGAAACAAGATAACATAGCAAACATCTTGCATAGGTATACACATCGATTTATTATTTTCAGAGTATGCATACAAATCTGTAACTATTTTACAACAATAACATTGATTCTTGTCTAGTTATTGACGAAGCCAAAAAATATTAGGGATCTGTTGTGTATATATAAATATTATATAAAGTAGTATCAGTTTCATTATGTTACAATTGAAATTTATGCTAATTTTGTTCCGAACTTCTAGCTCCATATCTAGCTATAAGTGCAACTTGGCTATAGATTTAGTCAATAAGATTCGTACACTTTTGAAATAGTGGGGCCACTATTCACGCTCTTTAGTGTTCTAAGATCAATAGATGTAGGCCTAGATTTGGAATCTTGTCTCCACACGTCTTTAAAGCAGTGAAAAGTAGGCCTAATCCTTTTAGTGCCTACACTGAAGGAAAGAAAATGTCCACAAAGAGAGGGTGTTAAACCTTGAATGGTTTTTTTTTTCTTCTTTTTAGTTTAAATAACCTAGACAGGAAAGTTCACAGCCAGCAAGTTTAAGCACGTGACGATGACGATAAATGGTTCTGCACGTTGTTCGATTGTCGCTTGGCTTGGCATCGAGATTTCTAGGTATAGGTCTCAAAAATTAAATCTACTAGCTGTGTATGTGTGGCATGCTGCTAGTGTGACTGCTGGTGTAAAAGTCTACCAGGATGATAGTTTGACAGTTTATCTCCATGACAGGTCATGGCTGCAGAGGCGGAAGAGCTGGAAGATGACTTTGACTACGGTAAGCGAACATTTTTAATATTTACTTCAGTAAAAACAAGTAAGGTGTAAAAGGAAGCGCGGTGGCTGAGTGGTAAAGCGGTTGGTTTCCGAAACCGGGGTCATGAGTTCAAATCTTGTTGAAGACTGGGATTTTTTATTTCGGGATCTTTAGCTGCGTCTGAGCCTACCCAGCTTTAATGGGTATCTGACATAAGTTGTGGAAAAGTAAAGGCGGCTGGTTGTTGTGCTGGTCACAGGACACCCTCTTTAACAGAGGGCTACAGATAAGGATGACCTTTACATCAACTGGTCTAGAGATCACAAGGTCTGAATGGGGAAGTTGTCTTTTTTTTGTTTATTATGAATCAATCAATTTTGTAATATATGTAGTCTAATAAAAATAAATTTATGCAACATTATTAGTCATTTTGTATGCTTACAGCATGCTTAGTATACTTTGATCCAATCACTTTTGGCGACCAGTGAAGGTAAAAGGGGTTGGTAAAAGAAGGTTTCTGAGCTGTCTTTTCCATAGGTCAAAAACAATTTAAAACAAAACCAAATTTAATTTACTTCCATCTAAAATTAAACTTAAGAAAAACATATGCGCAGAGCAACAGTTACGTGGTAGAGAGGAGAAACGATAGATACATTCAAGTATTGTTCTCGCCGATGGATGAAAAGGGTTTTGAATTACTTAAGTAGAACAAACAGTATCGGATTTAGACTTGAAAAGGCTCTAAGTTATTAGAGATATGGTGGTTCCTTTATGGACCTTTTTTTTGCTCTCTCTCCAAAATGATTGAAATATCACTGGAACCATTTTTATGGGCCACCCAGCTAGCAGGGGCTTATGAAGCCTGTAGGTAAATCCAGCGTTAATGGCAAGACTTGATTACATGCCTCATGTGTTGCTTAATTTTGATGACTAAATACAATAAACATGAATACACGTGACCCTGTGGGACCAAGTAACAAAGGACGTTTGGGCCACTACGCCTTCATCAGCTACAAAACAAACAATAAAAAAAAGACAAACACAAGTTAGGTTGAATAGGCTTGGTCCCGGAGGGTCAGATATATCCATGATTACTGTAGTTTATATACAGTCGTTCAGCCCTGCAGCAGTATATCTTTAATTTTTTTTTAAACTTTGAACTAAATAACTAGATTATTTTATTCTCTTTATATATGTGTATCTTTTTTTTTTCTAATGTTAGGTACACACGAGACTTTGATTCTTGAAACTGGCGACGAAGCTGAACTGGCAATAAGCAAAGCGTTGTGTCCAAAGTCACATGATCATTTTGTAGAAGTCGATAAATTCACGAACAGAAATCTGCCGTCAGAATATAGAGAAGGCGGTGAGACGCTTGTTGATCTTATACGAGCTTTGTGCGACCTAACAGTGAAGATCGACCTTAAATATGTTACCAAGGACAGACCAAGCATCTGGAAAGGCATCAAGAATTCCAGTTACCCCCTGCATGACAGGCGTGGGAGAGCAGTGTCTTCGTCTGGAAGTGGAAGAATCGCTGACGTGCGCAAGCTGGACAAAGAAAGCGTTCGGTGTCCTTGTAAGAAATGCTCTGACGACATAGGAAGACAAAACTGGATGATTCTGGTTTTCACGGCCACTCACGTGATCTACAACACAGAAGAAGCGGAGAAAGCAGTTTGTGTTGCCTTCTTCGATGAAAGGAACACTGGGATTAGGTTCCCCTTGGTTGAAACTCAATGGCGCAATGAAACCGGAGATCTGTGCTTGCTGGCAGGTGTCACCTGTAACCCTGATTTGAAGACGCGCCTCTGGGATGCTATCCTCAAATTTAATGCTTCATGGAAGGAGATCGAGAAACGGTGCAAGGAGTCGAAAGAGAAGCGAAAGAAGAAGCTGGTGGTGATCGTTTCCCACCCTCACGGCGCCCACAAGCACATTTCTGTCAGCAGCGTAAAAGAGGAAAGGATAAAACATATTAACAATGACACTGGGTGGTTTTACTCCTATAAAGCCAGCGCGTGCCAGGGGAGCAGCGGGGCACCGGTGTACATTTATGGACAAAATTATTTCGCGGATGAAAGAGTTCATAGTGGCACTGTCACTGACAAAAGTTTAAATTATTGCACCACTTGGTGTCCTAAGAAGAAACAATATTGATGAAACAAATATTCCATTACATTTCTCTCTCTTTCTCTCTCTCTTCTTCTCTTTTTCTTCCTCCGTGTCTTTTTTTCTCTCTCCTTCTCTTTTTCCCTTTCTCTCTTTCACTCTTTCTCTTTATTCATCTCTTTTTTCTCTTTTCTTTTTAAAACTCTCTTCTCTTTCCCTTTCTTTCCGTCTTTTTCTCTCTATCTCTTTATCTCCCTTTCATTATTTCAATCTCTTTTTCTGCTCTTCTTTTTCTTTTTTTTTCTCTTCATCTCGCTTTCTCTCTCTTTTTGAAGCTGTCTGTCTCTTTCTCTCTCTTTTTGAAGCTCTTTGTCTCTTTCTCTCTTTCTTTTTTTGAAGCTCTCTGTCTCTTTCTCTCTCTTTTTGAAGCTCTTTGTCTTTCTCTCTCTTTTTGAAGCTCTTTGTCTCTTTCTCTCTCTTTTTGAAGCTCTTTGTCTCTTTCTCTCTCTTTTTGAAGCTCTCTGTCTCTTTCTATCTCTTTTTGAAGCTCTTTGTCTCTTTCTCTCTCTTTTTGAAGCTCTTTGTCTCTTTCTCTCTCTTTTTGAAGCTCTTTGTCTCTTTCTCTCTCTTTTTGAAGCTCTCTGTCTCTTTCTCTCTTTTTGAAGCTCTCTGTATCTTTCTCTCTTTTTGAAGCTCTCTGTCTCTTTCTCTCTCTTTTTCAAACTCTCTGTCTCTTTCTCTCTCTTTTTGAAGCTCTCTGTCTCTTTCTCTCTCTTTTTCAAGCTCTCTGCCTTTTTCTCTCTCTTTTTCAAGCTCTCTGTCTGTCTCTTTCTCTCTCGCAATATATATCTATACTATAAAGCAAATAGTAAAACGTATGTATGTTTTACCCGCATAGAAATAAAAAAAAAAACGTTTGACCAATCTTGATAAAACCTGACATAAATGTTCCTTGGGTACTAACTGGAACAGCAACGTATGTAAAGTAGCCCTAAAACAAACTTAAGACCCTCAAAAAAAAGTTGCCCAACTCTATAAAAAGTATTACTATTTCAAGGATTGAGTTCATATAGCCATGTTTACATGAGACAAGACGGATAGCGAAGGCTCCACGCTTGCAGAAAGAAAATCTCTGAAGCTTACATCTAACTCTGGATCTAACTCTGGATCTAATTCTAAGATGACAGATCTACTTTATACTTTAACACATGAACATGCAAAATATAGTCCATTCAATTCATATTTAAATCAAATTAACCTTCAATTTCCGTTTCTAACGCATTTTTACGTTACAACTGCAAATTAGCCCAATAGCTCTTTGCTTAATATCCATCGCTTTTAAATATAGATCTATTCCCAAATTAATGTTTTGATTAAAATTTTTGAATTATGTCGATTAGCTATTTTTAGCTCCATTCATAATATTCATTATATTCATGCATTTGCTTTACTTATAAAATTATTTTTTGTTTAATTTTTTCTAATACACTTTATCAATTACTACTATATCAGTGCTACACAAAATAAGACCCGCGATCTGCGGGCAATATCTGGCTAGCATATACATATATATATATATATATATATATATATATATATATATATATATATATATATATATATATATATATATATATATGTGGCATTATAGGTCAATACTAAAATGAGCATGTATTTATTAAGCAAGCTTTTTTTTTTTTGGTTTTCAACCTGGTATTGAAATAAAATGATAAAATAATAAAATTTGACAAGATCGTTTTTATTTAATTTCTAAACATTATAGTTTAAGACTACCACTAAGACTGCTTTATTGATCCTTATGGAAATTTGTTGTGATTACAAGGACTCTTTTCTCATATAAACATTTAGCGACTACACACTGACTGTGTATGTTTCTTTATATCTGAGTTTATAATGCCTACCAACTTAAATTTTTAAATCTTTAAATTTTTATATTCTGACACACTGTCCGGCACTGTAAAACTACCTTGGGCCACCATATACATAGATACATTATTAGATAGCCATAAAAAAATGAGAAATTTATATAAAATCAGGATAATAGCACAACAGAATGAGACAACATAATGAGACAAATGTTCCCAGAGACTTAAGTCGGGACGAGCGAAACCTGCACTTGTAAAGCATCACCAGAGAATGCTGACTATGTCCTTCAACGCTGCATACTATATCAAGAGACCAGAACAAGACTTTTGACCCAAAACACTCCAATAGAAGAAAAACTATACAGAGAACTGTCTGATTTATAAACCACTGCGCGGTTCATCTCAGATATAGTATTTACTGACTGAACCCTCCGTCATGGTAAATGAGAACGAAAAAAGAAGAAATCTTTATGAACGTATATACTTTTTATTGATACTTTGGAAAACTTCAGGACATGTATAATGAGGTCCATTTAAAAAAAAAAGAAAGGCAGCTGCTCAAGTCTGAATCGGAACTTGAGATGTAGAACCTCCAGGATGGAAGTCTGACGCGTCGGTATTCACCAATTTTAGCTTTTTTTTTTTTTTTTTTCATTTGGGGACAACAAATTAGCTTCTCTTAGGGTCTCAAATTATTAAAGACCTGCCCTGGTTAAAGACACTATACACATTTTTGTTTTTGCTCATACAAAGAGATCTGAGTTTAAACTTTTATGAATTTCAAAGCAATCCAATTTATTTTCACAACCGTACATTTACATATTTATATATACGCAAAACCAAAACCACTGAAGTGCAAATAAAAATTAATTTTTTATTTAAAATCAACAATTGGAATACAAATCTCATATTGAAAGAGAGAGAAAACAAGAGGGACATAATACAAAAAGCCGTAACAATAGCAACACATGGTTAGGCTATCACATGAAACACAACAAAAACACAACGAAAACAGACTTAGACTATCAAACGAAACACAACAAACATGAACATCTTTTAATATATTTCTACATTTTATATTACAATGTTTACTTTCTAGAGATTAAAATACCATTTGAAAACAAACATAATTAAATCATAATCATACACCAATCATAATTATAAAATGCCATAAGCAATCACAAATATACCAACATCGTTTGTTTACACGCTCTGGCAGAGCACCAATCGCATCACCTCTTTAAAGGCCCTATCTTTTCGTACAATTCTTATCTGTAAAAAAAAAAAGACATGAATTTTCAGGAGCAATCCACTAATTACTAACAGGTCGAAATAGATCATTGTAAGACTCATTGCTAGTTAACTAACCATCTAGGTTACCACCTAGCCCAAGATCTTCTATTTGAATTCTAGCATATGAACTGTTTGTAAAATGTTTTCCACGTTTCAGATGTCCCTTCATAGTTGCAGATAATTTACTTCTTAGTCAAAACCTCCAGAAGGACGACGGGGGATGGGAGCGGGCAGGGTTTGAACCAGCCATCCATATATCGGAGTATTAGAAAGTTTCCCACCTGTGAACGATAGTTATGCTTTCCTGGGATGTGGCAAGATATGTAGGTCACGGCTGGGGCTGCGTACTCACGGAAAGTACCGCATTCCTCATTGATATTAGGACTTAAAAGACAGGCTTTGTTATTTTTAAAAACGCTTTCAATTAATACAATTTAAATGTGGACTGAAAGTTTCGGACTAGAACTATTACAACGAATTAGCTTTTAAAAACTTAACTACAACCAAATATCAACTGATTTGTTTCTCGGAAGTCTAAGAGTTGTTAAATAGAACAGAGATATCAAACTATAGCCCACCCACAACTTCTGACCAGTGATATGGTGTTGTCTATCCGTTGAGAAGCCAGCCCATAGTTAATAATTTCAGAATCGATTTGTTTAAATTGATTTTGTATAGCATGCTCAAAGCGATGTGGTAGAATCTCTTTTGTGGATCTGGAAGAATGTTTCGGTGCTGCCTTTAGGAGCTTAACAAAACACAGCGTCAATCCCCTTGGAACAGTTCAAATACAGATAAACATGGTGAGATGTTAAGCATGATTCACTTTTAAAGACCTAAACATTTTGTTTTACAATAACTTTATTCAACTTGTAACTTCTTGAAAACCAAAACCTGTGTTCAAACTTGGTGGCTGGATTATTTTAAAACGTCTCTAACAATTTACCCAGAAATTTGACAGTTGCTTTATGTGGTTTGGAAAAGAATGACTAGCTCGTTGGCCAAACTGGGAAAACTCGAGTGTGGTCATTATAATATTTCACAGTATAAATATTCTTCGGGTATTTTGTTGGCGTTAGTTCAGGAAAATTTTGCGCATTGTCTTGTTGGAATATTTATTATAAGGCGTAACCATAATACTTTCCCGGTGGGGGGGGGGGGGGGGTTGGGGCGGGGTATAAGTGTTCCTTTTTTTTTAAATCTTATATTCATTAGTAATTAAGAGAAAAAAAAAACGCTTTATAATTTGTATAAATCAGGCATAGTCTTATAAAAAAAAAAGTATTTTAATGTTTTTCTTGTGACAATAAACTTAACAAAAACAAAACCTTACTAATTTTCGTCGGCAGGTTGTCTTGGATAGAATTGAAGATAGCTTTCGTCTCCTTCTCCTATAATATATTCCCTATATTTGATAAATTCTCTGTCATCTTCAAGCAGTGTCGGTCTTCTATTATTTCTACATAGAAACAGATCCAAATTTTCACCTTCTGTACTGGAGTTTACTAGAAGATCATGTTTCACCTGCAAGGATAGCAAGAAAAAAATAACTATAGAACTTAAATTTGTAGAACCATTTATTAAGCAAAACGTCTCAAGTTGATAATTGAAAAGGTTTAGGACACTTAATCTTAAAAGTGCGAGGCAGGAACGTATCCAAAATAGTTGAAGAAAGGCTAAATAAGATCTTCTCACCAACCGAGAAATGTCCTATCTCACGGCATAGATCTCACAGCATAAATCTCACGGCATAGTTCTCAAGGCATAGATCTCATGGCATAGATCTCATGCCATAGATCTCATGGCATAAATCTCATGGCATAGATCTCATGGTATAGATCTCATGGCATAGATCTCATGGCATAAATCTCATGGCATAGATCTCATGGTATACATCTCATGGTATAGATCTCATGGCATAGATCTCATTGTCACGAGTCGAGTCTGTGACCTATTTCGACCAGTTTCTAGAACCTCGAGGTCAACCAGTGCAGGTGTCCAGCGTAAACAAGTTAATTTTAGATGTCCAATCGAAGAAAGAGGTTAAGGGAAAAAAATAGCACACGTCAGCTTCAAGAAGGTCAAAGTTACTAAAATAATTATCAGAGAAGGTTCCAGGATTCTGGAATGTACGATCAAAGAAAGTATAAATTAAGGGAAAGTGAGTCAGACGGGGTCCTCACATAGTAGTAGATCTTGTAGAGCGTTGGTCCTCGCATAGTAGTAGATCTTGTAGAGCGTTGGTCCTCTCTCAGTAATGAGTTATATGTTATTAGCGGATCCATTAAGTAAAGTTTTAGCAGTTGAAGTTGAAGTTATACTAAGAGAAGTTTTATGTAACATTTAAGTTGTATTTATGAAGTATCAAGTCAAGTTGTAATTGAATTAAGAAGTTAATTTTGATGTGAAAGTTTGAAGAAGTTATTAAAGAAGTTTTGAAGAAAATACAGAGAGATGTTTCTTTCTTCATTTCATTGATTTGTCAAGTATTGAGAATATAATCCTCGGCAAATGTGTACGTCACACTCATGCCATAAATCTCAAGGCATAGATCTTATGGTATAGATCTCATGGCATAGATCTCATGGTATAGACCTCATGATATAGACCTCATGGCATAGATCTCATGATATAGACCTCATGGCATAGATCTCATGGCATAAATCTCATGGCATAGATCTCATGGCATAAATCTCATGGCATAGATCTCATGGCATAGACCTCATGGCATAAATCTCATGGCATAGATCTCATGGCATAGACCTCATGGCATAGATCTTATGGCATAGACCTCATGGCATGGGCGTAGTGAGGTAAACGTTCGCCCGAGGCTAGAAACTTTATTGGCGTCCCTCCCCCGGCCCCCCACTTTTTCATGAAAATCACATAGGGACATAGGCGTATAAATATATAATATTTAATAATAATATAATACTGTTGTAACCCTGTTCCTCCCTGACTAACCATTTTTTGTTTCCACGTGCAAAGGAGGGTGATTTTTGTTTAGGCTGTTGGGCGTAAATGACCTTGACTAAGAAAAAAATGTGTGAAGACACTTTAGTTATGATCGAGGATTTGTTTTGAACGGAGGATTGTTTTTCTTGAATCGGTTTTTGTGGATAGTTGTATGGACATTTGATTAGGTGAACTGTGAAATTATTTCGATTACTTGGATTATTGACTGTTCGTAGTGGATTGTGCTTCTGCAGCCAGAAGGATATCGGCGACCTGACAATCGGTGAGTTAACTTCCTTTAATCTACTCCAAAGTCGTAACAATACAAGTAACGTTAGAACCTCACTGAAATATCGACAATATTTTCGGCGCCTCACCGCGTGTGACACCAATCCCCCTGAGGATGACGCATGGGTTATCAAGCCCTTTACCCCTCCCATCACTACGCTTCAATCTCATGGGCAACCAACCTTATATCAACAAAGATATGACCGAACATTTCGGGACATATCTTTAGATAACAGGAAACAGATTCCATAAAGACAGCGATAACATTGCGTTTGAAGAGAGAAACATGAAACTAGGCTCATCCGAATTTCACAGGCCACACCTTCCTAGACGACCTCAAGTCCATGGGAACTAGCAGAGAACTGGCTGTGGGTGCCGTTTGTGACCAGTGTTTGTGTAGAGAGCTAGACCCCCTATGTGCTTAGGGGTTGGAGGGTCTAGGTCATAGTGATGTAAATAAGTATTAACTCTAATTCTCCGTATTATTTTACATGTTCCGAAGGAATAATAATTTTTTCCAATTTGTATTTCACTAGCCTGTTAAAATTAAACTTCAGTAATGGTTTTCTTTTAATCAGAAAATGTTATAATTAGTATGAATAAATGTATGCCCTTCTTTTATATAACACAAATTAAAGTTTACAAACCCAAAAATTAAGTTAATTTAATGGGGTGAAATCAACTATGGTTTCGTCAATCCGGAGGGAAAGAGTTAACGCTTGAATCGTTGATCATAAAGAGTCGCAAAGAAAGAGAGAAATCAACAATGGTCAATGTTTATATATCTATTTGAATTTTCAGAGTTCCCATCACAATGTCAGAAAAATGGCACATTTGAAAGATCGAGTTTTGAATGGCGTAAATAATAATTTAATCTCATTTTTTTAAAAGCTCCTTAAAGCTTAAAATTATAAATTTAGAATAGAAAAGGCCATAAGCTATTTGAATCTAAGTTTATAAGTCCAGATATTAGGCTATAGGTAAGTACTAAAAATATTTTCGTTTGGGGGGAGCCTAATCTATTGTTTATGTAACTAATAGATATATTCGGCCCTGGTTTGAACCTGTTAGCATGCAATCTTAACTAAACTAAAGGATTTATTTATGTACTTATTTATCTTGGCAGCTTGATGAAGTAGCTTAGCCTAAATGAGATCTCGTCGCATACCAACAAAAATGAAGGTCTTTAAAGCAGTGGTTATCACTCTGAGACCTTTTGGTGTTTTATAGAAGGTCTCCCTCATACACTTCCATGAAACAAACTTGAGCTCCTTAATGGGCATAAGCAGACAAGACTACAATATAAAAAAACATACATATATTTAGCTGGCAGGCAATATGGTGGCACTGTTTAGCATTAGACAGATGCGTGGGGATGGACACTCCTCCAGCAATGATATAAATTATCTATCCCGAACCAAACACCGCAAAAGCACGTGAAAGGGGATTTTTTTTTGTCCGGCACTTTTCTGGAAGGGAAAGATGAACTTGGACGCCATTTTGCCCTTAACGGCAGTGTTGAAAGCCGCTAGCAGCAGATAGTCTTTGAAAGAGGCAGCTGGAGAGCTCCCACGAAGGTCCCTGACACATATTTGAGGCCAAGAGAAAAAGCCCTTGCCGAAAATTTAAATAGACCCGTGGCGAAAACGGCTTTTTAAGCATTAGACAAAAATTCAGGTCGCAACAGGATTTGCGTACTCGTGTGAAACACTGCATTCATTGTTTTCAATCGAAGACATTGCCGTTTGCTGTGTTTATAGCGAAATAAAATGAACTTTTAAAAAAGTAATATTTTAACTATGGGTTGTCAAACCAACTTACTGACTAACTAATTATGATGGCTGCCTGGTCGTGCGGTTTGCGGACTAGACTGTCATTCAGATTTATCGACGGTCGAGGGTTCAAACCCTGCCCGCTCCCATCCCCCGTCGTCCTGCGGGAGGTTTGGACTAGGAAGTAAACTATCTTCAACTCTGAAGGAACATCCGAAACATGTCAAACATTTTTACAAACATTTGTTGTTTTTTTAATTCACTAATTGACTAAATGAATGACTGATTGACTAATTCACTGGCAGATGGACTAATTGGATGAACAGATTTACCTCTTTAACAGTTTTGCATTTTCCATCTACTATGAAAGTAATGGTAGTCATTCTAGGTGGAAAGCCTACTCTTATATCAAGTGAGTCCCACTGCGATTCTGAAATTCGATATTGTTTTCATTATAGAATATTTAATTGTATAGACAAATACGTTTAAAATGGGTCATTAAAACAACGGACAGGTTTTACAAACTATATATTCCTAAAGTATATTTAAGAAAAACACAAAATCTATACGTCTAAAAAATAAGAGTTTTTTCTGTTTTGTTTTGTTTAATAAAAAAAAAAGGTTTAGTTGAGTCTCATGCATTATAATACAAACACAGTCCCAATTTTCATGGCGATTGAAGCAAAAGATTTATTATTTTACAATGCCTTCAATTTCAGAAAATTTGATCCTGAACTGCATTGTTTATTGTTACTTTTGTTTTGAAGAGCTATACAATCTACTCACCAAATTGAAAGTTGTCACGGCTTGACTTGGTGACAAAACATCCCATAGTACTCTATCTACTGTTGTAAAGATTCAAACATAATAATTATGTCTATAACTTATGTAAGCTGTAAAAATACACTTTATATCAATCCGTAATGATAAGTTAATGTATGAAATATGTATACAGTTCATTAGAATTTCCATTTTTACAAAGCTTATATCAAAGCTCACTCTGTCTCCGCAAATCACTTTTGAATTAACGTCTGTATTATATAAGATAAGATAAGGATAAATTTAAAACGTTACAAAATTATTGTAGCTAGCAATTCTTCAATTAGTTGCTGGTAATTAATTATTTAGTTTGACACCCACACCGGAAATGTGTCCTTTAGTAAGAGTGTGAGAGAAAAAATAAAAGAGAAATTGCAAGGGACATATTACTCTGGCTACTATGGTTACTATGGTTACTATGTTTAAAATGGTTACTATGGTTACTATGGTTAATATGGTTACTATGGTTACTATGGTTACTATGGTTACTATGGTTATTTTGGTTACTATGGTTAATATTGTTACTATGGTTAATATGGTTACTACGCATGTCTAAATGCGTTTTTTTTTAAAGTAACGTCTGTATTTTATAAGATATAAGAAAAAGAGGAAAAAGAACAAATGAGATAAAGGGGTAGATAGTACAGAGACAGAGGCCACTGGTATTTTAAAGTTGTAGTAACAGATAGAGACTCTTGCGTAGCTGACATTTGTGTGAATTAGACCATTTTTCCCTTTGACAGCAATGTTGAAAACAGGTAGCAGGTCTCCAACGAAGGTCGCCCGACTCACATTTGAGGCAAAGAGAAAAGCCTTTGTTGAAGACAGGCTCAGACGACGAAATGGACATTTTAATAGACCCCCTGGCGGAAAACAGCTTTGGATTACACAAAATATCCAGTTCGCAACTAAGGTTTGCGTAATCATGTGAAATATTGCACTCATATTTAATCTCCATGATTGTCAACTGCATGTACAAAAGGTATTTGGTTGTTCATAAGGAACAGTAAATCTGTACCCATTACTTTCGAAGCAAAGTTTCGAGTTTTGATTTTAATAGCTTCTGTCTTATCGTCATCCAGACTTACTTTATTTAAACATTTGCTTTTATCATTAAGATGAGATTTTCAAATGAGATCTTATTAGATTATGTTGTTGCTATATTTTTTAGCTCAATCAAATATGAATGATAGCTGGGTCTGAAACTTTTAAATACTTTAAATTAAGTCACAGGAAATACTTATGTACGGTCGTGCAGTATTGCATAATGCTTGACGTCAAAACTAGTCTTTCAAAAAAAATCATGCAATTTTGGTGTAGTATTTCTGCCATATTTGTGACCTAGTATCTCCACCAAATCGAAACTTTTTTTAAAATTATTATTCTAAATGAATTGACAAACAATCAATAAGTGTAAGTAGTTAGTACCCTCTTTAAAATGTCATTAAAGTACGTATTGAACAGACTTGTCATAGACACAAAAAGTTCTAAAGATGTTACCTCCCCTTGATCAGTAGGGGGGAAAAAGTCTCATAGATTATTTAATGACAGAAATATCTGTTCAACACTTGACGTAGTGCTTGGGACAAGATCGTTGGACGTAGCAAGGCTAGAAAGGTGGTTTCGAATGACTTAACAAGTGGGAACACACCTATAAAGACTTTTACGAGAGGGTTTCATTTTCGTTTGAAAAGGGGTAATCCTTAGTGTATGCACATTTTTGATTTCAATGTAATTCTCATACATTTAATTTTTTTAAATAGTTTGTTAATATAAAAAAAAATCCATTATAGTCTCTTATGATATGAACATTAATATTAACGATTTAAACATGAAATTTCTAAATATTATTAATTGGTTAAAATTATAACCATCTTTATTTAACATCTACAGTATACAATGACTTTTTGACCGAGTCTAGACTACAACTAAAAGATCGACATTACTGAAAGCTCTTTTTCGACGTTATCACATCACATGACGTGTCGAATTTATTTTTCCATCTAAATACGGACGTGGATTCTGTATTCATTTACCTTATTAGCTTTGTCAAAACTACAATCTTCAACTTGGACTATTGTAGAGTAGGCCGAGGGAACTTGTGGTTGATGATGTGTACTTGTAGCTGCTGAGTCTACTTATAGAAGGTCAGAGGCTGGCAAGGAGTATGGGGCTCGTGAGATTAAATCTTAAAAAAAAAAAGATTGTACTTTCGAATGCATGATATAAATAAATAAATATATATAGGTATATAAAGTGTCATGCTTCTTCTATCCTCTTTGTATTTAATTAAAACAGTGAAATGAAACAATACATAGATTGTTTAGCATGCAAGTCGTGTAGAGAGTGTCCGCTCTTTATAGTTTCTCAATCAATGATTTCTCTAATGCTTTCTTTCTAAAACTGTGTTCCGCGTAACCCTAGTGTTCCACGAGGCCTGAATAGGTGTTCCGTAAACTACCGGAACAATTAACTACAAGGCCACCGCGTGAATGAATCTCTCTAAAAAATATAAGCAAAGTGTTCAGGTAAATATTCTGATAGAGCGAAACGTTCCGTTAAAGAGAAGGCCTAGGAAACACTGCTCTATTACAAAACTCAATTAAATTCTTCATGTGTATATACATGTTTTGGTATATGCTTGCGAAAATGTCAGGTCCATGTACATCGCATGTATATATGAAAACAAAAATAGTGTTATATTAACAAATTGATAAAACTTTCTTTTAATTTCAGTATTAATAAAAGTTGGAGAAAACAACAACATGATAGCATTGAACAAAAACATAAACATAAACAAAAACAGACAGACAGTTTTTTTACCTTTCGTCCAGGAAATCTGACTCGGAACATGAATACAAATGTAAATTATACACATCGAAACTTGTTTTGTATTTTGTTTTGTTTTGTATACACCGTGGTTACGGCCCTTGTTTCTTTTACAATAAGTTTTCACGGGAAACAGTTAATAACCTGAAATCTACTTGAATAGGCTTTAAAACAAGGCGCTATTCTGTAGTTAAACTATTTTAGTGTTACAATGGTACTTATAAAAAAAATGTTTTCCTGCCTAGATTCTACAAGGTTCTGCTCGGTATTAGCATAATCGATCCGGTGACGTTACAGTATTTCAAAGGATCATAAAAGGATATCGAAACCTTATTTCTAATCTATACAGGTTTATCAAATATGCATTGAATCCCATTTTCATTGTTAATTGCAAGGGAAATAATATCAATAATAACACAATTTATTAAATTATGCTAGGAGATGTCTTCGATTCCGATAATTATGAGCTCAGTGTTATACTTTACAACGCAGACCAAGTTGCAACTTGCCTATTTTGCTAGGTTTAATACATATAAACCTTTTATCATTAAGATAAGATATATAAGTTTTATTGATCCAATCAAATGGAAATCAAATGGAAATTCAGCTTGACTATTACTATTGAAAACCTCAGCGTAACTACCGTACAAAAACAAATTAGATGCCAATACAAACAACATTCAAACACGAAACACATCGTCGTCTATGCCTTTCTTCCAATTTTCAAATCTGTATCAAGTGAGCTTCGTGCAAGCTCTACGACTGCCAGCGATAGTAAAACAGCGACTAGGTTGATCCTTATAACGTTTCTGGTGAGGTGCCTATGTTACCTTGGCTGAGTTGATCCTTAGAGCGTTTCTGGTGAGGTGCCTATGTTACGTCGACTGAGTCGAGTTGATCAACATAGCGTTTCTGGTGAGGTGCTTATGTTAGGTCGACTGAGTCGAGTTGATCAACATAGCGTTTCTGGTGAGGTGCTTATGTTAGGTCGACTGAGTTGATCATCATAGCGTTTCTGGTGAGGTGCCTATTTTACGTCGACTGAAATGATCATCATAGCGTTTCTGGCGAGGTGCCTATGTTACGTCGAGTGAGTTGATCATCTTAGCGTTTCTAGTGAGCTGCCTATGTTACGTCAACTGAGTCGATCATCATAGCATTTCTGGTGAGGTGCCTATGTTACGTCGACTGAGTCGAGTTGATCATCATAGCGTTTCTAGTGAGGTGCCTATGTTACGTCGACTGAGTTGAGTTGATCATCATAGCGTTTCTGGTGAGCTGCCTATGTTACGTCGACTGATTTGAGTTGATCATCATAGCGTTTCTGGTGAAGTGCCTATGTTACGTCGACTGAGTCGAGTTAATCATCATAGCGTTTCTGGTGAGGTGCTTAATTTACGTCGACTGAGTTGATCATCATAGCGTTTCTAGTGAGGTGCCTATGTTACGTCGACTAAGTTGAGTTTATTATTATAGCGTTTCTGGTGAGGTGCCTATGTTACGTCGACTAAGTTGAGTTTATCATTATAGCGTTTCAGGTGAGGTGCCTATGTTACGTCGACTGAAATGATCATCATAGCGTTTCTGGCTAGGTGCCTATGTTACGTCGACTAAGTTGATCATCATAGCGTCTCTGGTGAGGTGCCTAAGTTACGACGACTGATTTGAGTTGATCATCATAGCGTTTCTGGTGAGGTGCTTATGTTACGTCGACTGAGTTGATCATCATAGCGTTTCTGGTGAGGTGCCTATGATACGTCGACTGATTTGAGTTGATCATTATAGCGTTTCTGGTGAGGTGCCTATGTTACGTCGACTAAGTTGAGTTTATCATTATAGCGTTTCTGGTGAGGTGCCTATGTTACGTCGACTGAAATGATCATCATAGCGTTTCTGGTGAGGTGCCTATGTTACGTCGACTGAGTTGATCATCATAGCGTTTCTGGTGATATGCCTATGTTACGTCGACTGAGTTGAGTTGATTATCATAGCGTTTCTGGTGAGGTGCCTATGTTACGTCGACTAAGTTGATCATCATAGCGTCTCTGGTGAGGTGCCTAAGTTACGACGACTGATTTGAGTTGATCATCATAGCGTTTCTGGTAAGGGGGTTATGTTACGTCGACTGAGTTGATCATCATAGCGTTTCTGGTGAGGTGCCTATGATACGTCGACTGATTTGAGTTGATCATTATAGCGTTTCTGGTGAGGTGCCTATGTTACGTTGACTGAGTTGATTATCATAGCGTTTCTGGTGATTTGCCTATGATAAGTCGACTGATTTGAGTTGATCATTATAGCGTTTCTGGTGAGGTGCCTATGTTAATTCGACTGAGTTGATTATCATAGCGTTTCTGGTGAGGTGCCTATGTTACGTCGACTGAATTGATCATCATAGCGTATCTGGTGAGGTGCCTATGTTACGTCCACTGAGTTGATCATCATAGCGTTTCTGGTGAGGTGCCTATGTTTCGTCGACTGAGTTGATCATCATAGCGTTTCTGGTGAGGTGCATATGTTACGTCGACTGAGTTGATCATCATAGCGTCTCAAGTGAGGTGCCTATGTTACGAAGACTGATTTGAGTTGATCATCATAGCGTTTCTGGTGAGGTGCTTATGTTACGTTGACTGAGTTGATCATCATAGCGTTTCTGGTGAGGTGCCTATGTTACGTCGACTGAGTTGATTTGATCATCATAGCGTTTCTGGTGAGGTGCCTATGTTACGTCGACTGAAATGATCATCATAGTGTTTCTGCTGAGGTGCCTATGTTACGTCGACTGAATTGATCATCATAGCGTTTCTGGTGATATGCCTATGTTACGTCGACTGAGTTGAGTTGATTATCATAGCGTTTCTGGTGAAGTGCTTATGTTACGTCGATTGAAATGATCATCATAGCGTTTCTGGTGAGGTGCCTATGTTACGTCGACTGAGTAAATCATCATAGCGATTCTGGTAAGGTGCCTATGTTACGTCGACTGAGTTGATCATCATAGCGTTTCTGGTGATATGCCTATGTTACGTCGACTGAGTTGAGTTGATTATCATAGCGTTTCTGGTGAAGTGCCTATGTTACGTCGATTGAGTTGATCATCATAGCGTATCTGGTGAGGTGCCTATGTTACGTCGACTGAGTTGATCATCATAGCGTTTCTGGTTAGGTGCCTATGTTACGTCGACTGAGTTGATCATCATAGCGTTTCTGGTTAGGTGCCTATGTTACGTCGACTGAGTTGATCATCATAGCGTTTCTGGTGATATGCCTATGTTACGTCGACTGAGTTGAGTTGATTATCATAGCGTTTCTGGTAAAGTGCTTATGTTACGTCGATTGAAATGATCATCATAGCGTTTCTGGTGAGGTGCCTATGTTACGTCGACTGAGTAAATTATCATAGCGATTCTGGTAAGGTGCCTATGTTACGTCGACTGAGTTGATCATCATAGCGTTTCTGGTGATATGCCTATGTTACGTCGACTGAGTTGAGTTGATTATCATAGCGTTTCTGGTGAGGTGCTAAATTTACGTCGACTGAGTTGATCATCATAGCGTTTCTGGTGAGTTGCCTATGTTACGTCGACTGAAATGATCATCATAGCGTTTCTGGTTAGGTGCCTATGTTACGTCGACTGAGTTGATCATCATAGCGTTTCTGGTGATATGCCTATGTTACGTCGACTGAGTTGAGTTGATTATCATAGCGTATCTGGTGAGGTGCCTATGTTACGTCGACTGAGTTGTTCATCATAGCGTTTCTGGTGAGTTGCCTATGTTACGTCGACTGTAATGATCATCATAGCGTTTCTGGTTAGGTGCCTATGTTACGTCGACTGAGTTGATCATCATAGCGTTTCTGGTGATATGCCTATGTTACGTCGACTGAGTTGAGTTGATTATCATAGCGTTTCTGGTGAAGTGCTTATGTTACGTCGATTGAAATGATCATCATAGCGTTTCTGGTGAGGTGCCTATGTTACGTCGACTGAGTAAATTATCATAGCGATTCTGGTAAGGTGCCTATGTTACGTCGACTGAGTTGATCATCATAGCGTTTCTGGTGATATGCCTATGTTACGTCGACTGAGTTGAGTTGATTATCATAGCGTTTCTGGTGAGGTGCTAAATTTACGTCGACTGAGTTGATCATCATAGCGTCTCTGGTGGGGTGCCTATGTTACGTCGACTGAGTTTATTTTATAGCGTTTTCTTGGAGGTATCTTTGTTACGTTGATCGAGTTAATAGTTTTTGCTTTTATAGGAGATGTGTATGTTAGAATTAATTTAATCTCGGCCAAAAAAAAAATCCTCTTGTCATGCGGTCATCCTCATACGGGATGTGTATGACCTATCGCATATGTTGAACGGTAATGTATTACTCTATAATGTTGAAACCTGAAGGAGAACTTTTGTTTAAAAAGTAGTCTTGCCAATTCTTGCTCATTACGGAGCGTATACACCTTTGATGGAACCCATGTGCCATACATTGACCTACAAGAGTGTTGTGACATGCTATTGACATTGATTTTTTTTTGGTAGGCGCAGAAACCTATACCGACCTACTGCAGACTTACTATGACCAAAGTCGCTGTTTGCTTTAACCAAACATTTGTTGTGAATTCTGAGATTTTTAATTTCTGGATATTTTGGGCGCCTCTTAGTCCACCCAACTCTAATGGGTACCTGACTTAAATTTGGGGAAAGTATAGGTGGTTGGGTGTTGTGTTGGTCATATGACACCCTGCTCGTTAATCGTGGGCCACAGACACACATTATAATTATCTGTCATAAAGATTGCAAGGTGTAAAAAGAGGAACTTGACTTTTGGTAGTACCAAGAAGAAACAATGTATTTTTTTCTAAAGTATTTCCTCTTTTCTAAAGATTGACAATTTCTCATTCTATTTTTTTCTTGTAATGATTTATCATTACAACGATTCTTTCTAGTGAACTTTGCACGGTCCAGTATTTTGTATTAACAGCCCAGCTAAAACGATTTCTCAGTTCGACTTTTTGTAAACACGTTTTCTACTTAAGCGTGATAAGAGCATAGAATAGATTGTCTGAATCAGTAGGAAACAAAAATATATACAACTGAGCACAGTTAAATACTAGATTAACACATGGACACGCGTAGGTTGTAAGTATCTCTATTTTTTGTAAGAACCACAGCAGTGTATTGCCCCAATCCTGCTCACAGTATTATTAAGAGGTTAATTGGCTTACGCTGACCAATACCATTCTTTACATCAAATGCGGTCCAAGGTGGAAAAGAAGTATAAGACTTTCATTCCTATTTTAAAAAAACAACAACACCAAACTATTAAAAAAAAATTTTTTTTAATATCTAAATAAAATTGCTTCGCAAATACACCGATATCCATAAAAAAGAATGTAGAAGTAATTTCCATGATTTGATATATAATATTACATAACGATATAAAATAAACTTAAGTACAAAACTTTATTTACGAATTGGTTTATTTATTTTTTTCGTGTTTTGTTAGTACAAAAAAATTATTGTTTAAAGTTTCAACTTGATATGACTATGGGTGTGGGAGAAAAACATTAATCAATTATCAAGACAGTGTTTCCCAAACTGTGTTCTGCGTGGGCTGAATGTGTGTTCCACAAACTACTGGAATAATTAAATAATAAGCCATAACGTAAATTAATCTCTCTCCAAAAAAAAAAAAAAAAGTACTGCGTTAACTACTGTAAGGAAAAAGTTTCCTATTAGAATAGTACTTTAAAAAATAAAATTTCAAAATCTTCTCTATAAAAATAAACACAAAACTAATGATCACATATTAATGAAAATAAATGGTTACAATTTATCTTTGACAATAAATAAATGTGCAAAGTTTCAACTCTATCTGATAATGGAAAGTGCGTACAAGATTTGTATCAGACAAAAAAACAAAAACAAGTATAAACCTTATCAAAAATGAAAAGAAAAGATCTTTTGAGGACACAGAATATTAATCGTTTTTTTTTTAATTATTATACTAGTTTTTTTTATCTATATAAACGTCTACATATATATATATATATATATATATATATATATTCTCAGTATTATATCTATTGATATTATATGCATATTATGTTGTTGTATGTATTTGCTTTTTATGGCGGCTCCTTTAATGGATGATGGATGTGCCCAGGAAATGTGGCACAAACCGCGCTATCACGAATCCGCCACTGTTTTACATACATCTCGATAATTATATTTAAACTTTAAAACATGTTGATATTGCATTAGCTTCTTGGAAGTTCTCATTTCCTACCTCTAAATGTATTCATATCATAATGATAAGGCTTGTCTTCGAGTCCGAAGATTAATGAGAGATGCAGTATTTCCCTTTGCTACTCAGCCTCAGCTGCGACCTTACATACCATGCCACATCCAGCGCAGGCCTAACCACTGTCCGCCAGTGATCGATTTAGATTTTCTTTTCGCCGTCTACGTCTGTCATATGCAGCGGATTGTCTTTTATTCTTTAATGTGTATCCCGCCGCCTTTGTGAGTGAACACCAGTTGTCTCGTTCTGAGGCCGCCAGAGGTGCTTTAAACATATAAAGCTAATATATTAATATATTAATATATAATATATGAAATCAATTAAAATTTATTCTTTAATCAATAATTCTCTTACATAGACTAATTAAGTTAAAAGTATACCATAGATTACTTTTTTTATTTAGTTAAATCAAGAATATTCAAGAAAGAGCAATATCGAACAGGTGAGTATTAATTTATAGAAATCTTACTTTTTAAGTTTACATTACGAGGTGTACAGTAAAGTAGGTCAAAGGCTAAAGGGAAACCACTGCAAAAAAACTTCATGCTTTTGTCAACAGGAGAGTAAAATGAAATACTACACACTTCTGTATCATTAGGTGTAACTGTGTTTGTGGAATGTTTAATATGTTTCTGATGTTTCTTCAGTGCTAAAGATAAAATAGTTATCTACATTCTAGCCCAGGTCTCCTGCCAAACGACGAGGATGGCAGCGGTCAGGGTATGAACCCGGAACCATCGAGAACATCTGAAAGAGATTCCAGTGTTGTGATTATACCACTCGGCCAGGCCGACATGCATGTATTAATATTGTCCGGGAGCTCATTTGAATGTGGTGATATCTGAATTTTAATTCATGTGTACATCTAAACCTTAAAGGAAACTAAAAATAGTGTGCGCTACAAACATTGGTAATTCTGCAGGATTTCAAAGGGGCAGCCATCTTTGTTAATATTTTGTTATTGTTTATGTTCCAAAGATAGTGTTTTATAAAATACCAAGAATTAACATTAATTCTGTGTGGGTTTCAAAGCAATGCTATTTTTTCTTTTAATTTTCACTTGGTGTCTATACAATACGTTTCTTATTGTTCTGCCTTCTTTTTAATTGTTAAATATTGTCTATATCTATTCTGATATAGAGAATCTATATTTAACTAGGCCTACAATAAATATCAGCACAGTTTATTACCAAAAATTAATTGACCTTTATTGCGTAAAAGAACTCTGTCATATTAACATAGTAATTAGTCTAGTTCTAGCAGTTAGATTATGAGTTTGATTAATAGACCTATTAGGACTAGATGATACCGGTATAGCTAGATCTAGCATATTTTTTAGCTTAAAAAATAAAAACAAACAAAACCCAAATCGGAGAGAAAACCCAAGATACAAGATTAGTCTAAACAATAACAAAGATGACTGCCCTTTGAAATCCTGCAGAATTAACCAAACATTTTCTAAATGTAACTAAAAAACTAGATCAAGATCTAGTGAAGACATATGTTTATATATATAGAGAGAGAATCCAGGTCACCATCACAACTGGGACATTTACCTATAGGCCTAGATCTATTGTAGACCATTACACACGTTGACACATTGTTGGTTGCACTAGATTTGGTAAGTTAAACAATGTCTTACGTTCTATGATATTGGTCTAGCTAGAAGAGGATATAATCTATTCATTTGAATATCCTTGTTTATAGGGCGGCTATATCAATCGACATCTACATCTAATGGTAGAGAAACTAGATCTAGATGTTATTTAATAAGTATAGCAAAGCGCATTATATTATATTATGTAAATAATTTAGCCAGGTATAATAGTACAATGTTTTCAAAAAGTAATTTGTTATCATGATCATAATAAACTCCAGCGGGTATATTACAATAAACAGTGTATTTCATCATGAACTGTAAAAGTCCAACAAAATCATTAACTATGAACATTTTTGGATCTTCGCTGTGTGTAATGAACATGAAAAACTCATTTTGTTTGGACCTTTCGCGTATGCTCCTATATCTGCGACTATGGATTTATAATTCATGAACATTGAACAGTGTATCTGATCATGAACTATATACAACTTCTCAATAACCGTGACTGCTCAACAGTATTTCATGGTCTGTACGTGGATGCGTTAACCTGTTTGTCTTGTGTGTTAGTGTAAATGAAAGTATAATCTTAATAAACCAGAGAGAGAGAGAGAGAGAAAGTGTTAAGAATGAGATAATGACATCTTGTATCTAAACATACATTTATCTTTCATTTACTTCATTTCTCTCTGTTTTAGGATTGACTTTTGTTCCAGCCAACAATTTTTAATAATGGGTCTCGGACAAGCAAAATTCGATTATGGTAAATTATTGTTTAAAAGTTTTTACTTTATTAATTCAATTATTTATTTATTTTGTCTTTAAATCGTTGCATGCAAATTGAATTTAAATGTAATACCATTTTATTGCCCGTTGTTTGATAATTATTTTATTATTTTGTTAATGACATACCCCTAGTTTGAGAGACACTTTCTCTGACCAATAGCCACTTCATAGCGATGATTTGTTATCGCAATATCATCGTTTGAATCCATAACTAGTAATTAGCTACCAATTATTAGCATTGGCACATACTAATTTCCATTTATTTCTTATAATTCATGTTGCCACTTTTAAACATTTTAATACCACGTCATCTTGTCATGATAGAGTGGTGGTCAGTTTGCGTCTTCTTGAAACTTTGGAGGAAGACGAAAGATGGGGAGGGTCATTGAGTTGGATGTTCAATAGGTATCCGTGCTGCCCCTCTTTGGCGCCCAGCAAGCATAACACTATTGGAGTCGTGATTCGACCTCAAGCCTCCTGTTAAGGTAGCCAAGCCGTAGCCAAACGGCATTTGCCTCTATATGTATGGCTTTCATTTTTAGATGGGATTGAATTGTTTAAACTCCTTCTGGTCAGTCAGTGACTTTGTGTAAGTTAAGAAAGTCTGTATTATTTATCTTCCTATTGAGGAGAGAATTTTCAATTTTTGGAGGTAAATTAATATTTTTCCGAAAATGGAAAACTTCACGAGATGGGAAGCACCACTACAAAATAAAAAAAAACAACAAAAAAAAAACGATGCAAACCTAATTATTCTTGTATAAAAATAAAGCATTATGTATATGTAGTACTATCTGTATAATATGAATGTGTCAGAACGATACAATATATAAAAAAGTCTAAACTTAATAAAGTACTAGACTCTTGGCATAAGTTCTAAATTTGAATATATTAAAACCATAGAAAGGAAATTAATATTTAGTTGTAATACAAAATATAATCCTGTCTTGCTCTTCACTACAATACTCTAATTCTCCCCTCTCACACACTCTCTCTCTCTCTCTCTCACTCTCTCATTCAATCCAATCATCCTATAACAACAGTTATCCATTTCTCTATCCAACTTTCACTTTCTTCCTGCTACCATTTTAAACATGTATCCACAATCCATTATCACGTGGAACAATCCATCTTATATCCACTTCTCACATCTATGCACTCAATAACCTATTTATATCTCCATATCTAGACAAGTTAATGTCAATATGTCAATTCTTGTCTCTCAGGTACTCACGAAACGGCTGTGTTCAAATCCGATGATGTAGCTGAGGCAGAGATTCAAAGCGACGGGTGCCAGAAAAATCACTCCAACTACTTGGAGGTCAAAGATCTTACTCTTGATTCTTTACCTCAAGGCTACCAAGAACCAGACATGCTAGAGCTGGTCAAGTCGTTGGCGTCGTTAACAGTTCGAATCTCAGTCATGTACAGCAGTCTAGAAAGAAGAAAGTTTTGGCAGGGGACAGAAGCCAGCTACCCGGGCTATAATTGTCGTGGGAGTGATACGTGCCTGACCGGAAGTGGTCGAATCTGTGACGTATATGAAGATACAAAATATGAGCTCACGTGTTTGTGCTCAGATTGTAAGGAACCGATCTCTGGTTCTGAAAGGCGAGCTGTCTGGCACATCTGGGTCTACAGCGCCACTCACGTGGTATACAATTCAGTCGAGGCGGAGAAGTCAGTCTTTAAATTATTTTACCACACGAGTGAAGGGAAAAGAAAAACTTTCTACGGGGTCAAAGTGCTTTGGTCGAATATTACAGGTGACCTCTGCCTGTTATCTTGTGTCACATGTGACAAAGAGCTGGCGGATGAGCTTGACCAATCATTAAAAGGACTCATATCAATCTGGAAGCGGATCAGAGAAAACTACAAACGAGATAAAACATTAGAAGACAATGCTAGGAAATATAAAGACCGGATTGTAGTGATAGTGTCCCACCCCCACGGAGGACCTAAAAAAGTTTCCTTTGGTCAATTGCATAGTAAAGAAAGGAAAAAAATAGGAAGCGATAATGGCTGGCATATTAACTATCTGGCCAATACGTGTTCTGGAAGCAGTGGTGCCCCAGTGTATCTGTACGGAATGGATTGGTTCAAGTCTGAGTATGTTCACAGTGGTTCCAATTCTGATGTGAACTATAGCACGACTTGGAGTCCTAAAGAGAAATAAGCGACCTTTTAAAACGTAGATCAACTTTGGTTTCCTCAGAAAAAACAACAAAGACCGTGCTTTAGTTATATCACTGCAATATAGACATAAAAAACACAAATAGCCTATAAACATTATAGTAATTGGGCATAGTAATTGTGATATTTAATATTGACAACATGGCGTAAATTGTGCCGATGTGCCAAAAAACAAAACTATCAAATATCATTCTAGTCTAGTATAGGTACTTTCAATTAAAAACTATGAAGAGTGTGAAATATTCTTGGAAACACAACTAAGGCAAATGTTTCTTTTTAGATTAATGAACGTTCAATAGATGCTGAAGAGGAGAATGAATTGTAAGGTGGTGTTCATTCTGACACAATAGTTTTAGAAATAACTATACAAATATATGGCCCCTTTTTGTCTCGGAAGGCAATGGATGCGACCAGATAAGTGCATGTGTATGCATCTGTTTCAGTGCTAGCTGATAGGGCAGCTTTCTATTTTTTTTTTCTTGATTAAGGTCGCTTAAGAAACGTAATAAAACCACAAAACTCGAATATTTATTTCGAGATTGTTTTTCTAATTTTACCTCCTAATACACCTATATATAACCTATAAACAAAAATCTTGTAATATTATAGTAGACTAAAAATTCTTAGTTGTTTGTTTTTTTTACCAATAAAAAAAAAAAGAATAAAAAAAAAGATTTAAAAAGGCAACTTAGTTACTCAGCAATACTGCAAGTGGTCTAACGAAAATATATATGTCTAGCTCTACATATAGAATCTTTTCTAAAAGAATCAAAAAGAAAATGACCGCAAATATATTTACCTCTATCCCCATATCACGCATAAAATAGGTCACAGCTGGGGCTCCGTAGCCACTGAAAATACTGCATTCCTCATTAATCTTCGGACTTGAAGATAAGTCTTATTGTTATTATTATCCTCAGAACGTAAATAGTTCATTTTAATTACTTTAATTCTGTTTGAGTTCAAAACAGACATTTTAGCTGGAAAGAACAAAATGAAGTAAAAATAAATGACTCAAATGTCTGGTTTTTTTTTTTTTTTAACTATGTTGATAATGACGAGAGTGTCAATCTATAGAAGGAAGGAACTAAACAACAGACTTGTATAAATGTTATATAGTTTTTAACTGTTCGTGATAGCCAGTGTTAATAATAGTCCAAAAGTCGAAGTCCAGAGTACATATCAATTATTACATATGTTTTATGTCGTTGTTATTTCTATATTGCATTTGTTGTATAGCAATAGATATTATTAATAACGTTCTTTTGTTTCTTGTGTATTTGTTTTTCTGAGGGTTAAAATTGGTCATTCCATAAAGTTAGAAAAAGACCATTTAGCCCATTTACAAAATAAAAGTTGTGGCATCAATAATAACCTTGTATTTTTAAATAATATTTAATAGACTGTTATTTCCATTGGCTATACAAGATTGATATAAATAAATATCAATATCATGTTGAGAAAAAGTTATATGAACACTGCGTTTACATTGTGTTGAATAAAACAGTAACTAAGTCAAATAATGTTTTTTTGATTGTTCCTTGTCTTTGATTTCACTTAGTTTGTACTCTGCAATATCTAAGTCACAGCATACATGTAATTCTAACATCTAAAGATGAAATTGATATTTTCAGAAAGGGAAAAATACTAACAACCAATGGAATTCTTCTTCGATCATATTTTTATGTTGGAGGGTTTGGATAACAAACACAAAATAGAGAAGTGAGATTGATAACAAACGAATATTCACATTTGACTAGGGTAACACCATTAGTAAAATCACTAAATTTAGAAAGCCTTCAGGACAGAAGACTCAAAAGTAAAGTAGCAATTATACATAAAACACTGAACCATAATCTTCAAATACAAAAACAAAATTTAATAAAATACTCTGAAAGACACAAAAATAAAGGCACATTCCTCGTCCCATATGCTAGGACAAATGTGTACAAATACTCCTTCTTTCCTAGTGCTATTAGAGCATGGAATGGGTTGCCTGAGCTAGCCAGGAAAACCAGTGACTTGGCAGAATTTAAGTCATTGGTTAATATGCATGACTAAATGCATGACGCGTAGGACGTAATCATCTTCTTTTTTGAAGTAACGTCTGCATTATATAAGATAAGAAGATAAGTTGTCCCAGGGGACAAACTGCATAATGGTTTCCAGATCAAGCAGCTCTCTGCACAGAGGTTTGGGGGGCCACTGTATATTTCGGGCCATTCAATAGAGTATTTAGCTTTGAAAGACCTGATCAGCATTTCTCTACAGACGCTATAAAAGATATATCTCGTTATACCCTCCTTCTGTCTGTGGATCACCTCACAGAAATGAGATAAAAGACCGGGTATTAGTTATGGTCGGAACGATGTCACCCACACAGCAGTTTCCCCCCCCCCCCCCCATCTTCAAGAAGTTTATGTATTTAAAGGAACGTCGTGTCGATATAGATAAGTTGGTAATTATCTTATCTTATCTGATACAGACGTTACTTCAAAAAAGAAGATGATTACGTCCTGGTCGTTGTGCTGTCGACGTGATATGTTATACACCAAAGTAACATTTGTTTAATCGAAGATGGGGAAAAAATGTCACTTGGAAAGTTTAAGGTAGAAATGTATTTATATAGAGATCCACGTCTACGGTCTATATTTATAAACGCAAGCGCTTATCAGTGCATTAACATCGATCAAGAGCGCTAGTGGTTTAGCTATACAACTAGAAGTGAACATGAAAAGAGGTTTTATTTGTAGTCTACATGACGTGGAAGAAAATAGTGTCAACGGGTTAATTGAAGCTATGCGACGTCCTTCACCTTCTGTTTCCACCAGCTACACATGTGTTTCTGTATCGTTGCGACTACTGGATACACAGAAGCAGGTTACAACTGCAAGCATTTTCATTCATTGGACTGACCTACATTTGTAGCTACAGATTTTAAACGTAAAATGTAAGGTCCTGCGACATACATAGACCCGATCGACTCATTGATCTTGATCTTGTGTTTTTTTTCAAGTCTTTGATAACTCGGAACAAAGTTAGGCAAGGGGATTAACTGGTTTCGTTTTCAAAGACAGTAAAAAGTTAAAGAATACGCAGGTATTTTCTTATTTGTTTCTTTGTCATATATCTAGGTTTATTCCTTTGCGTTGTCTACAAACAAAATCTGTTGTTTTTGTTGAAATCATTAGGTGTTGATAAGTACACTATTATTAATATCTCAATGCATGGTCATTTAGTACAATTACATTTGGTAGGATGTTTGAAGTTTTCTAATTTAAATCAATGTGCAGACTTTATATTTGATAGAGAGTTTAAGATGTATTCTTTTTGCTTGTAGTGTATCTAAACTAGAAGTCTACTCTATGGTGTTTTAATTTCAGCCAAGTGGATTACCGTAGTAGCTAGACCCTTGCCTACAGATAACTGATGAAACTTTAGGTAAAAAGGTAAATGCAATTAAAATTTGACTTAAGTCATCGAAGCTTAATACTGACTTCTTGTATTGTACTCATCGATACTCTAATAAAAAAGATAAATTGCTGTACTCAATATGATATAGAATTAGTGTATGTCATTTTAATTTTTTGGAGAATTTTGTAGTTTTCTCTAAAAACAAACAATCCCAAATCATATATTAAAAAAAAATAAATTAATGATTATAAGGGGTATAACTGCACATTATAATTTGCTGCTTTCTTAACAAGGTTGTTCCCCAAATGTGTACAGTAAAGTTCTCCTTTCAGACCTTGCGATCTATAGGGAAGATGATGTAAAGGTCATTGGTTTCTGTGGCCCACGGTTAACAAGAGGTTGTCAAGCGATTTTAATTTTGAGCAACTATTGTCAGGTGCCCATTAGAGCTGTGTGGACTCAGAGGCGCCCAAAGATTCCAAAATATTCCAGTCTTCACAAGAATTCTTTACCTCAGTGTATGGTTTTTTTTTAATACTCTTCCTATCAACTTCTATCTGAATGCCCATGTGTGTCTTAAATTTCGACCACCTTTTAGCTCACAAAAAAAAGCTGCTTTTGGCATACGTTTGTCTCCCATATGGGAATTGTGCCCTGCCCAGCGTAGCTGTCGGACCATAAGAAGTCCCTCTATGCTGTCCTAACCGTCGTTTGCAATTACATCGTTTTGTTGTGCCGTCTTGCCACAGTATGTTTATGATGGAGCGCATGCTTCTTTGGTGAAAGAAACTAGTATTGAATAGTATGATTATAAAGGGGATAACTGCACATTATTATTTTTTGTTTTCTTAACAAGGATGTTCCCCGAATGTTTACAGTAAAGTTCCCTTGCGAATTTTACTTTTCCCCAACTAATGTCAGGTGCCCATTAGAGCTGTGTGGACTCAGAGGCGCCCAAAGATTCCAAAATATTCCAGTCTTCACAAGGATTCTTTACCTCAGATTTGGAAGTCAAGCGCTTTACCCCTCAGCCACAGCGCCTAAGTGTATGGCTTCTTTTATACCCTTCCTTTCAACTTTTCTATCTAAATGCCCATGTGTGTGTCTTACATTTCATTTGAAAAATTAGTTATCAAACGTCTTCTTCTTCTCCCCTCTCTTACATAAATGAGGTTTGGGTGTCACTGTGTGCTAGGAGGCAAATTGACTCCGACTTCAGCCTGCTTTTCTTTTTGGGTGTGCTTGTCGATTTATATTTTGTTTTCGCCGTCTGCGCCTGTCCACGGCAGCTGATTATCTTTAGGTCTCAAATGTGTATTCCGGACCTTTGTAAGTGACCTTCAGCTGTCTTGTTCTGATACCGCCTGCAACAATATGCTTCATTCTATGTCAGTTAAGAAAGTTGGCGTTTAAGTTGGTCTTTAAAGCGTTTCGGTGGGGAGCCTCTGCTACGTCGACCACCTTTAAGCTCACCAAAAAAAAACTGCTTTTGGCATACGTTTGTCTCCCGTACGGAAAACATGCCCTGCCCAGCGTAACTGTCGGACCGTAAGAAGTCCCTCTTTACTGTCCATACCGGCGTTTGCAATGACATCGCTTTTGAAGTGCGGTCTTGCAACAGTATGTCTATGATGGAGCGCACGCTTCTTTGGTGAAAGAAACTAGTATAGTATATAGTATATTGTATAGTATAGTATAGTATAGTATATAGTATAGAATAGTATAGTAGTATAGTATAGTATATTGCTTCTTCTGTTTCGGAAGGTGATGGATGCGCCCAGATCTAATAGGTCTGACTTACGGTACTCTTCTGGTAAATTATCTAGACTCATATTTACAGAATAGATGATGCATTACTTCAAATGAAACTATGGAAAGAGAGAGATAGAAAACGAGAGTGGGAAAATGAGGGAGAAAGGGATGAGAGGGTGTGGGAATAGTATAAAAACAAATGCAAGTTGTTATTTTTTTCTCTTTTCAGTACTGACCACACAATGAACTCATGGGTCTGTTCCAAACAAAATTTGATTATGGTAAGTCCAGTAAACAAAAATATTCAATGTTAATTTTATTCTTCTCTTATTGTTCTAATAAATAATACATTTTATGCTTAAGTAGAATGGCCACTGGTGTTACCAGTTAGATTGAATTAGTTACTGTAGCGGTGTATGTGCGATAAGTTAAACTTAATTAGTTACTGTAAAGATGTATTTGCATGACGCGTATGACGTCTGTATTATATAAGATAAGATATAAGATGTGCTATAAGTTAAATAAGTTATTCTAACGATCTTTGTGAGTTGAAGTTAATGTATTTTCACAGTGCCTTGATAAGAACCTGAATGCTCCGGTGTACTGTCTTGATAAAAACCTTAACGGTCTGGTGTACTGTCTTTATAAGAACCTAGATTGCACTGTCTTGATAGGAATCTAGATTCTTGAGTGTAATGTCTTAATAAGAACCTAGATGCTTAGGTGTATTGTCTTAAAAAAAACTAGATGTTTGGGTGTACTGTCTTGATAAAAGCCTAGATGCTTGGGTGTACTGTCCTGATAAGAACTTAGATGCTTGGGTGTACTGTCTTGATAAAATCTTAGATGCTTGGGTGTACTGTCTGGTGTTTAACAATTGCGTGAATGAATAAGAAACACACATCGTCACTAAAGGGTTGATACACAATAACTAAGTGCAAACTTGATGTAACAGAATAACGAAATTAAATACAGAATGCGCCACAGTCTCGACAAACTTACTTCAACTATCACCCACAAGGCATCTTTTAGGTTACATTATGACAGATCAGCTCGTCATTCATCAGTATATACCCCCCCAAAAAAACACTTACCTTTCTTCGTTGTTACCTTGGAAACAAACACAGACTCTCCATAACACTATGTTTATTAAAATTGTAAACGCACTTATTAACTGAACAAATCTTTTTGTTTTTCTTTGACAGGGACCCATGAAACTGGTTTTCCGAAGGCAGATGACGCAAACAGTGAAATGGAACTACCTGATAACTGCCATAAAGATCACACAAAATATATTCTGGTGACCAGACTCCGTCTCGAGAATTTACCAGAAGTGTACCGGGAGCCAGACCTGTTCGATCTGATACAATGTATAGGCGAACTGACTGTCAAAATAATTGTAAAGTTTTGCAGCGCAAAGAGAAGACAGTATTGGATGGGGACAGAAGCAGAGTATCCTGGCTACAAAGATCGGGGAGGCAAAAGTCGACTCATTGGAAGTGGTCGAATATGTGATGTGGTAAAGGTCGAAAACGATGAGATGAAATGCCCTTGTAAAGATTGCAAGAATGCTAACACTGAAAAGCGTGATGTCTGGAACATACATGTGTTTACCGCGACTCACGTGGTCTATGATTCCGAGGAAGCAATACAATCTGAAGTTAAAATTATTTACAATAGTAGCGACAAAAAGGAACAAATATTTCACGGTGTTAAAACAATATGGTCTAATGCGTTGGGGGATCTCTGCGTGCTGTCGTGTGTGACCTGCAATCAAACGTTAGCCACCCAACTGCTTCAAACAATTAAACAGTTTAATATTCTTTGGAGTCGCATCAGAGTAAACTACAAGAATGATAAGAAGTTGGAGTCCAGACAGAGGAAATACAAAGATAGGATTGTGGTGATTGTGTCTCATCCTCACGGTGGTGATAAAAGTGTTTCCTTTGATAAATTAGAAACTCGTGTAGGGAAACGGATTTATCTCGACAGAGGCTGGCATTTAAACTACAAGGCTAGCACCTGTACTGGAAGTAGTGGAGCCCCTGTTTATCTCTACGGAATGGACTGTTTCACTACTGAGTATGTTCACAGTGGTAGTAATGGTGATTATAATTACAGCACAACTTGGTGCCCGAAAAGAACTTTATGAACTCAAAAGTTTTTGTTGATTTCATTGTATTAAAGGGAATAGTTTTGTTATTATTTTTTAAAAATATGAAACAAAAAATAATAATAGTAATTGATCACTAATAGCAGAATGTTCAGCCTTTTCAGAATCTGCCTACCTAGGTCGCCATAACCAAGTTTCAATGTTAATTCACCAACACCTGGCTTTCACACATACACACGCACGAACACACACACATATATATATATATATATGTAAATATATACAAATTAAAACAATAAATATAATAACTCAAAATTAAAGTGTTTTAACGATCCTTTTTTTTTCCAATTTCCTCCAGGCGAGTAAAAATTACTTTTTTAAAAACTATCATACATTAGTTATTGGGGACCCCGGTTCAAATCCTGGTGAAGACTGGGATTTTTAATTTCGGGACTTTCGGGCGCCTCTGGGTATACCCAGCTCTAATGGGCACCTGACATTAGATAGGGAAAGGTGGTTGGTCATTGTGCTGGCCACATGACACTCTCGTTAACCGGGCCAAAGATTCAGATGGCCTTAACATCATCTGCCCCATAGATCGCAATGTTTAAAAGGGGAACTTTATTTTTTGACTTTACTTACTAGAAGTTATAATTAAACAAAAAAAAAGATTTCCACTTCTTAAGGGAGGTATCGTCTTTTTCAAAAGCATTGTTTTTTTACTTCCCAATCGTTTAACAACTAACTTTCTGCATTTTAAATTGGAAGAGGGGTAAGGGCATATGATATAACTATCTTTTACCTCTGGCTTAAAAAGATTAACCAAGAACAGAAACTCCCCAAATTTAAAATATCTCAGAGGTATTAATTAAACATGGGAATGTGAAACTCTGTATAATAATCAATGTAAAGATTCATTTAGGATATTAATATAAGTATTTCAAAACAAAATATTTAAATAGTTATTTTGAACAAATGTTCTCTAGCAAAATAGCATGTTGACGCTATCAAACCTATAATATGTTTTGATTAGTCGATTCCTAAACCCGACATCAGATACATACGAGCATGTCAATTAAAAAAAAAAAGTCATCTTATTAAAAGTTAATAGTTTATGGTGTATTTTATCATGAACTTACCATCCATCCATTCCAGTGGCGCTACAGCCCATCGAGGACTCTGGCCTACTTCAACACATCCTTCTCATTCAGATCTCTCTTATGACCTTACCAGAGCTTTTCAATTGCTGTCAGGTGCAGTATATATCCACGGTGATCCGATGGAAAGCTATTTAACCTGTTACGCCTGAAAAGACGGCGTATCTTGATTAGGTAACTGCTGTTCGCCGATGATGCGGCACTCATATCTCATTCACAAAAAGGATTGCAGAGGCTTGTGAATGCCCTGGCAGATGCTTGTCAAGGGTTTAACATAACAAAAATCCTCTTCAAGACCGAAATCTTAGCACAAGATACCGGCGGTACATATTACAAATCACACACTTACTGTGATGCAAGAATTCACATTCTTGGGAACGACAATAGCCAGAAACTAACTTAGATTTAGAAAACGAGTTTACAAAAAGAATATGAAAGGCTTCTGCAGCAATGGCAAAACTCTCCAAACGCGCGTGGGAAAATACAAAATTGATTACGGCAAACAAAATCATATTTACCAATGCCTGCGTTCTGAGCACACTTCTCTATGGCAGTGAGTGCTGGACAACTTTAATGCTTCAAGAACATAAATACAATAACTTCCACCTACGCTGCCTGAGACGTATACTGTGCATCTCTTGGAGGGACCATGCCTCCCACCAGAACGTTCTGAAACGGGTCAATGTGCACAGGATCTATGCTCTTCTTACACAGAGAAGACTACGCTAGCTCGGACATGTCACTCGCATGCCAGATGGAAGAATCTCTAAAGACATCATATACGCTGAGCTTACAGAAGGAGTCCGACCCAAGGGCCGCCCAAGACTAACCTAAAGAGATGTCTGCAATTGAGACATGAGAACCACGGGCTTCGACCGAACAGCATGGAGACAGACTTTATGGGCTGGTAAAAACTTTGCCTAGAGCAAAAAAAAAAGAAGCTGCAGCAGTCAAGACAACGAGAAAGAAAGCTGACCTGATAGCTAGTCAGCTGGTCCTAGGACAGATGCATGAACATGCACGAACTGTGGGGAACTCTGCCGCTCCAGAATAAGCTTGATTAGTTATTCCAGATTCTGCCCCGTCTCTTCCGAAACAGAAGGAGCCATATAAATATATTATTGAGTCTGTATTCCTGAAATATTCTTCATTGAGTTCCGAACTTAAATGCATGCTAAATGTGTACTAAATGTGTACTAAATGTGTAATGTAGCAGAAAAGATCTGCATTAATATATTCCCACATCTATAACCATTACAATGGTATTTCATATTTTATTCATCGAATATGTATAGGACTTGTTGTTGGTTGGTTGGTCATTAGTTTTTTTTCTCCAAATAATGAGTACACCTGAACCAATGTAGGTGTATCATGTTTTAAATAAATAAACTTTAAATGAAAAGACTTCGCTTGTGAATAAAACAATATTATTTTTTAACAATATGCACACATTTAATTTGAGTTAATAATAATAATAGCAATTTTATTTACAAAGCGCTGTTAACAAACAAAATGTACTCTCAAAGCGCTCTGATAACATTATAGACACAAACACGAGAGCTAACATGACACACTTTATAGAGGTAGGGGTATAAATCTAATAATAATAAATTAAACTGATATTTAAACTTAACTCACAACAAAAACACGTCTTTGCTCTTTCATATCTCTAGATTGTCTCTAGTTTCATATTTGCATTACTCTGGACACTATTGTAATTTCATCATACTCTCGCCATAGCCACAAACCAATCGTTAACTTTGTATCATCGCAACCTTGGAAACACGCACACACAAGGGCCTGACTTAGGCATAGGCAAATAGAACTTATAAAAATTTATGTAGAGAAGAAATTGTTAAACATGTGCCCCATGTCATTGTTAGATTATACTAGCCTGACTAGGTTTTAAATAAAATTGTGAAATTTTAATTTTTCGATGTTTATTTTTTATTTTTTTTGAGGGGGAAGCACCAAATTCCTTTCACCTAGGACCTCCTATTATCTAAGCCGGCCCTGCACACCCACACAGAGACACACCATAGTTCATAGGAGGCCTACATTTGAACTTAACTTCGCTTGCCAGAGAGGACCGCCTGGGTGAAAAGGGACACTGAAGGGACTGTACTACCTATTTTGTTTTACATATGATTGGCTAAGTTCGCAGGAGTATTGCAACTAATTGCAAGGGATCAATTACTGTTTCTATTGACACAGTAAATATTAGAAATAGAATCACGCGTAGCATGGAGTAAAAGCGTATTTAGGTCTAGATCTATATTTTTTTACGTTCTCATCGATCTAGAGCTCTAGTCCTAGAGTCCTAGACAATAGACTGCTAATAGTAACGGCAACTGAGGAGTGGTTCTAGTTGCTGTTTCTTGTTGTTCTAGGCCAGTGGTCGGCAATCTTTAGAGTCGGAAGAGCCAAAAATTAGAATTGACAAAATTTTAACTTTTTTTAAAGAGCCACACTATTTTTTTCTTGCCAACAATAAATAGTACTTACACACTTTGTTTTTTAATGAAGAAAAAAAAGACACTTTTGTATTCCTATGTAAGTAGTTTAAAAAATAATAATAATTTAGGAAACAACTAAAACAGTTAAACATTTACTAACATTACTAACGTGTACTTCAATAACAAACAATCAAGCCAATTGTAACAACAACTCTGCAAGGTTCTAGAAAGTTTGGATACATTTAGCTCATAGCGCGTTTTTAGTTTCAAACGCGACTCTAAATTTTCATTTTTCAGTTGGCTTCTTGCTTTACTTAAAATTATAGTTTTGCAAGAGAACGCTTTCTCGCACGAATATGTCAATCCAAAGATAGCCAGCACTCCAAATGCCAACTTCTTCACCGGACTGTAGCAATCTGGAAGACTATTCAACTCATCAACTCGCGGCATTCCTTTTAAAGCTGTCCACTCGTGTTACGTAGGCTACATCAGTTCTGCACCTCCAACTCTTCCAACCTTTACTTTTTAAATCGATCAATTGCATGTCTAAAGATCTGTTATCAATTCCAAAATGATCAATGTGGATTTCGTTACAATTTGTGTTGAGAGGATTTACTTGGAATGACAGAATGGTTGGTTTTGAACTGCTCAAATCTATCAAGAAATTCATCTTAGATTTTTTTTTACAACTGTGCTGAAATAATTCGTGTCAAAAGTTGCACTGATTCTGTTTTAGACATTGAAAATAAAGTAACTAGCCGCTCTGAAATATCTTCGGCAAAAATAATTTATTTGCAATCATTTGTTGTTCTCTATTCAGGGTGAGTAACGTCTTTATCATTAAGGAATGTATTTATTTCATTCAAGCACAAAACAAAACGTTTTAACCTTTGGAAAGCTATTGCACTTTATTGGGAAGAAAGAGTCTCAATTTCCTTCAAAAATTCTTTAAACTGACTATGGTAGAGTGCTTTTGACAAGATGCTGTTAACAATCTTCTTTACCAAATTTATGACCTCAACTATTTCAACTGAAAATGTTTGAGCACAAAGCGCTTTATGGCTTGGTTTATTATGCAGTGAAACGTAAGAATTTCATTGTTTATTTTGCTCCGTAGCATCGATGTTGCCCCTTTATTTTTTCCTGTCATGTGGCTCTATCACTTGCTATTGACACGATTTTAAATAAAACGAGCTTAATGTTTTCAAGGTATTTTTGCACGACATACGTGCATCTTCTCGTTATTTTGTCCCAAGGGCGGTAGCATTCTCAGAAGTTCTTCTTTTGGACCTTTGGGAAGACATATACCTGACAAAAATGGGCAACTTTTGCCGTGTCTTTATGTAAGTAATAAGACAGAAGAAAGTAGAATATCTTCCGCCTGCAAATATGTTACATTTGAAAACATGTTAGCTATTCTATCTTGTACTGTTTTAGTAGATAGTGGCAAATCTTTGATTTTTTTATTTCAAGATTTCTGTTGTTTTTTTTAAATCACGAAACAGTTCTTCAGATGCACGAAGGAAGCAGTCTTTGACAACTTGAAATGGTTTGCATTTTTGTGCAATTTCTAGTGGTACCGCAAAAGCTTGCCATAATATCATTACTTGTAGATTGTTTCTAACTTTGAGAAGATAATCGCTTTTAACTCATTTACTTGATACAACAAACTATACGTCCCAGCCAAAGTCAGTGGTGAAGATGCCAATTCATATTGCGTCGAAAACGAATTAAAACTTACTTAGAAACATTCGACGACGAAGAGCTTCTGATGTGCTGACAACAGTGACGATGCATGTAATGGGGGAGGGGCGTGGTCAAAAGCGAGCACAAGTGGCTGAGAGATATATACGGTGCCTAATCCTAATTCAACGATTCAAACTTTTCAAAAAAAAAAATTCCGATAAAAAAAGAATATTTGCGTATGGAACTAAAGAGCCGCAGCTTCACATTCAAAGAGCCGCATGTGGCTCGCGAGTCGCAGGTTTCCGACCCCAGTTCTAGGCAAGCAAAAAATAAAATTAGGTCAAATGTGAATTAAAGCATTGTAACGACCTTTACCTTATCTCCTCCAACTACACATGTGTAAACAAGCGTATTATTGCGTGGTATAATTCATTTCAAGAGACAATGCGTTTTCTTATAATGTGTTTTTATTCAAAGGAATAGAGTTCAATAGACCTACATTAGTGTTTGCACATAGATCTAGATTTAGATTTTGCATTCTTTAATTCTTATGATTCCAGAACTCGTATGATGTTAGGCTAATTATAATTTAGTCGCGTTTGTTTTTTTCAAGACATTGGAAGTATGCCTGATGAGTAAACATTTCACAGTTTTTTTCTTATTAGTGGTTAAGTACTAGACCTAGGTATATATTTAATCTTCATTTATACACTTCTAGTTTTCTACTTGTTCTGATTAGTATTGAGTGACTGAGTGGTTAAGCGCTTGGGCTTCAGAACCTGGGGTCCCTTGTTTTGAATTTCAGTGAAGACTGGGATCTTCACCTTCGGGATTTTTACCTTGCCCCTAAGACCACACACCTGTAATGAGTACCCGACTTTAGTTGTGAAAAGTAAAGGCGGTTGGTCGTTGTTTTGGCCACATGACACCCCGCTCGTTAACCGCTGACCAAGGAAACAGATGACCTTAACATTATCTGCCCTATAGACTGCATGTTCTGAAAGGGGAAGTTTACTTTTGCTATAATATCTTTGCAAGTGACTAAATATTGGGCCTACTGAAGTCTACATACATTAAGTAATTGTGTTATATTTCCTAAGATCTTCAAGTAAGACTTCAACAACTTTATTGATTCGTATTGAAAATGTGTTTAAGTTCCGGACATATCAATATGCAAATATCTCATTCTAAGGAAATATCTTGAGCTGTTTTGTTTCTATATAAAGCAGTGTCTACTTCAATATTGTAGACGGTTGTTGACTTGTAGTACTACTGGTAAACAACTAAACAGCTGTAGGCGTATTTTATTTTTACTTGTAAAAACTTGAACTAAATTGAGTAACTTCTTTGTAAACAGTTCTAAATTTAACTTATATTTCAATATTGAGATATTAAACTTGAGATGAAATGAAATAAATATAGTAGACTTTAGTAATAATATGAAATGGTATTTTAACTAAAATAAATCACAAATAAAAAACATGTTATTTCACTCTGGCATTGTATATTTCTTTTTAATATTCCAGATAGCTGATGACAACACCGCTTTTCGTGCATCATTCACACTATATAGCCACCAACCAATCACTAACTTCTTCTCACCATCACCATAGAAACACCCACACACACACATACACTCCATTATATTCAGTGATTCTTTGCATTTGAATTGTATTCCCTATTAATGCAATGATCTAGAAAACAATTATAATATTATAACTGGTTTCTTAATTAATAATTTCAAATTTTGTTATTAGAATTGAATATCTCCATAATGCATAATTCAACATCTAATTTATATATAGTTTTATTTTGTCTATATAAAACGTATAGTAGAAATTGCAGAATTAAAAAAGACAATTAAATGAAATTTGGACCAAACAGTGTTAGATAATTTAAATTATGGCTTTATTTCTTTCTTGTCGATCAGGTACATATGCTTTACCATTTGTGTGCTAACATTGTAAGTAATGACATTAAAAAACATTTTAGGTGGAAGAACATGTAAAATAACGTCAACCTAAAAAAAAATATAAATAAATAGATATATAAATATATAAATATATGTATGATGAGCTGATACATTATAATGTAGCAAATTGATAAGAAGGGGAATAATCTATGAATACAATTTGCCTTTTACTCAACAGAGTTACTCTACGGTCTACTCCTGTATTCGTTTATTTCTCGTTTGTCGTAAAATATTTTACATGTTTCAGATGTTGAAGATAGATTTGAAAGAGTCTCTTGGTGTTACAGAATATGTTTTATATATAATTGGTATATTCCTATATCAAATTATCTTTAATACTTTATTAAAAAGAATTGTATTTCATATTTTATAATAATATAGATAATAATAATAATAATCTTTATTGTTATTGGTACGCTCAATTAATTAAAAATATATTTGATACTTGATATTTCGTAGCCACTTATGTTTTACACTTCACTATGAATTGAATCAACATATGTAACTCATACGTTATATATGATTTAGAATGTCAATATTATTAAATTGCATTTACATGATTTAGGTTTAAACTCTAGAATCACGATTTAACAACTAGTTTAGTGACAAGCCTGCTTTATTCTCCTGTGCTATCTCGACGGGTGTTGTCTGTTGACAGAAAGATAGAGAGGTAGAGGACAGAAAGAGTGATGCACAAATACGACTCTATGAAAATGGATTTTTTTTCTCTTTTCAGGAATAGAGTTTGTACTAGCTACCATTTTATCTAATGGGCCTCTTCCAAACGAAATTCAATTACGGTAAGTTTATTAAAAATAAAAACAATTCTAATTATTTTTTGTCCAATTAAAAAAAAAAAGACAAAATAATTTTCTGTTTCATAATCTAAATCATACTTCCCTAGTGCTTATAAGAGCATGGAATTTGTTGCCTAGCCAGGAGAACCAGTGACTTAGCAGAATTTAGATCATTGGTCAATATGCATGACTAAATGCATGACGCGTAGAGCGTAATCTTTTTTGAACTAACGTCTGTATTATATAAGATAAGATAATAATTTAATATGTGCTGTAATAATAAAGTTTGACGCAACTTTCTAAAGCTACAGGAGCAATCACTAGCAATTAAAAGTTCTTTGTTTTTTTAACATTTTTAAAATTTTACAATTTCGGGCATCTGCCTCGTCACATCGTCCCACGCCGCAAAGTGAGGGCGGCCACTGAATAAATACGACAGCTCTATCAAACCATTGGATGTCATGCGCGGCGCCGATTGCTTCTTCCATCATTACTAGCTCCCCCCCCCCCCTCCCAAGTCAGCTATGGCCTGGATGTAGTAGCAAGAATAGTTAACCAATACAGTAAAATGTAGTCGCACAGGTATGTTTTTCACGGAGGTTTCTAATACGTTTTACTTACAGTTACCTTTGTCAGTTTAGCGCCGAAGCAACATGCGGCAAGGCTGCATACGCACCAGGGGCGTAGCTAGGAATTTTCCATTGTTTTGGGGTCGGAGGGGGGCTTGACCTCTTTGGAGGCCCCTGCAATTGCTTAATATTAAATTTTAAATGTAAAAAAAACTCATTTGGGGACATCCGTCAAGTGGGGGCACGGGGGGGGGGGTAAATTCCCCCCCCCCCCCATTTTATCTACGCCATTGATGCGCACGGCATTTTTTCTGAACCGAGATCCGGGTAACTGATGTAGGTCTCACACCCTGCTCTCACTAATTACTGGCCAGGTTTCTGAGTAACATATTTTCGCACATAACCACCGCGGGTTATACAGTTATTTTTTACAAACGAATGCCAACTGTGCGGGGTATTCAATATCTCGGGTTTACAAGATGTATCTTATCCATAAACATAGCATAACGGAAACTATTGTCGTATACGTCACATACCGGTGGGTCTGTATAGCTCCTATAGCTGACTGTGTGATTGTGAAGTGTACATTGAAAAGTTGTATACACATCTCATTTTTAGCCTCAAGACAACAAATAATAACGAGTCGTGTAGAGAATCTTTCATATGCATGCAATCAGTTGTCAAGCTGTGCACATGCGGGGTATATAGTTGGGATTTTGTTGTACTTATTTTGTAATTTGTGTTGTGTATAAGCGTGTGCGGGATAAATGCGCGAAAATACGTTAACACTAGCTCCACCGAGGCCATTCTTTCCGCACTAATACACATTCAACAACATAAATACACTCACACATATATACTGAGATAAATATACCAACATAAGTGCACTAACATAAATATTCTTACATACATTCACGCATATGTTTCTTGACATACCCTGACATTCACACACATATGTACACTCAAATGTAACACATATTCTCGCATACATTCACTCAATCCTTAACCCTTCATCTTTCCCTAACCCTTACTATGATGGACCGTTGGGGCACCACAAAGGATCTGTTAACTGTCTTTTTCCATTCCTCTGCCTTTCGCCTTTGATAAAATCCATTTCAAGGACAGGCCTGTCCATTTTTTTATGTTGTCTTCTCATCGCTTTCTCTGTCTGCCTCTTCTTCCTTTTCCTGGAACTGTTCCCTGAAAAACGGTCTTTGCGAGCCCTGAGAACCTTGTGAGTTTGAGATTACGTTTTCTTGAAACCATCGTTTGGTCTGATCGCTAGACTAATCCTGTCTCTAATCTATTTAGGAGGCACGGTGGCTGAGCGGTAAAGCGATTGGCTTCCTAACCGGAGACCGCGGTTCGAATCCTGGTGAGGACTGGGATTTTTAATTTCGGGATCTTCGGGCGCCTCTAAGTCCACCCAGCTCTAATGGGTACCTGACATTAGTTGGGAAAAAGTAAAGGCGGTTGGTCGTTGTGCTGGCCACATGACACCCTCGTTAACCGTAGGCCACAGAAACAGATGACCTTTACATATATAGACCACAAGGTCTGAAAGGGGAACTTTACTTTTTTAAAAAATCTATTTGTGATGCAGCCTTTTTATGTGATACCTAGGCTCTTTTTGTAGCATCTCAATTCCATTGCTAGGATCCTCCTCTCTAGTTCTGCTGTCAGTGTCCAAGATTCTCAAGCTTCAAAGAAGCGCATCAGTCTAATTTCAATGTTGAGGGCTAGACCTTTGACTTTCCACATTGTTTTGAGTTCTGCAAGTGCTGCTGTGGACTGGATCTCTGTTCATTATTTCTGGTTTGATTTCTTCATCTGAGACAATAGCTCCAAGGTATTTAAAAAAAACTGACACTAGTCAGCTTTTCACCTCCAATATTGATGCCCCTTTTAAAGCCATGTTGGCCATGTTGACTATTGGTCTTAATTTGTGGTGTTTTTTTCGACACTGATTTGCAAACCATAAGCTGTGCAAGTCATGTCTATGCTCATCACCAACTCAGCTATCTTTTTTCTAGCTCCAGCTAAAATAACCTGCCCAGTGTGCAGCCGAGCATTCACCAGCCACACGAGGATGCACAAAAGTGGTCATCATCGAACCACGATCGACGAACTATATATACATATCTTTTTTTCTGCACTTAAATTGTACTAAGGTTCTCTGGCAGTGTGATTGTTTTTAAAAACGTGACTAGATCTTACACAATTATTATCACTGTGGAAACTACATGAGATGTTGATGTATCCTTACCAATATATAGAAAGTATAAATGCTTTATAATACGTTTTAATTTTTTGGTTCTGACTTGTATTAAAAACAACAATATTTACACAATTTTTTTTCTTTGACAGGGACACATGAAACTGCCGTCTTTAAATCAGATGACGTCGCGGAAGTAGAAAACCAAAAACGCGAATGTCAGAAAGATCACACAAAATATATTCCAGTAAATGAGCTTCTTCTAGAGAAATTACCAGAAGGCTATCGCGAGCAAAACCTTTTCGATCTGATTAAATGCATGGCAGAGCTGACAGTGAGAATAACTGTCAAATTTTGCAGTGCAAAGAGAAGACAGTATTGGATGGGGACAGAAGCTGAGTACCCGGGCTATAAAGACCGAGGAAAAGAAAGTCGACTCATTGGAAGCGGTCAAATATGTGATGTGTTAAAAGTCGAAAACGGCGAGATTAAGTGCCCTTGTGATGATTGTAAGGGGGCTAACTCTGAGAAGCGAGATGTCTGGAACATACATGTGTTTACCGCGACTCACGTGGTCTATGATTCCGATGAAGCCCTGAAATCTGAAATAAAACTTTTTTACGAAGGTAACGGTGGCAGAGGAAATAAAACATTTTACGGGGTTGATACTATCTGGTCTAATGCCAACGGCGACCTCTGTGTGCTGTCATGCGTGACCTGTGATCAAAATTTAGCTGCCTCTCTGCTTCTAACAATTAAACAAATTAATGTTTTATGGATGAGTATACGAGATAACTACCAGAACGACAAAAAGGAATCCAAGCAGAGAAAGTACAAAGACCGGATCGTTGTTATTGTGTCTCATCCACATGGAGGTGGTAAATGTGTTTCCTTTGATAACTTAGACGGTAGAGTATGGAAATGGATTTATATTGACAACAGGGGCTGGCATTTAAACTACAAGGCCAGTACCTGTACCGGAAGTAGTGGAGCCCCTGTTTATCTCTATGGAATGGACTGGAACAAAACTGCGTATGCCCACAGCGGATGTAACGGGGATTGTAATTACAGCACAACTTGGTGTCCAAAATAAATGTTTATAAGGCCAATCGTCTCGTCGGCCTTTTGTCGAATCAAAAGTTTCGCTGTTTTTGTTATGGTTTATAATATAATTGTCATAACTATTGTTATTGTGTACAAAGGTATATTCTAATTGAAGCAAGCATTTATGTACATATTTAGTGCATTATTTAAAATAAATAAACATAAAATGATTCACCATCTATACTAAGATATTTGTTCAAGTATATTCAATTTTTCTACCCCAGCGATGTAAAGCCAGAAGAATTATATGTTTACATTTTTGTAATTCATATAATTCAATGAGTACTTTTTCTTAAAAATTGTAGTGTGGGTGTGTGTGACGGTGTCCTAACTTATTCTCTTTCCAGTGGTTAAATGGGTCAGTCTAATGGGGTTAACCGAGACTAATCGTCATGGAAGGCCTAAACACTGACCTGCAACTGTAATAGGCTTTGGTCTTGTATTTGTAAAAAGCTCTCTGACTTAGTGTCAGGTCTTAGTTGAATGAAATTATTGATTAGTATCAATTCATCTATGTATTAAAGTAATTTTTAACTATAAATGTGTTATATAATAATTATATTATAATTTGTAATATTTTAGGCCCATGTTCAGCCCGACACTCACACCATACACAACCAGTTGTTCATAAACTAATAAACGAGGTGTATGATGATTTAAATTAAAATATGAATTTAATCTAATGATATTTCTACAATGAAAAATGATATATAATCAACAATAATGATAAAGAAATACGAGTATATATAGTATGGTATGCAAAATCAATACTTATAGTAAGATTCTAGTAAATCCTATAGTATTTAAAAATAAACAATAATAATTCACCTTAACTTATAAGGTTCAGTAATATTGTCCACACAGTGACAATCTTTCAAGACAACAACTGGCAATACACGTAGATCTATATTCCAGCCAAGAAACGATCCAGATGTAAAAGTTTAGTAGCATCCAAAACTCACAACTTCACAAAGCACCACCAGGTCTGAATATAGCAACTTGCAGTCTGGAATCTGGAACCTTAGACTCGAACCTCAAACTTGAAACATCAGACAGAAAACCTGAGATGAAAACCTCAGTCCTATAACCTAAAACTGAGACTTGCGATTTCACCACTAAAACCTGAGACTAAAACTTGACACTGAGATTGAAACCCTATAGAAAAATAAAGAACAGATACTTTTAATCTTTCAGTCTAATTACAAAATACGAATAGGATCGAATCCAAATAAAAATTAACTATACAATATGAAATAAAACTCACCCTAAACAGGGGTCAAGATAATCCTTTAGGAATATCTACCAAGGATAACGATAAAGCCATCTAATATCAGATCCAAGGAGAAATTCAAGAGCTGAACAAAATATAGACTACTTCAGTCTAGCAACATGGCGTGAATGCACCAGACGAGCTAAGACAATATACGTCATAAAAAAATTATGACGAAGCCACAAGGGGAGATCACCTACTGTACACAAACAAAACCCATGAAAATGACGTCATCAAATTAGACGAAAACGGTGCTATTAAATAGAGAACATTTTTACTAAGCAACGAATTCAATAGGTGCGACACTCAGACAGATTGTTTTGAAAATCTACTCAAACGATTGGGCTGGGGATAAAGCGAGACGAGGAACGCAGAGTGCAGTTGAGCTTGGTAGGCAGCCGTGGCAGGTGGCAAGATAGGAACTGAGTAGGAAAATAAAGTCTTACAGAATTGGTATAAAAGAGACATATGAGTTTGTCCTTTTATTAGATGTTTGTTGTTTGTAATTTACATTTCTATACGCTATGGAAGTGATCACAGCAATTTAAATATATTATTTTTATTTTTGTACAAAATGATATACAATAAACAACACAGGTCAATTTTAAAAAATTGTAAAGTTCCTATAATAAGAAAAACATTTTTAACAATCCCCTGCTGTTAAGCGAATGTATAAATCTACTACACTTTATAATATTGTAATGATAGGTCTTTAAATTTAGACTTAGAAGATGATGGCGTAATGTTCCTGAACATTAATTTACTGCTTTATATACTCTTGAATGAATAAGGACTACATGTGGAAAGTAACGTTCAAAATAAATATTTTCTGTTCTGTGGAATTTTTTTTTTTACTTTTAACAATTATAACGGTCAAATTAGAGCTACTTGCTAACCAGCTGGTATTTCTTTTCTTAGCGATATACCTCAACTTATAAATTTCTATGAAAATCGTAAGAGCTGTTTTCAATATCCGTGTCCAGGTTTCAAGAAAATACGAGTTTAATAGAGGTATTCTTAAAATAGTCATTCGTGTTGAATAGTCTTATATATATGAAGTAGTCTTACTGGCTTTTTTCTCGGAAAATTTCCAAGTTTAGCTTACTTAAAGGAACGTGACTTACGTGACCATCACGTGATCGTGACCAGAAGAGCTCGTGCTGACATCTAGACCAATCAAAATATTTAATTTGAATCCCATTAGAAGCATGCCGGGATTTGTTTTGACAGTTTTCAAACAGCTGAAGATCTCGTGCTGAACTAAACAACATTCGCTAGTAAGCATGCGCATGCGGTTCCAGCTCTCGTCGCCGCATCGTGACGATCTCACGTCCAAACGTCCATAAGTGGAAGGGAGTAAATGATGTTTGTAAAATGTTTGACATGTTTCGAATGTTGCGTCAGAGTTGGAGAAAATCTACTTCCTAGTCCAAAACCCACAGCAGCACGACGAGAGGATGGACGCGGGTTGGGTTTGAATCCAGCACCGTCGAAACTACCGAACGACTGTCCAGGGTGTAAGCAAAACCCAGAATGGTCGTAACCACCAAAGATAGCTACAATCTAAATCCGAACCGCTGTGAGAAAACCGTATTCTTGGCCAAAGTATTCTTCGGAAAAAATTCCATTGCTGCCACACATCACAGCGCCGACCTTAAGCATAGGAAAACTAGGCAGCCGCCAAGGGCCTCCGATCAATGTGATTGCTTTTCATCTTCTATTTCATTTGGGGGCCAACTAATTCCCTTCGCTTAGGGCCTCACGTTATTCAAAACCTGCCGTGCACATCATATCGGGTGGCTGCTATACTTGAGCGGTAAAATCCGAACCGCAGTTCACAATCAACACACTACAGCTAGAAAGTATAAACCGTTTCTCTTGGGTGAAATTCTTATTTTATTTCACCTACATGGGACATGGGCTATCCTGCCCACCTAAAGAGTCTGCAGAGTTTGGGTTTATGGCAGAGGGGGGGGGGAAGCAGGACAGATACTCTTGAAGAAATTTCGGATACAAAAATAAACAAAAAAAACTTTACATAACGGAAGCATAATGTTTCGGTAAATAGTAACAAAAAAATAAATGGATGAATTTTTTTAACAAACAGGTATGTATGTTTTAACCTACATATCTAAGTTATAACCTAGAAAATAGACGTGGATTGGCAAATGTGTTTCTAACCAACTTATTTTTCCATTTAAACTCTATTGCGCCCCCAACCTAGGTTCAACAGTATTGAAGTTGTTTACTATAAGGTCCCCCCCCCCTTCAATTCTGCTCTTCAGGGGCGTATCGCGTTTCTCTAACGATCCTAATATTCTTAGTAATTGCTCCATTTACAACCCCCCCCCCTTGTTATGTTTACCATCATGCACACAAAATACCAACAAGCATTATTTTTGTTTCTCTTGTCATTTTAAATCACGTGAAAGCATCCCTGACTGTCCTTTTGCCAAGGTCTATAAATAAACTTTCCATTGATAATTACGTCATTCATTCAACGGGCTTCCTCCTGCACTGCCCTATATAAATGCTGTCCCTTGAGTAACGTCTCACCACTCTTCTCTGATTGAGGGTCCTGCCAGCAGGAGGTTGCTACAAACGATCTGCACGACGCCAAAATCTCTTCCTGAATATCTGCCGACATAACACTGAAATGGGTGAGTAGGATTTTTAATATAGTATAATATACAAAGAGGATTGTATGCACCATATGAGCATTTGTAACCACAAGACACTGCAGCATTTCGCCTTTCTTTCTACTTCTGATGTGTTATCTGGAACAAAAGTAGAACAAAAGTAAAGTCTCCCCTTTAAGACCTTTGCGATCTATAGGGCAGATGATTCTTAATGATTAAGATGATTAAGGTCATCTGCTTCTTTGGCCAACGGTTAACGAGCAGGGTGCTATGTGTGCCAGCACAACGACCAACCGCCTTTACTTTCCCCAACTAAAGTCAGGTACCCATTAGAGTTGGGTGGACTCAGGGGCACCCCAAAAATCTCCAAACTCAAAATTCCAATCTTCACCGAAATTCGAACCGGAAGCTAAGTGCTTAACCTCTTAGCCACCGCAACGCCAGCACAACGACCAACTGCCTTTACTTATCCCCAACTTATATCATTAGAGCTGGGAGGACTTAGAGGTGCCCAAAGATCCCGAAATTGAAAATCCCAGTCTTCACCAGGATTTGAAGCCGGCACCCCCCGGTTAGCAAGCCAAGTGCGTTACCGCTAAGCCACCGTGCCTCCGCTTTCAATTAGATCTGTGAACTCTGCATTCTGTGAAAATGTTCAAGCCAGCTTTGGACTAGGGAGTCCACTACTTCTCTTAGCAAGATTTCCTCGTTGGTTATTGCATCTGGCCTTTTTTTTTTAAATATTCGCTTTAAGCCACAGAGTTGGAGGATGTTTAGGTTGTTTTTTTTTTCTCCTTAGAGTTGTCTGAACATGTTTCACTATTTTATAGCAAAAAAAAAGCTGAAAAAAAAGTGACGTCAGAGGAGGAGAGGGCGGTGACATTAGCGAAAGTTAGGTCAACACTGCCATTGTAATGAACCACAAATGTCAATAGTTAAATATAGCATGATCTGTCATAATTAGTTGTGAAATAGTTTCCAAGTGTCAACATTGCGAATTTCATTTTGATTTGATTTATGATTTATGATTTTTTTGCCAAATCGGAACAAAGGCGTAGCTAGTGAGTGTGTGGCGGGGTGGGGGAGAGGGGGGTTGAAGGGGAGAATTTGAGTACATCATCTTCATACATTCTGAAGCAATACTAGCAGTCCACAACGTTGTAAGATCAAGTCAAGTCAAGATCATTGAAGAATATAAACACAATTAATTCGCACACGTCTTAAGACAGAAACATTGATGATGAATGTATTTTGATCAAATATGGATTTACCTTGACCTATATTCATCCAAAGTTACAGCCTACAGCCCCCAAGAAATATATAGCATTTACATATAATATATGGATTTGTAAAGCGTTCCTTATTACAATTAGTTTAGGGCTTTATGAAGATTTTTTAAGGAACGGTTTTGATTTATATATTTTTTTTTTTCAGTTTCTCTTTTTAGACTTGTACTGCTTCTTGCCATGATACACAGTGTGATCGTATCGCACCCCTGCGACAGTTGTGAATCTTGCCTGGTATACCCTGAAAACAGTCTACTTAGGTGTAACTGCGCTATGAATAGTTGCCATGGAAAACGCTCCGTTGATGCCATACTTAAAAAGCGATCTTTTTTTTTCAAAGACAGAAGATTCACCAACCTGTAGAAACATAGTCTACTTCCTCACTTGACCACCCATAAAGAGGAATGCAGCATTAAAAGATTTGAAGTTTTAAATATAGCATTTGTAAAGTCACATATAAGACCAATTAAATGAACATGTATAAATACAACAATAGAGTAACCAAGCTTGTTAATTTTGTGTTTACTATGTTTTTTTTCTTTTTCGGTTTTTAAACACAGGGTCGAATTTAATTATGTGGAGGCCCCAGGCAAGGTTTTTGTGAAGGCCCCTATACTCAAAAGCTTTGATAAAGAGACAGTAATAAACAAAAATCATTATATCTAAAAGCAAGGTATATTTTAAAATAAAGAAAATGTTTATTTGTAAATTATATCCAAGTTTCCTTTTTTAAAAAATATAATTTTCTTTTTTAGTTTAAAAACAGTGCATAGGTTTAAGTTTGTGAAGGGTCCGACCTTTGATAGATGCACTGCAGTAAATCCGTGGCTGTACCGGTATTGACATATTCCGAGCATGCTACATTTCAATCTTGACATTGTTTCAACCCGACGTAACATTGAAAGTGTTAGCGTTCAAAATGAGAAGAATAATTCTTAAAAAGTGTATAACCTGCCAAAACTCCTTATCGAGTTTCTGGGACTGTAGCTCCACCTGCCCTCCCTTTAAATCCGCACCTGCTAACACATGTAAACTTTTATTTCTTTAGAATAATGTCTACGTAAATATCATCAATTAAGAATACAATATAAAATCTTTTAAAACAAAAAATAAATAATCTAAAGGTGAATAATTCCGCCCTTAAAACTATATCTATCAATAATTTATTAATCATTACCCTTAGTTGATAAAATAGTTAATTAGCAAGAACGTATCGGGTTCTTTTTAAATCGATTCATGTTTTGTTAGCTTTAATAAATAATTTCTTGGAGTATCAACTCCAGAATGAAAGACTCCTACATCCCTAGAAGACCTCTATATGGTAAATAAAAAGAAATAAAACGATTATATAAGTCACATTCAAAGTGTCTTTGAATGACTACAAAAATGACCCTGCCACCTGGAAGATGTAAGCCCATGAAAGCGCAACAAGGCGTCACGCTATGAAAAATGGGCTAAAAAAAACTACAAGGGACAAGAGAACAGCGCTGGAAGAATTTTACTGATTTTATTGTTTTATTGATTCCTGTAATGTCTTCGGCAATAAATAATAGTGAAGCTTCAACTTGATCTGAAAATGGGTATCATCTTACAGATGGGTCATTGGTCAGCTTGGTCCATGACCTTCCCTAAAGAGAAGATAATTGGTTGTGGGAGGAATAACGTTATCAAAACTTTTACCAGAATGACACGTTGAATTTATGAAAGCTTTGTAAAAAAAAAAAAGTTACTATGAAATTTATAGCGAAAAGACCTTGTCGAAGTTTTAGCACGCTTACATCTGAAGTATTTGAAGTTTTAATATCACTGCATGGTATAACAATCTGAACACTAAAAATACAAATAATCTTCAGAGAATCCTAAATGCTGTTGGCATAATAAAAAAAAAAAGAAAAAAAAAACATTTGGGCAGCTGTTTGCTAAAAACATTCATAAGAAAGCTAAAAAGGGTTATAAAAAATAAAAAAATCTCCCTCAGGGTCAGAATGTTCCGATTTTATCACCACAAAAAAAAGATACAAGACACATATAGCAAAAACTAAAAGAAACAAAAAAACTTTTTTTGTCCACCCTGGCTATTAAATCACTAAATAAAATTTAATGATCAGATATAAACTTTTCATGTGTAAATTATTGGTGAGTCTGGGGTAAATGTATGGTTTGGTTTTCTAGTCATCATATTTTGTATGTATAAGGCAGAATTGTAAGACTAATTTACATATGGATAAAAAAGAATATCATTATTTATGTTGTTAGATTTGTATTGACACTTAAAATAACGCAAGCTTTCGTGAAATACTCAAAGAGCCCTATTCCCCTCAAAAAGTGTATGTAACCTCCAACTTAGTAGAATAGATTTACTAATAAGTCTTTACTTATAGTAAGTGGAAAGACTTTCAAAAGTTGAAGAGGGAAGGTACACGCTACAGACAGGCCTTGATTATAACATTAGTATTATTAAAGATCCTCAGGGAACATTGGCTTTGTCAGATTTAGAAGTGACAAAACATGTAGGTCGCAACCGTGTATGACTGGTCAATTGTAACTGTATTCATCCTTTTAAATTGAAAACAATTTTATTATTATTATGTTAGAAATGAACGAGTAGCCATTCTCTGGCGCTGCCAGGGTCGAGTTTCGCTAAAGAGAAACAAAATTCATCGTAGTCCCTTTAACAGTTTCCACTGAGGAATTTTCTGGTAATGTGGCAGGTCTGCAGCAGTACCGCCCTCTGACAGGCAACGAGGATGTTCCTTGGAATATTAGGGGTCTTGAAGGTGTCTGTGAGGTCAGTTGTTATTATCCCCTCGGTTGATATAACAATGGGGTATATTGTTATTTTGGACAATTTCCATAGACGCTTAATCTCCAAGCCTAGGTTCCCATATTTTCTTTGTTTTTCTATCTCAGTTTTTCTTAAATTATTATTATTATTATTATTATTATTATCAATAATATAATTATTTTTATCTTATGAGCGCGTATTGAAATAAAATCTTTAACTGCCATTTGTCTAGTTATTTCCCCATTACACTTGCAACTTTATAGTTTCAGCGTTTCACAACAGAGTTTGAATAGATTTTCGTGAATATATACCTACACATATACATTATGGTCTATGCGATTCCTTTGACCTGTGGCGTATATAGGAATTAGGGCACCAGCGGTCTTGATCTTTTTAGGCGCCCTTGCATTTCGACATTCGACATCATGACATGAGATTACGTACAGTATTTATTCAATGCTATGAAGAACTGTGTTGAAAGAGTTGAGTGGTTTGTACAATATTGCAAGGGTAACAACTGATGGAGCCCGTGCTTTGATTGAGAAAATCAGGCTTTGATAAAATAAAAAACAATATCCCAACCATAAACTTATAACGGGAAAGTTTACTCGAAGCTGCATAAAATATCAGATAATAAATGTCTCTAGCATTCGCAGCAATGCAATTGTCTGCATAGGACCGACCTATGGCATAGGCAAATTATGCAGCTACCTAAGTCCTTGAAAATAATTACTAGCTCGTTAAGCTCTGGTTTGAACGTTATAATTTTTCAAAATTAATAAAATAAAATGAATACATTTAAATTTGGCTTTAAAATATAGCGAAGTTGGTTTGAGTGTATCGATAACCGAGTTGTTTAGTAAATTAAATGTTGCTTTCAGTTCATTGATCGCTTATCAAAGATTTGATGATATTTTTATGTAAATCTAACCTAGATTAGGCCTGCATCTAATTATAGATTTGGGAGAAGATCTAGATCTAGAGTAGTTCTTATAAAGTCTAAATCAGAAGTTTAGGTGAAACTAGTTCTGTAGGTTTATACAATGAAAGTATCAATAAATAGTTTTATATTGACACATCGTAAATCTAAGTGGCTAACGGATTAGGACCTCGAGCTGACATGCCGAAGTACAAATCGGGGCTAATTTTTTTTTTTTAATTTTATGTTAAGTTGTGTAACGGAAGCATTGTCTTTTATTCAAATGTTTGTTTTTTTAAATTCACAAGCCTACAGGTTTATGCAAATTATGTTTCCTAGAGAGGTTCAATGTACTGTATTGTTTATTGTTCTATTTTTAATGATGTCTTCCTTGTTGGTAATTCAACAATCTACCTATGTACAGGTGTGTTAGAGAATGTGTATGTATCTATTAACAGAATCATGAAGCTCTTGGTTTGTATGGTCTACCTGGCGATGTTCTTTGCTACGGTCACATCTCGCAGAGTCATTATACGTGATTTGTTACGTAGACAAGATGTAAGTATAATGAAATAATACCATTTCAGTGGCGTAGCTTGGGTGGGAGGAAGGGGGGGATTTGAAAATCCCAGCGCTCCCCTGTTTGAGTGGGGCCCCAAATTCTTCTTTTTCCTCGTTCTCATTGTTATGTTGGAGTGTTCAGATGAGTAGACCAATACATGAGATGAAATGCGCAGTGGTTTCCAGATCAGGGAGCTCTCCATATAGTTTCCTTTCTAGTGGGGTGATTTGGGGCCAATGTCTTATACGGGCCTCTTGGTATAGAGAGCAGTTTTGGAGGACGTGGTCGGCATTCTCTGGTGATACTCCACATGGGCAGATTTCACTGGTTCCAATTTTGAGCTTCCGGTACATGTGTTGTCGCATTCTGTTGTGTCCGGTCCTGAGTCGAAAGATTAGACGTTGGTCTTGTCGGGATAGCTTATAGTAAGCGTCATCTTTCTTGTGATTTGGATGAGAGCTCGTCCATTTCTCATTTATTTTATTTACTATTAATTTCTTCAATTCTTCTGGATAGAGTGCAGAGTTTATTAGTGTGTTAGTTCTCCCACTCTTGGCGAGTGTGTCAGCCTTCTCATTTCCTTCTGGTTCTATATGAGCTGGGATCCAATGAATTACATTTTTTTTTGCTGTTGTTGTTGAGCTTTGTAAGTGCTGGGCCCGAAATGAGTGTTCGAAATTTTTGTTTACATTAAATATTAAATATTACGCAAAATTTGGTAGCTCCCAAAGAGGTAAAGCCCCCTCTCCTGGCCCGAAAATGATGGCAGGTTGCTAGCTACGCCACTAAATACAGTACTCTTGTTTCTGGGTAGGCCTTTCATATGTAAGCTTGCGCTCCCAGAGCTATATTTTTGTGTATTCTATTTTTTTATAGGCTAGTGCCAAATGTATTATTTGTACTTCCGCTTTTTGTGTAAGTTAGGGTGGGGTGTATAAAAAGTGTGCCACGCTGTTTTAAAAACAGTTCAGTGTACAGTTGACCAGTGGTCAGTATAGTATGTTTGTGTGACAGCCGAAGATCTTTGTGGTCTGTCGTGTACTTATTTTTATTCCTGTACCTCGGACGGCCTGTAAGTTTGCTATTGTTACTGCTGTGTTACTGCTTTTAGCTGCTGAAAGTAACTGCTGTTTTAACTGTTGATTTTAACTGTTCTAAGCTGCTGTTGTAGATTTATTTTGTTTCTGTAGATAGTAGTGTAGTGTTGCCTTAGAGTTCTATTAGTAAACTTAGTTATAGTCTGTTTCTGTTCTTAGTGAATAGATCTACTAATACTATAGTAAGGTACTAAGACTAAGGTGTTCTTGTTTTAGTTTTAGTTATGAGTTGGTTGTAGTAGTAGAATATTGTAGATCTAGACTAGTTTATTGTAGTTTGTTAGTGTAGATCTAGGTCTAGACTAGTGTAGAAGTTGTAGTGATTTAGTTAGATAGTTGGGTTGATCAGTTTGTGCTAGATAGTTGGTTAGTTTGTTAGTGTTTGTAGTGGTGTACATTTAGAGGGTTTTAGTTAGTTGATGGGTTCAGTAGTGGTGGTTAGTCAAGTTAGTGTATATATTATATTTTATTATTGATTTATTTTTGCATATGTAAATAAAGTTTCGTTTGTTTATTTATCCTAACTAAAGTTTGTTATCTTGTTTTCATTTAGTTTAGGTTAGTATAGTTAGCATGTCTGGTTACTTAGGCGACTCTAGCACCTTGGTCACCATACCGAGATTGAGCCCACCCAGTAGCGCTAACATCTGCCTACAGTTGGTAAATTTTAATGTTGAGCAGAAGAGAATAGGTCTCTCCCACTCGCGCCTGCCTGACCTGCTCACATATATATCTTGATTCAGAAACTTAAATAGCTTAGAAAATAATTTAAAAAAAAAGTAAATTCGCAATCTCTTGGGAAGATGATGTAATGGTCATCTCTTTTTGTTGCCCACGGTTAATGAGGATGTCATGTGGCCACCTTAATGATCAACCACCTTTACTAAGGAATGCATTATAATATGCGGTTGACGCTGTGGTGTGTCGTGTTTCTTTCCCAATAAAGAAATTCACTAGCCCAAACTCACGTCTCTTTCTCAATAGTCACATTATGCGCTGTGCCCGCCGCGTCGTGCTTAGTTAAAAAAACAAAAACACATATATTACATACAAATTTAAGTAATAATTTAGGTGTTGAAAATTACAATATTTTTGTTTCTTTTCTAACTGACTGATCTTTCTGTAGGGGTAGAAAGTTTTGAAAATGTAAGTCAACTTGCTCATTATAAACTTGACAGCAATCTAAATTAGACTCAATAGAGGTTAGATCTAGATCTAGATATAAATGTAAATAATAATTTGAAAAAAATGCACATTTATGAATAATTATGGCAACAGCTATTTTCTGACAGCTTTAAAGTGCATGTTTATTTATTAAATATATGGTAGTATCACATTTAGAAGCGATTCGGAAGCAAACAGCATAATGTACATTATTACCGTTAGTCAAGATCTACTAATCCTGATTTTTTTGGTCTAGTAATTTTAACATTAATTGTGTAGAGCATGATCTGCGTATTATAGTATGTATGTGTAGTCTTGTTTTAACTAAAAATATTTCATCATTTAGGTAGTTTTTTTTTCCTTAAAAAAGGTGAAATCCTAAATAGTAAAATATTCTTTGTTAATAAATGTTATCTTACCATTTTACTAATTGCTAAAACTTACTTGAATATTATTTCTACCTACAGATTCATCGCTAAATAGACTGGAACAACTTGCAGAGATCTCTAAAAATACATAATACGTTGTTTTTCGTCTGTATAAATATTGTTGAACGTCTACACCTGTTCAATAACACAAAAACTTGTTCAGGCCAGATAGGATGTAATCACCAAATGTCGTTTCTAAATATATTATAACACGTGTACAGAATACTGCGTTTGTGTTTTTGTCTCGAGAGAAAATGGAAACAAGTTATTGATTCTGTTTTTAATTTGTGTATGTTACATGAATGTTTAGCTAAACCACTATATCAGGGGTTCTCAGCCTGTGGTTAACGATACCCTTGGGGGGTCCATTGAGGATTTGCCAGGGATCGCCTAAAACCATGAAAATATTGATTGTTATTGTCTCCTCTTCTATTGCTGTATGTGTGCGTTTGGGGGAGGGGAGGGTTCGCGGCAGAGTGGGGGATTGTAAAAAAGGGGTCGCTGGACAATATCGTTCTCCTCTCTATATTTGTCCCATACGATTGTATCACGTGAAAAGGCCAGTATATATGCGTCGTAATGACAATGCTGTAAGAGAGAACGTGAAACAAATCAAAGTATCATCTGTTTGGTTACATTCAGAACACACTATATTTAGAACACATTTATGCAAAAAGTTTTAGATTTTTTTTGGTCAAAAATCTTTTCTTACAATAGTATTCTTAAAAGTTAAGTAAGTTTTGTCATATGAACTACAGTGGAACCTCGAGATACGAGTTCCAGACCTGAGCTCGTAAGTCGAATTACTCGTATCTCAAACGAATTTTTCCCAAATAAAATAAAGTAAACCCGATTAATTGGTTCTAACCCTACATCCCAAAGTTACCTAAATACTGAAAAAGACATGTTATAAATGAATAAATGTACATGAAACACGTAAACATAAACAACAAAATAAATAATGAAATGAGAAATGCAGAAACTAATTAATATGTATGTAATTGTAATGGTCAATGTACAGTTCATTACCTATGTGGCTGACTCTGCGGCTGAGTGCGGGTGAGGAGGAGGGAGCGAGAGGTAGGGAGGACGAGTTGACTGCACAGAACTAAGGCCCCGCGTAAACACTTCATTAACAGCGTAAAACAAACAACAACACTGCTTCGTTTCGATGGATATCATCATCTTCTTTGTATCATTTGATCTTGCACTTACGTTCATTGTCTTGGGACCCATGATGCACAAAAATAACTCCGATTCAAATCACTCAACTCGCTAGCTACAACACTCACACTACCGAGACGAGCCTTTGTTAAGCGCTAGGATCTCTGCAATTGGTCGAGATCATGGTGTACACACTCTCTGCTGTATTTGTCCAAGTAGTGTCTAAGGCAACTGAGACATTTTCCCGTGCTGCCAAGTATGATTCCGAGGGAGAACGGAGAGATCCGATTTCGCACGATCATCGTTGATAGAGGTTTTAGCGACTAAGCTCGACTAGTAAATCGAATTGCCGCTCGTAAAACGAACAGAAATTTCACTCTCGACGCTGCTCGTATCTCGAATCACTCGTATGTTGAGCAGTTCGTAACTCGAGGTTCCACTGTACTTTATTTACAAGAAAAAAGTTTACTTTTATTTTTAAACAAAAAAAAATCTATGTAGTGTGCATATAAGCGGAACATAATTTAAAACGAAAATTATTAAGTAGTTTTTCATATTATTGTGTGAACTGCTTAATCGCAGTACAACTTTTTAACACACTATATTAAAGGAAGGGGCGTTTTTTTACGGCATTTAAAAATATTTTTTCAGGCTTTAAAAAAGAGATTGACCCTTTACAGAACTCTTAGATCAATGAGATAATCAGTATTTAACATTAGTTAGGCCAGGTTTGACTTTTCATTTCTCCTTCACTTTCTCTTTCACCTGTCTCTTGGTCTGCTGAAACGTTGGGGCACCACAGAAGATCCGTTAACCTTCTTTCTCCATTCTTCTCTGTGATTCTTCTTTGATAGAGTTTCATTTTAAAATTCTTTCTGAAAATAGTGAAACCTGCCTTTTTACTTGCCTGGGTGGACATCCGATCCGATTTTGAGTTTGTGTTTCCACACAAACCATCTTTGTAACCTTGCTATTTATTTGTTATTTATTTAAATCTTCTAGCTATTATTGTGTGTTTAAAGTAAATGTATCATATAGTCTTTAATTCAACTCTTAAGACTATTACAGATGAACTTTTGCACTGCCTTGTCTGACTCTTTAAAATGAATACATTCTAAAAGCGAACACTCAGGTGGAACAATCAGCAGTGGAACCTCCTATGCATAAGGCGGATTGACTTTTGCACGGTTGTATTCTTCTAACCCTGTTTCAACTATGATGTGTATCTCTTTTAAACTTTTTTTAAAAAGGCTGAAACATTAGCCTTGACCTTTTGGCGCCTCATGGTCAATGCTATTGTCTAGAACATTTTAATTTCCAACACACGAGTCGCGGGCCACATGACCTGAAACTATATGATTAGGAACTTACATTAATTAATGAGACATTGACAGTTATCTTTTTTACGTATTGGATAGTGGTTTCATTTCTCTATTTAAATGCGAGAAACATTGTAGCTGGCTATTTTATGTTTTTTTAAAATATTCTCATCAATCCTCCAATCTCTAGGCGTAGTTTAACAATCTTTTATCTGCGGCTCAAATAAAAAAAATGGCGTCATATTTGTTTTTAAAGGCCTGCCGCCTTTATATATGTGTTTTTTTTAAACAACCACACATTCTTTACAAATTAAATATGTTGGCTAATTATCATGATCCAAAAAAAAAAGTAAAAATCAGTTCACTTCTCCTGGTAGATTCTACATTCAGGTCCCAATACAGAATCGCACATGTGTTAAAGCTTAATAGTGAGGAAAAGATGCATTTTCAACCCCTTTTTTTATTAAAGAGGTGGTCTATACTTTGTTCTGACGTTTCGCGGATAGTACCATGTCGCGGGCCGGATGTGGCCCGCGGGGCGTAATTTGGGCATCACCGGTCTAGAATATTCACATTTTATCTTCAGGTTCAGTAAAAGGGAAAAGAAAGTTACTTTTACCTAGGTCATGAACAGCAGGTAAACAATGATGGCAGGTGTTATACAGTAAACAAAAACTCTCCAATGATCTCCCTTTGCAATATTGTCACAGTCTCAGTTGACATTGCCTGAATTAATGTTTGGAATTCCTGAACTTTTTTTTGTATATTATATTTATCTGCAGGTTCTGCGCTAAATAGACTGGGACTTCGTGCAGTGATCAGTCCATCTCTAAAATAAATAAAACCCTTTTTTTTTCTGTATCAATTCTGTATCAATATTGTTGAATGTCTACACATGTTCAATTACACAAACCTTGTTCAGGCCAGATATGATGTAATCACCAAAGTATTTGTCTCTGTATCAAAAGATAATAACATGTGTACAGAATATTGCGTATGTTTTTGTGACGCTAGATAAAGGAAACCAGGTTATGTTTCCGTTTTGAATTATTGTGCTTTAAAGTCATTGTGTAAATCATCACATGTATCGTTCTAGTCCCTATAGTTGACACACAATATTGCTTCACGTAAAACGACCAGTATATATACTATGTGATCGTGGGTTATACATAAATAATGTTAAACCTACCAATGTATCAGCAGTTTAATTTTATGTAATATAACAAAACGAGTTAAAAAAAAAAAACACGATCAATGGCTATGAGCCATCAAAAAAACGACATTAGTGTCCCATTTCTTACTGAAATACATTTGTATCATATAAGAAGGGCGATTCAAAGAAGTTTAAAGAAATGTTGAAGTTATTTTATTGTTGATAATGTTACTGTGGTCCTTTTTAGTCAGCCTTTTCTTAGGTTAAAATGTAACGTTTAGAGAGTTTATTATTTCAGACTAACGAAAATAAGTGTATTGCAATGAATAATAATGCAATGAAAAGAATATATGCGTTCATCAATGCTTGCCTCGAGAAGACTTGTATGATCCTAAGGCCAGACAAAATCTGAAATCAGATCTGTGGCAAAGAAACGTAGCAGCAGACCATTGAAGTAGATATCCTTCAAAGACGTTGGAGACAGATAGGTCACACCAAACGCAAGCCTGCATCCAACATTAGAAGCCTGGCCCTCTTCTAGAGCCCCTATGGAAAGAGATGATTGCACAGGAATGCTTGGCGCCGCATTTGGAAGCAGATGCCAAGTAAATGAGTAAGACGTTGGGGCAGTTGGAGAGACTCACAAAGAACCGAGGCGCATGGAGGAAGCTGGTTGGTGATTTATGCTCACGTCGGGATCACATGCTACGATGAGTTCAAGAGCAATAAAAGCAATACGTTAAGTACATGTTTTGAATTTTCACGAGTTAAAGAGTTTCACAAAGAGGGTAACTCCTCATCGGTATGAAGCTCACAACTTCCTGTTTAGTTCACATTATAGAAATGTTTTAACATATTGTTTATGTCATTTACTAACTACAGTACAATTTTCTATTTGTACTAATCATGCAAACAATAAAATGGACAGATTATAAAAACGGACGCCAAAAAAATTATTCAAACTACCTTGAGGTCAAAGATCTTACTCTTGATTCTTTACCTACCAAGAACCAGACTTGTTAGAGCTGGTCGGGTCATTGGCGTCATTAACAGTTCGAATCTCGGTCATTTACAGCAGTCTAGAAAGAAAAAAGTTTTGGCAGGGGACAGAAGCCAGCTACCCGGTTTATATAAGTGATATATGCCTGACCGGAAGTGGTCGAATATGTGACGTATATGAAGATACAAAATATGAACTGCTTGAATTTCTCTTTGTTCTTATGTTAACGGACAGCCTTAGCATTTGCCTTGGATATTTCTTTAATGATTATCTTGACCCCTGTGTAGGGTGTGTTTTATTTTCTCATTGTATAGTTAATTCTATTTGGTTTCGATCGTATTTTTATTTCTATAATTATACTAAAAGGTTAGAATAATCTATTTTTATTTTTCTATAGGGTCTCAGTCTCAGTGTCAGGTTTCAGTCTTAGTGTCAGGTTTTAGTCTCAGAGTCAGGTTTCAGTCTCAGTGTCAGGTTTCAGTCTTAGTCTCAGGTTTCAGTCTTAGTGTCAGGTTTCAGTCTCAGTCTCAGGTTTCAGTCTCAGTGTCAGGTCTCAGTCTCAGTGTCAGGTTTCAGTCTCAGTGTCAGGTTTCAGTCTCAGTCTCAGGTTTCAGTCTCAGTGTCAGGTTTCAGTCTCAGTGTCAGGTTTCAGTCTTAGTGTCAGGTTTCAGTCTTAGTGTCAGGTTTCAGTCTCAGTCTCAGGTTTCAGTCTCAGTGTTATTAATTGTAATACATAGATACATAGTAATACTCAGTAATAATTCAGTAATTGCATTCAATATTTAAACAATTCAAACTTGCCCCCAACCCAGGCTCAACAGTTTAAAAGATGTTCATTAGATGGTCTCCCCCTTCGATTCTTGTCTTCATTGGCGGATCGCGTTTCTCTAACGACGCTAGTGTTCTCAGTAATCTCTCAATTCACACACACACACCCCGATTCTTATGTTAAACATCACGCACACAAAATATCAACAAGCATTGTTATTGTTTCTCTTGTCAGATGAAATCACGTGAAAGCATCCCTGACTGTTCATGTGCCTATGTCTATAAATAAACTGACCATTGACCATTGATGATTACGTCATTCATTCAACGGGCTTCCTCCTGCACTGCCCTATATAAATGATGTCCCTTGAGTAACGTCTCACCACTCTTCTCTGATTGAGGGTCCTGCCAGCAGGAGGTTGCTACAAAATCTCTTCCTGAATATCTGCCGTCGTAACACTGAAATGGGTGAGTAGGATTTTTTTTTTTACATAATATAATAAGCAACGAGGATTGTATGCACCGTAACTACAAGACACTGCAGCATTTTATACTTCTACTTTTGATGTGTACGCCATCTGCAATCTAGAAAAAAAGGAAAAAAAAACAAAAAACTAAAGTCTCCCCTTTCAGACCTTTGCGATTTTTGGGGCAGATGATTTTCTTTGGGCAACAGTTAAAGAACAGGATGTTATGTGGCAAGAATAATGACCAACCGCCTTTACTTCACCCAACTTAAGTCAGGTACCCATTAGAGTAGAGTGGAGTCAGGACTGCCCTAAACATCCCCGAATTCTAAATTTCAGTCTTCACGGAGATTCGAACCCAGGACCCCAGGTTCGAAAGCCAAGCGTTTAACCACTCAGCCAGTGCGCCTCCATCTGCGATCTAGAACTCATCCTTTATACTTGCTCTCCATGCAGATAAATCAGTGCTTTTATCTCCTAACTGCTAGTATCGAGTTCTTCGGTGAGCTTCATGTCGTGCTCCCATGCATCATCATATTAATAGTGGACAACCTGTCTGCAATTTTATCAACGTTCCCATTTCAGACCTTTCGATCTATACTGCAGGGGCTCTCAAACTGTGGGTTACAACCCCTTAGGGGTCGATTGACGATTTACCAGGGGTCGCCTAAGACCATCGAAATAAAAGATTGTTTTTGTCTATTCTTCTATTGCTGTATGGGTGGGGTCGCCGCAGAGTGGGGATTGTAAAAAGGAGGTCACCGAGCTTAAAAGGTTGAGAACCTCTGAATTCTATAGGGAAGATGACGTAAAGTGTCAATATTCTTGTGTTGCCTTGATTGTATATTATTAGTGTAATTAAGGATGTCTTGATATTACTTGAGTTCGTGCATTACTTCTTCTCTCTTATGACTACTGCTAGAGCACAACAGTTAATAATAATGTCAAATCGAGCAAGTCCATATTCAGCAGACAATATATATTTATTTCCAATACCTTTCAATAACAGTTCACTGGCGATTCCAGTCATAAAACAACTTGCATATATCACACGAAACTAAGTTTGCACAAAATGTTATTGTAATCCAAAATGAATATCAAGTATACAAATTATTCTACAGAGCTAACACGTCTGTCTTTTATGATGTGCGTGGCGCTGACTCACTTCTTGCTCCTGTGGTCTGGCCCTAATCATGTGACCAAAATATCCCAGAATACAATTGTTACCTCTTGTTTTTCTCGCGCTCCACCATTATTTGTTTTATTCAGTGTTTCTCAATATGTCCCAAACAATACGTCATAGTATCAAATGGTGGTGTGACATAAAGGCCATCTGTTTCTGTGGCCTTAGGTCAAGTACCCATTAGAGAAGGTGGACACAGAGGCGCCCAAAGATCCCAAAATAAAAAATCCCAGTCTTCACTAGGATTCGAGCCCGGCATCCCCCGGTTCAGAAACCAAGCGCTTTACCGCTCAGACACCATGCCTTCAACTAAATCTTGTATTATTATTGTATCTTGTATTATTATTATTGTATCTTTCCTCCTTGTTAAGGATTCGTCTTAAGCCACAGAGCGGGACGATGTTTACGTTTTTTTTTTCTGCCAAGAGTTGGCTGACCATGTTTCACTCTACTGTATGCAATAAAAGTTGGAAAATGTGAAGTCAGGGGGGGGGAGGGGAGGGTAACACTGGTGAAAGTTTGGTCACCACTGCCATTCAGATTTGAATGACCCACAAATGTCGACTCACGATACTGTGATAGTTAAATATAGCATTATCTGACATAATTAGTTGTCAAATTGTTTCCAAGTGTTAACATTGGGAATTTCATTTTGATTTCATCTTTTATTTTTTTGCCACAACAGAGGCGTAGCTAGGGTGGGGTGGGTGGGGGTAGATGGAAGGGGAGTACATCCTCTCCATAATTTCTCTAGACTTGTGCGGAACTTCGTTTTCTTCTTTCTAATGCCAACATCCATCTCAGTCTAGTCTCTAATAGTGCGCACCTTCTGCACTATATTGGATAGCGGTGTGCATGGCAATGTTGTAACAGTACAATAGTTACCTTCATCGTTTTGACCATGTCGATTACACGTATCGAACTCTTACTTGAGAAGCAATACTCGTTATTAATGTTTAGTCCACAACATTGTAAGATCAAGTCAAAATCATTAAAGAATATAAACACAGATAATTAGGACACATCTTAAGACAGAAACATTGACGATAAATGTATTTTGATCAAATTCGGATTTACCTATATGCAACACAAGTTAGGCCTATAGCTTACAGCCCCTAAGAAATATATTGCATTTACTAATAATTTGTGGATTTGTAAAGGGCCTCAAAAGCGTTCCTTATTTCGGCTAGTTTAGGGCCTTTTCACGATCTTTTACGCAAGGTTTTGATATATATATATATATTTTTTTTTTTTCAGTTTCCCTCTTTAGACTTGTGCTGCTTCTTGCCCTGATACACAGTGTGATTGTATCTCACCCCTGCGACAGTTGTTCATCTTGCAATAGTAAACACCCACGAATTCTTCTAGATCGGTGTAACTGCGCTATAAATAGTTGCCATGGAAAAAAACGCTCGGCTGATGTCATTTTTAAAAAGCGATTATTTATTTTCAAAGACCTCTTAAAATATATTCTAGTTCCTCACTCGACCATCCAAAAGAGGAATGCAGCCTCAGAAAAGTAAAAGTTTTACATATAGCATTTGTAAGGTCTCATTTAAGACCAATGGAGTGTGCATGTGTAAATAAATCTGTAAAGATATCGAGCTTTGAAATTTCATTTCTTTTAATGTTTTTTTGTTTTGTTGGTTTTTTTTTTTTTTTGGTTATTAAACACAGGGTCGGATTTTAATTCTGTGGGGCAAGATTTGTTTGAAAGACACTTTTCAAAATTTTAGATAAAGAAACACTAATGAATAAAAATTACTTATATCTAGAAGCAAGCTATATTTTTTTTTTAAAAAAGAAAGAGTATTTGTAAATTTAATCCAACTTACCTTTAAAAAATAATATGAATTTTATAAGTTAAAAAAAAAAAGGTTTATGTTTGTGAAGAGTGTAGCTCTTGGTAGAAGCGATGCAATAAATCCGGGCTGTACCAGGCCTACATATTCCGAGCTGGCTACAACAACAAGCGGACACTTCAATCACAACATTGTTGTTACTCGAGGTAAGATTAAAATGTTAGCGTTAAAAATGAAAAAAAAACAACTTCAAATGTATAACACACACCGAAACTCTGATATATTTCTCTTTTGTGTAGGCCTTTTATCCCGAGGCTGTAGCACCGCCTGCTTTCTATTAAATCGGCACCTGCTTACAGTTACACACGTTTAAAGTCTAAATTAATATCATTAAGTAAGACAAAGAATATACACAAAAAAAAAACAAGCATAATCTAAAAAGTTGTATTTAAAATAATCTAAAGGGGAACAACTCCGCCCTTAAAATTATGTATATCAATAATGAACTAATAATTTCCCTTATTTGATATCAAACAAAATAATTAATTACCAAGAATTAATCGGCTTATTGTGTATTTTAAAAATGATTCATGTTTATGTTTTGTTAGCTACATCAAATAATTTGTTTAAGTATCGACTTAAGAATGAAAGACTCTTACATCAGTAGAAGACTCCCATATCCCTAGAAGACTCCTACATCCCTAGAAGACTCCTAGATCCCTAAAAGACCCCTTCATCCCTAGAAGACTCCTACATTCCTAGAAGACTCCTACATCCCTAGAAGACTCCTATATGGTAAATTAAAGAAAGGAAACGATTGTATGAGTCACCCTCGAAGTGTTTCAGAAATGACCCTGCCACCTGGGAGACAGAAGCCCATGATAGAGCAACATGGCGTCACGCTGTGGAAAATGGGCTTAAAAAAAACTACAGAAAACAAGAAAGAAAAGCGCAGGACGAAGAAAAGCGCCAGAGAAAACTTCAAGGCAATGTAGCATAAAAAACTTGTTTTGATGTGGGTAGAACATTCAAGGCTCATATAGCATACAAGCATCATAGTTAGCCTAATCTCTGAATACTGAAGAATTAATTTCCCTTGTTGGTATGACACAAAATAATAGACTAATCGGTTAATTTTGTTTTATTAATTTATGTATTCTCTTCGGCTATAAATAATAGAGCAAAGTTTCAACTTGATCTGAAAATGGCTGTCATCTTATAGATGGGTAATTCCCATCAGCTTGGCTCATGACCTTCCCTAAAGAGAAGATAATTGGTTGTGGGAGATATAACGTAATCAAAACTTTTACAAGACAGACAGGTAGAATTTATTTAAGATTTATTAAATAAACTTGCATGAAATCATTTTTAGCGAAAGGGCCTTGGAGATTTTTAATCACACTCACATCTGAGTTTTAATATCCCTGCCTGGAATGGCAATCTGAATACTAAAAAAAAAAAGAGACCATAGAGAATCCTAAATGCTGCTGGTAAAGTCATTGGCAAAAATCAAAACTCCATACTGACAGCTGTTTGATAAAAACATTCATAAGAAAGCTAAAAATGTTCTAGAAATAAAAAATCAACCTCAGGGTCAGGATTTGTGATTTTACCCTCACAAAAGAGATACAAGACACCGATAGAAAAGACAAACATCAAAACTCTTTTGTCCCCATAGCAATAAAATCACTATATAAAATGTAACGATTTCATATACATTTTTCCCATGTAAATTATGAGTGAGTCTGGTGTGAATGTATATTTTGGTTTTCTTTAGTTATCATGTTTAGTTAGGTGTAATGCACAAATTGTAAGACAAACTTCCTTATGGATATTAAGAATTGTTATTCGTATTCTTATTTATGCAATAAGATTTGTATCGACAAGTAAAACAAAGCAAGCTTTCTTTAAAAACACGAAGAACCCCCAATCCCTGTATAGTGTAAGTCACCTCCTAATATTACATGTAGATGAACTAAAACTTTTTTATTGAAAGTAAGTTCGAGGACTTTAAAAAGATGGAGAAGGAAAATGTTTGTCATATATCGGATGTTCTTTCAGAGTGGAAGATGATCTACTTCCTAGTCCAAACCTCCAGCAGGACGACGGGGGATGGCAGAAAGGGCAGAGTATGAGCCCGGGACTATCGAGACGATCGAGGATGGAAGAAAAGGCAGAGTATGAGCCCGGGACTATCGAGACGATCGAGGATGGCAGAAAGGGCAGAGTATGAGCCCGGGACTATCGAGACGATCGAGGATGGCAGAAGGGGCAGAGTATGAGCCTGGGACTATCGAGACGATCGAGGATGGCAGAAGGGGCAGAGTATGAGCCCGGGACTATCGAGACGATCGAGGATGGCAGAAAGGGCAGAGTATGAGCCCGGGACTATCGAGACGACCGAGGATGGCAGAAAGGGCAGAGTATGAGCCCGGGACTATCGAGACGATCGAGGATGGCAGAAAGGGCAGAGTATGAGCCCGGGACTATCGAGACGACCGAGGATGGCAGAAAGGGCAGAGTATGAGTCCGGGACCATCGAGACGACCGAGGATGGCAGAAAGGGCAGAGTTTGAGCCCGGGACTATCGAGACGACCGAGGATGGCAGAAAGGGCAGAGTTTGAGCCCGGGACTATCGAGACAACCGAGGATGGCAGAAAGGGCCGGGTATGAGCCCGGGACCATCGAGACGACCGAACGACAGTCCAGCGCGCATATCGCACGACCAGGCAGTTATTAACAGTAAGAAATACGCTTATAATAGTTTAATTGTAGCAGAGGATCTTTTTTTTTCTCTTTCTGACAACATTGTCATAAAGTTGTCGTTCTTTATAGACAGATGCAAGATGCAGTGGCAATAAAATGAATGATCTGTTGACATATATTACAGCATCACTTATGTTTAATTTATATATTGTAATTTATTGATTGTAATGCAGTGAATCATTATGCAGCACAATGAATAACAGTTTACTATCTTGCGCTTTATAAATCTTCAAATCCCCTTACATGACCTATAGGTTGAAGTTATTTTGCAATGTCATAAATTTATACAGAATACCTACATTAATGAACTACTCGAGATATTAAATATCAGAATTTACATTACAAATAAGAATGTATGATTATGTGTTAGTTAATATAGTCTATATAAAGTAAACCAAAACTACCAGGCTGCATTCAAACTTGTTGAAAGATAGACTAAAAATGTCTTTACAATCTTTGTAAGAGCTTATTCGATTTTTTTTTTAATTTGTAGTTTATATTTTATTATAATACCTCTATTCAGGTCACAACTTCATGGATATAGGGTTGATGGAGGAACATGGAACCTGGGCAAGCAACTCAAAATAGGCTCTAACGATTTTCCTATAAATTTAACAGTTGACGTTTCACTAGAATTACTAGCTCGTTAAGCTTTATAATTTTTCAAAAAAAAAAAAAAAAAATTATTAAATTTGGCTACAAAACATCGAGAAGTTATAGTAGTGTGCCGATAACTGAGGCTGTTCATTTAGTTTAATGTTGCTTTCTGTTTATTGATCGCTTATTAAAGCGTTGCTGATATTTTTAGGTCAATCTAACCTAGATTAGACATGCATCTTTATTATAGATCTTGGAGTAGATCTAGATCTAGACTAGATCGAGTTCTATATCAGAAGTTTAGGTAGATCTAGTTCTATATCAGAAGTTTAGGTAGATCTAGTTCTATATCAGAAGTTTAGGTAGATCTAGTTCTATATCAGAAGTTTAGGTAGATCTAGTTCTATATAATGAAAGTACCATAAATAGTTATAAATTTACACAATCGTAGCTTTCGTTCAATGGCTAGCGGATTGAGACATCGAACTGACGGTGCCTAGTACAAGCTCTATCTAGGACTTGGGAATTATTTTTTTTAAATTTAAAGTTGTATAATGGAAGCATTGTCTTTTATTCAAATGCATTTTTTAAATGTTTTTTTTTTAATGACAAGCCTACTGCTACATGCAATATAGTTTACCTAGAGAGGTTCAACGTAGTGTACTGTTAATTGTTCTATTTTTTGTTAATGTTGTTTTCCTTGATGGTAATCCAACAATATACATGTGTATTATAGAAAGTTGATGTATCTATTAACAGAATGATGAAGCTGTTGGTTTGTATGGTCTACCTGGCGATGTTTCTTGTGACGGTGACATCTCGCAGAGTCCTTGTACGTGATTTGTTACGTAGACAGGACGTGAGTATAATAAACTAACAAGACCACACTCTTTTGTTTCTAGATATTGTAGCCCTTTGATCTATCTTGACTCAGAAACTTTAAAGTACAGAGTTTGTAATCTATAGTACTAATCTGTTTCTGTGGCCCACGGTTAACGAGAGTGTCATGTGGCCAGCACAACCATTAATTACCTTTTCTTTTCACCAACCAATGTCAGGTACCTATTCAATCTCGGTGGGCTCAGAGAAGCTCAATGATCCCGAAATTAAAAATCACAATCTTCATCAGGATTCTGACCCGAGACCCCTGTTACAAGCTAAACGCTTTACCGCTCAGCAACCAATATTAGTTTTTACAATTTGAACCACAGCTCAGGGGCATACATCGATTGCCATGTACGCTGAACGACTTTAAAAATTTACTTGTCATTATCATCATCAAACTCCATTTGAGTGACGGCTTGAGAGGCTTAAATCCTCTCTTGCGAAAGCCCTGGACAGAAACCCTGCTGTCTTGCGTAGTGCATAAATGCCGCCACACAGGTCGAGAATTTTGGGTTTCCCAGACCTGTCGAGACGGAGATCAACAAGTCTGGGGCAATCCATCAGAATATGAGGCAAGGTTTCCTCTTCTTCCCCGCAGCGGGGGCACAGTGAATCGAAATTTGACCATAGCCGTGAGAAATATGAGCCAACAGGACAATGGCCTGTCCTGCACTGTGCTATAATAGCTTGCTCAGGCCTGGACAGCCTCCACCACGGGGAAGTGCGGTCAGGACGCCTCATGCGCTCCCTGACTCCACGGGCTTTTTGGGACTTGTCCCAGCACTCAAACCATTTTCCGTTTCTGGAACATTTACTTGTCTCCCCTTCAACACTATACTAACGCTTGGACAGCAAATAGCTTAAAAAATTGGTCAAATTAGTTATGTCCAAATGTAAGTCAACAACATGGAGTCTTTTGAACGCAATGCTCTCTCCTGGCATCTTTATTCACTTAGCCTTATATAGCTTAGAACAAAAATTCCAAACTAAATATTCCGACTCATTTTTAAAAAAATGTAAATTACCCATTTCTGGCGTTGCAATCTATAAGGAAGATGATGTAAAGGTCATCTCTTTTTGTGGTCCACGGTTAACTAAGGTGACGCCTAAATACTAAGTGGATGACTACCCCGGTGTTGTGTTTCCATCACAATGAACAAATTCACTAGCCCAAATTCTTAAGTATTTTTTTTTACTCGAGTAGATATAGTTCTCATCGAAACTTAAAGTAAAGGTCTCTTTCTCAGTAGTTACATTGTGTGTATGCCTGCCTACACCCTGTACACTTTATTAATAAAAAATATAATAATTGAGAATTTAAGTGATAATTTAGGTGTTAAAAATTACAATATTTTATTTGTTTTCTAACAGACTGATCTTTCTGAAAGTGAAGAAAGTTTTGAAAGTGAATTCCATGTAAGCCAACATTTGTACCACTTATCACATATCCTCATTATAAACCTGACTACAATGTAAATCAGACTAAATAGAGGCCAGATCTAGATCTAGACATAAATGTATTAAATGATCTGAACAAAATGTACATCTATGAAAAATTAAGGCAATAGATTATCTTCTGACAGGTTTGGGAGGTGCAGATTTATTTATTAAGTGTACGATAGTATCAGATTAAGAAGCGCATAGGACGCGAACAGTAAAATGTACACTATTAACGTTAGGTATTAGATTGGACAAGGTTGAGTTATTCTGATCATATTTGTCTAGTAATTTTAAGATTAAACATGTTAAGTAAGACATACGAATTCTAGTCTAGATCTAAATATTGTGATATAAATACAAACATTCTAGCAATTAAGTCTTTTTTTTTTTTCTTAAAAAAAGTTAAAATCCTAAATAAAAGATACTTTTGTAAATAAATGTTAATATTGCATTTTACTAATTGCTAAAACTTACTTGAATATTATTTCTACCTACAGATTAATCGCTAAATAGACTGGAACTACTTGCAGAGATCTCTAAAAATACATAATACATTGTTTTTTTCTGTATAAATATTGTTGAACTTCTTCACCTGTTCAATAACACAAAAACTTGTTCAGGCCAGATATGATGTAATCACCAAATTGTTTGTTTCCATATCAAAAGATAATAAAATGTGTACTTTAGTGTACAGAATGCTGCGTAGGCCTATAATTTTGTCTCGAGAAAAAATGGAAACCAGTTATTGCTTCTGTTTTCAATTTGTGTTTTCAATGAATGTGTAGCTCATCCTCAATATCGTTCTATTCTCTTTAGTTGTCCCATATGATTGTATCACGTGAAAAGGCCAGTAGACATGAGTCGTAATGACATGCTGTTAGAGACAACGTAAAACAACGCGTATCAGCGTATCAGCAGTTTCATTTGATTGACAACATCACGAGATACTCAAATAACAAAAAAACAACTTTGAAAACAAAAAGCTTACACGAAGTGTAGTTGTATCACTTTTCTTGGTGTAAATTATAAAGACAGAATCAAGGAAGTTTGGAAAATAAATGGACAAATGTTTGTAGTCTTTTCCATAATCGTGCTCTATCTATTTGAACCGTCTCTTTCATTACAGTGTAAAGTTTGGGAAGTTCGCTGTAGGCTTATAAAATAATAATTATTACAATCTATCTATGGCAACATAGGGACTTGGCAGACCAGTCGCAGAGAGCACACAAAATGCCTTCTCCTGAATCACTATTTAAGGGTAAAAAAAACAGTGATTCTCCTACAAAGACTAATTGAAATTAAAAGGTTGAAATTGACACCCAGTTAAACGAGACTAACTTTTAACTTAAATAAACATTAATTCAGTGCATTGCAATGCTTTCAAAATTATGTTTAATCAACCTGTGCTTCTGCAAGGTATTTCTGATATTCAGTTGTCGAGCCAAAGATATATTTCAACTAACAAAATGATAAGAATAGTAAACATACTTAGATTATAAGAGTATGAAGATATTGATCGTGATTTTGAAGTAAAACTTATAATATAAAGAGAAGAGTCCATACATAATTTAATCCAAAGAGTTTGAAGAGGAAAGAGTAGTTGATAAATTGATTTCATACAACAAATATGAAAAGAGAAGAGTAGAAGATACGTTTGCTTCAGTTTTATGCGCCGCTGGGGCGACTTAATTAAAATCAATGAATTATTAAAACAATACAACTTTGGTGACGTTTGGTCATTGTGGAGAATGCCTGCCATCCAATGCGACAAAAGGCGAGGAAGTATCTAAAACAGTCAAAGGCGTTTGATCTACTGGTTTATAACGACACCATTGACCAACGCACATTTCATGTTGCGAAATATAATGCACACTGCATGTACAATAAAGAAAATGAATTACTTCAGTTTTAAAGTCTAAAATATTTAATAAAAAAAAGGTCAAAAGGGATGGGATTACAATGTTGTGGAGAATAATGATGTAGTTCTAAAATAACCTGTATAAAAATAAGATAAGTGAAATAATCAAATCATCCCATTGACTGCTGATGGTACCAGAAAAAGAGTGCTCTATAGTTTGTAAGACTTAACTCCAATGTTCAAGCGTTTAGTTGCTGTCCTCCTAGGTCCTTATCCAACTGGCTTGGTGCTGTAGACTGTTCTAGTTCGTTAGCGTATCAGCGTTGAGAGGTGCCAGCTCCAGCTGAGAATTTTGGTTGAGCTTAACTCTTTCTCTCCTAATTGACGATACTATTGTTGATGCTTAATTTTATAAACTTTATTTTGTGTTCTATAAAAAGAGCATGCATACCCCTTTAATTCTGCACCAAATAAACATTTTCTGATAATAAACGACAAAGGTATTGAAGCTTAATCCTAACAGGGGAGGGGGACATGGTAACAAGCGAAATGAAGAAATCCGTCGAAACGTGGAAAAGTAATTATTGAGAGAAAGAGTTAAAGAGGCCAATCGATGTTGTACTTCCTCAAGGTGTGGTGGACGCAGCGATTGCGGGGTGAAATCAACAATGAAGAGTCAGGCTGCGGGGGCTGGGAAATGAATTCAGATGTAGAACTTAATACTCAGTGCTCGCTAAAGTAGGGGGTTCCTTCCTACAGACACCGACATAGGGATGGATTTTTCAACATCTAGTATATAGGTGCAGTCTTAGCTGTCAATGCCAGAAACAAAAATTCAGGTACCGGAACAGGAATTCTAGAAGTTAAAGGAATAAACAACAGGAATGCTTACAGGAATTTAAAAACAGTAACAGGAAGGCGTAAAAATCAAAAACAGGAATCAGCAGGTGTTTTCGGCCTCGATCGGGTTAAAATATATATTTTAAAAAATACCGAGCTTAATAATCTAATTACACAAAACAGTCTTGTGTTCTTCTCAGCCTTAACCGTCAATGAGACAATAAGGCTTACAGGAATTTAGATACAGTAACAGGAATGCGTAAGGATAAAAAACAGGAACCAACAGGTTTTTGTGGCAGCAACAGGGCTGAAATAATACCCTCTTTTGACAAAAGAGCAGTGTGCTTATTCTAGGGCATTGCTGTCAATCAGAAAATCACATAGTGTCAAATTGAACAATGCAGTTCCATCAGATCAGACCAATACAAGCAAAGGGAGCGGCACTACTACAGCAGGGAAGAGAAACAGAACCATGAACAATGGATAGTGCTAAGCGATTACGACGTCATTGTTAACATACGGCCTTCGGCCATAAACAATGGAATGAAACTTTACTAAAGAAATGCAGAGAGTGCCCGTTCAAGAAGCTAAACTCTTCTATCAGCGTAGAAAACAAGGGGAAATAATGCTGGAGGATATTTTCTAAGTAAAGAATCTCTGCGATAGGAAGATCAAGACGATGCAAATTGTAAATTAAGCAATGTAGAAATAATAACGTCAATACCTAGTGGACAATAGTAAAGGCAATACATTAATATGCACACATGAAATAAACAAGTCTAAGTGAATAGAATAAGAGAGCGAGATAAATATAATCTGTAAATGAACGCCTTTAAACGTTCTACAGTGAATGGAGCGATGTCTCCTTCCTGGCCAAAAAAGGTGAAAATATGAAGGTATGTGATATCCCTTGATTGGTCAAGATAGTCAATGCGACATCCGGTTAAGATAATCTCCTCCAACTTATCCGCCAACAAGATCGTCAGAATACTAGAGGTGATGTGTGTCTTGTGCTAAGAGTCCAGACGAAGGAGATGGGATGTGCCCAGGTAGGATTGTCTTGTCCACCTTGCAAGGGCAGGATTGTCTTGTCCACCTTGCAAGATAAAAGGATCTCATATCGCCTCGCGCTACGGAGTTGTCAACAAGGTTGATAGATATTATACCTAGACTAATAGAGACATTGCCCAGATGATCAAGCTGACAAGTTAGTGCATGGAATAGGTTGCATGAGCTAGCCAGGAAAACCAGTGACTTGGCAGAATTTAAGTCATTGGTTAATATGCATAACTAAATGCATGATGCATAGGACTTAATCATCTTCTTTTTGAAGTAACGTCTATATTATATAAGATAAGATAAGATAAGGGTGAATGTGAAAAAAATAGTGGGAAAGGTAGGAGAATATGAGGACTATGGTGCTACTACACACTCCTTTCATGGCCAAATAAAACAATTAATTTTGCGTAATTTTTGGAGGTAGATTATTTATGCTGTTATAGTACTAACTGTTACATAAATATATTTTATTTTGTTTTTGCAAATGCAATGAAATGTATTAATTTTTTGAATATGGTGCGTGATGGCCAAATGAAAATCTCCCGGCTTTTAGACCACAGGTTTCTCGAGTTCTGGAGATCTCCTAACTAATGCGTTTAAAACTGCATTAAAACATTTAATGCAATAAATGTCTTTTTTTTAAAACACAAACTTTGGAGTGTAATGTATACCCTAGCTGGTCCTAGTGTTTTGGTTTTATTTATTATAGCAACTATACACATTTTAAAGCTATTTTGATCAAACATTTACTTTGGACATATTAACAGTTTCACCTTTATCGTACGAGAGTATCAATGAATGCATAATAATAAAGCTTGTCTTTGAGTTCGAAGAATAATAATGAACGCCAAACAGAAAATAAAGTAACACATTTCTCTTATTTCTGGATGCTGATTTAACTATCCATTAGTCTGTTGGGCCGTTGGAGCAGCACACAAGATCTGTTGACCATCTTTCTCTATTCCTCTTTGTCTTTGCATTGGATAGAATCTCTTTCAATGACAGCCCCGTCCATACTTTTGTCTCCCTATCGCTTTTGTGCTCGAATGCTTACCAGGGGGCTTGATTTCCAATACAGACTCGCGCTGAGTTGTGCAAACTGAGCGGAAACCTATTACAGATACCTCTCCCCTAAAAATCCACCAAAGAAATAGGACTATATTGCGCTGATTATATTTTAGTCTGCACTAGGTACAGGGCAAGAGTAATTTTTGACATTTGTTTAACTGTACATAATAAGGCGTGTCTGTCCGAAGATTAATGTTGAATGCTGTATTTCTCGTGGCTAAGCAGCCCCATGTATGACCTACATATTTAGCCACACCCTGTACAAACAAAACCATTGTCCACTGGTGGTCGATTAAGATTTTCTTTTCCCCTTCTGTCCTCTGCTACGGATACTCTACATTTGCCTTTGTGTTTTTGTTGAAGGCGACACAATAATAACAATAATAATGTTACACACTGTCCGTAAGGAAATTTGTCTTACAATTATTGCATTTCACCGAACAAACATTATAACTATAAAAAAATCTAAATGTACATTCAAAAAAGACTCACTCATAATTTACATGTGAAAAGTTTTATGCAATGTGCATATGGCCTCTGTGTTAATGGTCTGGATGCTCATAAAATTAAGGCATAGTGTTCCGTTTTATTGTAGTAGAAAGAGCAGATAATCTTTTTTTTTTTCTTTCATCCAACATTCTCATAAAGTTATCGTTCTTTTGACAGATGCATAATGCTTTGGTCATAAAGGAAATAATCTGTTGATATATATTATTTATGTTAAATTTATATATTGTAATTTAGTGTTTGTAATGCTGTCTGACTTTGACTAATTCTACAGATGAATGGACGTCCGTGTATTATCTCGCGAACATCACATTTTACATTTGAAGTTCCCTTACATGACCTATATTTGACGTTTTTTTTTTATGTCATAAAAATGTACAGATAATCATCACTCATGAACAATACGATGTAGGCCTCTTTTAAAATCAGCATTTATAATACAAATAAGAATGTGCAAGCTAATATAGTCTATATAGAGCAAACCAAAACTGTAAGGCTGCATTCAAATTTGTCGAAAGATAAATAAAGAAGAATATAAAAAAACAACTTCTGATTACAATAGTTGTAGGTAATTGTTTCATATCTTTTGAAATTAACCTTTAACCTTTGTTATTGTCCATTATTTACCAATATCTACAAGTGTACAGCTACATGCTCTATTGATGTTATCTCTATAGTGGCTTAATGCTTTGCTCATCTTCTTTGTCTTCTTCTTTGTTCTCATTTTCCATGTCGCAGGGTTCAGATCAATAATCGTATAACTAAGATGAACCACGCAGTGGTTTCCAGATCAGGCAGTTCTCTGTATAGTTTTTCTTCTATAGGTGGGTTTTGAGGCCAGCGTCTTGTTCAGGCCTCCTTATAGAGTATGTAGCTTTGAAGGATAAGATCTGCATTCTGTGGTGATGCTCCACAAGGGCAGGTTTCTCTCGTCCCGACCTTAAGATTGTCTTATTCTGTCATGCTATTATTCTGATTTTAAATATTTTTTTTTTACGGCTAACTAAAAATCCATCTATTTACATGGTGGCCTAAAAGTAGGTTTGCAGTGCCGGACTGTGTGTCAGAGTATCCTTGAGAGATTTGAAAAATGTTGCAATGGTGAAAAAGGACATTTTGAGCTTCTAAGAGATTCAATTGTTTTTGTATATGTTAACAGGTATTAAGAATGTCCCGCTGTTCTGGTGACGAATTTTCACACAAATAGTCTAAGTGATAACTGCAAAGCTACTTTTCGGCCACCCTGATATTTTATAATGTTTCACTTTAATTTGTAAAAAAAAATGTCTCTTTGAACAGAATCATGAAGCTATTAGTTTATATGGTCTACATCGCAATGTTTCTTGTTATGATCAGTGCAAACAGTGACATTATAAGTGATGTACGTAGACAAGATGTAAGTATAATGAAAGAAATAGACATTTATGTTGCCTCTGGGTGTTATGTTGGGTTCCTTCTAAACTAGTTCAGATTATCATTGTAGGCATATTACTTAGTTTAATACAGAAACTTAAATAAAGTTGGAACACATTTAGAAAAAAAAATTAAATATATACAGCTGCCGATTTCTAAGTAAGTTTCCCCTTTCAGACTTTGTGGAGAGTCTATAGGGCAGATGAAAAGGTCATCTTTTGCCAACGGTCATGTGACCATAACATCGACCAACTTTACTTTTCCCACAACTAATATCAAGTACCCATTAGAGCTGGGTGAACTCTGAGGCGCCTTAAAATCTTAAAGATCCAGAAATTAGAAATCCCAGTCTTCATCAAAATTTGAGCCCGGGTCAGTGTAGAAATGTATAAAAACACGAGTAAAATGGAAATTTGGCCACCGACAACATCTACTCATCCATCTATTTTTTTCTTCTCTTCCATGAGTTAAAATCGATAAGAAATAGTTTTCTTCAGAACTTAAATCAAGGGTGTCTTTTTTTTTTTTTTCAATAATCGTCATTACGTGTGCATTGACTATGATGTAGTGAATTTTAGTGTGTCTATTGCTTATACACAGTGTGGTAATAAACAAATGTTATAATTGAACGTATACGACATATAAGTGATACTTAAATAGTTAAAAATTTACATATTTTGTTTGTTTTCTAACAGACTAATCTCAAAGACATTAAAAAAAAATGTGGGATTAATGTAAGTCAACACTTGTACAATGAATGTACAACTTGTCTTGTAGGCTTACTGCGATAAACAAATCATCCCTTAAAGCATTTTTCCTTATGTTATGTCCAGTGGCGTACCTAGGAATTTTCCATCGTATGGTGGCCCGGGGGGGAGGAGGGCTTGACCACTTTAGGGGCCCCATGCATTTTCGAAACTCGAAATCATGACATGAGATATTGGAGTAATATTTAATGTAAAAAAAAAAATAATAATTAAAATTCTACCCCCATCCTACCACCATAGTTACGCCACTGCCCTTACAACAGGTTTTAAGTTAACATAACATTTTTGTTTTCTGTGCCGAAATGTCTGAATCATAGAAGTCATTTTAAATTAATTTTATATAGCCCTTTTTTAAAGGCTTCTAGCAACATCAATTCTTTCAGCAGAATGTTACAAAATCAAGATGCGGGTAAATTCCGGTATATATATAAATAATGCATTCCTCACTAATCTTCGCACTTGATTACAAGTATTATTATTATTATTATGTTAGAAATGAACGAGTAGTCATTCTCATAGTAGTCCCTTTAACAGTTTCCACTGAGGAATTTTCTGGTGATGTGGCAGGTCTGCAGCAGTACCGCCCTCTGACAGGCAATGAAGATGTTCCTAGGAATGTTAAGGGCCTTGAAGGTGTCTGTGAGGTCAGTTGTTATTATCCCCTCGGTTAATATAACAATGGGGTATATTGTTATTTTGGACAATTTCCATAGACGCTTAATCTCCAAGCCTAGGTTCCCATATTTTCTTTGTTTTTCTATCTTAGTTTTTCTTAAATTATGGACAGTGGTACGGCGATATCGATAAAGGTAGCGATTTTTTCTTTTTTATCGATGAACAGCAGATCTGGGCGATTGAAATCTACCGTTTTGTCGGTCAGAATAGGCCTATCCCAGTACAGCAGATGTTCAGTAGACTCGAGAACCTCTTGCGGAGAGTATTTATAATAAGGGGAAGTGTCCTTACCGATCAATTTGTACGTCAAAGGCAGGTGTTGGTGTATTAACTTTGCAACTTTGTTATGGCGACCTAGGTAGGCTGATTCTGGACATCCTGCCATAATGTGTTCAATCGACTCGCCCACATTTTCGGCATTTGTCGACAACATTGAGTTTCAGGATATGCGTTTCGTAATTTTTTGTCCTGATTACTCTGTCCTGTATTGCTGTAACAAAGCCTTCTGCTTTGAGCCATGTTAAGGAAGCAGCCTTGTCGATGTTTTCCTCATGTAATGATGCCGGAAATTTTCCGTGGAGTGTTTTTTCTTCCCATTGGCGAATCTCATGCCCTACGTCGTCCAAACCGACATTGACATCAGGTTCAAAGGGGTTGCTTCGGAGTCATATTTGCGTAGAAAAGAAACTAATTTGTTGCTGGAAGCGAGCAGTTTTGATCGTATTTTTAAAACTTGCATCCTTCCTAGGCAGGTATAACCTTATGGTGGAGGACTTGGAGTGTAGGCAACTAAACTTGGTTAGTAATTTTCTATTGAGTCTGTCAATGTCATGTAGGTCGGTGTCAGTCCATTTGATCACACCGAACGGCCCAACTGTTTATTGCAGTGATGAGATTACTGCCAGACATTATTATTATTATTATTATTTTTTTTTTATTATTATTATTATTTTTATTATTATTATTATTATTATTATTATTATTATTATTATTATTATTATTATATAGCTTTGTCTGACTCTTTAAATAAATACATTCTAAAGGCCAACTCTAAGATGGAACAATCAGCAGTGGAACCTCCTAGGCGGAAGTCAGATTGACGTCTGCTTGGTTGTATTCTCCTTTCCCGTTTCAACTTCGATGCTTACCTTTTCTTGGACTACGTTAAAATAAGGCCCGACAAATTATCCTTGACCCTGTGGCACCCCACAGTCAATTCTATGGCCTCGAATTTTCATATTGGTTCAGTAAAGGAAAAATGTTTGTAAATGTTTGTAAAATGTTTTACATGTTTCGGATGTTCCTTCAGAGTTGAAGATAGTTTACTTCCTAGTCCAAACCTCCCGCAGGACGACGGGGGATGGGAGCGGGCAGGGTTTGAACCCTCGACCGTCTATAAATCCGAACGACAGTCCAGCGCGCAAACCGCACGACCAGATATTTACTGTTAGCTAGTTCAGGAATAGCGCAATGGGCAAGAAAACAGTGAAGGCAGGGTGTTATGATGTAAACATTTTTCTGGTAATAAAATGTCCCCATCCCATTTAATGACTGTAAAGTATTTACATTTCTCCTACCTAAGCGGACGTATCGAGACGTGTATAATTGACAGATATCGAATTACGTTCTTCTCTCATAGTCGCCATCTATAAGTATATACATTTCAGCAACTGATTAAAATATCTAGCAAGTTGTTTTCTTTTCTGGGTAATGTAAAATCATAAATAGTAAAATAGACTTTGTAAAAAAATATTTAAATAGCATTGTGAAAAGATTTTAATATAGCATTGCACTAATTTCTAAAACTTTGTATATTATTTCTATCTGCAGGTTCTGTGCTAAATAGACTGTAACTAGATGCAGTGTCTCTCTAAAATAAATAATACTGATTATTTTTCGTTTGTTTTTTCTATATCAATAATGTTGTACCCCTCCACCTGTTCAATAACAACAAACCATTTTCAGGCCAGATAGGATGTAATCACCAACTTGTTTGTTGCTATATTAAAAGATAATCAAACGTGTACATAATAGTCCGTATGTTTTTGTGACGCTAGATAATGGAAACCAGTTAACGATTTTGTTTTTAATTATACTACTTTATGTCATTGTGTCAATCAACTCACCATTATAGTTTTATTCTCTATAGTTGTCACAAACTATTGTATCATGTATAAGTATATATGCTACGTAAAAAAAATGTAAAACTCACCTTTCAGACCTTGCGGTCTATAGGGCAGATGATGTAAAGGTAATCTGTTTTTGTGGTTTGCAAGGGTGTCATGTGGCCAGCACAACGACCAACCGCCTTTACTTTACTTATGTCAGGTACCCATTAGAGCTGGGTGGACTCTGAGGCGCCCGAAGATCACGAAATTAAAAATCCCAGTCTTCACCAGGATTCAAACCCCGGGTCCCCGGTTCGGAAGCCAAGCGCTTTACCGCTCAGCCACCGCGCCTCATATATATGCTCCGTGATCGTGGGTTAAAGATAAATAACTCGAAACCTATCAGTGTATCAGCAGTTTAACTTTATGTAATAAAAAAAAAACAAGAATTCAAACAGACTATAAATAGCTATGTTCCATCAAGGAAGTTTGGAAGAAATATTTAATTTTTTTTGTATTGTATCTCTTATGTATACTTAAATTAAAAGTGTGACAGGAAGTTTATTTTAGGCTAGCAATTTTATTCTATTAAAATTTTTAATGGCATAATTAAAAGAATCCAGGTATTCATCAATACTTGCCTCAAGAAGATTTTTATGATCCGCGAGGCCAGACAAGATCTCATATGAGATCTGTGTAAAAAAAAAAAAAAAGCAGCAGCACACTGAGGCAGATATCCTTCAGAGACACTGGAGACTGATAGGTCACACCCTTCGCAAGCCTGAGCCCAACACAAGAAGGCTAGCAGTCTTCTAGAACCCCTCAAGGAAAGAGAAAGAGAGGACTACCCAGGAATACATGGCGCAGTGATTTAGAAGCTAAAATTATTATTTTTTAATCCTGAAATATTTTAAATTGAAGTAAATGATTGAAATTGATTGTTAAGAAATATAAATAGATTTATGTTCATTAAATGACAAATACGACAACTCACAACTAGATATAACTTTTTACTCGAAACAAAAATGACTTTTGATACTGCATTGTACAATAAGCCTATATAGATATATATCTAAGAATACCATTGTTCTCTGCAGTTTTGTATAGTTCCAAAGATATTCTTTTGATTTGAGATGTTGGACAAAACGTTTAAAAATATGTGACAAATCTACGAGGTAGTTTCAGGTCTGTGTGGAAGTCTGAAAATAATCTTCAATTAGAATGATTCTACTTATGTAATATAAGAAATACTAACAAACATATAAATCAAATAGAGGTAGGAACTGGCCTCTGCTGCTCCGAGCTAGTAATTTCTTCATAGAAATGGTTGTCTTTGTATGTGTCGTGCTTCCGTAACCTTTTACAGAGCACTGGGGAAACAAAGATTCAATAAATGTTGAGCCTAAATAGCTACAATTGTAAGTATCTCAATATTTGAATGTTATTTCGGGCTAAATTGTAAAATAAATATTACATTTTTAAATCAAAGTTTTTATAAATTATATTCCAATTTGTATTAAAAGTAATAGTAATTTAATTTTACATTTATATTAAAAGCTTTATTAAAAGTTACTATATTTTACATTGTATTATTAGAACATTGAATATTATATTAGAACTTAAATAAAAGAACTATATTAACAGTTTTAACAAGGTGTTTGAAACACAAACTGAAAATCGGCCCCCAAAGTGGTCCACCCAGGCAGTTAAAAAAAGGCAGGTTTCAATATTACCAGAATGAAATTCTATCAAAGACAAATGACAGAGAAGAATGTAGATAAAATGTTAACAGATGTTGTGTGGTGCCCAAGCGGTTTCAGCAGCCCAAAGGATAAGTGAAAGTGAATGTGAAGTTAGATGTGAACCTGGCCTGACTGATGACTTATAATGAATATCTAATTGATCTAATTGTTTTGTAAAGGGTCAACCTCTTATTCCTCAAGAAAAAAAAAAAACATTTCGTAAAAAAAAAATTCTCCTTTGGTTAGGTGCTCCACAGTAGTGGTATACTGTAGTTGACACGAAAATATGATAAACTCCTTATTAATTGTTTTTTTTTAATTATGTCCTAAATAGATTTTTTCTCTTTAAAATATAGTAAACATTTTTGTGTAAATATATTAATTATTAAAGCAGAACTTACATAACTTAATAATACAAATGTTAAAAAAAAATTGACAAAAAATCTACAACTGTTTGCATCACTCCTAATAAAGAGCTTTCCGTGTTTGTAACTATTAATAGTGACTAGTTGTAAAAGTGGTGTTTTCTATGATAAGACTGCTTGTGTAAGTGATTTAAAAAATTAGATTTTTCGCTTTCAGAAAAGGAAACTAGTAGATATGCATCAGAACTTTGAATGGTATAAAATATTATGATGTCATATTTTCACTATCTTTTATAGTTTACGAGATCTAAACGGGACAGACGGACAGACGGACGGACAGACATTCCACACAAAACTAATAGTGTCTTTTCCTCTTTCGGGGGCCGCTAAAAATAGTGCATAGTCAAAATTATGCATAGTCAGAATCTAAACGTACCAAACATTATGCAAACAAGAATAAGGATAGCAAATATTATGATGCAAGAAATTATCACCATATCCAAGTAGACAGAGGATATTTCATTACTTGTTTTTTCTGTCGAAAGAAAAATAGCAATTAGTTTAAACTAATAATTTCTATCAATTAATCTAGATTTAAAAAAAAAAAAGAATCTTTCTTGAAGAGAACATTTCACGGTTGATCTATATAAATTGTTTATATTAATTATCTATCTATCTATTTTTCTATCTATCTATCTATCTATCTATCTATCTATCTATCTATCTATATATATATCTATATATATATCTATCTAGTTGTTTTAATATGGTGCTAAGTGTTAGCAAATATATATCAGTGAATCGGCTGTAAAACATCTATAATAGACATCTCACCAGACTTCATAATGAATGTAATATTCTTCACAAACGTCTTCTCATCTTCCAAAGTATTTAAAGTAACAATGATTGTTGTAACATCGGAATGTAACAGATTTTCTCGTATGTTAAATCTGTAGGCGGTCTCGTAGACATTTTGATCTTCTTCAATCGAATCATAATTTAAGAATGTTGATGTTTCGTCAGCTGTTAAAACTTCAACATACTGTAATTCAACATATATGAAAAAAAAATGTCATTAATAATTATTTCGGATTGATCTGGAATTGTTTTATTTTAAATGGAACCTGTTTTTATTACTATTTTTTTTATAATTACATTTAACCCTCTCGATATTCCCCTTAAATAATTATGTTTCATACCTTTTCATTTAGTATCATTAGCTGGCTTGCAACTTTTTGATTAACTGTGTGTTTTACAAAGCAGGTAACAAAAACATCTTCAATGGTATAGAGCTCACAACTTCCTAGGACACCTGTTTAGTTCACATTAATTATAGAAATGTTTTAAAATATTCTTACTCATTTACTAACTAAACTACACTCTCCATTTGTACTAACAATAGAATGGACAGCAAATAAGCTGCATATGAAGGTACAGATGGGAAAAGCCCGAGAAGCCTGAAAACACCCCAGGAGCCTTAAGCGAACATCTACGAATTTGATACCTAAGAAGGGGGCTGGAGTTCAAATTCCGACTGAGGCTAAGTTGAGTTTGCTAAGCGCCTAAAGACCTTCTCCCAGGTACCCACTGTCCACTTCAAAGATTGGACTATAGCGCAATTAACACAATCAATCATGACAGGAATTTAAAAAGAGAAAGATATTAAAACACAGCGCTTTGTCACGTTGGTTCGTACCAATTACAATAGTCTTTTGTATGTAAAAACATTCTATGGTCTTTTGTTTTGATTAGTTATTATAGTCTTTTCTTTTGATAATTTTTTATGGAACTTTGCTGAGAGCAAAAGAAACGAAGCTGCCTTAGTCAAGAGAAAAAAAAAAGAAAGCTGCCCTATCAGATAACCCTTAAACAGATGCATATACTGTGGCACGAACTGTGGCAAAGTCTGTCGCTTCAGTAATGGTTTGATCAGTCAATCCAGATTCTGCCTTCTCTCAAGACAAAACCAAAAAACCAGTGACTCATCTGGGCGCATTCATTGTCTTCCGAGACAGAAGGAGACATATACGTACATTTTAATGGTCTTAGCAGAAACCTGTCTGCGTGAGAAAAAATAAGTACATTATAGCTCTAGAACTACGTTAAATTCTACACTCTTTGTTAGTCCTCGGACTCATAGATAAGACAATAGTTTGTTTTTAATGAGTATTTTTATTCTAGTCTGGGTTTTACAATGTGTTCATGAGTAACATATTTTAAATAGAAAAGCCATGGGTCAACAAAAATTACTTCATAGCACGGAACGTTTAATACCAACCTTCTGCTATAAATGTCGTAGGTATGATGTCAGTCTTGGAGTTCTCCAATGGAAAATCATACTTCCTAGTCACGCCTTCTGCTTCTGGTACAGTGTCAAAAATCTCCCCATAAGCACAGAGTAAGTGAGTTTCATTTATCTGTAGTTCTAGACAGCCTCTTGGAAGAGGTGTCTCTGCATCTACAATATATCATAAAGTTACAAAAAATCATTTTGATTGCCTTTGTAGAGAACATTTTAATGCAACTTAATAAAGGACGATTTTTGTAAGCTAAACAATAGTTTAATAACTAATTAATGCTATGCAAAAGCTTATATGGAATGCATATGTTTCTTCACTATACGATATGTGCTTAATATAATGTTGACTTAAGAAAACAATTTGTATAAGTATTTACTTATTAGTTTATAGTGCAATGACTTGAATGCTCCATAGTTCAAGTCCAGCAATGTATTTGTAACATTTGGATACATTGTGATGTCGACATCCAAGTCTTTTAGGTGCATAGTGGACAGGTCTATTGATATGTGACATGCTGAGCGGAAGTACGAGTCGTTTCCTTCCAAAAACATTTCATGTGTGTGCTCGGTACTTAGTTCCTGCTTTGAAGAGTTCTAACAAAAAGTGTAAAGACAAAATGTGTAAATAATCTCTTAGTGATCTCTCTCTCTCTCTCTCTCTTTCTGTCAATCTCTGTCTCTTTTTCTCTCTATCCTTTTCTCTTTCTCAATGACACTCTGTTTTTCTCTCTCTTTCTTCTCTGTCTGTGTTTTTTTTCTTTCTGTCTGTCTGTCTGTCTATCTATCTATCTATCAATCTATCTCTTTATCTATCTATCTATCTATCTATCTATCTATCTATCTATCTATCTATCTATCTATCTATTTATCTATCTATCTATCTATCTATCTATCTATCTATCTATCTGTCTATCTGTCTATCTATCTATTAAATATACATCTATCTATCTATCTACTTATTTATATGTATATATACATATACCATGAATATTAATGAAATAATAATATATACATGCTGAAAATATTCTTACTGCGTAGTCTGACAGCCGAACGACACAAACAGCTTCTGGGAATACTTTAAGAGTGCTACATTTTATGTTAAGTCTTCCCCCATTCAGTTGATTTTGGCACAAAACATCTTGAGGTATGACTTCGGTTGTAGAAAGAGTTAAGGAAAGATTGACAAGACGAAGAAGTAAAAATTTAAAAAACAAAAAAAGCATCGTTAATAAGTACATGGATTGAACTGCTAAGCTTTCTTTTTATTGACCTTTCTCTAAGTCTTTTTGGACCTTTGGGGCACCATACAAGAACAGTCAACAGTCTTTCTTCATTCCTCTTTGCCCTTTTCCTTGGATAGAAATTCATTCACCAGTCAGTCAGTTCTTTGATGTTCACTTCCCATAGCTTTATCTGTCATCCTCATCTTCTTCTTCCTGGTACTGTTCCCTGAAAGAATGTCTTTGCGAGCCCCGAAAACTTTGTGATGTGGCCAAAGATTTTAAGTTTACGTTTTTTTTTGATTTTTTTTGACATTGGTTAGTAGGTCATCTTGGGGTTCAATTGGTGTAATCTGTTTCTGGTCTTATCATTCTTGGTGCGGTATTTGTAACAACAAAGCTTAGAGCTTCAATTAGCCATAATATAGCATTAGCATAAAACCTCTACATCATTATAGTGTTAAAGTAACATACAGCCAAGTATAACAAGTTAAATATAAACAATACTTTTTACCAACATCGTTTATATTGCATTAACTATTTGGAGTCATTCGCTCTAAAGCAAACCTCCTGTATGGAAAAACAACCTTTTTTTGCCACTGAGCTATTTAAGAACCAATAAAAATTGAAGGCTTTATTATTTCGTTGTTTATTAAAAATTCCTTTTTTTTATTGAATGAACATATTTAAATACATTTGCTCGAGAAAATATAGACCAATTAAATTATCCACGGTTTAAAAGACGTTTAGGAATTGTTCAAGTTAACCCTTTAAGTGTTGAACTGTTTTACTATGAATGCATACAAAATCCAATTCTGATGTTTAGAGGCTTAACTAACACACACATTTTTAAGGGTGACACTTTATTTACCAGAGGTGCGGTGGCTAAGCCGTACAGCGCTAGGTTTCCGAACCGGGGACCCGGATTCAAATCCTGGTGAAGAATGTGATGTTTAATTTCGAGATCTTTAAGCGCTTGTGAGTCCACCAAGCTCCAATAGGTTCCTGACATTAGTTTGGGATACGTAAAGACTGGCGGTCATTGTGCTGGTCACATGTTACCCTCTTTAACAGTCGACTACAGAAACAGATAAACTTTCTATTATCTGACCCATAGATCGCAAGGTCTGAAAAGGGGAATTCTTTTTATACTGCATTTACCGAAGGTTTTAAGTTGACAGTTGAGCTCCTGGGATCTGTACAACCTGCCGCCTCGATAATATTTAGAACTCCAGGTTCCTTGATCGCGCCTTGTGACATTGTGAAGTGTCATTCTGACCGACACTCTTCCGTCACTGGCTCTGGACACATAGGTCTTGGCTATGAACTCGAAATAGTCTGTGAAAGAGAGATCCGTATCGCCAGCTGACACCAACACATGGTCTTTCAAGATTTGAAACTCTGACATGTCAAACATGCTTGGCTGTAAAATGAAGTCAAAGTTGTATGTTTTGTTTTCTTGGGCAGGTCTGCAAAGCTCAACTGAAATTGTAGAATAAGTTTTGATTTAGCTTCAAGAGCTACATAAATCGTTTTATAAAATAACAAAAATAAAAAATATGCTTAAAACATTTAGTTCATCAAACAAGTATAAATATAAGATTTTTCGACATTTTTAATAACTTGTTATGTTTTGGTGTATGGTGGCAGAGTAGCAAGTTGCTTGGCTTTAGAAGCAAGAGGTCTCGAGTTCGAACCTCTATTTATACATTGTATTTTTAAGATGCCCGAGTCCACCCAATCCTAATGGGCATCTCACTTTGTCTAGGAAATATTTTGATGATGGGTTGATGTGTTGACCACAAATCGTTAATTGTCCGCCATAGAAAAAGACGACCTTCACCCTATAGATTGTAAAGCGTGAAAAGGATTACTTTACTTATGCTGCAAAAATTAAGACTAAGTACCGTGTACATCATGTAAAATTTATAAGTCATTCTTTGTATTTTTTGTAAATTTCTCTTTCTATGGTACATGCAAAAAACGGGTGGCAGAAAAAAATAATTTTGCCACTTGTAGACATCTCCTCTTCTAATTGATGTAACCCGTGTAAATGTCTCTTGAGACAAATAGTTATAAGACTAAAGAATCTACTTTATGGAGATAAAACACTTATTAATATATACACCTTCTCATCCTTCGATTATTCGTTTTTGTGGCAACTAATTTACGCTCGTGAATTATGTTTGGTAGAACAAAAAAATTAACATACTAAATGTAAGCATGTTTAAATACTGACCATTTGACAAAATGAAAATCTATGAAAAAAAAACTAGGCGCTAAACAAATTTCAAATACTTATATCTTTTATGCTAAAAAGCTAGTGGCAGAGTGGTAAAGCCCTCGGCGTTCGAGATATTTGTAGTTCGAATCCAGTTTGAGAAAGTAATTTAAACTTTTAAGATTTTTAGACCCCCTGAGCCCACTTAACTTTAGTGGGTTGCAGGCATTCGATTGGAAGGTCAAAACGGTGGGTCTTTGACTCGTTTTACTGACAACATGACACCCTCTGCCATAGAAACAGATAAGCTAAATGTTTGAAAAGTCACATAATACAAGTATATTGTATAAATAAGTAACAAAGGATAATTAAAAATTGTATAATGTTGTAGATTGATTAAGGATATACATAAATATCTATAAAAGCTTTAACTAAAATGTTGTTTTTTTTATTAAGCACCAACCTTCAGCAACAGAAACAGCTGTGTAGCCTAAAAACACACAAACTAGCAATACTTTCATTACACTTTTTCTTTTCTCTATTATACACTATACATATATATTTCTAAAACACTGTTTAATAGATACACTAAGTAACCATACTATTATGTTCACAATCTCCATATATTAAACTGTGAAATACATGTTGGAACACTTTTTGCGTCAAGTTAACATTTATTTATAGGGCCCCTATCCATAATTTTACTTCCTTGAATAATATAAATTATTTGGAAAAATTACTTAATCCTAAAATAAGAATAATATATAGCTTATATTGCTTATATCATGCTCAGAGCTTATTTGTGGACAAGTGGGGGGGGGGGCTGGAGAGGGTATCTTGGAGAGTGTTTTCCGTGCTACTTTTTTGGCTCTCAGAAAGCACAACTCTGCTCGAGTCGTGTCTAATCTCGAGTGCCCTTCTTAGGTAGCCAAGCCAAGTTCAAGCGTACTTAGCCTCTTGACCATATGTTAAATGGGGTGGGGGGATAGGTGAGGGATAACTTTAATGACTTTTTAAGTTTTGGTGTATGATGGCAGAGTGGCAAGTTGCTTACCTGGGATTTTTAATTTCGGGAACTTCAGAACGCCCTAGGATTTCTGTCAAACAACAACAACAACAGATGTTCTTGTCATAGTCTTTTCCATAGTTCGCAAGGTCTGTTAGGATACAAGTTGTGAGTAATACTACGACTCAATGAAATGATACTAGAAAATGTGTTAAATAATAATCAAACCACAGTCTAATTTTAAAGTTTTTTTTTTTAATGAAATTAAATTAATTGCCAGGAACGAAATACCTGGAAAATTGGCTAGCTATAAATAAGCTAAGACCTTAAAGGAAACAGATTTCGAAACTAAAAACGCTTTATACGAGTGTACGTCAACTATTATCAGAAATGTGGTAAAAATATAATTGCAATACAAATAGAAAATCTATGTGATTATCATTTTTAAACGTGTTCCTTTTGCCTTATCACTGTAAAACTTAAAGTAAAAAAGTAAAGTTTCTCATTTCAGAACTTGCGATTTATGGGGCGAATGATGTTAATGTCATCTGCGTCTTTGGCCATCGGTTAACGAGCAGGTTGTTATGTGACTGGTACAACGGCCAACCGCCTTTACTTAAGTCAGGTACTCATTGGATTTGGGTGGAGTTATGGTCGCGCTAAAAATCCCAAATTCAAAATCCCAGTTTTAACCGAGATTCGAACCTAGGACCTAAGGATAGGAAGCCAAGAGCTTAACCACCACGCCTCACATCACTGTATAAGCTTCCTGAATTAATGTGTGTGTGTGTGTGTAGATTTGTGAGTCAGATTAGGCATCGATTCTATCGATCGTTGTGCTGGCCACATATTTGATTGGACAAAACAAGTGGAGGTTCCATTGAGGCAACACATTAATCAAGTTCTGTATCAAAAGTCTTAGATAAAATAGTTTTTCACACCTTGGTAAAACTTTCAATCATTAAAAAGAAGGAACACTAGACGTGGTTCTTCCTTGTTGTCTAAAGAGAGCATAGCAATTGTTAACAGCACGACAGAGACAAAGTATTCAACCTATAAGGATCTAAAATGTCAGGCTACAATTAAACCGTCCACGAGTCAAGTACGCTTTACGACATAACTACCTCCATAAATATGAATGCATTGCGGATACTTCTTGGCTTACCTTCATTCTTATCGTTACATAAGTATCATGAATGGGATCTTCCAAGAAAAATTAAAACCTCGATTCAATATAATGAAGTTTTTCGATACATTGATTTCTATGTATAGCCTATATCTATATCCAGCTTATTTAGACCAAAATCAATAATTTGTATAAGAGTGACACAACATTCTAACGTAATGTCTATTTATATTTTAACTTTTATAAGTATGTATTTTAAAAAAAATATGTATAAATTACGGTGCTGATTCTATTTTACGGTCTATGACATTTCCAATGTTATTTTGGTTATATATATATATATATATATATATATATATATTTGGTTATATGTTTATCTTAGTTTTTTTCGACAGCGTTGAATAATGTAATGCAACTTTTTAATCTTCGATATAGCAAGGTACTACTTGTTTGTTTTTTCCATGTGTCTCTAGTTGTGGCTTCATTACAGAACATTAACGACATAGTTTCCTTTATGAAGTATATAGTTTAGAAGTTATACGTATTCTCTCTTTCTGTGCCCATTTGTGTCTCGAGAGACGATCTTATTCCCTTTACAGCTTCTTGTGTGACTAAAGATGTCGATCCACGATATGTTATATGTGATAATTTAAAAAAAAAATCTAATTCAAGTAACGAAAAGAGTAAGCTAAGTTTAAAGATACATTAATTAAGATTTACATTAATTATTATTTCATTTTTTTAAACTTGTTAAACCTTCCTTCTAAAATAAACATAATAGAAGAATATCACTTTCTTTCATGTTTTCCAGTTGACAGAGTTGATTTGGCTCGAGAAGGTCTGAAGAAGATTGATAAAATTTAAAACTTTGCATAATAAACATTGTTTTTTTTTATTATGCTATACTATACAGTAAACATTATCCCTCCAGCCCCTTCTAAAAAGTGGAAAAATTGTTTCTTATATTTTATACTATTTCATGAATTGCTAACTATGGATGGATGACATTCATCATTTCTTTTTTTTTTTTAATGGTTTGCAGTATATTACACCTTTTTAAAATCTTTTTTTAATGGTTTGCAGTTTATTACACCTTTTTTAAAATCTTTTTTTTAATGGTTTGCAGTATATTACACCTTTTTTAAATCTTTTTTTTTTATGGTTTGCAGTATATTACACCTTTTTTAAATCTTATTTTTAATGGTTTGCAGTATATTACACCTTTTTTAAATCTTTTTTTTTTTATGGTTTGCAGTATATTACACCTTTTTTAAATCTTATTTTTAATGGTTTGCAGTATATTACACCTTTTTAAAATCTTTTTTTAATGGTTTGCAGTATATTACACCTTTTTAAAATCTTTTTTTTAATGGTTTGCAGTATATTACACCTTTTTTAAATCTTTTTTTAATGGTTTGCAGTATATTACATCTTTTAAAAATCTTTTTTTTAATGGTTTGCAGTATATTACACCTTTTTAAAATCTTTTTTTATTCAGTTCGTTTTTAGACAAAACTAAAAGCAACAAACATATTATAATGTTAGTGAAAAAAAAAATAATAATTCATTATAACTATATAAAGTCTTCTCCATGAGTTCCAAGATTATTTAAGAGTGCAGTATTTCACTTGAATACGTAGCCCCAGCTGCGACCTACATATCTGTAAATGATTAAAGTGTATCAATTCTTGCTAAAAAAATTGTTTCTTCAAGTAGGTATTTGGGCTCTCACCATGAAGCTATTCCACAGTGTATTCTTTCTCCACGTCATACTGTTTCTTTACATCGAAGGTATGTTCAAATTTGTTAAGAATTCATTAAACAAAGGAAAGCAACACATTATTTCCTTATGTATACATAGAATGTCTTCTACCTTTCAAACAATATACTTGCATATGAATATGTTGTGTTTTTTTGTTACCTCGCTATGAATGATAAAAAAAAACTATTATCTTTTGTGTTTTCTGTCTCTCCGTCCGTGCGTGAGATTAATATGTGAAAGCTCACTTGTGGTAGGAAAAATATGCAGCAACTAGAACAATGAGGACAACGTAAACTTTTTAAAAATATCTTAAATTATATTTGATGAATCAAAATTAGGAAACGGATGATGGAGCTGCAAGTTGCAAAGGCCTTGATTTTTGAAAGGTTTATATCATTTCACTCTGTCTGCCTGTCTGTCTGTATGGTCACGTTATTTCTCTCTCACCTAGTCTCCGAACATTATGAGACCTTATACAATTATTTAATGTATATAACAAAATATGAATCAATTTAAAAAAAATGGATTAATTAGTCAATTAATTACCTGTACCAAATTATTTGTTTGACTCCAAAAAGGGAAATCAATCCTTCAATTATGTATTGTACATAACGAAACATAAATACATTAAAAATTAACCAGATACTATAAAAAAAATAGAAAGGGAATAAGTTCTACATTATCAAAAAATATGGATTGTAATACGGATGCCTTCCCCTTAGAAAAGCTTTCTTGAGAATTTTTTTTTTTTTTTTATATATATTTTGAAGTCCTGGATTTTTTTTGTGAAGAAAATCTCTCACTGTATCTATGGAGATTTTTTAGTTTTAATTTTATCATCTTATGCTTTAAAGTTATGCCAGAACAATTCAAGAGAAACAAATTACTGATCTCGACTAACTGTTCGATGGAACAAATCTTATATCTACTCATTCTGATTGTCTGTCTGGTAACATCTGTGTACACGTTAACTCTCAAACACCCAATTTCGGATCAACTTAAAATTCCGCAAAATTTATTTCTTGTATTTACAGAACATGAATAAGTAAGAAAATGAAAACAAAGTAGTTAATTAGCTATAGGCAATTGTTTATTTTGTTTCGAATCCAACAAGGAAAAGAAATAATACTTGAATAATTGAATTAGTAAAAAAAAAAAGTAAAGTTTCTCCTTTCAGACCTTGCGATCTATGGGACAGATGATGTTAAGGTCATCTGCTTTTATGGCCTACGGTTAACAAGCAAGGTGTTAAGTGGCCAGCACAACGAGCAACCGCCTTTACTTTCCCCAACTAAAGTCAGGTACCCATCAGATTTGGGTGGACTCAGAGGCGCCCTAAAAGTCCCGAAATTCAAAAACCCAGTCTTCACCGGGATTTGAACCTAGGACCTCAGGTTCGGAAGCCAAACGATTAACCATTCGACCACCGCGCCCCCTAATGAATTAGTGGTATAAGTTTTATTATTTTCCTTAAAGAGGCTTGAGCCCTCAGTTTGAATTGAACTTTTTTTGTTGTAAAAACGAACACTGTTTTATTCATAAAGATAACCACTTCTTCCCACCCGTCGTAGGACGTAATCATCTTTTTTTAAGAAACGTCTGTATTATATAAGATAAGTTTCAGGTCAACCATTTTTCCCAACTGCTCCGGCCAGGTAAATAGGAACATAACGCAATAAAAAAGCAAAAAGCATAAAATTACGGTTAATAAAAACAATTGGTAAAAATACTTCTAATCGCATAGATTTATTATTATAACATGACTGATTCAAACTAACCGATAAAACAATACTTAATATAAGCTTTGCTTTTTTAAAAAGTATTTTTTATGTTGTGTGTTTTTTTTTTTGTTATTTTTTTTAACAGCCATTCAAATAGGCCTATTTATACCTGTAATTGAAAGAAATTGCCACAAAAATACTACCTTTTTTTTTTATTTGTTAGCCCGAACTGGATGGCTACATAGTTGCGCGGCATGTGCGCTGGACTGTCGTTCAAAATTCTCCACGGTCCGAGGTTATTTGTAGGTGAGCCAATCGAAAAGCCAAAGATCAAAGACAAACAGGTGTGGTTATACAGTTATGGTATAAATCATTGAAATGAAATAGCAAGATTTATATGGCCGACGGTTAATGTGGTCAGCAATAACAAATCATCGCCTTTACTTCCCCAACTACAGTCCGAGTTGGGTGAACTGAGAGAACGTTCTAAAAATCCCCAAATTCTAAATCCAAGTCGTCGGCAATATTTAAACCTGAGAACCCTGGGTTTGCAGTCCTCTTCCTCTCAGCCAACACATCTTCTAGGTGCGATTTAACACTGCATACACGTTTCATATAATTTTAAAACTAATGCTTTTCATGCAAAAACATGCTAACACAATGTATACGACATTTAACCAAAAAAAAGTAAGTTCAATTGGGCTTTTTTATTTCTCTATAATTATCAGGTACAGATGATGTGTTCCCGGAGATAGCGATTAAGCCCTTCAATCAACTGGACAGTTTCTCAAAATGTTTAGACGGACTTATCAGTAATTATGATACTCTAGTCATGAAGATTTCTGTGACCTTTCCTCCGGAGTCCAAAGAGTGGGCTTCTTATATTAAAATGTATATCACTACTGCTTCTCAAACCTTAGTAAGTATATGTATTTAAAATGTATAGTTCTTTTTTATTATACGTTTATATCAGATCACTGTCTGTCTGTTTGTCAGTCTGTTTTGTAAAAAATGTGTACACGTTATTTATCCCACACCCAGTGTGGGATTGGGCTAAAACCTTTCACATTTAATCAGTGGTTTTGACAACACACGAATCAATTTTTAAAAAGTACCTATTGGTCAATTAATAACTCATTATTAAGTACTTTGATTTTTATCAAGAAGGGAAACTAATCCGTTAGTATTCAGATTTATGGCTATATTTGTTGGGTTTATACTCCTAAAATAATTGTTAATGCTATCATAAAAGATCACGGACTGAAACTTTGTGTCTATTTAAGAAGGAAAGCTAGTTCTTCAAATACGTATACTGGTGAAATTTTTATAAAATATCGTTATTGAGGACCGTTGGCTATAGGATACGATTTATTTCTGAAGTCAGGTGTCACATACAGGATCTCTAGATGGATCTAAATGAGGTACCAATGTCTTAAGATGTTCTTGTGTAGCCTGAGATTTTTATTTAAAAATTTATCTCTAAATATTCCATTGACGAATTTCATTCAATTCAAAATACACAACTTTAATTCAGGAACTGGGAATCACTTTCAATATACAAAATTTACAAATAACAAGGTTACAATGACAGTTTCTCTGGAAATGTAGACTCAAAATCAGCCCCCGAAGTGGTCCACCTAGGCAGGCTTCAATATTTTTAGAAAAAACATCCGAATGAAATTATATCAAAGAGAAACATAGATAAGAATGGAGAAAGAAGGTTGACAGATCGTATGTAATGCCCCAACTGTCAAGCAAATCAAAGGATAGGTGAGAGTGAATGAAAAGTTAGATGTGAACCTGGCGTAACTGATGTCTTCTAATTGATCTAATTATTTTAAAAAGATTTAATTTATTAGAATCCTCAAGAAAAAAAAAAAAATTTCCGTAATAGATGTCTATTATGTACATATGAACAGGACTAGAAAATGCAGTTTACAAGATTAATATTTAACTTAAATTATGTATAACTTATAATGCATATTAATTAGATTTTTTCTCTTTAAAAAAGTTGTAAACATTTGTTCATGTGTAAATATATTAATTAGTATAACAGAACTTACATAACTTAATAATACAAATATAAAACAAAAAATTTCGACAAAAAAATCTACAACCGTTTGCATAAATGTGCTTAAGATATGGAAAACGGTAACCCTAATAAAAAGCCTCAAGTGTTTGAGTGTTAATAGTTGTAAAAGTGGTGTATTTTTACGAAAAAACTGCTGGCATAAATGATTTAAAAAATTAGATTTTTCGCTTTCAGAAAAGAAAAAAGTAGCTGTTGCATCAAAACATTGAATGATCTAAAATATTGTGATGTCCACTTTTCATGTTCTTTTCTAGCTTTTGAGATCTAAACGGGACGGAAAAACAGAGGACAGACGGACGGACAGACAGGCCACACAAACTAATAACGTCTTTTCCCTTTCAAGGGCCGCTAAAATATATCAAATGAATGTCTTATTTCAAGCACGTAAAGATATGGATTTCAATTCTACAACAGATAAAATAAATGCGACTTGTCTACCCTAGTTTCATCTCCAAAACCAACGCTATAAAGACCTTCAATTTTATCCCATAATTCTAGGTCGAAAACCCACGCTTAAATCGCATGATTAGTGACGTCATATGTTTTTCCGTCTCTTAATATTCGAGCAGAAAGACGGGGCTAAATACTAAGGTTGCATCTTGGAAGAGTAAAATTTAGATACAGCTAGACTGCTACGTGGGAAAAGAGGGAATAAGACCACGTCTCTACGTACCCCAACCATGTACGACACCACGCACGCACGCCGACTCTCTAACCTTTTTCTCGTCCCCCCCTCTCGCAATCGGGCCTTCCTCGCTCTCCAGGCATGCGCACACAGTCCTTTGCCCGAACCCACCGCATTTGGACAACTGTGTCTTTCAGGAAGTGTTTCCCGTCACTAAATAGCGGTGTATGCTTCTTCGCGTGTGGGCTAGCATTATGGAAAAAAAATAAAGGCATTGCGTTATGAGACACGAAGAAAAGATTGTTTGAATACGCTTATAGATTGGAGGATCAATAGCAACCTTTGCCGAAAAGAGACCAGAAAATCTGCAATTTCGCACACATTTAATTAGAGAAAGGAAGCCATGGCCATATTACAAGGTCTTCTGGGATTGCAAAGTCCTTTTTCAGGAAACATTACTTAAAGAAAAGAAGAAGAAAAAAAAAGACAGAGACAGCGATGTGAAGACAACATCAAAGAATGGACGGGTCTGCCATTGTAAGAGATTTTATCCACGGCAATAGACATTGAGGAATGAAGAAAGACGGTCGACAAATCTTGTGTAATACCCCAACGGTTCAACAGACTAAGGGATAGGTAAAATGAGAAACTTGAAAATATCCCATTACTTAATGTAAATACTATATCTACAGGTTTTTAACAAAATAATTGTAAGTCATTTTAATTTCGTATTTGAACACGAATGCCGAAAATTAAAATGACCCGTTGGTCAAATTAAATGGACATCACTAATATAGATTATCATTTCATTCGTTTTTGCTTGGACTCTCGACCCCCCCCCCCCCGCCGTGGTCTATGAGGATCGACGTAACGGATTGGACATTGCAATGTGGGAGCCCACTGGCGGTTGTGATTCTTTTTCGGCCTTTCAACCAACCTAACTTGTCTCCCTTGCTCTTTCTCCAACCCGTCTCCACAATGTAGATAGTCAATGAGACTGCCTTTGGTATTCCATGGCGTGAACTGAATCGATTGACGGACTTGGACTTGGTTCACAATTAAATTCATACCGGAAATGACGGGGACCCAAAAAAAACTTGAACAAAACTAAAAATGTGTAATGTTAACGGTGAATCTATCATAGAAGCAAGTGTCGTGTTTATTTTTTATTTTTTTGGCATCTACCTTAATCTTGTTATAATAAAAAAATAAAAAAAAACTATCCTGTATAGCCACACTAACGGAAAGAAATACATGTATGTGTTTTTAGATACCTTATTTGGTGAACTTGAAGAAAAAATCTTGCTACAAACGGAAACAGTCTGGCCCAAAATGCTATTGCGAAAGACATCACCATCACGTGTTCAATGTGACGTGCAGATTTCTAGCTACAACAGATTTGAGAGAAGCCGAGATTTATGGCGCCTTTTTGGCATCTACCTTAATCTTGTTATAATAAAAAAAAAAAAAACTATCCTGTATAGCCACACTAACGGAAAGAAATACATGTATGTGTTTTTAGATACCTTATTTGGTGAATTTGAAGAAAGAATCTTGCTACAAACGGAAACAGTCTGGCCCAAAATGCTATTGCGAAAGACATCACCATCACGTGTTCAATGTGACGTGCAGATTTCTAGCTACAACAGATTTGAGTGAAGCCGAGATTTATGGCGCCTTTTATAACTATAACAACTCTGAATTTAGAAGCGTTTCAGAGAAGTTCCCTAAAATTTACGGTTAGTGCATTTAGCGACATTTTTACAAAGCTTCTATTAAATCGCTCTGTCTGTCTGGTACATGATTTGTACACGTTATTTCTCCCACACCCATTATTGGGTCAATTTATACATTTTACAGAATTATTTGTTGTACCTAACAAAAATCAATCATACAATTGACTAATTCGTAAATTAGTAGTTTTTTTTTAAATTAATTTTTTTTTTGGTATCGGAAAACGGAAATAAATGCTACTTATTGAGATATGTGGCTGTATGTATGGTTGTTGTTGTTTTTTTATCCCTTTTTACGTTTTACGTTTTCTACACACTTTTTTCTTCCACTTTTTTTTCTTGGATAAAGCTGAAATTTGCATTAGTTATTCGTAGTCTATGACAATATATGAATTAATTTAAAATTTAAAAAAAAATGAATTTGTGGTAATTAATACATTTATTTTATTTTTTTTTAAAAAAAAGCTCATACCTGCAGTGTTCAGATATGTTGCAATGATTTCGGGGCTCCATCGCTTAGAAAAAGCTTTGTGTGTTTTTTAAAGATTTGTTTTGCTTGTTTTAGTTGAAAATGTCGAGCTTAGTGTCTTTTATAATAGTGACAATAATTCCCTTTACTATTGCAGCCACGTGGTTGCAAAAGTTATATCAACTCACTCCGTCCGGTTTGACAAAAACACAAAATCAATTTTTAAAAAAAGATGAATTAATTATTGATAATCAATTTTTGTTTGTTTGGTAAATCAAACATGGTGAAGAAATAGTACTTGACTAAAGTGGTGGTATAAGCCTCAGGCTTAGTGAACACAAACATGAAATAAAAACAATAGAGAACTATGCAATCTTCAATGTTCATAGAATCTTCCCAAGCAGAGTGGTTACCGCGTCGGCTTGAAAAGCCTCGGTGGGCTTTAGCCGACAAGTTTGAATTTAAGTCGTTCCCTTTTTAAAATTTTGTATAAATGTTTGTTAGTCTAGATAATTACATGACTGATCTAAAATAATTGATACCAGTAAGCAAATATAATGTTGTTGTTTTTTAATGTTTTTTTCTCTCTATGAATTGCTTGTATTTAAGATCTCTCGAAACTGAAGTTGACGGTCAATGACGTGATCATTCAGGACGTGGACAATTGCTCTTTCCCAATAGACACCCAGGAACCAACCATTTATTTCTGCTGCTCCAACACCCCCTGGCCTTGTGAGGCTGTCATTAAAAGTAAAGGAAACACGTTAGCGCAAAGAAAACACTGTGTCACCTACACAAGTAAACAGCCTCCAGAACTAAAGTATACAATGGTATATACTGTATGTGACGAGGAAAAGAAATCAGAATCTTTTATCTGTTACACCTCTAATGGTAAATGTGTTTTTTCCTCATCAGTTCATTGAATACTTAGTTTATATATATATATATATATATATATATGTGTATCTGTTAATTTAGCATCATTTATCTCATTTTTATAATGCAATTTATGATTAATTATAATTAATAAATTTCTTCTTCGTTTTCACAGATTTCCCGTCAAGTAATTGCTCAAGACAATGGATCATAATCTTAGATTTGATAGTTGTTTTCCGATTAATTATTTGATAAAAGTCTGGTAGAGAAAGCCACTAACGTATTCAATATCCTTGGACATTTGCTAATTATGTTTTTTTCTTAATTGTTAAGCATACAAAATGAATGGAAACACTTTAGACAAAATATGTTTTGAAGTTACATGCTAATTTATATTTGTAAATTTAGTAACTAACCTAGTCTGGTTACAGTGTGAGAAGTCATGACTATTCAATATACAGTTTTTATAAGTATATGTTCATATGAAAACAAAATTTTTTTTTCTTGTATACATGTAGACGTGGCATTAGTAGTGTACCTCTATTCAAGTCTCAAAATGTATGGTTCATTTTTTTTTCGATCTAACATTCATTGCTTTTTAAGAACAAAGTAATGGCTCTATATGTTGAATGAAAGGTGCAATCTTTTTTTTTAAAGTTTTTTTTTTTGTTATTGTATATTTTAAGCAAATTCGTAAAGAAAACATAAAAAAAATAATGTGTGTGTGTGTGCGGGTGTTTGTAGATGTTTGAGTAAGAACTAAATATGTAGTAACTCATTTCTAATTCAATTTGTTTAACCCTGTTACAATTTGGTAGTGTTTCTTTTTTTTTTTATTGATAACAGTTATGTTGTTTTTGCGTTAAAATGGTCTACACCAGTCATAAAATATTTATTGGATTAAAACACACATTTTTGCTTTTAAAAAACTTATTTATATCAAAAATGATATAAAGACGATTTGAGATAGACGGGACAAACAATTAAAGAAATAAAAAAAAATATTTTTGTAAACAAAGCTTATATTAAGTCCAGGTGTATCAATTAGTTTGGATCAGTGATGTAATAAAAATTGTGTAATGGATCTAGACTATCAATAATTAAACTGTGCGCTGAATAATATTTTTACAATTCTTTTTTTTGTTTAGCGCAATTCATGCTTGAACCATTCTCAATACTCTATGATTCTATCATTAGTCTTGGCCAGTTGGGAAAATAGGGGGGGGCGGGGAGGGATATCTTTGTGGTTTTACTGGAATTGTTTTTTTTTAAAGCATTTACACACAAAAATGAAAGACCTGGATTCGAAATGGATAACTATACATTGGTTTCCCTGAAGGTTATAGCTCATCAATATTTTCTGTTGGCTACAAGTGGCTGTATTGGACTTAATCCCATGACACTAGAGTGGTCAGAAGTGGTCCTGTGTTGTTCTTTGCCTTGTGACCTTAGAAGTTGTTTTTTTTTCTACACTGATGTGTGATTTCCCGAAGAAGACGATATATTGTCTTATGCCTATGTCCTTGCTTATATAGCTGCGCAGTCTTAGCTATGAAAATTATGTTTCTAATAATGTTTAGGCATTTAAATATTTCCTTAAGTATTTGTAAGACACATTTGTATCACTGTAATACATATATGTATGCAAAACATTGGAATCCATTCTTGAAAATGTGTGTGTGATTTGTAAGCAAATTTACATGTATGAAATTTATCCATCAATCTCAGTGGCATTACAACTCAGGAGAGTCCCTGGCCGGTTTTAGCATATCTTTCTAGATTTTTCCAGATATACTTATATATCCCTTTGTATGAAATATGTATTTATGTTTTATTTATTTTTGTGTATGTAAGCAGAAAGTAAAACAGTATAAGATCCTGTGACTAAAAAAAATTAGAACAAATAATTTTGAAGTATGTACATACTTGAATAAACGATTTTATGGTTTACATATTTATAAATTATGGCTTTTAATATAGCGCTACTTTCATGCTTAAAGCATGCTCAGAGCGCTTTGGTCCAATCTCATTTTTCGACCAGTGGGGTAGGGGGTATCTAGGAGAAGGTGCTGCCTTCGGGCGCTCAGTAAACACAACTCTGCCAGAGTCGGGTGTCGAACCTCGAGCCCCCTTCATAGGTAGTTCAAGCGCATCTAGCCTCTCGGCCACGCTTGCCACCAAGATATGACCTTTTTTTTTTAGAATCATTTAGACATTCTAGATTGCTAAACTGCTAATAGACTTTTCTTAAGAGATAAAGGGATACAGGTTTGAAAAAATCAGAACACAGAGAATAAATAACTAACAAATACAAATCAACATATGTAGGCATAAACATCAACATTATTTATTTATTCGCACACTCATATCAAAATTAACAAATTGCACTTTAGATCTGACAATTTACCAAAGTCATTGCCAATATTATATTAAAATATTGAACTCACAAAACAAAATTCATGTAGATTATAACATTATTTAAACCTTAAAAACGTATTTTTTCTTGCAACTTGATATCTTTACATAAATATTGGTGTCAGACGATCGGAAACGTCAATAACAAATTAATGCGGTGAGAACTGAAGATGTAGAATTCCAAGTCATCTTTATAAACTATGTATTCAAAAAGCACACAATTATTCTGGTAAAACAGAGTTGGATTGCATCAATTTAAAAAACTGGCAAAATGAAAATTATTATTTTTTAAATTTTAATTTTAAAAATTTTTTTAAAAACTTTTGAAGATGTGAAATAAATACTCTCGTTTTTATAGCCAAATGTATCCAAGAGTGTTGTGTGTCCTGCACAAACTTATGCAATATTGACTCTACAAAAAACTTTCGGCCACAGAGTTTTATTCGGCACTCAATGGCAGGCAATCTATGTTTGTCACGCTATTATAGACACACTTTATTAGGTACTATTTGTTTAGCATTTTATGATAGGCAATCTACGTGTAGCGATGTGTATTAGGCACGCTATGTTATATGTTAAGCACACTATTATTGACATGATTTATCAAGTGCATTTCGTTTAGCATTCCATGTTAGGCACGCAATGTTTTACATGCTAGGCTACGTCAATCATTTTAAATTAGGCACGCTATGTCTAGCATTTTATGTTAGGCATGATACGTTGAACATTCTATGTAAGGCGCGCTATTGTAGTCACGCATTTATTAAGTGCAGTTTGTTTAGCATTGCATGTTATGCTAGGTATCTTATGTTCGGCATACTAATTCTTAGCATTCTATGTTGCGTCTAGAATAGACACTTCAAAAATGTCATTCATCCATCCCAATCTAAGTCGATCATCTCTGCGTGATCCTAAAGGCTTGACTCTCTATTTAAGTGCCCTTGCGTGTAGATGGTAAGAACTATCTGATCCAGGGTACAAAGTGAGCATAGTTATAATGACTTTTAATATTTAATCCAAGATTATAGTTCCAACATATATGGTTTCCAATCATATACAAATGATTCCCAAAGTGGTCTATATAGACCCCCAGGGATCTACGAAGACCTCCAAGGGGTCTACGAAAGTAAAAAAAAATTGGGGGTCTATGAGATGTCCACGGGGGGTCTACGGTAAAATATTTCATTTAAGCAGGTCGTTACTTAATTTTCACATTCCATTAATATTTATTTCATACACTGATATATGATTTGTACCCGAGTTAATCCTTTCAATATTTATCCTGTTATTGAAACGAAACATTCTTGTATTCAATTTCAATACTTATTTAAATAGCTTAATTTTGTCTACGTGTAACTAATATTAAAAAAAAAAAGAAATGTAGACAGTACAGCATTAATTATTTAAAATTAGGATTCATTTCTTCCTTGTCAAACACACAGTTGCCTAAGTGACTTTTTTGACGATATGAGACCAGTTACGCTGGAGGATCATCTGAGACAATGCCACCCTGACAAAAATTAAAATTCGAACAACTTTCGAACACTCAAAGTTCAGAATAGACTCACAAAATCTCTGTATGACGTAATATAGAGAAGATTTTTTCTTGTGAGCGTCTTTCAAGATTTCTTTACTTATAGCAAAATACGGAAAACAGCAAAGGTCAAACAATGTCATTACCTTTTTACATCTGTTTTAAAAGTATTTCTTTAAGCGACAATACATTTTATGGTCGCTTCGGTGGCATAAGTTATAAAATTAAAACCTTCTTATGTAAATCTTTGCAAAATATAGAAATACAGTTTGATCAGACAAGGTGTAGCGCTGTGTGCTACAAACCGTCTAATGGTCACCATCTTATCTCATCTCATCTATGCCTGTGGTCCTTTCTGGGCATAGGCCACCAACCAGCTTTCTCCAGGCATCTCGGTTGTGGGCGAGACTCTCCAACTGTCCCCACGTCTTGCCCATCTGCTTGGCATCTGCTTCCAAATCGCGGTGCCATGGTAAAGCTCGAGCAGCCTTCCATTAGCTGAAGAACACCTGGGAATTTAGGGAAAAAAGCACCACCACCAAGATTAGGCTATGTAACACCATTGTTAAGCCAATCTACTTTATGGAGCAGAGACCTGGAGAACCAGCATCACCACCATGAAAAAAATCCAGGTATTCATCAATAGCTGCCTGAGGAAGATTCTTATGATCCGCTGGCCAGACAAGATCTTGAATGAGGAACAGTGGCAAAGAACAAAGCAGCAGCCCTTTAAATAGATATCCTTCAGAGACGCTGGAAATGGATAGGTCACACCCTTCGCCAGCCTGCATCCAGCATAACAAGGCAAGCTTTAGCCTGGAACCCACAAGGAAAGAAGAAGAGGAGACGGCCCAGAGATACATGGCGTTAATGGTCACCGTCTCCTTATATTTCCTTAAGGTTGACCCACGAGACCTGGTTTAGGCTCCAGTTACTCGCCTTTGCCCCTCTTCTGTAAATAAAAACCGTTCCGCAGATTTAATATTTTAGCCACACGTGAAAGATCAAGAAATACACGAGAAACGGCTCTTAGCGAAACTTTTTACAACGATACTTAAGGCATATTCATTAATTAATTAATTAATATTTAATGTTAGAAAGACTAATTCATAGAACAACAAATTCGTATATAAAACATAATATCCGTAGTTGTGTATTTTTAAATTACTTTTTCACTCTTCAACTCACTACAGTTAGAAATTTGTTTAAAAATAATGTTGATGAATTTGCAAAAAATTGCATCTTGAGTAGGGGGTCTACCGAAAAACAGAAAACATGGCAGGGGTCTATGAGACAAAAAAGGTTGGGAACCACTGATATATAGACAGTGTCTATTAGCAACAAGGTTTTTAAACCAGCAGGAGCGGATTGGGTGTTAAAAAGGCCATGGTATTGTTATAAGATCGGACCCTCAGACTACATACTGTGATGGGCATCTATTTGTACCTATCATCATTAAATGTTAAGTTTGAAAATGCACCCAGACTCAGCTCAGGCATGTAGTAGCCTAGATATCTGGTGGCTGAGAGGTTAAACGCTTGGCTTCCGAATCTGGGGTGATGGGTTCGAATGTCGATTAAAAACTGAGATTTTGAATTTCAATTATCTGGATGTTAGGGCGCTCCCTAAGTGCATCTAACTGTAATGAGTGCCTGACTTTAATTGAAACCCTACTCGTTAGCCATTGGCCAAAAAAACAACAGATGACCTTAAAATCATCTGCCATACAGATCTCATTTTTGAAGGGGAAACTTTACTTTTGACTAAATGTAATCTACAAACATAATGACATTTTGTTTGAATCATGATCTGACTATTGTTTAGTCTATTAAAGTTTGCAAAATATTTCGCCAGTTAGTCGCTTTAAAGATTCAATATATAAAGGTCAGAAGCGCACATCAAGCACTGTATGCGAATAAAGGCTACAAAACTTTTACGGATAATATAATAATATCAAAAAATATATATATATAAATAAATATTAACAATTATCAATCTATTTGCTTGCCCATACAGAATAAGAAATAGAAGAGAAATTTCAAATGGAATAGATAAAAAAAAAGTCTGAGGATGACGCTTCACATAATAGTGTCTATTTCTTACTCTAATGTTGAGGAATCTTAAGACCTAATATGGAGTTGTAATGACTTGATAGTTAGACATCGTAGAAGTTGGATTAATCGGGGATTTCCTTAGCCACGCGACGGTAACCTTCATTAAAAACGTAGAATGGAAATAGTAACAGCAAAGAGGAGCCGCTTCAGTAGTGTTTAGGGAAAGGGCGTGTTTTTGTCTAGTTCAGACGTCGCGAACTGTGCCTTTATTTTGTTTCAAAATGTTAGTAGTTTAAAAAGCCCGTGGTCGAAAGGCCAAGTGCGCTTGAACTTGGCTTGGCTACCTAGAAGGGGGCTCGAGGTGTTTACTGAGCGCACAAAGGCAGCACGGAAAACCAACTCCTAGATACCCCCTCCCCCCACCGGTCCACAAATGAGATTGGACCAAAAGCGCTCTGAGCATGCTATAAGCATGAAAGTAGCGCTATATAAAAGCTATAATAATAATCTCTTCATTCTGTTGTTAATGTTGTTTATAATATCATATAACTCGCAAGAACTCGCGACTACAAATAGCAGTTTCTCAACAGAAGTACATGGTACTATAGGGACAGTCAGAAGTGGCTAAGATTAACAAAAATGTACGCCTGATCTCTTTTTTTTTTTGGCTTCAAATGTCGTGTGAGACTGCGATTGGTCAATAATAAAATTAGGATAAAATTTGGTTTACTTTATACACAAAACATTCATTATTTTTATTTTTTTTAAACAATTATAATAAATATATTGCACACAGAACAGACATGAGTCAGAGTACATTGTTTCTAATATTGTATAGACATGTATCAACTTTCTGCCTTTAGATTTATACTCTCTGTTGCTTCTCTGTCATTGCTGAAAAATATATCATATAAAAAAAGATAATAAAGTTGACTTTATAAAAAAAAAAAAAAAAGCAAAAAGTACTAAAGAAAAAAAAAATTAGACAGTATTTCCACGAATTACATTTCCAAAATTAAGTAAGACAAGCATCGTTCAGTCATTATTGGTTATTGATAATCGGTCACTTTCTTCCTATTGAAGACAAGTGTATTAGTGTATTTAAAAAAAAATGTCACCTCTGACAAGAGCTGTCCAGCGTAGTTTGTAGTGCGCAGCAAAAGTTCGCTCGTACTTTCAGACTATTAACACTTAAACTTAGAGAAATAATTTGCCCTGTAGAGAACAGCGTTGCTGCAAAGGTTTGTTTATTGATAGTCTAGAATAGTCTAGATTTATTACATATTTACAAATTCCAACCTTCATCCAAACTAATTGATACAATTACATTTAATATAAGATTTTTATTTTTTTTATTTTTTTTATTTTTTAAAAACCGTTTTAATTATTTGATCAATAAAATAGAGTATTATAGAAAAAGAAGAGAAAGTTATATAGCGAAATGTGAGGGCGATGTAAAGTAACCTTCTTAAGATGTAAGAAAAAAATATGAAGATTGTAATAACATATTAAATGTAACGGTTAAACAAAACAATGTCAAGGACAAGATAATTTAAGATCCCCTCTGCCGAATACTGAACAGAAGCGAATGATTTAATACATTTTGTTTTAATGTGTCAAAAAAGTACTCCAAAATAACGTAGTACCTATTTTTTACATACATTTTTAGAGATTCTTTTAATTTTTATACGAGAAACACTAACATACTCGGTCTATTTATTGGTTATTCCCCTTATTTAGTCTTTTTTTTTAATTAAATCAGAAAATTAGCTGCATGACAATGTAGCAATGTCTTTGTTTTTCGAACGTTTCTAAGCTGCATTTGTAATGACAGGGCTAGATAATCAAGTCCAAAGCAGATCTATTGAAAGAAGGTCCCGACACAGAGGTAGATTTAGAAGAATGCGACTCTGGGCTTGATTAAGTTAAGATGAATACGACGGAGAACTTATATGGTCTTTTCAATTAGTTACAAAAGGGTTAATCATTTATTTGACTTTCTATTCTGACAATTCATTTGCTCAAAAACATTAAAAGCGTGTAGGTACTTACCTTGATACTTTCTGGGTTAATTTATATCGCCTTCTTCTTTTCCAACTGAAATTAAACAAGACAATAATTACAAGTCAATATTGTGATACATAGGATGTGTCTTTTCCAACTGAGATTAAACAAGACAAAAATTACAAGCTAATATTGTGATACATAGGATGTGCCGCTTTGTATTGAACCTACTGTCAATAGAAGAAAGTAATGAACAAAACGGGTTAGTTTCACCAGCAATTTTTTTAAAGATTAACTTTACATAGGCATTAAACTATTGCCCAAATTAATCTATTGTCCTAATTAAAGTGTTGTCCTAATTAAAATGAAATAGTAATGGAAGTATTGATCTGATTAAAGTATTGTCGTAACTAGAGTATCATTGTAATTAAAGTATTGTCCTAATAAAAGTATTGTCCTAATTAAAGTAATGTCCTAGTTTAAAAAACACAAATAAAACAACAAAGTAAAAGACGGCTCCTATCGGCTCAGTTGTGTAGCATTAATCCGGCTTATGCTAATCGGGTTGCGTGTAACCGAGATCTTAGCCTATTGCAACTTTTGTCGGTTGAACAGAGGAATCTCTAGGGATAATAAGAAAATGTTTTTGTTTATAATCAATTTTTGAAAAACATTTGTCGCGAGACTTACAACTATACAATAATAAAAAGGGAAATAAACAATGTATACATTTGTTTTTGTATTTACACAACTTTTCTGTTGCTAATGGCATTTAAGATTGTGCAGCCAAACCAACAACATGTTGCTACCTAAAAACGTATAACGTATATATCTTGTTGTACTAATGGTACATATATCTACTCTCTACAGACAAACATAAACTCTGTATAGACAAGCATATATAGAATCTTCTGTTTGAACAAATATATACTCTTCTGACATTTATACACACACACACACGCACGCACACACACACACACAGACATACATACATATATGCATACATACATACATACATATATATACATTTTTTTTTTCTGTAGATAAACATAGAAGCCCGGTAGATCACTTGGCTTCTGAACCTATATCACATCTTTGTGAAGACTGGGAGTCCACCCAGCTCTACTTGAGTTGAGGAAAAGTAAATGTGGTTGGTTGTTGGGCTGGTCACATGAAATCTTCGTTAACTATGGGCCATAGAAACATGAAGCATTTAAATCATCTGTCTTAGGGTATTCCACTTTACTTTTTACAGGAAAACAGAACTTCTGTTGGTTTCCATATATACATACAGGTAACATATACACTGTACAGAAAAAAATACTTACCAAATCAAAATTATTAAAGCTGTTACCAGTATAAGAATTACAACTAGAGAAATTGAAATAGCCGCAATCTTCTTAATGCTGCTACTAACTGCTGCATCTTCTTTGTACTCTGTAGAGAGAAAATACGAAGAGTAGAATACATTGACAACATTTATATATATTTATATAATACTAATGGATATTCATTATTTATTTACGTTTTTACTCAAGTAAGAAATAATAACAACTATTTTTTCCTTCATATTGGTTTTAATACATTCATCATATTATTTGTATGCATGGGTATACTGGTTTAGTCGTGAGTAGTGTGGCCTTATGATGTCAGTTGGTTTCCACAAGATATACTAGTAGGCCTACCACAAAGTGATTTAGTGAAGATGAGTGTTTTACCTGACCTAGTTGATATATATATATAATATACTCTAAAAGTCGCCTGCTGCAATGTCCTCACACTGCAGGACAGCAATCATCCACTCTGCAGGCAGAACCTGAAAAGTGCTTCCGAGGATAAACTAGATGACGAATAGAACATCTAAAACGACCACCAGCCAGCGCGGCTGCGCTACTAGTAGCAAAATATGTAGGTCGCAACTGGTGCTGCGTAGCCACTGGAAACACTGGATTACTTATAAATCTTCAGACTCGAAGACAATACCTATTATATATACACACGTGTGCTATAAGGTTATGGTCATTTCAAGCTAATGATCTCTAGTAGAATACGTAGGGATATGTGATAACGAAGGCTCAAACAATGATTGACCTGCCGGCTCTTTAATCAAGTAACAAATACTAAAGAGATAAAACGTCTGACATTTGAGATTCGAACAATCATTTAACGGGAGTAACGTCACAACTAGAGGATCTGTAGGGATAGTATGGGCCATTTTGTAGAAGGTTAACAACAGATTTTATCATTAGGGATTCATTGGTATAGGCCCACACCTAAAATTTACCACGGGGGGCCGGTCTAAAACTGGTAATGAAATGTTGGAAATACTCCAAGTCAATGGGTTTTGTTTGTGACGGTACGCACCGGTACGGCGTACCGGCACCTTTTTCAATGTGGGGAAACAATTATTACTTTTCTTGTATTTCAATGCTTATTGTTAATTTATTAGCAGTTAAAAGTTAGGCAATTCACCACTGAGTGCTGGCACCTATTTCTATACAAAAAAAGCACTGCTCCAAGTCAAAATTTCTGAATACGCCCTTGTATGTGAGTGAAAAGAAACCAACAGAATTTGGAGAAAAAAATAACTAAATTTAGTTACTAACTCTGCCGAACATTTTCGACCTATGGTCTAGTTTTGTACCAGGTGAAAAAGAAAAAAAAACTCGTGCAATAGTCTCTAATGTTTGACATTTCAGTTACACGTAAAGATGTAGACTACTGCCTCAGAGAAAAGTCAAAGACCGATACTGATTTACAATTTACATTAAGCAAAACATTATCAGTCTTATCATTATCAGTTTAAAGATGCATGACTTCAATGGTTAGCATATTTAGTGTATCGTGCGATGGACGTCACTTTAACTCACTGCCACCTATTGTGTTTGACTTGCTTCCTGTTGCATGTTGTATGATAAATGTTGATAAAATGATCTAATTAATAACAGTAATAGTTATTGTGTAAAAATATAGAAGAGGGACCTTGAAAGCATCCATAAAATTGGGCCCCACAATTTGTATTTGACTGTCCTAAAAATATATGTAATGGCTTCTTTTGCTCTTCGGAAATGGAAATTATTTTGTTTTGAAAGTATGCATAATGCTTAAGTTTACAAACAAAAAAACATTGAAAAATAAATACATTGCTAAAGAGATATATAAGTAATAAACTTTGTAAGTCAGAACTCTTGACACAGATTCCTATAAAATACGCCATCTGTTACTGAAATTTCAAGGTCTAGGTAGTCACTTACCTAAATAGATACTACACAACGTCTCGTGATCTGGAGTGCCCTGGCAGAAGCGCTTTCTAAACCTCCATGTTAAATTCGTGTCCTCACCAAAGGGCTTAGAAAAGAGTAAAACATCCGAACCTTGTGCTATCGATCTGTTAGACGAACCATCCAGGACTTCCAGATGACACGGCGAGGGCCAATCGATCTCACACTTGTATTGTAGCACAACCTTGGAGCCGCTGACATTAGCTCTACACTCATTCTCAGTCATGAGTACATTGTTTATAGTCAAACTGCTCCAGACTTGACTAGGATCTAGATAATAAACGTTTAACAAATCAATGGGGTACGGTCCATGTACACTGAGGACTAGGATGGTCCCTAAGAATATACATAATTTTGTATTTAAAAAAAGATACTTTAACAATTTAGAAACAATAAAAAGCGATGGTATAATAGTAAACATTGCTCTTAGTATCGTTCCCTAGCTAAAAACATGAAGACCTTCCGCCTTCGTCTTCCCTAAAATGTCAGGTACTCATTTCAGATGGCTGGACTCAAGGGTGACCTAAAATGTCAGGTACCCATTTCAGATGGCTGGCCTCAAGGGCAACCTAAAATGTCAGGTACCCATTTCAGATGGCTGGCCTCAAGGGTGACCTAAAATGTCAGGTACCCATTTCAGATGGCTAGACTCAAGGGCGACTTAAATTTCCCGATTTTTCAAATTCTAGCCTTGAATGAGATTCCAACCCAAGACTTTCGGTTCAGAAGCCAGGCGCTTTATCATTTAGCGAACACGCTCTTACTAATAATAATATGTATATCGATTTATTTATAATATTAAGAGAATGTATAATAAAATTTGAAACGGGCAAGGGGCATCTACTTACTAAAATCCGGCTTTGTCTTCATCACCAATATAAACTATATCTTTTATGAAGCTTGACATTAACAAAGTTTATATCAACTCACTCTGTCTGTCTGTCTGTCTGGTAAAAATTGTTACAAAGTTTGCACTTTTCTCTAGCATCTAGTCTCGGATCAAGTTGAAACTTTGCACGATTCTCGATTGTGTAGACAAGTCATGAATCAAGGGGAAAAAAAAGAAATCTATTCAATTAGTTACTGGTAATTATATATTTCGTTTCAGACCAACGAGGGAAAGTAATCCTTCAGTGTTCACAGATACCATTTAATATGTAGGGTTTTGCCCCATTAAATAATTTAATAAGTTTTTCTCTCATGTTAATTCTCTGGTCAAGTTGAAACTTTAAACAATTATTTATTGTGCCTAAGAAAACATCAATCAATAAAAAAAAAATAACCAAAAGTCAATAAAATAATTTTTTAATATCGAATAAAGAAAATAATTTCTACATTATTGAGAGATATAGTTGAAGGTGCAGATAGATAAGCTTTATTTTTTATAAAAGATTTTTTTTATAAATATATATATTTTGCTTCTTTTATCTTACGGAACTAGAAAAGTCAAACGAAATATTTAGTCTATTGAAATACTAACATGCTTAAGGCATTTTAAGACAAAGATTTTTTTTTTGGAAATTGGTCCTAGGTCGGTGCTGATGTTTACCGTATATAGAGGGCATTGTTATGCTGTCGCTGTGGAGAACTGATAAGTTTTTCAGCATTGTTAATACTCTGAGTTGACCTCGACTGTAGATATCGTCTGCTGTGGCATTCAATACAAACAGGTAAAGATGACGGATATTTGTGCTTACACAGTAGCACTCTCTGTCCGAGTAGCCGTCTCGACACATTAAGGGAACTTTAATAAAACAGATCTGTGGATTGCATTAAAACAAGCAAAATAGAATAAAAAAAAACTCCTTTTAAAAAAAGCTTTTCTGAGGGAAAGAACTTCGCACTTACAACTTTAACTCTTAATAATGTAGACCTTAATAATGTAGCCGTTATTTCCCCTTTTCGATATCAAAATAAAGAATGAATTGCCAATAATTAATTGACGTATTGGAGAAATTTTTTATATTAATTCATGTGTTTTGATAGGTACTATAGAAAGTTTGTTCAAGATTCAACTTGATCTGAGAATTCAAGTGGGAGAAGTAACGTGTACAATTATTTCAGGACACAAAACCCGACACATAGTCAACTATAACACAGAATACCGAAGAATTAATTTCCTTGTTGGTATTAAGCAAATAATGAATAACCAGTATTTGATTGACACATTTTATATGACTCATGTATTGTCTACGACAATAAATAATTATACAAAGTTTTAACTTGATTCGATAATCGTAATGGGAGAAATAACGTATTCAAACTTTTTTACAGACATACAGAAAGACAGACAGACAGAAAGACAGACAGACAGAGTGAGTTGATATAATACAAATACAAATTATTAGTCATCTACCTCGTGATTTTTTTTTCCCTTTTATCCAGTGAACATACACAAACACACAGACACAACACAAACACACAGACACAACACAAACACACAATCACTAACCTTTTTAAAGAATGCACTGGAAGACTTTCTCACTTCATAAGCTACAGATCTCAGCGTGTCATTAAACACCGCTAGATTTATTCGCGTTTTATAGACCATCTTGTCCAGTAATGTGATGAGTCCCTTTCGACATGACGTCACGCTGTCTAGCTCAGAAAACGCTTGTAAGGTCACGCCATTAACAGCAGTAACGTTACCTGGAAAAAAAATAATACTAAGGCTTGTCTTCGAGTCCGAAGATAAACAAGGGATGTAGTATTTACACTGGCTACGCAGCCCCAGCTGGAAATATAGGTAAATAGCAAATAGCGATTATTTCTTCTATAAGCCAGTAATCTAGTAGATGCTGCAACGAGATGCGGAAAATATGCTAGTGGGTTGATGTAGTCATGTGAAACGCTGCACTCATCCTCTTCGGAATCGAAGTCATTACCATTACTAGAAGGTACTGTATTGCTTAGTGGCGTTGTAACCATGGAAGGAAGGAGCTCATTGAGCCCAGTCCATGAATATTAGGACACATAGGAGCTTATAAGGGGCCCTAGTAAATAAAAAGGGGGGAAAAATGTTTTACTTTAGAGTTTATATTAGGCTATCAAATTAGTTCTCCTAATTCTTGTTAGACGTCAACCTGTATTGAATTTAATGACGTTTACTTGCACACAAGTTATGAATTAATATGCCTCATATGTATATTATAGTAGATACATGTGACTAAATATGACTGTTTGTCTCACTCAATCTACGGGAGGGTGGCCCATTCTTTAGCCCGATCACACCAATACCTTGCTATGCTACTTACACTATTGCGAATCTAAATAAGTGGGGGGGGGGGGAATTTATTGAGTAATTGGTAGATTAAATATTTTGTGTTCACTGATTTGCATAAAAATGCTAAGCATTCCGCAATGCACTACCAAGAGATATGGACATTGGGGTTACGTTTGGTGGGTCATGTGTGTGTGTGAGTGTGTATACTAGATAACCCTAGGGACCTGGAGTAAACCAGTGCGACACCATTTTAACTTGAATTGGTATTGCGGATAAACATAATTTGTTAGAAGGTCATTGTTAGTAGATAAAATAATGAGTAATATACTAATGAACAAGCAGAGTTTAAATGTGTACAAGAAAGTTTTCTTTTGAAATATACTTGAGGGAATTTTACATTTGAGAGAGTACTGTAGGCCTAGATACAATAGAAATTTACGGCTAATTTACGGCTCATAAAAGGACCGGTATAAGACTTTTTAAGTAGAGGGGCCTCTGAAAATCAAATAAGTTTGTTTTTTCTCTTTCTTAAAAATGATTGAAATATCCCTTGAACTATTTCGTGGGCAAGTGCAAGCCATAAGCTATAGCCTGTAAGAAAATTGAATAAATCAGCCACTGTGGTCAAAGTAAGATTTAAGTTGAAACTGTTCAACAAGTAAAAGTCCTCTTTGCTGATCAAGAATAAAAGAAAAGGACTCGTACACAACGAATACAAATATATATATAAACGTAGAGTATACACGATTTAGTTAACATTAACAATGGAATACTGCACTTTGCAAAACATGTTTGTCTATGCTTTCCCAATATAAGTCTAGAACTTTCATTGCCCTTTGTTTTCGAGTCGATCTAAAGCAGGGGGTTCTCAACCTGTGGGTCGCGACCCACTTTGGGGTCGATTGAAAATTTGCCAGGGGTTGCCTAAGACCATCGAAAAAATGAATTGTTTTTGTCTATTCTTCTATTGCTGTATGTGTGTGTGTAAAACGGGGGGGGGGGTCGCGGCAGAATGGGGAATTGTAAAAAGGGGTCGCCGAGCTTAAAAGGTTGAGAACCGCTGATCTAAGGGCATGGGTGTATAGGTACTCTTGGAAAAAGCAATAGATTCTTAGAGGCTATCTATTTTAAAGGTTGTTCATGATTTAGATCTACTTTTATAAACATGTCTACAGTATTCTCAGTATTAGCATGTAAACACTAACTATATAAAGACGTTAAAATATATGATCACTTAAGAATGAACACATTATCTCGCACTGACTAAGACAATAGTGAGATATAGAGCTTATGCCTCGGCATAACATTAAGACAATGTTCGCCTCTAGCGTCGCATTCAATGGCTCTTACTTTCATGGAGCTTACTGTATACACAGTCACTCACATTTACACACTAACAGCTAATCAATTGCATTACCTTTATGGAGAAAAATAAGATACGATAAATAAGCCAATAGTGCTCCCTTGAGCGAGGAATTGTGCACCATTTTTTGTTTATTCTTAATTAAACACGCTGCTAAATATAGATCTAGGTGTGTTGTAGGTCTGTGACATCTGCACAGGGGAGCTCACACAGCAGGTATCGGATGCTGGTCTGCGTCGCAGAGTTGTCTCCCTTCGCTTTGTAGGCGAGAAATAAATTCGTAACAATTGAATTCACGTCAAGGACGATAATTCTTCCTTGTCGATCGAAAATAGTTAATTTAGATGGATTACTTCGCTTTATTTAACAGACATTTAAAAAAAAAAAGGTCTCCGTAAGAAAAAACAAATTATTGATGTAAAAAACAAAACCATACAAAAGTTATGGATTCGCGATTTCTTTTTATTTTAGATATTATATACAATTTCTTCATGAGTTTGAACAGATTTTTAAAAAAATGGGTACAACCTGGACACTTCGACATATCGAAAGTTGCTTTATCGCTATTACTTTAAAGTACTGTGTTAAATAGAAATTAGTTCAATTACAAAGGAATGTTACATTTTTTTAAAGTTACATTTTTTAACACGTGTGGCCAACGGGAAAGTAACTATTTTACTACAGATATATATCAACTGTCAAATGTCTAAAAACAATGTGAAGCACATTTTGGAAATCCGTGTCCTGGTTTTTGAGCTCTAGAGACACGCGTAGGACGTAGTCATCGTCTTTTTGGAAGTAACTTCTGTACTTTATAAGATAAGGCAATGGACCTCATTCACCAATCGTAAACAAACAACATTTAGTCACGTGATCTTATTGATAAAACAACGAAAAAAAAACTGTCACGTGACAACCATCATGAATTAAACATAAGATCGTAAATTATATAGAAGAGATAGAGCACCACGTGGCTAAATGTTGTTTGTTTCCGATTGGTGAATGAGGTCCATTGTCATTGGTATTTCTTTTTTTTTTTTTTTTTTTTTTTTGAGAATCACTGAAATAGCACATTTGTTCTTAATAGTTTTTGGTGGCATTCGAGTTTTACCATCATTTATATTGAAACATACAGTTTCTAAAAGATTAAATCCTTTTGACAAGTATATGTATATAGATACACAATTAGAGCCGTAGAATTCATTTATTACCTGATTAGTCATTCTATGTCTAAGCCCAACCGTTTAATGTCCGTAAGAGCTGAGCCGAAGGCTCTTCGAGCTCTAAGTTTGAAAAAAAAACCTGCTTGGTCGTCCAGCCAGAACAGTAAAAAAAAAAAAACCTGTGTGATCGCACAGTTCTGTTTGAGAGCGACCCGAGTCAATGCCTATATAAAGCATTGCTGTATCCAATGTCTTCAGCCCCCGACACATGGCCGAAGGCCTAGGAGCACTGGGAGCCTCCGTCATCTTCCTTCTTTGTACCAAGCTAACCGTGGGGGTCTCGCTATTTATGGAACGGTCCCTTGAGGAACGGCGCATGGATGTGTGACAGTTTTTGTGAGGACTTTTTTACAACCCCGCCCGTGCAAGGGGTGGACTCTCGTCTACCCGTGGGCATCCCTACGGGAGTTATGTTTTGCCATTCATTTCGCCTAGCTATCTCCTAAAATAGCCGTTTCCACCCGGGTGCCACGATGAGGCAGAACAGCGAACCCGGGCTAAGCCCAACCAAAAGTTTGTGTAGTAAGTTGCAAATCCATTTCTGCTTTATTTTGTTAAAAATAAAAAAAACTCATCATTGTACTTTCGTATAGCTTTTCTAAAATACTTTTAGAGCGAATATAGCTTAGGAGGTGATATCACGCGGCTGAGTGGCAAGGCGCTAGGCTTTTGAACCGGAGCGTCCCGGGTTCAAATCCTGGGGAAGACTGGTATTTTTCGGGATCATTTAAACGCTTCTAAGTCTACCCTGTTCTATTGGGAAACTGACATCGCTTGTGGAAAAATAAAGGCGGTTGGTCTTTGCGCATGACACTTTCGTTACAGAAACAGCTGACTTTTACATCATCTGCCCTATAGACAGCGTGGTCTGTAAGAGAAACTTAAGGAAGTAAGATCTGTAACAGAAGTAGTAGAAAGAATATGATAATTACATATGCCCCACTGTGTTGGGCATTTTTTTCTAGTCCTTGTCAAATGACACACTCTCAGTGAGCCATAATAATTAGGACCGATTTTAAGTCGAATGCCTAACTTTGTGTTCCTTTTCGTGATACCTAAATTTTAAATTACTATATACTACATCCAACGGACGAGACATCTAGAATTCTAGGTTTAGTGCTCATCTCAATGCAGCCGTGTATTTAAAACTTGGTGTCAGATACACTTCGCATGAATTAATGTACTACGCTCATTGGGTTACAAATAAAAAAAAATGATTCTTGGTCTAGATTCTATTTCCTCTATTTTAACTTTTTTTTGTTGACGTGGCCCGCGACAAGTGTGTTGGAAATTAAAATAGCCCGCCGGCCGAATAAGGATGAGCATCACTGAACTAAATTGTTTTAAAAAACTCGATGAAGTTGATCTTATAAAGTAGTGCCCAACATTCAATCAAGAACGACTGCGTCCTCGGAAGTCTTTCTCACATTGTTTTCTTGTCTTCTGTAGTGTGAACAAAATGATTATGTTATCAATATATCAGAAAAAAAAGGAGATGAAATCTAAACAGAAACAAAACACAATAACAAAAAACATTAAATATTAAGCAAGCCAAAGAAACATCTGAGTGTTACATAGGAATCTTCAGGGTTCAGTATGCTTGTGCTCTAGCAATTAAAGAGGAAACCGCATTGGGGAGCAGGTTTAGAACAAAGATCTAGAAGATAGAGAGATGACTAAATTGATCATGGAATAGTGTCTTTCTCTGGCAATTGCTTAGTATTTAGTTGAAATTTGGTTTAAAGCTCTCAAAGAGATTTAACACCATATATTTATAAAAAAATTTCAGAAATATGCTATGAATATTCAAATTTGACAAGAAACAAAGCCCCAACGATTCAAAACGAGATAATAGAACTTTCGAGCAATGTAGTTCTGGTCAATATAACGGTACTATATAGAGGATCCATTCTGAACCATTTTTTTCTTTCATTGGTGACAGCAATCAAGACATATACAAAGTTAATCAATTTAGTTTTTTTAATACTGTTTAGTGATCTGCGATGTTATTACTAGGTTTTCATATTTATAAGAGCCCCAGATATATGTATGTATATATATATATATATATTGTTTTTATTATACTAATATATCATACTTTCAGTCCAGGATAATAATAATCCACTGTAGCATCGCAATATACTCCATTGAGATAAGGCTAAGGGGTGGTAATAACATATTTTGTGGACTAAATTTCTCACTGTACGGCATTGCTTCGGGTCATGAGCAACACCAGAGTTCCCTTTGGTAAAATTCATGTCCGAGCGAATAACGAATGAGTCCTACAATGTTAGAAATGAAAAGTAATATTAAGTATGGAGGTACATTAAGTTATAATTGCAATGTTTTTTATGTGTGATGAACTAAGCTAAATCAAAACGTCCTCCAGGTAAATAAAGAAATTATTTATTTTGAATAATGTTTCCCTATATGTTGCAGATTATTGTTTTAATGTTATTCCTCAAGTCAAAGTGATGTAGATACTGCCGTTGTAAAGCTTCAACAACTTGAATTATATACAATTAATCAACAATCCACGTCAACTATTTCAAAATAGTATAGAAAGAAATCACTTTTCATTTAATTTTTACAGAGCTTAAAAGCCTTAGTGATAAAGTGCTTGTCTTCCTAACCGAGGAGTCATGGGTGTCAAACCTCAGTGAAGAATAGTATTTTCGATATCTTTAGGACGCTCCAGATTCAGCCCAAAGCAAATGTCACATGGGGCTTGGTGGTTCTGCTGGTCACATCATCCAATGACACTCTTGTTCTCCGTCAGCCATTGACATCGATAGACCTTGACATAGATCTCAAGATATGGACAAAGTACTTTACTTTGGGAACCAAAAATAGTTATTTTGTTGTAATTGGTGGTAAATAGCGCTACGAGTTATAATGACACTGGTGATATTTAATGAAAACAACAAAAGAAATATTTGTTATATTTTGTTTTCAAAATCTTTCATTTGTTGTACACGTTTTTATATATATATATTGTTAGTTATAAATACAATTAAGTTTACAGATTATAATTTATAATGAGAAACCGTAAAGCTACGTATATAGTTCTATGGAAAAACAAAAGTAAACAATATATGTAATGTGTACAGATTGAGTTGTGATGTAAATTCACATCTTGGTGAAGAGTAATCTTTATCTGTTCAAAGTTAAGAAGAAAGCAACTGCATTGTCTTCGTAACAGATCTCAAAAAATGCATCGTGCAAATAGACAACTACTCTATTACACACACACAAAATTGTGTAAATAGACTACCAACTGATTTAAAATATTCGCAAAGCAAAGTCTATGCGAAAATAAAATTAACTCTTTCTCTTCTTGTTAACGATGCCATCGTTGATTCGACTAATGCTATCGGAACGAGAAAACTATTTACGGAGATAAAGAGTTAAACAAATAGATAAATGAATGCATACAAAAAGATAACTTTTGGATTAAAAAAAAAATTTACAGTAACCAAGACTTCAAAAAAGAAAAACTATAAATGTTTGTTTTATTAACCATTATTTATATCAGGAAATAAAGTGTTAGAGCCTTATACATATGTTAAAAATGGCATATTCACAAGTCAGCAATTTACCTTTGCCCACATTAAAGACATATTAACTACTAGACTAACTACACAGAATAGTGACTAGCATGAAAATTGATGTGCCAGCAAGATGTGAAAATGTTTGAACTAATTTAGAAAAGTTGGCGTATAGTGAAGAGAGGCCTTCCAGTTTTTAATACCAGTAGTTCTCTAACATTGGAGGCGCAGTGGCTGGGCGGTACAGCGCTTGGCTTCCGAACCGGGGTCATTGGTTCAAATCCTCCAGAAGACTGAAATTTTTAATTTTTTATCTTTGGGCGCCTCTGGCTGCCTCTGAGTTCCCCCAGCTATAATGGGTACCTGACATTAGTTGGGAAAGTAAAGGCGGTTCTTCATTAGGCGCCTCCGCTTTGTGTCTTGCGTAGACAAGTCTAAACGTAGATAACAGTCGAATAAGCCAACCAATAAACACAGCAAAAGGCCAACACAATAAAGGTACTTGATTCTGATGTTGACAAAAAGGTTTAATACGTAATGAAAGGAATCGTTGAATGTCGACTTTTCTAAATATCTACTTCTGTGTTTAATTTCCACTAGATTTCAATCTCGGCACTGTCTCCAAGCAAAACTTTTTCTTCTTATGAAACAAATAACTTTTCGAGCCAACTTCCTAATGATGTCATAAGAACTAGTTTATTTGGTAGGGTACAAAGACAATGTTAATACAGATATCAGAAGACAGAACATATCTACCCTTAATTAAGAGAGTGCTTACTAAAATTGTCATCATGCTCTTTAAACCAATAAATGCCACAGAAGTACGCATGGTACAGAAAATCAAATAGAAAAATGCAGATATAAGGGTAATATTCAATATTGGACGGCTTTTTGATCATGTGGTATGTGCTCTGGACAGTCGTTCGATGGTCACAAAGGTATGGGGCTCAATCCCTGCCTTCAGCCGTACCCCTCTGTCCTGTGGGCTAGGATGTAATAATCTTCAATTCTAAAGGTAATGCTAAAATGAGACACAAACTACTTGCATCTCTAATCAATTTTAGTTCACTAAAACAACATCGAAACCTTCAACATTTATACACAAAGAAATTTTGTTTTATAAACAATAATGCTGCTAGAAAATGCTTTGTACACAAATGTGTATAATAAACAAAATAGAATAAATCAATGTACACAACCAAGATTGTTCAACATCAAATTTCTGCATGAGGCTTGGTAGGTTATACACTTGAAGATAGGTACTTTTGAAAACTTATACAATTTAAGGGTTTCAAAGTCTCCCACCTGGTTGTAATGGTGTATTTTTGTGTTAATTGCATAATTACTTCTAATGATTATATACTCGTCTGAAGGGGAAAAACCCAACAACAAACAAAAACATGATTTTGATGTTGATTTTCTGGTCTTCTTTCTCTGGAATATGCCTTTGGTTTTGAATTCTTTTAAGTTGTAAAGTATTACAATAAACATATACAGAGAAAGTGAGAGAGAGAGAGAGAGAGAGAGAGAGAGAGAGAGAGAGGAGAAGGAGGAAAAAAGTAAGAAAAGAGGAAAGAGAGATGTCAATCTTGTGGGCTGATAGTCAGAATGACATAACAGATATAAAGATACAAATATGCAGTGGCGTAGCTAGAATTTTTTAGCCCGGGAGGTTTGCTCTTGTTTAGGGCCCCTGCAATTTGACATTCGATATCATGTTATAAGATAATAGCGTAATATTTAATGTAAAAAAAACACATTCATTTGGTGGCCCCCTTCAAATAATGGCCTGGGGGTATTTTCCCCACCCTCCACCCATCCTAGCTACGCCACTGCAATACGTTAGTGAGATATAAAGTGCTATCATTCTAAACATATGGGAAGCGTAGTAGCGAAATGTTAGTATATAGTTCTCTTTACAAAGGTGTAGAACCATTGCTTTAGTGCTTTCAAAACACATCTATTTTGTATAGCTCTTGTCTGATATAATGAATATTGTTTAAGCAGATAGTACATCTTCATTATCATTGTATTATAATTGTATCCATGGACCAAAACTAAATCTTGGGTTTTTTCTTAGTCATCATGAAGAGCGTCTGCATCGTTTTTAAGGAGTCCCTAAGATCTGAAGTACAATCAGTTCTTATGTTGAAATCAGGTGACTGGGCTTTAAGTGACTGGTTTCAATCTCCTCTAAAAGAGTTTAGTTCTGTTTCCTCCTCATTGTTAATACTAGAGAAAAAAAACATAAGCCAAGTCAGATAAATATGATAAGTTTATTTAACAGTTTGTATTTTAATAATCGTTTTAATAAGAGTCTAAATACAAGGTAGAGTTTATTGTAGTGTATGTGAATCTCCAGTTCACATTATAATGTGACTATATATTACCATTTCGTGAACTAAGGTCATGGTAGAATTAAAAAAGTCAGTGTCTTGCTTATCTTTCAATGTTAAGATACACATTTTTGGCTTTGATTGTTTGCGTATTTGTATTCTTTTATTACAAAATACTGCACTATCAACAAGAAACTAATGCATTTTCTGCATCAACCATTATCAATTTTGATACCACGCCGGGTTACGGAGAAGTGTTGATAGATTAAGGAGAAATAGGGGAGTGAACTGATAAAGACTATTTATTGCTCCCAGACAGCCATTTGCTGTCAGGCACTAAACCTGTTGGGAAACATTCTTTGGTGTTCACGTAGAATTTTTTTTTACGATCTGTTAAAATATTTTATTTCCGGTTTTAACAAAACAAAATGTCAAAATGTAACAGTTGGAGCACTAGTTTTGGGTGTATTTCCCAACTTTAGTGCCTTACTTGACTTTCCACTGTTAGAAATAGCATTCTTCACTATAGTAAAATGCGGATAAATGAATAAACATTTTTCTAAATACTGATGTTGTTTTAAAGAAAGTGCTCATTTTCTTCACCTAGGTTCTATAAGCACCACTTAAACGTTTCGCATTGATTTGTCGACTGCGGGCATCCTTTTATATGATGTCATTCTACTTTACCTTCAGAAAAAACAAGATCAATTTTACGAATGGCTAACTATTTAACATTGTTTTATTTCAAATTTTCTCCCACAGTGTTAACTTTTCCTATTCTAATGTTTTTATTTCACTTGAATACCATGGCTAACTGCTATTCGGCCCCACGATGACCCCCCCCCTAACTACTGCCGAAAAAAAAAAGCAAACTCCAGGGAACAGTAACAGAAAGCGAGGGAAACACAACATGAAAGAATGGAAAGGTATGTCATTGAATGAATGACAAAAGACATATAATAAAGACATATAAATAAACATAACAAAGCTTATATAAGTGAAAGCACTTTACATTTATAACCATATCTCTCAAATGTCAAATATATTCCCCTTTTTATACCAAAAGAATAAAATAATTTAATACAGAAAAAAAAGGTCACAAAGACAAAATGTGTGAAAACACAAACTTAAAATGGGCCCCCTAAGTGGTCCACCCAGGTAGGTAAAAAGGCAGGGTTTCAATATTACCAGAATGAAATTCTATCAAAGACAAATGAAAAATGTTAACAGATCTTGTGTTGTGCCCCAGCGGTCCAGCAGACCAAAGGATAACTGAAAGTGAATGTGAAGTTAGATGTGAACCTGGCCTAACTGATGACTTATAATATCTAAATGATCTAATTGTTTTGTAAAGGGTCAATCTCGTGATCCTCAAGAAAAAAACATTTCCGTAAAAAAATAATAATAATAATTTTACATTGGTTAAGTCAGCGGTTCTCAACCTTTTTAGCTCCGCGACCCCCTAATATAATTTCTTCTAAATAGCGACCCGCAACCATAAAAAAAATCATTCCTTTGGGTAAGGTAAATGTTATTTAGCTAGTGTTAAAATCATGTTTCTCAAAGATATGTTGTTGGAAATGGAAGAGGAAATCGTGAAAACAAAAAGTCAAATAGAACAGAATGACTGCAACCAACAGATCCAGAATTGTGTTACTGACATTGAAGAGAAATCCTATAAGAGCACGATCTGTGCAGACACCACAAATATTTTTTCCAATAGGTCCAAGATTTCTTTTACTTTTCCAAAAATTAATCAACTTTGTCAATTACATCTCATGCTGTTGAGATCTTCAAGGGGTTAGCAGTCTATCTTTAAACTCGCCATTATGTATGTATCTCAAGTAAACCAGTCATTGTGAACAAATTACAACGTCTGTGGACTCATCAATCTGGATGCTAAATATTGAAGGAGGAGCAGAAATCATTTCATTAATTACCTGATAGATAATATCAAGCCATGTTAACTATTCTCCTTAAACAGTGTCATTAGATATGAAACGTAGATATGAAAATTGCTATAAATTTATTGGAAAATTCAGCTCTAATCATAACTTGTGCAATGTACTTGGCAGCTGACAGTAACTCGTTTTTAATGGTGTGAGGTTTCAGGACTCTGGCAATTCTGAAAGCCATGAAATAAGAAACTCTTGGGCTGCTATGTTTTAATTTAGTCTGGATTTCTTGACTCTATCAACCATCAATACTGGATGTCCTTATCGGCAAAGCTCTGACAATTTTTCCGTCTCATACATTCGGCAGAGAGCAATTCTTTACAAATGAAGTATTGGGGTATTTCACTATCTGTTTGAACTATTGAAGTAAAACATGCCGCAAAGAATTGTCCTTTTGTTTTCTCTGCGTTCTTTTGTCCGTGGTCATTGGGTTGTGCCATAATGAATTTATTTCCTTTGAAAACATAGGATGGCATTTCATTTCATAAACTTTCATTCACCACATGATTAGATCTACCCCATAGAAATTGTTGATCCCGCAATGGTGTTACGATGCATATTAAAGGACAGATCTTTCAATAGTTAAAAATGTATTCTGCAATAACAGGCATTTTCGAATAACAATGATCTAAAACAAAAAAAACAAAGAAGTAACTACCTAAAACAAATCATGTACACATTCAAAAAAATGTCATTTGGCTTTATATCCATGTTCGTAGGTCTGTATTTGTTATCCCTACTTTTTATTTTATGTTATGCATACGTGACGATCGTTGCATACTTTTTTTAATAATAATATAATCTGAATAGTTTTCACAAGACCACACATGCGAATGTATTTCGATTATAGTACAAATTTAATATCCTTGTTACAGCACATTACAAACCAAAAAAAAAATTCCGATGAAAAATAGCAACAACAAAAAAATATAATTTTTCGACGGTCTTAGGCAACCCCATTCGACCAACAAGGGATCATGACACATCCATATCACATATGTGTGAGTTTCCGAACGATAATGCGAAAAATTACTTATTTATTGTTGTTTAAAATTATTTCCAACTTATAAGCATACTAAATAGATTTTTTTCTCTTGAAAAAAATAGTAAATATTTTTTGTGTGTCAATATAGTACTTAGTATAATAGAACTTACATAACCTAACAATACAAATATTAAAATAATAATTTTTTTTATCTACAACCGTTTACATAAATGTGTTAAAAATATGGCTTGTACCTGTCTGCCCTAGTAAGGACTCTCCCGTGTTTGTTACTATTAATAGTGAATAGTTGTAAAAGTGGTGTATTTTGAGTAAAAAACTGATTGCATAAGTAATTTTAAAAATTTGATTTTTCGCTTTCAGTAAAAGAAAAAAGTAGCCGTTGCATCAGATCTTTGAATGTACTAAAATATTGTAATGTCGGATTTTCCCTATCTTTTCTAGTTTACGAGATCTAAACGTGACAGGCAGATGGACAGACAGGCCACACAAAACTAATAGCGTCTTTTCCACTTTCGGGGGCCGCTAAAAAACAAAGCTTATATAAGGGAAATAACTCTCCATTTATATCTCTATCTCTCAATAATATACGATTGTTTCCCCTTTTCTATAACGAAGGAATGAATTAGTTGATTACAACTAATTAATCAATCAATTGGTATTTATGATGGATTCATGTTTTTTTAGGGGCAATGAATAATCTTGCAAAAAATTAACTTAACTGAGAAAGGAAACGGGAGAAATAATAATAATTTTGTACCGACAGACAGAGGAGTGAATCACTATAAAGATAAATTTTGAAAACCGTGGAATTAAATTTTTACAGGTTATGATTGCCATAACTTTTACAATAAACTCAGGCAGATTGTGGCGGATGTCAGGTGGCGGTCCACATCTAAGGGTCTGACAAGGCGTGGTAGCACGACCATGTCCAGACTTAGGATTGGCCACACCTACATCACGCACTCTTTTGTGCTGAAGAAAAAAGAGCCCCCACTTTGTGAGTATTGTGACTCTCGCCTCACCGTGGAACATATCCTCATCGACTGCCCCAGATACCAGGATGTCAGGGAAAAATATTTTAGAGCCACTAATTTAAAAACACTATTCAATAATGTCGACCCTGGGTACTGGGTTTTATTCGGGAGGTGGGGTTGTCTACGAAGATCTGATTTGTGAATTCTGTAGACATGTACTATTTACATTAGATTTTTACCAAATTATTAAATTTTTACTACCTCTACTATTTTAACTGTGAATAGACCTTGTTTTTAATGATTTGACTGTATGGAATTTGGCCCTTGTTGTGTGGAGGGAGAGTTGCCCTTGAGGGACTGCAGGCACGACATGGCCTAAATTGTGCCGATGTGCCCAAAATCACAAAATCACAAATCACTCAAAATGAGAAAAGTGCTTCTTTGTACAGACCTTTTTTCTTTTCTGTGACTTGCTCGTTTTATTTTCTTCTTCCAACTGAAGAACGTAAGAAGAAAGAAAAAAATCAAATCATTAATTAATATAATATGCATACGTCTATTTACCCCAAACTATTTCATAATTTTAAAACATAAAGCATTTTATGTACATTTTACTGTACATGCGATGCTCTTCTTATGCATGTAGAAACATGCTTCCTTCACTAATATAGAGATCTCATTTTAAATTTTCATTTTTAATTATCTCTATATATAATTTTCTTCGTTGCCCAACCATGACAAATTCATGGAAAGATAACTCTTTTATTTCAGCAAGTCGGACTAGAGTTACCCAACGTAACTTTCGAGGTGACAGAGAGCGAGGCTCAAAAAGAAAGAAAGGGGGGGGGGGGGGGTACTCCGCGGGTCGGCTCAGCCTCGTATAATTATGCTTCAGAAAAAAAAAAAAGCTTGGCATGTACATTTATATTTGTGTAATACAAACAAACAAAGAACAATATCACATTTTTTTTTCCTCCAGTACGCTTTCTACTTACCAGAGACATGAGACTAGTGTAACAACCAAGACTAAAACAAACAAGATGGCTACTGAATAAATTAAGGTTAGTTCTGTGCTACTCATCATGACTTCTTCTCTTGATTCTGAAATATTTATTTCATATGTTTGATTTATATAAAAACATATATGGAATATTTCTTAACTAAAAAGGATCCCCCTGTTCAGATTAAAGCACTTTAACCCACAGCCACCGCGCCTCCTACTAAATTTTAAAGTTTAAATATAATTGCCATACAAATTTGTTATTTACAATTTTAAAGCCTTCAGAATAACACGCGTGTAAGCTTAATCAATTTGAGACGAGAGCTTAGAGAACTTATGGAATTACTTTTCTCCTGCAATACAACTTAAAATGAGTAAAGTACAGAACAAAAAAGAGAATAGAAAATCAAAGCACATTAATTTATAATCAAACAAATATACCATTCAAAATATTGAACACACAAAATATATTTCTTAAGCTAAACTAATAATACTAATTGGAGGCGCGGTGGCTGAGTTGTAAAGAGCTTGGCTTCCGAACCGAGGGGTCCCGAGTGAAAATCCTGGTCAAGACTGGGTCTTTTCATTTCGGAATATTTAGGGCACCTCTGAGCTGACACATGACACTCTTATTAACCGCGTGCCACAGAAACAGATGACCTCTACATCTTGCTCATAGATCGCAATGTCTGAAAGGGGAAATTTATTTAGTAATACCAATGAAGTGGCTGGTCTGATGGTAAAATGATTTCTTAACGCGGCTTCAACATATAGACAATACATCAATTTTGAAATGAAAACACATTCCAGAGAAAAAATATAAAGGGGTGCCACAACGAACCATATGACATGCAGCTTAACTTTATTAGTAGATCTGATGTAAAAAAAAAAAATCAAAATTGTGTAATGCATTGGTATATTTAAACTATTTAAGATTGAAATTTAATATGGCCTCTAAGACTGCATGCAGAAATTAAATACATTAGGTAAAACATTCCATGAATAAGCTAAATTTTGATACTTTATCAAATTTTCCCTAAGACATGAGCGAATGGTTACCCCTTATACGCCAAGCTAGATGCAGAAAGATAATGTGTAATGCAAGAGCCTATTTCGGCCACCAGTCCGCCCATGCTGATAACTTGCACATATGAATGAAATCGGCAGAGGCTTAGTTTTTTTGTTTGTTTTGTTTTTATAAAAGACTATCATCGCTTCTCACAGTTCACCCCAACCGGTAGGTAGGCGCGAAGTATTCTCAAAGATAACAGGGGGAAGGGGTGCAGAGAGAGAAACACGCTGTCATTGAATTATTTGGGTTCAGAATTTGAGAAACACTGACCTACTGCTTACCTACATCAATGAAACAGTGGAACGTGTGCTCTTCAGTGCCATGACAGTACTGCTTCTTGAGAACCCACGTCAAATTTGTGGGAACGTCGAACGACTTTGTGCTTTTGATGACATTAGATCCTCGTAATACGGTATCATTAGTAGATGCATCAAGTATTTCTAGCCTGCAGGGTGAAGGCCAATCAATATCGCATGTGTATTCTATCTTCACCTCTGTCCCGCTGACCATCGCTCTGCATTTTGTCTCCTGCAGGAATACGTTGTTTACACTGAAACTACTCCATATATAGCTGGGATCTAAAAGATTTTGAAAAACTATTATTATTATTATTACAGAAAAACAAGCAGGGGCTAAACAGTAATTATGCGAAGGTGTTTAACTCTTTCTCTCCTAACTGACGATACCAACGTTTATTTCATCAGAATGTCGTAAATAATTACGGAGATCAAAGTTATTGATCATTTTATTGGTTTAGAGGGACACAAGTTGAAAACTAAATAATCGAAAGCAAAGGGTGTAAGAATTTAAGTGTATCAAATTTGCATAAAATGTAACTAAGTAAAACAGCGTTATTTGAGTTTGAAATAAATAATAATGTGTTCAAACAGTCAGATGGAGGCAAGCTTCGATAGACCAAGAGTTCCAAAAGTCATATATATATATATATATATATATATATATATATATATATATATATATATATATATATATATATATATATATATATATATATATATATTATATATATATATATGCGCCCCCCCTTTCCCAAAATTTTATTATGCAGACCTCGGTAGAAAAAGGTTGCCCACCCCTGCCCTAAAACAATGTTGTTGTTTTTTTAAGGTATTATAGTATCTGGTCTGCTTGTGTTACTTACCGTAAATAGGAGGTATGTTTATCGTATCAGTAGAAAGAATAGACAAGTTCTTCAGCATGACTGATACTTTGACGAAACCGCGGCTGTAGATATCATAGGCAGTGGCGTTGAGTACGAACAAATATAAGTTCTCTGTTTGTGTGGGCTGACAGTAACATTCCTTGTTGTTATATCCGTTACACATTGAAGGAATCTTTAAGAAGCAAACCTATTCAATTGAAACGTTAGAATCCAGTGTCTTAATAAAAACAAATGCAGTGAATTAATGTATTTACTAAATAGTTTGGTCGCTTTGAGGAGTCAGCGCCAATACTCTGTTTGATAAATCTATGGTCAACCTATGTCTAATATTTACACTTTACAGCGATGTAAAGGCCCATTGTTTGTGTGCGCCACGATTAACGATGGTGTCATTTCGGCAGCACCAACCGCCTTTATTTTTCCCAACCAATGTCATTTAAGCTGGGTGAACTTAGAGGTGCCCGAAGATCCCGAAATTAAAAATACCAGTCTTTACCAGGATTCGAACCCTGGACCCCTCTCAGCCAACGCACCTCCATGTCTGATATACACTTTAGATTTAAATATAGGCTTTGCATGTTTCATGCTTATGACAGGCTCAGAGAGTTATCGACCAATCTCTTGTGGCTCAGTGGGGGGAGGGGGTATCTGGGAGAAGGTTTCCATGCTGCAATTAGGCCCTCAGAAAAAACAGCTCGGATCGAGTTGGATTTTAAACTCGATCCCTCTTGATTTGTAGCCAAGTGTTTTTATCTCTCATTCAATCATTACTGGCAATGTTCTTGTCACAGTCTCGGTTGACATTGTCTGTTATATGTTTACCTCGGGTTAAGAGGGTGAAAAGACACGTGAAACTCCTGATATAGAAACAGGAAGTAAGGATGACTAAATTGACTTTTAGTTCAGTAAGTAGTATCTTTTGGTCCGTGCGGACAGTAATGACTTAGAGAGCGGAGTAGTAACTTTGAATTAAGTAGTATCTTTTGGGCAGTTGAAGCCAGTAGTCTTTTTGAGACAGTACACGTATTTTGATAGTTTTTCTCTGGTCAAGTAATAACTTTGAAGTTTCTTGTTACCCGCTGTGATGCAGATGTGATTTAATAAGATTTAGTATATTGGATATGTTTAATTCCGCTGTTATGCGGACGTTACTTGCAGTCTGTTCTGGAGAACTTGACATGTTTGATATTGTTACACATCACCAGTGACAGGAAGAGGTTAACGTGTGACCCCGCCGAGATAACACAGCAGCGAGTGTTCTCTGGAAAGTACATGTATAAACAGAGACAGGATGTGACGTGTCCTTAGTTGTTATTCCAGAAGGTACTAGCAATGTCCAGTGACAGATAGAGGTCACAACTTGTGACCCTGGCAAGATGACACTGCAGCCGATGTTTTCTGGAATCTACATGTATAAACAAAGACAGGATGTGACATTTCCTCACGTGTTATTCCAGAAGATACTAGCAGTGTTTGTATAACCTTGGAGGAGTGATTAGGGACTCTATATAAGCCAGAGAGTTCATGTGAAAGTCAGTCGTGAGTGAGTCGTCGGTACTGTTGTCTACTGTGCGAGACAGTAGAGGAAAGATGTGTACGACTTGAAGCAAGTTAACTATGGTAGAGTTAACTGGAGTGGACTACTGTTACTGTTAGAGTCTATACAGCGAACTACAGTGGACTTGAGCCGTTACAGTCGATACAGTCGATGTAAGACGTGTGCGGCTCTGATTCGGTAGACTTGAATACGACTTGGTTTAGCTTTGGGAGACCTGGAGCGACACTGGAAAGTGTGTCGTTGGTCTGTTCTGTGGAATACGGCTCGATGCAAGTTGGAAGAGATGAATAGCAACGAAGTGAAGAGATGAATTGCAACGAAGTATAGCTAACTGTAAACTGACAGATATTGTACAGTAACAAATTGTTAGAGTTAATAGTCAATAAGTTATATGAAGCTGAAAGTTTAGTCGTCAAGTTCTTTACAGTATTTTTATTTGTGTGCCTACTAGTACATTTAGCCAGAAGATTCTGAAATACGTAACAATATATTGATACCGCTGTTATGCGGATTTGATTATGTTTTTATTGGATGATGCAACTACCAAGAAGTGCATTATAATTATTAAATAAACTTTATATTTTGTCAGCCAAAGTGGATGTAAGTCAGTCTGTAATACCTATGTTTGTCACGTGTGACTCCAGGAAGCACGAACCCAGCATTCTAAGTCATTCGAGACACACTAATAGTAACCAAGTCTCATGTGTAATATTAGACTACTACATCAACACACACTTATCGTTGACACACTTTATTCCGCTAGTTACCTTGATAGGCTAGGATACGGATACATTCGTACGAATGCTTTTTTTTTCTTCCCTGGTGACACTAGAGTCTGGATCGAGTTGCCAATTTTTTCCAAGAAAACCAACGAATTAGAAGAATTGAAGTCCCAATTAACATGCAGATCCAGATAAGCACGGGGATACGTGAATGCCTATATATATCAATATTTATCTTATCATTATCTCTCTCTCTCTATATATATATATATCTGTATATATCTGGTTATTTATCCCTCTATCTATATATCCATCCATACATTCATGTATCTATCTTTTTCTCTCACTATCTCTCTATTTCTCTCTCTCTCTCTCTCTCTCTCTCTATATATATATATATATAAATGATTAGTATATCAATTATAATTCTATTTTCCACTGGAATTGTCCTTCTACTGCAATGTCCCAATAAGAAGAATGACGTTATCACTTATTAATAGTAATTCAAATATTTGGTCCATAGCAAATCGTGACTTGTAAACTATGTAACTAGATTAAACAGAACAATAAAAGCTTAAACTTAGATTGAAAAAGAAGTGTTCAAACTAAAACTCCAACTCATTCTGACCTGTCCAACTAGCCTGGGAGGAAAAGGTTATTTCATGACCTTTATCAAGGGCTGGTTTGAATTGAGCACGTGTCTGTGTTGTTAAATTTTCGTTTCTGTTTCTCTTTTACTTAGACAAGTCAACAGTAGCCTCATTGGTGGCTTCGGTTGTACTTGTAATGATTCTTTCCCAATTAGCGCCAACTGGCTATACACTTTTTTGCTGTTTTTAAATAGTCCACAATTATTAATGCGTTTATGCCAAAACACTAGCGATTTGGCAGATACTCAGTGGCGTCACAAGGGAGGGTGCTGGGGGGATGCGGTCCGCACCTGGTGACACCCACCCTAGTGACGCCACTGCAGATACTGACAGCGTTTAAGCTCAAGACAATGTTAACAGCAGTCTCAAGCACACAGCATACTACTAGCCATCAAAATGTCTGGGATTGAATGTGTTAGAATTTATTATTGAATAATTCTCATTTGGCCAACTTCCGAACCTGTCTCGAACTACAAACCAAATAAACACCAAAGTTTTAATCGGCTTACCGCTAGATCACGTTCCCCTTGGACTGAGTGTAGTAATGGGGATGTAAATACATTTACGACTTAATCTGAATCTAATTACTTAATCTAGTGTAATCTGCCCATGTGAAGTGTCAACAGAAAATGCTGACAATATCTTTCAAAACTGCATTCTTTACCAAGAGACCCGAACAAGACACTGGCCTTAAAACACCCCAATAGAAAGAAAAGTGTTTGGAGAGCTCCCTGAACTGGAAACAGTTCATCTCATATATTAGTCTAGTCATATCAACGCTCCAACATAACAAACAATAGGGAGAAGAAGAATTAGGTCTGAGTACATCCTGTAGACTCCGTGTTTGTACACATTTGAACAACGATTAGCTGCTCAGCGCATGCTACCCTCTTTTTGTCAGAACAATCATTTAACGATTTTCATCTGTTTCTTTTGTTGGGAAAAAATGCAGAGGAATGAGAAGCAAAACAGGTACGGTAATACATTGTTCGTCATTTCGTTGTTCTCTACATAATCCTTTAGAAGGGGAGGGTGAGAGTTTAAAACAGTCAGCAACTCACTGAGTGGCTTCGTTCGTTTCCTTTTTATTAAGAAACAAACTTGAACCCTTTAGACGAGCTATTTATCTTTAGGTACCATAAAAATGCAATATAGAAATAATAACTCGTAATGAAAATGGAATAATCAAAACCACCATAATATAAATATCTAAATAGCAAAAAGTAAAGTTCACTTTTCAGATCATACGGTCTCTAGGAGAGATGGTGTAAAAGTTGTTTTGATTCCGAGCACAAGTTAATAAAGGTGTTATGTGGGTAGCACAATGACCAACGCCTTTATCAACTAATGTCAGGCCCCTATTAGAGCTGGTAAAATGTAAAGTTACCCTTTCAGACCTTGTCATCTTCGGGGCAGGTCATGTAAAGGTCAACTGATTCCAGGGTGTCATGTGGCCATCAAAACTATCAAACGCCTTTACCCAACTAATGTCAGGTACCCATTAGACCTGTGTGAACTCAGAGGCGCCCAAAGATCCAGAAATTAAAATCCTAGTCTTCACCAGGATTCGAACCCGATTCAGAAGCCGCGCAATTTACCACTCAGCACCATCGCGCTTCCTACTAAATTTAAAATTTAAAATATAAATCTCTAACTATAAATCACTTGATATAAATCACTAAATAAAAAACTAAAGTTGCTCACACTTTTGAAATAGAACCTCGTGTGTCTCTTCACCTCGTAAGACACAGATCTTAGCGTGTTGTTAAATGCTGTGAGGTCTACAAGTGTTCTAAACACCATCCTGTCTTGCAAAGTGATGAGTCCCTCAAGGCAAGAAGTCACGCTGTCCTGCTGCGTATACTTTTGTAACGTAACACCGTTGACAGCGTTCGCTAGATCGAGATCTGTTAAATGAATATGCAAACAATGTTCAATCTCAACTGGCATAGATTTTGAAGTATATTCTTTCTAATTCGTATAGGCCAGATAATATTAAAAACTTATTTCTAATACCACTTTGACAAGAGTTGAAAAAAAAATCGTTCTCATAAGAATACACTACATCTAGATCTTATAGATGTAAAAATAATTTCTCTTTAAATGTCATTGGTTTGAAAGTAATTTAATTCTAATTTATAATAATAATAATGAAAATGTCTTCGATTCCGAAGATTAAAGATGATTGCAGTGTTTCACATTGCTACGCTTGGCTCCGTTGGGAACCTCATATCTTTTTTTTTATGACGACAAAGCCGCTCTCCGCAGCAGTGGGGGTTCTATGTAAGTTTTCTTTTGAGATTAAGTTATATGGGTCTAGAGAAGTGTTTTACAAACTTGTGACCTAAGTGTACCACTTCTATAATTTTTGTAATACTGAGTACCCCTCGCCCCCCCTCACCACACTTTAATTTATTAACAGAACATAATAAATACGTATTTTAAACAATCTTCGTGGTTAATGAGGTGCAACGCGTACCCCCTCCAAAGTCTACCCATACCACTGGCGGTACGCTTACCCCACTTTGGGAAACACTGTCCTAGAAGGAAAGAATGAGAAACTGTCATTTTTCTTACAAATATGAAAATATTCGAAAGTTAAAGCTATGGACAAACAGAGCAAAAGCGATATCCTAACCACTGAATGTAAAATGTTGCCTGCTTGAATCAGTATTGTATATAAGCTTCAAACATTCCTCTAGAGATTGTTATTACATCTTCGCCCAAACCACCTGCAGGACTACATGGGATTAAAGAGGACAGGGTTTAAACTCGGGACCATCGAGAAAAACCGTCCGATGCGCATACTACATGAAGAAGCAGCCTCACCACTGCCATTTGCCATATTTTAAGCAAATTAGTAGAATAAAGAGTGCTACTTGTAAACGTAACGACATTTCAAGTATTATACAATGTTTTCAAGTCAATTTAGATATCGAGGATTAGGTCGGTGCGAATGCGTGAATTGGTGCGCATGGGTGAAATGGTGCGAATGCGTTGAATAGTGCGAATGCTAGAGGATGTAATAAATGAAAGAGAAGCAGGAGAAAGGAATGAACACATGCAAGCATTATTTACAATGTCCGTAATGTATACAAGATAAAAAATACTTAAACAAAGAGAAATTGACAGCAGTGTGTGGTTTTGATATTTGACTTCTACGAAAGCCCTAAAAAGGTAACAAGACCAATGCTAAATTTTTAGTTCAGTATATACACTTTATTTTAATACTTAAAATATTAAAACTTGCATTTTACCTGTGGTTCCGGGTTTACAGTATAGAATGGCGCGCCCTCTCCCAGAAAAAAATCTTTTTCAGTAAAAAGTTTGAGTGTGACAGAAAAAATGTTGTGTCATTCTGTATGTGCCTGTACCTTTACTAAAAGACATACGGACTGTCTTTTCAAATAATAGTGTCATGACAACCCATTCAGTTATTTTATAATAGTAATGGTATCATAACAAAATTATGTATCTTCTTTAAAAAATAATTTAATGACACCCGATTCAGTTACTTCATAAAAGTAACAAGTATCATGACACCCAATTCAATTTTTTATAAGAAGTAATAGTATCATGAGACAATTCGGTTTCTTCTTTAAAAATGGTGTCATGACCTCCGATTCAGTTACTTCTTGAAGGTAATATTGTTATGAAACGCGTTTACGCTGTACCCACTCTTAAGAGTAATAAATGATTATCTTTCAATGATCCATGTGAGAATCTAATCAGCTGGGCCGCAATGAAACCCACTGCTAGTAATAATACATCTTTGAAGGTTGGATTATACACACTCATTCATGTGTAATGCCAAATAAAATAACAAAAGTAAATAGTAAATCTCTTTCAATTAGACTACATAATAATGTATATTTGTTTCTGCTCGAACAATTATCTCGAGAAATACTAATTCTAGGTACACACTTACACAAATATATGCAAATTTATGCTACTCAATCGACAATAATTATTTATTTTGGTTGTTTATATATACTAACAAATTTATTAATAGTATATAATATACACAAGAAGTAAGAATTCTCTTTAGGAAGATTATATACGCTTACCTATTTGTAGTTTAACACAACTTAAAAAAAAAAACTCTCTTAAAATTAGATTAATATAATAAACTAATTCAGATCTATTTGTAATACTGAACAGTGAACTAATCAACTAATGTAATAATAAGCTACATCTCTATAGGTTCAGTGTATATCTAGAAGCTCTACATCTACACATGTTATTATAGGTCTATATAAGACATAAGAGATTGCCTCAACTAATGTAATAATAAGCTACATCTCTATAGGTTCAGTGTATATCTAGAAGCTCTACATCTACACATGCTATTAAAGGTCTATATAAGACATAAGAGATTGCCTTGTTTGTAAACACGTTACGCTCACGCGCGCACAGACAGCTGTATATTACCTGTATGAATGAATAGAACCAGCATGAGCCTAACTGACGGCAGGAGAGACAGTGTCATACAATGCACCATTTTATCCAACACACGACTAAATATAGCTGTGTATAAGCTTGGAAAGTCAACACGGAGCTGACACACAGCAGGTAACTTGGGAGTCTGTGACACAGACACGGCTGTCCACAATGAACAGTGGTGCGTGAATGAACAGCAATGACAAATAAATATGTAGTTTCACTTACTTCCTTCTTTCTCGTCAGAGGACAGGTTGTAGTCACTGTAATACATTGATTCCATGTAACGTCTTTTTCGACCCCACTGTTTCGTTCAAAAAAAATAATTTTTCCTGCATCTTATGTTTTCCACGAATTGTTGATTCCCCTTCCCCAGTAGACGCCACTAAAATCGATTCCTTATTTGTAGTATCGTTAACACTTTCACTACAGATTGCCCACTTCCCAATCTTAACATTTCAGCTTAGATGAAACCATTGTCATTCTTATGAACACGTGGAAGTGAAAATACATCTGAGAAAAGTATCGATTCTATTGCAGTATTCAAAGTACACTGTTTCATTAGTTAGATCTATAGGGCAAAGGATGTAAAGGTCATGTTTCTATGACCCACGGTTAACGAAGGTGTCATTTGACCAGCACAACCACCAATCAAACATAAGACATTCGCAATGTTTACGTTTTAAAATACAAATACTACATGCGTAGCTTAATATTTACGCTAAGAAATTATTTTTTTTTATATCGGTCGAGGGTCGCCGTTTACTGTGGAATGTAAAAAGGGATCTCAGAACTTTGAGAATCGATGATTTATCTAGACTCTAGATCTAAATATATGCTGACCTACAAGCAAAATGTTTTTATTTTAAAAACAATGGGTTTAAGTCGATTAGCTATTTTGATAGCTCCATTCATACTATTTTTTAATTCACGCATTCGATTTCTTATAGCATTATTATTTCGTTTAATTGTTTCCAAAAAACTCTCAGTGACTATACTGACAGTGATACGCAAATTAAGACCCGCGGTAAATTATGTCTAGTAACATTCTCAAACAAACAGGGGGGGGGGGGGGGAGCATATTTCGTTCGAAAAGAACGGGGATTGCAGGGAAAAGTGAAAGACCTGAACACAACTTTTTGGAAGTTTGAAAATTATCATAAGGCTTCTGTGGCGTTTACGTCTCGACAGACCATCTTTTTTCTTTTACAACTTCTTGTGTGACTAAAGAGGCCAATCCCTGATGCACAGCTGCCTTCACAGGTTGGGCATATGTAATCACCAGGCGCCGTTGCATTTTCACCCTTCTTTCTACTGCTGATCAGCAGTGCGGGACCCTTCCTTTATGCTCGCTCTTCATGTGGATCTTTCCAGTGCTACTTTTTCCCAGCTGCTAGTGTCGATTTTGAAGAGCTTCATGTCGCGTTTGCATACATCCGTATAACGTAAAAGTAGACGACCAGCAGCTTTCCTGCGGTCTGTTAGATCGCCATAGAGAATGTCTTTTGGAGGTCGTCCTACTGGCATTCTATGAACTCGTCCAAGCCAGCCAAGGTAACGGACCTGATAAAAGAGCAGATGTCAATAGACTTAATTGTCATAAAACTGTTTCGTGAGAATCAAGGCTCTCCTTGACCGTCTTGGATGAAGTCAATCTTAAAAAAAATAATTAAAGAGCTGTAGGCTAAATAGTTGATATTTTCAACGCTTAGATCAACTCACTCTGTGTCTTGTACACTTTTTGTACACGTTATTTCTCCCTCTGCCAAGTTGAGATGAAGTTGAAGTTTTGAACAATTATTTCTCGTACCAAACAAAATAAGAATCAATCAAAAAATAGGCCGATAAGTTAATAATTTATTGGTAATTAAATATATTTCGTTTGGTATCGAACAAGGGAAAGAAATGGTGCTTTGCAGAATTGGCGGTATTGGTTGAATTAGTTTCCTATAATAATAGTGAGTAATTTCAGGGAAAATACCTATTCAAAAGTGCAGCACAACCAAACATATTGAGAATCCATGGTATATAATTCCTGTTGTAATCAAAAATCTTTTGTTTTTCTTTCATTTCGTTGAGTTGCAGACATCAAAGTGTTGTGTGTTTTTTTTTGTATAGTTTGCTGAAGTTGATAAAGTCTACAGGGTTATATGTTATCCACGCGTGACTAAATTGTTAAATAATTATACAATTATAAATGAAAAGAATCTTTAAAGTATTTATGATAAGATATAATACAAGGCAAGGATTAAAAAAAGATTTTAAAAAAGCTTATATTAAGCGTACTTGTATCAATTAGTTTGAATCAGTCTTGTAATTCAATTTGTAAAATATCTACAATAATAATAAACAAGGTTACAAAGACTGTTTGTGTGGAAACACAAACTCAAAATCGGCCCCCAAAGTGGTCCACCCAGGCAGGTAAAAAGACAGGTTTCAATATTATCAGAAAGAATATCAGAATGAAATTCTATCAAAGGCAAAAGACTGAGAAAAATGGAGAAAAAATGTTGACTGATCTTATGTGGTGCCCCAACGGTCTGGCAGACCAAGGGACAGGTGAAAGTGAAGGTGAAGTTAGATGTGAACCTGGCCTGACTGATGTTATGTGATATATAATAAGCTCTTATTCAAAGCCTCAAGGAAAAAAAAACATTACATAAAAAAATGTAGTTGCATATTAAATAGATTTTTTCTCTTTTTTTTTTTAAAAAGTTGTTTTTTTCTAAATGTAATAGTTAGTATAACAAAGCTTACTTAACTTAGCAATACACTTCTACAAAAAAATGTTTTTGGACACAAATCTAAAATCATTTGCATAAATGTGATAAAAATAAGGTAAATAATCATCACCCTTATTAAATAGCCTCCCGTGTTTGTTACTGTTAATACTGAATAGTTGTACAAATGATGTCTTTTTATGGAAAAAAATGCTTACATAGTTGATTTTTATAATTTAAATTTTCGCTTTCAGAAAAGAAAAAGTAGCCGTTGAACTTTGAAGGGTATAAAATATCATGATGTCCGATTTTGGGACCCCTCAACTCAAGAAAACATTAAGAAACTGGAACAAACACAAAATAGAGCAGTGAGATTCATAACAAACGAATATTCACGTTTGACTAGAGTAACACCATTAGTAAAATCACTAAATTTAGGAAGCCTTCAGGACAGAAGACTCAAAAGTAAAGTAGCAATTATACATAAAACACTGAACCATAATCTTCAAATACAAAAACAAAATCTAATAAAATACTCTGAAAGACACAAAAATAAAGGAACATTCCTCGTCCCATATGCTAGGACAAATTTGTACAAATACTCCTTCTTCCCTAGTGCTATTAGAGCATGGAATGGGTTGCCTGAGCTAGCCAGAAAAACCAGTGACTTGGCAGAATTTAAGTCATTGGTTAATATGCATGACTAAATGCATGACGCGTAGGACGTAATCATCTTCTTTTTTGAAGTAACGTCTGTATTATATAAGATAAGATTTTCAATATCTTTTCTAGTTTACGAGATCTAAACGGGACGGACGGTGGAACGGACGGAAGGACAGACAGACCATACAAAACTATTAGCGTCTAATCCACATTCGGGGGGGCCGTTATAAAAATAAATAGATAAGTAAACGACCTGTATTTGATCTCATGGCTCAAGCCTTCTCAGGTCAACACGGTAACCACTCTGCTAGTGGAGAGCTTTTGAACATGGAAGTTTGCATAGTTATCTATTGTTTCTATAGTCTCGTCCTATTTATCATGTTGTGTTCATAAGACTCAGGGGTACAGACGACGATGTATAAAGAGGACTAATTCCCTTATACCACCACATCTGTCAAGTACAAATTATTTCCCTTGTTTGATGTACCAAACAATATATTTAATTACCAATAATTAATTAACTAGATATATATTTTTTAAGGAAGAAAAAACGTGTACAAACTATTGGCAAGACAGACAGACAGACAGAATGAGTTGAAATAAAGTTTGTTAAAAAAAAATATTGTTATCACTCTATGGCTTTGTGATAAAGCGATTTGCTTATGAACGAGTTGTCCCTGATTCGAATCCTGGTATAGAGTGGGATTTTTAATTGTGGGATCTTTAAAGCACCTCTGAGTCCATCCATCTCTAATGGGAGCCAAAGTAGGGAAAAGGTAAAGGCGGTTTGTCTTTGTGCTGACCAAATGACACCCTTAACAACCTCTGAGTTTGTGTGATAGCACAAGCTCTCTTTGTAATCTTGTTGATAATGCTTTCATCCGTTTACGGTCTTAAACCTGTACAAGGAATATATCATACAGGTCGCCTTACGGTATTATATCCCATATAGCTATATCTACTTATAATGCAATAATGTTTCTCTAATAAGTACAATATTTAAGATTGTTTTGTTATACCTATTTTTGGTAAACTTTTTAAAAGTATATGTTTTTTTTTTCTAAATGTTAATATCCCCTTTGTTTTTCTTTTTTTTTAATCCCACAAACACACACACACACACACACAAAGACTTTTGCTATGGGCATTGGATTATAAGGTAATTTATATGTCTTGGGGGAAGGTTATGCACCCTCTGTGGTTGTCCTGAACAAGTTGTTCCAGCACTAGGTGATTGGACGAGAGGATTGATCTAACAAACATGTGCGTAAATATAGATTTTGTTTTTCTTATTTAAAGGCAACATTGTATTTGATTTATTTTCGAATTTAACCAGATTTGTGCGTGAGGGTGTAGCCGAATGTGTAAACTTAGCAAGACAGTCAAGTGACATTTATCAAAGATAAAAAGAGGTAAGAATCAAGATATCACAATAATAACAATATTTTTTCAATCTGCCGTAGAAGAGATAAGTTCGGATAGGGTTCGAAAAGGACTCTTAAGTCTGAAATATTTGTCCCGAGATCTGAAAAAGAGTTCTTCTGCTGCCTTCTTTGGAAAACAGTGGAAAATAAAATTAAAATCGGCCTTATAATAATAATATAATAATAATATAATAATAATAATAATCTTTATTTTCCGTATGGAAATTTGTCTTACAATTTGTGCATTACACCAAACAAAAAAAAAACATTATAACTATAAGAAACCAAAGTGTACATTCACACCAGACTCACTCATAATTTACATGTGACAAAGTTTATACCAGATTGTTTCTTTTTCATGATTTGATTGCCAGGGGAACAAAAGAGTCTTTGCTTGTCTTCTTGTCTAATGAATGTATTCGTCTGCTTTATATTTGACAAAATATGCAGGTCATCGCCGACATTGCGTAGCTGCAGACAAGCGTGAACAATCTCCTCTTGCACAAAGCAAACATTTTCTTTTTACAAAGCTTTTATCAATTCTGTCTGTTTGTCTGTCTACTCTCGTTTCAAGTTGAAACTTTGCACAATTATTCAGTGGCTTAGACAATACATGAATATATTAAGAAAACAATAAGTAAAGTAGTTTTTTCTTGTAGTTCATTATATTGTCAGATACCAACAAAGGAAATTAAACCTTTAGTATTCACAGATATGGAGGCGCGATGGCTGAGCGGTAAAACGCTTGACTTTCGAACCGGGGACCTGGATTCGAATCCTTGTGAAGACTGGGATTTTTTATTTCGGGATCTTCGGGCGCCTATGAGTCCACCCAGCTCTTATGGGTACCTGACATTAGTAAGGGAAAAGTAAAGGCGGTTGGTCGTTGTCTTTTATGCTCGGCGACCCCTTTTTACAGCTCCCCACTCTGCCGCGACCCCCCCCCCAGCACACACACACAAACAGCAATAGAAGAATAGACAAAACAATTCATTTTTTTCGATGGTCTTTGGCGACCCCTGGCAAATCGTCAATCGACCCCCAAGGGGGTCGCGAGCCACAGGTATAGAACCCCTGCCTTAGATAATTGAATTTCTCCCCCACCGAGTCTAGGATCAAGTTGAAACTTTTAGCACCATAAAAAAATATGAATCTATTTTTTTTAAATCAATTATTCAGTTATTTATTGTTAATTAATTATTTTGTTTTGATATCGAATGAGGAGATAACTTCTACATTTTTGAGTGATATAGTTTGAAGTGTGGATTTCTCTCCCTTAGCTAAGCTTTTCCTTTTATTTGTATTTTGTTTGGATGTTACTATCAACGCACAGCCGGAAGTTGGAATCCTAAGAGAACACTGGTAAATCTCCGACTTCTCCTACCTAGCAATAGTCACGCCCCTGCTTGTGTGTTATTGTCAAGGAATAGTTTAAATAAATAGAATGTGTGTGCTTTGTGTATGTGATACATTACGACATAACTTTTACTAATGCCAGCAGTATCTCTGAAAAACTTAGAGTGGCATCAAAGGGAGGGCGAAGAGCAGATGCAGATCAAAATCAGAAGCTTCATGGGAACAGGCAGGTTGTAACACTCTTAGGGGCAAAGCTGCGCAAGGGTAACCGACTCCCGAAGATTTACAATATTGTAGTAAAACTGCCATTCAACGGAAGCCTGGGTTCTGACTTTCCTTCTCTTTGGCCAGTTGCTAACGAATACCTCCTGTCTTTATCTTTTCATTTAAAAAAAATAATATTTTTATGTTTAATAATAATCTTTATTTTATTATATAAGTTATGGTTCAATAATTTTACTTTACTTTTAGACAAATAAAGGTCTATAAAGTGTTAAGGACAGTCCTGTTTAAGAATTTTTTTATTATTATGGTGTGTGTGTCTGTGTGTTTTCCTAGGTAAAAATGAAGAAAACTAGCATTAATTGTAAGCTTTGTAGAATGATGCAAGATAAGCGGCTCTGTTATAATCTATGCTAAGAACGATAAACGCCTCCAGAATGCCAGAGAGTAAGGACATGTTTTTAAAGTGAGCTGTAATCTTGACCTCTGACTACAAATCTCGAGAAGAGGATCCTAGCAATGGAAATAAGATGCTTTAGAAAGATCTAAGCTGTCACTTACAAAAACCTCACCACGAATGAAAAGATAAGAAACAGGATTAGTACTGCTAACCACTGTCGAAAAACGTAAACTCGAGCTCTACGGCCACATCACAAGTTCCTCAGGGCTGGCAAAGACCTTCCTTCAGGGAACAGTACATAGAAATAGCGATGGGAAGACAACGGTACAAAAGAGTAAGGGATAGATGAAGGTGTTTAGGTGTTTCAATATCAGTTTAACAGACTTTTGTTTCTAAATTAACAGACTTCTGTAACTGAATAAACAGACTTTTGTAACTAAATTAACAGACTTCTGTAACTGAATAAACAAAGTTTTGTAACTAAATTAACAGACTTCTGTAACTGAATAAACAGAGTTTTGTAACTAAATTAACAGACTTTTTAAACTAAATTAATTGACTTTTGTAACTGAATGAGTAGGCAATTATGACCAAATTATTAACATATGTAACTAGATTTATAGTATTGTGTAACTACATTATAAGATTGTTGTAACTAAATAAACAGACTTTTGTAACCTAATTAACAGACATTTGTAACTAAACTGACAGATTATTGTAACTAAACTGACAGATTATTGTAACTAAACTGACAGATTATTGTAACTAAATGAATAGACTTTTGTAACTAAAATAATAGACTTTTAATTAAATTAACTAAACTAAATAATCATCATTCATTGGCCTCCTTCAGTCGTAGGACGACTATGGTTCATCTTAGAGCACACTTCCTCATGTGGCTGTGGAACCCTATTTTGGAGAGACACTCCCGTCAACAGATAGCGCAGGTTAAGGTGGCTTTTGCTTCGGTGGTAGAGGAGCAGGCAGTTTTTCGGATTGTGCGTTTTTCTTCCTGGGCTGAGACCCATGTACTTTCACTGTCCATAGCTTTCTTGGTCACTGTCTCTCTCCACCTGTTGCGGTCTAGAGCTGTCTTCCCAATTGTCAGTATTGATGTTTACTGATTTGAGGTCACGTTTTATTAATTGAATTAGCTAAACTAAATAATAACCTTATAGAAAACCCTGAAATATGTTTTTATGAGGAATTTCTGGGCGCATCCAATATCTCTCAAAACAGGCGGTTTCGTGATAATATTAGCAACAGGAAAGACCGAATAGTAATTCATTTGTTTTTCTATCTTTACTTTTCTAGAAAATATCTACAGTTCTACCCTTGTAAGACCTTAAGCTCAAAGACTTTACAAAGACAGTGCAAGAGTGAATCTTTCCCATTGTGCCCTTATCTCTCCTGTGATATGTGGTCATTAATTATGCAATTTTTTGTAGTGTCTAAACATGTACCTGTTGTTATATCCTGTTTATGTGCATATCTGCTTACATTCTTTAACAGTGGTTCTCCAACCTGACCGTATAAGGTTCAATGAAAAATGAGCATTTTATACAATCAAATCTAACTTCATCGTTGAAATCCAGATAGGATAACTTTCATAATATTTAACTTGCTTCATACTACTCTTGCATATATCTATTCTTTGACATCGGAGACCAAAGATTTGAAGACATTCTTTCCTTGTATATATTTGTTTTGTAAAGTGTTGTTTTACATGTGATAAGCATGGTCGAGAGGCCTAGTGCGCTTGAACTTGCCTTGGCTTGGCTACCTAGAAGGGGGCTCAACTCGGGCAGCGTTGTGTTTACTGAGCGCCTAAAGGCAGCACGGAAAACCAACCCCTAGATACCCCCTCCCCCACCCCCTCCCCCCACTGGACCACAAATGAGATTGGATCAAAAGCGCTCTGAGCATGCTATAAGCATGAAAGTAGCGCTATATTAAAGCTAATAATAATAATGTTTCGGATTAATTCAGAGTTGAAGGAAATACTTCTTAGTTCAAACCTCCCGCATGACGACGGGGGATGGGAGCGGGCAGTCCAGCGCGCAAACCGCACGACCAGGCAGCCATTCCAGAAAGGACTAGTTCAGATCCCAATCACAGATGAGTTCATATTAGTATAAAAAAGGTTTATTAAAATGCCCACAAACGAGGAACTTAAACCATGTTTGAACAAGGAGACCACTAAAAAAGTTAAAAAAAACATTCCTGTTTTCGGTCCTGCATTTTGGGTTATTGCCCAGCAGTTGCTGACTGCTTTCCATTCTCCTATATATATATATAAGTACATACCCCAATAACAACGACGATCCACGTTGGTGCTACGAAAGATCAGTGATTCTTTCTCTTAACAATAGTGGGCTGCTACGTATAACGCTTTTTACCCGGTATATATTACTGGATTTTTATGTTGATGTACGGCGCGATATCACCAGATTAATTTTCTTTTATGGTGAAATGTAACAGAAGGCCGCGGTCAAGAGAACAAGTTGGTCATCCTTTGTATAACTAGCGAATACTGTTTTCTTGACATGAACAGAACAAAATTATGCCATTCGGGGAAATAATAAAGTTATGGTGTAAGAAATTTGAATAAACTCTAGAAACACATTATCGTAGACGTATAGAAATGTTTTCTGTTGTTTTGTTTTTTCAAATGCAAATTTCTCTCTTAAAGGACCTCCCTTTGCTTTCCCCATGTCCTGCCTTCCTACCTCTAATGAAAATACAACGGAATTTTGTCCTTTAAGGACCTCCCTTTGCTTTCCCCATGTCCTGCCTTCCTACCTCTAATGAAAATACAACGGAATTTTGTCCTTTAAGGACCTCCCTTTGCTTTCCCCATGTCCTGCCTTCCTACCTCTAATGAAAATACAACGGAATTTTGTCCTTTAAGGACCTCCCTTTGCTTTCCCCATGTCCTGCCTTCCTACCTCTAATGAAAATACGACAGATAAAAAAAAAATTGCCCTTCCATGTTGCACCTCCCAGCCCCCTTTTAGTTTCACGAGACCTCTTTTCGTTCACGAGACCTCTTTGTTGTAGTGTTGCATCCTATATTACCCTTTCTCTGAGGCTATAAATACAAGTCCTCATCGTTTGGTCACAATGACATTACATTCAGTTATCGAGCCTTGACATACTGACCTGTTTGCACGAAGTGGAAAAATTGTTATGTCTGGGCACAGTCTCGGGGTTTCTTAACGAAAAAGAATATATAAAGAGGCCACTTTGTACACTTTATGGCCACTTTGTACCCTTCATGGCCACTTCGTTAATTACTTGGCGCTTTCTACACTACTAGGCCACTTTGTACACTACATGGCCAGAGGAATATTTCTTTTCTTTCGCAACCTCTCTACTCCCATAATTTCTAATTTTTATTATATTTTATATACATATAAGGTCATAGCACACACAAAAAAATCTAATAAAATACTATGAAAGACACTAAGATAAAGGCTCATCCCTTGTTCCATATGTTAGGACTAATTTGTACAAATACTCCCTCTTCCCTAGTGCTATTAGTGCATGGAATAGGTTGCCTGAGACAAGCTTTATATAATATAACTTTCCTTTCTTTTGTTTTCTTATACAATATCCGCAGCTCTACCCAAGTGATAGCCTGGGATCAATGACCACGACTTAAACACGTTACAGAGACATTTTTTGTAGCGTTTTATTTTCTCCACTTCACTTCCACTCTATGTCATCATTAAATATGCACAACATGTCGTACTAAACCTTTCCATGTTGTTATATCATAATGAAGTTCTGCTCTAAGACAAAGGCAATAAAGTTAGACAACACCTAAGGCTTATGTTCATTGTTAATTATTTGAATGGCATGGACAACATTTGATTACTTGTGTCACGGTGATTATTTGAAGAGATAGAGTTGCATCATCTCCAAAGCATCTGACATGCGGATTCGGAGTTGCCATTGATAGGCCTATTCGATGGTTACTGCTTAGATGCAATATAACAAACTAGAATATATAATTGTATTGAGTGTGATACTCTCAAACTTGAACTTGCAACAAAAATATACACACAGTCATACAGGATACTATGATATTAGTAATGATCACATAAACTAACTTTGTACATTAAGGAGATGCCTCTAGTTTGAACACTTTTTTTTTCTCCCAATTCCTATTCTTGAATCAAGTTAAAACTTTTCACAAGTATTCCTTGAATATGACAAGACATGAATCAATGAAAAAGTAACCAGTTAGTTAATTAATTATTGGCGATTAAATATTTCGTTTGATATTGAAATTACATGTACAGTTCCTATTAAATGAGAGATGTGGATGTTTATATGGATTTAATCCCTTTCTTATGTTTGACACTATTTTTCTCCATCTTTCCTTTCTCGGATGAAGTTGAAATTTTGCAAAATTATTTATAGTCAAAGATAATACAGAAATCAATCCCAAAATTTACCAATTAGTTAATCATTGAGCACGAATCAATTCATTTTGTTTCATATAGCTGAAATGAAGCTTAATCCTGTAATTCAGTAAATGTAAGTAATTAGCGGTTCTTTCCCTTAGATAAGATCTTTTTTTTTTTTTTCTATTGCTATTTTTTTTCATTTGTAAAAAACATTTTTCTCCAAGGGATTATCCTAGTCTTTTAATTCAAAGATAAAGCAGGAGAGCAGACGTCGCCGAACAGCACATACGTTTTTCACAGATAAGATGAGAACTCGAATAGATCACCGTCAATTCAACAACTTTGGATGTTTTAAAAGTATGTTTTTATTGAACTGGTTAGCGATCAGCTGGTCAAAAGTCAAATTCCCCAATCTATAGGGCAGATGATGTAAAGGTAATGTATTTATGTGGTCTAGGGTTTACGATATGATATGAATGTCATCTGTTTCTGTGGCTAATTGTATGAAGAAAGTAAGTATTGTCTTTTTAGCGGCCCCAAAAAAAAGGACAAAAACTATTAGTTTTATGTGGTCTGTCTGTCTGTCCGTCCGCCCGTCTGTCCCGTTAAGAACTCGTAAACTAGAAAAGTTAGTAAAAATTCGACATCATAATATTATATACCATCCAAAGTTCTGATGCAACGGCTAATTATTTTCTGAAAGGTGAAAGTCTAATTTTTAAAATCAATAATGCAAGCAGTTGTACCAAAAAAAATACACCATTTTTACAACGTTTCACTTTTAATAGTAACAGACACGGGAGGCTTTTTAAAAATCACCACATGCCATTCTTTAAACACATCTATGGAAACGGTTTTAGATATTTTGATACATTTATTTTTACGATTATATTGCTAAGTTAAATAAGTTCTGTCATGCTAACTACTACATTTACAACAAAAAATGTTTACTTTTTTAAAAAAAAAGAAAAAAAATCTATTTAGTATGCATATAAGTGGAACATAATTTGAAACAACAATTAATAAGTAGTTTTTCATATTATCGCGTGAGCTACAGTGCTACATTATGACCATAACATAGAACTCTAAACTAAAGAATGTTTTTTTTTTACGGACAGTTTTCTTTTTCTTTTTTTTTTTTTGTCTTAAGGATTTGAACAAGAGATTGACCCTTTACAAAACAAAACAATTAGATCAATTAGATACTCATTAGAAGAGATAAGTTAGGTGAGGTTCACATCTAACCACATTCGCTTTCACCTATCCCCTGGTCCGTGGACCGTTGTGGCACCACACAAGATCTGTCAATCTTCTTGCTCCATTTGATAGGATTTCATTCTGATATTCTTTCTGAAAATATTGAAACCTGCATATTTACCTGCCTGGGTGGACCATTTTGTAGCCGATTTTAAATTTGTGTTTCCACACAAATTGTCTTTGTAACCTTGTTAAAACTATTTTTAATGTTTATCTTTTCTTTTACTTGTGCAGATTATGAAATCATACCAAGATTGATCGTGGTTCTTAAAAATGGATATTATAATTGCGTGAGCCAGGTTGTTGTGTAATTTGTTGATCCTAAGATTGTGTAGTCATGTTGATCCTAGAATTGTGTAGGCATGTTGATCCTACGAAATGTGTAGTCATGTTGATCTTAAGATTGTGTAGGCATGTTGATCCTAAGAAATGTGTAGTCATGTTGATCTTAAGATTGTATAGGCATGTTGATCCTAAGATTGTGTAGTCATGTTGATCCTAAGATTGTGTAGTCATGTTGATCCTAAGATTGTGTAGTCATGTTGATCCTAAGAAATGTGTAGTCATGTTGATCCTAAGAAATGTGTAGTCATGTCGATCCTAAAATTGTTTAGGCATGTTGATCCTACGAAATGTGTAGTCATGTTGATCTTAAGATTGTGTAGTCATGTTGATCCTAAGAAATGTGTAGGCATGTTGATCCTAAGAAATGTGTAGTCATGTTGATCATAGAATTGTGTAGGCATGTTGATCTTAAGAAATGTGTAGGTGTTCAGGCTTCCGCGTGGTGTTGATGCTTGTAGATAGATCTAGTGTAGATCTACGTTTGACTGGAGGTACTACCGAACTCAAAACTACTTCAGGTACACCGGCGAAAAGCCGAAACAAACAAAATATGTAGTCGACGCTGATGCTGTTTACAAATCCATTTAATTACTAAGAAGGGAATCGTCCTATGTCAGCTATGTCCGTTAATCCGTATCTATATTCTACTACTCTACACAAAGCATCCTCTTTCTAGCGTCACTAAGAGCGTTCTTGTTTTTTAAAGATCTGTCACGTCATTTGTCGCTAAGTAAAACTTTACCCTTATTCCCGAAACAAATAACTAATTCCTAATCATGTCATAACAACTCCTCCCCCTCCCGCTAAAAAAAATTGCCAGTCAATTTTTTATCTACTGTCTTAGTCTTACATTGTGCAAGGGCCAAAATGTAGGGAAACATAAAAGACAACACAACTTGAGTCTTGATTTCAGTTTCAACTTCTTCATCATTGTCCCAAACTCAAGTTGATCTGAAAACCTATTTCCCTCAAATGTCACAACGTGATACTGTCCAATGTGATGTGCCATAGGTGACCGCAGACATAGGTGTCTAGCTATACTTTATCACATCACGTTCCAGAGGTTACACCACTTTCCCTCACACGTCAGGACAGACATTTTACCTAATATGACAAATTAACATTTATCAATAATCGTTCTCCCACTATACACCTAACGTTCGTTCGGGCATTTACAAGTGTATTTTATTTCCTCTCTCCACTTACTTGTCCCAGCGCGACCTAACTCTTTACTGATGTATGAGCATGATCAACAACAAGGAATAACTTATAAAACTTACTTTCCCTTGATATCAATACCTCGTCGTCTTATAAATGCCCTATCTATTCATACGTCCATACATACAATTCATACATATTAATATTCATACATAATAAATAACTAACATGAGTCAATCTAATACTACAATAACATAATACCCATCTGATTATGACTACTAGCCAAATCAATTAATTAAGAATAAACAATTTAAATAAAATCCAACTTATTTACACTACGGTTGTATAGTGTTATGTTTCACAGGCTATCTATACGACCCATACATTTGTTCTCTCCAACTGGAGTTAACATCTCTTCTTACACCACTATAGCCCGCGTGTGTCCTTCTTCCTCTGTATGACGTGCGCTTACCGCTACCACAGTCATCGCTTCTATCATCAATGTCGGATACAGACCTGTGCCTCCTATCCGAACTCGCAATCTTCTGTTCAGACTGTTCTGCCCTACTCCAACAGTCTTTAGCGATGTGCCCATGTTTATGGCAGTTAAAACAAATTCTGTCCTTTCTAAGTTTGTTTCGCCTCATGTTGCCATACCTGTTTTTCCAACTTCTAACCTGTTTGTCAGTAGCGGCTCTGACACCTGCTACATTTCCAAGTAAAACATCTCTAGATAACCTCGGCATGGCTACCCCTTCACAATACCCTGTGTACAATGGAGATCGAAGGAACACTTTGCATGCTTCGAACCTCTTAACTGCGCCGTCTGCCAATCTGACTGATTTGGTATAGCCTAAATAATCATTGGACTTAACTAATCCCCCTCTAACTGCGAGTGTACTGCTAGCTGTGTCCCGTATCACATTTATCTGTTTATTATTTATCATGCCCGGATATAATTTAAATCTATCTTCCCCACAATCAACGTAGTTAATTTCTTCATCTGGTTCACTATCTCCATTATCCTGTTCCCTACCTTGAATGTTCCTCACAAAATTAACCCTATCTTGTCTACGGTTTCCTTGATTACCTCTCCTATCACTAGTGCCACTATTATCCTGTGTATTCCCATTGCCAGCTCCATTCCCTCTATGTTTCCTACACTGGTATGCCATGTGTCCCTTTTCCTGACAGTTAAAACATGTAACCTCCCTGAGGTTTCTATCACCCACTTTAGGTCTATCTATTCTCCTATCATAACTTTTCCTGCCATTGTTTTCATTTTCCCAGGATCTATCTTTTATGCCATCATAACTATCCCGACAATTGTTCCCACGTTCCCTGGACCTACCATTTCTCCTACCATAGGTGTCCCTATCACTAACATCATTCCTTCTACAATACTCCCTATCATTGCTATCATTTCCCTTTACATAATTTACCAGGTCAATAACCTTTTTGTGGTCTCTAACTGAAAGTGGGTTGTTTGGATAAGCATTCTTAAAGATCCTAATAATTTCTACCAAGTCTTCAATTACCTTAGGGTTTCTTTCTTTTATAAAAGACTGTAGCTGAGGGTCGCACTTATTGATGAAACTGTCAATTAGAATAAAGTTCCTCAACCCCTCGTAGGTGTTCTCCACATTCTCGAATCCGAGCCATTTAGTGAAGAAGTCCTTCTCTGAGTTGATAGTTGTTTGTGGGTCAACTTGGCTGGATGGAGTGTTTTCGTAATACTTCTTTCGGAATGTTGCCGCGTTGTGCCCGTATGCGTTTAGCAGTTCCTTCTTTAGCACCTGATAGCTATTTTGCATCGAGTGATCGTGGTTCTGGCAAATCGTGAGGGCTTTCCCATGCACGAAGTCCAACAAGATTTCGGACCACTCCCTCTCTTGGACATTAAACTTTGCTAGTTTAATCTCAAAGCGTTTAAGATAGTCGCCGATGTCGTCCTTATCTTCCGCAAAAGGTTGTATTTTCTTTTTCATCCATGCGGCGCTACTATGGCTTTCTATGTTGGCACTATTGTTGCTGTTCCCTTCGATGGGCACACTTACACCAGCCTCTATCCTCATCTGCTCAACTTGAATTCTCACTTTTCTGTCCGCCTCTTTCTCGATGCGTTCCGCTTCTCTGACTTTTTCCCGTTCTACACGGTCTGCCTCTTCTTTTTCTTTTTCTCTGGCTCTTTCAGCTTCTCTGACTCGTTCCCGCTCTCTGCGATCTGCTTCTTCTTTTTCCTTTTCTCTGGCTCTTTCAGTTTCTCTGACTCGTTCCCGCTCTCTGCGATCTGCTTCTTCTTTTTCCTTTTCTCTGGCCTTTTCCGCTTCTCTAATTCGCTCCTTCTCCAAGCGCTCTGCTTCCGCCGCCACCATCTGCTGCACATAGGCAGTTAGTTCTTTGCCTCGCAGTTCTAATTCTGTCTTGGCTTCCTGAATTAGCTTTTTTCTAAATTCTTCTAGGTCGTAACCTGAAGTAGTTGCCATATTCCTTCTTTGTTACTTTATCCTACGATATGATATCTCTTATACCAACAAACAAAACCCTTGGCGTCCAACTACCAACTTAGACTAATAACCACTTCTACCCTTTCTCAAGATACACTTAGTATCCTTGGTACAAGTGTGTAGGCTACACTTTGACCCGACTGAATACGCTGTGCGACACACGCACCCTCAACCGACAACGTGTTACTCAACACGAGTGGCCGGTAAATAGACCAACCTGTCTATTTACAAATACCAAAAATTACAAATGGGCAATCAGGCTTCACCTCGATTGTTCCCCAGATCTAGTCTAGATTACGCTAGATCTTAGTTACTTCTTACCTGCTTTCACAGCCAGGAGTGTATATAACTTACAACTCATACAAATAAACTATGAAAATAAACTTAAATACGATAAACACCAAACTACAGATCCAGTTCTAATGAATGAGACTTTCGTCTGACAGTAAGACTTAAGACGGGAGTATTGCAAACAATTAATACATGACGTTACTAACAAATGCTTAACTAAATGATTCACACTCACATACAGGACGCATTAACAGCTAAACATATATATGGACCTCTTGCTAGATTACACCTAATTTTAAGGATATCCCCAATCCACCACGATTTAACCTGGTAGTGATAATCTAGCGAGTGGTCACTTCCCTACAGACTCTAATTATTCTAAGGAGAAAGTAGTTAAATAACACTTGACTTATCTGTCTAAGAAGCGGCGATAACTCCACAGTCAGTATCGGGTCCACTCTTCCTACGCTAATGTCTGTCCCGGCGGCAAGGCTCACGGCGATGTCTTTCTTAGCGGTGAGACAAGAACAACGAACGTTTCGGCTCTCCAAGGTCCTCCGGTACTGGTCTGCAATGGCTCCGGTTCTTCGGTGGTACGGCGTCTGGTTCTGGTGTTCACGGTGATTTGTCGTCTGGCTCCGGTTCGTCGGTGGCGTAGAGTCTGGTTCCGGCTGCTGGTTCCGACGCAGGTACGGTGGTTCCAGGTGGTCGTCTGTCCAAAGTGAACCTGTAACGGTCCAACTATTAACACAGCGACAAAGTCAAAGTCCAGTGCTAAACTACCGGCTATCTGGCTATCTAACGTGTAGCACAGAATTCAGCCGAGCTGTAGATCAAATTAGCACTACTGTACTTAAGTGCCGTAGGCAATACGATGTCTCCTACGTCAAAAGTTCTTTGGCGTGACCCCAACGGTCGATCTTGGCCTTGCAGAAGGTGACCTTCACGTTCGTTCTCACTATGCCGGGCAGGCGATATCTCTTCAGTACGGAATCGACAAGACGGTTTTCTTCCCTCCACAAAACTGTAGCCTTCTCGATAGAAGCTTCAATACGATGCCACAAGTATGGGCACTTACAAATCACAACTTTAGATCTAGATCTATATTTCGTTACCTCCTAGTTCTACGAGTCCAGGATCTTACTGGCTTTCCTTCGCCGACGTGGCCGTATAATCAGGGTCTAGCTGCAGACTAGGCCGATGACGTTAACTTCTGCCTCCTCCTAACAGAGGGCTTCTATTCTTCTTGATGTTGCTGCCAGTAAGCTCCGAGTCGGGGGTCGCCACGTTGTTCAGGCTTCCGCGTGGTGTTGATGCTTGTAGATAGATCTAGTGTAGATCTACGTTTGACTGGAGGTACTACCGAACTCAAAACTACTTCAGGTACACCGGCGAAAAGCCGAAACAAACAAAATATGTAGTCGACGCTGATGCTGTTTACAAATCCATTTAATTACTAAGAAGGGAATCGTCCTATGTCAGCTATGTCCGTTAATCCGTATCTATATTCTACTACTCTACACAAAGCACCTCTTTCTAGCGTCACTAAGAGCGTTCTTGTTTTTTAAAGATCTGTCACGTCATTTGTCGCTAAGTAAAACTTTACCCTTATTCCCGAAACAAATAACTAATTCCTAATCATGTCATAACAGTAGTCATGTTGATCCTACGAAAAGTGTAGTCATGTTGATCTTAAGATTGTGTAGTCATGTTGATCCTAGAATTGTGTAGTCATGTTGATCCTAAGATTGCTCAGTACGGTAGAGCACAACACCGAGTCCCTAAAAAGAAATTAGTAGTTCTGTCAACGTGACCTTAAACCATTAGGAATTGTGACCCTAAACTTATTTATTTAATCATAAAAAAATATTTAAAGATCTATTTCAAAATGTTCGCAACAGAGGGTTAACATGTTTACCTGAAACGAAGCTCAAGACTTTTGGTAACACAAGCTCGACCTCCCTAAATTAGAAGAAGCAGAACATCCCTTGCCAATCTGGAAAGCGTCTCCACAAATCGAATCTGGCTTGTTCTTAGCATTACAAACTTGTGCTAAAGATTAGTTTCGGACAAACTCGCTCTCCTAGACAGATAAACAACATAATATTCTTCTGCACGATTTAGAGAACTATCATTTGAGTTAACTATGAGGCATTGAGGCTTAGCGGTAAAGCGTTTGACTTTCAAACAAAGGCGTCTCGAGTTTGAATCCTAGTGAAGCAGAAGATTTGTAATTTCGGGATTTTTTAAGCGTGTGTGTTCGTGTTTCTTTGGTGGCGGAGAGAGAAAAAAATAGCGATTGGTTGGCGTCTATACAGTGTGAATGATTCAAGATGAGTGGTACTGTCGTCAGCTGTCTTGGGTAGGCCATACGAGTTCACGATGCCAGAATGTAAAGACGTGTTGTCTATTTGTGTGTGTTTTTTTTTTTTTTTTGTAAATTAGATTTGTTTAAGATATAAGTTTATTTCCTTTCAAGTTAAATTTGACTAGATTCTAATAAAAGTTATAATTGACCAAGAAACTTCTCAAGTTATCTCAAATTTTATAAGTTAAAGTAGTATACGCCTACAACGGTTTAGTTGTCTACCAGCATTTTGGTACTTTAAGTCAATGACTGTCTATAACACAACTGAGTCCATCCAACTCTATTAATACTTAATATTAGTTGGGAGGAAGTAAAGGTGTTTGGTCGTTGTGCCGACCACATGAAACCACATGACACCCCATGACACCCCATGACACCACATGACACCACATGACACCACATGACACCCCATTTAACCGTAGGCCTTATAAACAGAGGATCTTTACATCATCTGCCCAATAAATCGCATGGTGTGACCGGAAGCAATTTACTTTTTACACTACTATCTAATCTAGCTATTGATCAGGTGAAATTCTTATAAGTTTCTTTTTTTTTTTAAATGTTAATGATTAGGGTTCAGAAAGCAGATGTTGACCTTTAATGAAATTAAAAATATTAGGGTTAGGTTATTAGGGTTTACAAATAAATTTCATAACCTTAAATTAAAAAAAAAAAGTTTGCATTTTAATATAGAGTTTTAAATGTTCTGAGATATTCTATGTCATGATAAACAATTTGCATCGTGAATTGAATGGTACATTTGAGATGGTGACTTTTTGTATGTTTGAATGGATGTGTGAATGTGATTTCAATAGAAAGATTTCTTGAACAGATAGAGACGAATACAAAGAAAAACAAATGGAAGAAAAAAGTTTTAAGATAGAAAAAAATAAAATGTAAAAGTATAATCAAAGACAGACAGAGAAATGCAATAGAGAGAGAGAAAGCGAGAAAGAGAGAGAAAACGAGAGAGAGAAAATGAGACATAGAGAGACAGAGAAAGAGATAGAGAAAGAGAAACGGAGAGAGAGAGAAAAAATAGAACAAGAGAGAGATCATTGGTAAAAAACATCTCTCACAATCGAGAAAAAAATAATCTCCTACAAGAAAAAAATAATCTCCTACAAGAAAAAAATAATCTCCTACAAGAAAAAAATAATCTCCTACAAGAAAAAAATAATCTCCTACAAGAAAAAAATAATCTCCTACAAGAAAAAAATAATCTCCTACAAGAAAAAAATAATCTCCTACAAGAAAAAAATAATCTCCTACAACAAAAAAATAATCTCCTACAACAAAAAAATAATCTCCTACAAGAAAAAAATAATCTCCTACAAGAAAAAAATAATCTCCTACAAGAAAAAAATAATCTCCTACAAGAAAAAAATAATCTCCTACAAGAAAAAAGCTTCTAAATCGAGGAAGTACTAAATGAAAAAAATTATTTATCAAAAAGGAAAGAAAGAAACCAAATTTTAAAATGTGTCGACCAACCTTTAGTGACATCCACGCTGACAGTTCGTCTGATAGCAAACCTACTTGAATGCGTTACATTGACATGCTCTGGGTATAAGTATGCAGTGACGTTCAACGCGTTTGTCTCCAGGTGTGCGTCCTTTAATTGCATACCACACTGAGTTTTATAGTACAGCGGATGCCTTGAAACAATTGTATGCTTATAGCTAACATTCACTAAGTGTCTTCTTATTTTCTGTGAAACATCGGAACCAAGTATAACTATTAAAATAAATATAACTTTTAATGAGAACATGAAAGCCAGGTGCTTATGAAAATCTAAAAAGTAGGTTTGAAAAAACAGTAATCATAAGAACTTAATATTAAATATCGCATTCTCATTAAATTAACCATCATTGCATGTTGGTGATGTACACGATAACTAATCAATGTTAAAGCGGCTAATTAAGCTATCAATGACGCCACATTTTATAACAAAGAAAATATGAAACAAAAAACGTAAAAACTAAATTGATATAGAGTGACGCATGAGCACCCTTTCATCACTGCCTTATTTTTTAATATTGAAAGATCTTTACTTCTCTTTGCATAAAAATAATTAATGACAACTAACTGATTAACAAATTGGTTACTTTTTATTTTTCATTGCATATTTTAAGACTTACATTATCTGTGTACTGAAAAAATTTACATTTAGCTCTTGGGTAAATTCTTCCTGTAGTGCAGCTAATGTTTGCTGATCCATCGTGATGGAGATTTGCGTGGCATGAAACGTTATGAATTTTAGCTGCAATTGAAAGATATGCCACTACATTTCTAAAGCTGAGGTCAAGTATCAAGCTCTGATATTATAGTGGTTAAAAATTGATATCTTAAACATTTCCGAAAACAAAATGACAACCTAATCAATAACTCTAATTATTGAACTGTATTTTATTGGGTGAAAGTAAATGCTGTAGGTCTTTGTGCTGACCACATGATAGCTCATTAGCTGTGCAGCTGTGGCCAGATCAACGATCAACCGATTTTCCTTTCCCCAAGTAAAAATCAGATAACAAGTTAGTTTTGGGTGGACTCAGGGGCGTTATAAAAATTCAAGTCTTCACTGAGATTCGAACCCGAAAACCCCTCGGTTCGTAAGCCAAGTTCTTTAACAATCAGCCACAACGATCCGATTGTATAGTATATTAGGACGGTACATGTTGATTATAAAAGACTTACAGACAACGAACGGTTCAAAAACTAAAGCAAAATACTCCGTTCCTTGAAAAGCTTTAGCTACACAGGTTAATTCTGGAGAATAAATAAAACATTCATAAATTAGATATTACATTTATCAAAGTCACACAGATGTCTATTCACGAAATATTACCACGCTCATCTCTTGGAAGACGAAGTGAATGCCTGGGAATCGGATATGATCAGAACTTTGTCACCCACACAGCATTACCCCCATCCCCACTTAGCTGTTGGATCTAAGTCAACTGATATTGCCGAGACAGCTTGGGTTCAGCAGCTTTGCAGACTAAAAAATGGCTCACTACTGTGTGCTTCCAGCAGCTTAAATGTCGCAAGCTTCTGATTTTTCCCAAAGGTGGACTCCCAATGTTTTCCCCATTTTCCCCATGTTTTGATATTGCTGCAAGGCAGTAGAGGTTTGAAGACAGAGTTTTCCTTCATTGTTGAATAGCCAGCAAATACAAGCCCGAATACTACATTTCCTTAGTATGTGGATTATAGGTATGTGATAATTTAGTCAATTCATTAAATAAAAAAAATTGAAACTGTAATTAGTCATTGTTTCTCGTAGTAAAGTAAAATATCTCCTCCAGATCTTGAGATTTATAGAATAGATGATGTAATCATTTGTTTTATGACCGACGGTTACAAGGGTGGGATGTGTCCAGGACAACTACCAACCCATAAGAGGAGGGTTAACTTCTAAAAAAAAAACCAAAAAAACCTCCCAATCTTCACTAAAATTCGAATCCGGGACCTCTTGTTTCGGAAGCCAATTTCGTTACCACTTAACCGCCACTCCTTCATTACATTTCTGGCTGGTATACATTTTAAAAAGTCATTGGCTTTCACCTTGTCGGGGTATCCTAGCGATAAATGAAACTGTAGCTGACGCCTTCAGATTTTGTTGCTGTTGGCTGGTGTTCCAGGAGATAGTATATTTGTTGGATGCCGATTGAGACAAGGTACATTTGCATGTAACAATTTCCCCTTCTGCTACTAAAGTTGTACAATTTTCAAGCATCATTCTCGAACAGTTCTCTTGGAAAAAAATAATTGTATAAATAGACAATTAAATGTGTGTACTATGTTTAATAAAAATATTTATTTATTTGAAATTATAGACTAATTCTTATACATACGTTCATTAAAAAATAAAGAAAAGAAGTACTTCCTGGGCTAATTGATATGTTAATCTAGCCTTGCATGTTAATTAGACACTTAAACTTTTGTTTTCCTGGATGATTCAGACAACTCATGCCTTGCTTAAATGACATTAACGAAGAAGGAGCACTTGTTTCAATTTGTCCTAGCATATGGAACAAGAAATGTGCACTTATATCTTTTTCAATATTTTATTAAGTTGTGTTTTTGTATTTGAAGTTTATGGTCCAGTGTTTTATGTATTATTGCTAATTTACATTTGTTTTCTGTCCTGGTGTATGTCTAACCTTTACTATCACGTGTCTTTACGTCTGCTCGGCTTGAAAGTCATCGATAACTATATACATGATCTTTCTCCATTCCTTTCAATACCACGACTCCGTTAACTCCGTATTGTCAGTCCATTTTTGCAGTTGTCTTTTAATTCCTAACACTGGATTTCATTTTGCGCTGTACAATTTTTTTTTAAAGCTTAAATCAACTCACTCTGTCTTGTCTGTCTATCTGTCTGTCTGGTAAAAAGTGTGTACACGTTATTTCTTCTACACCCATTCTCAGATCAAGCTGAAACTTTGCATGGTTATTCATTGACATAGACAAGACATGAATGAATATGAAAAAGTACAACATAATGGTGATAATTACTGGTAATTTATTATTGTTTTTAAAAGCAACAAGGGAAAATAATATTTCGGTATTAAAATATATGGCTAAATTTGTTAAGTTTAGTCCCATTTAATAATTGTTTACGTTATTTCTCCCTCACGCGTTCACAGATCTAGTTGAGACTTTAAACAATGATTTATGTACCTAACAAAACATGAGTCAATAAACAAAAAAAAATCAATTAGTCAATTCATTATTCGTAACTAATAGTTTTGTTTGATATCAAATATGGGAAATAACTGGTAAATTATTGTAAGATATATTTTTAAGGAAGGACGGAGTTCTCCCCCTTTATGTAAGCTTTTTTTAAAATCTTATATTAAACTTAGCTAAAGGCGCTGCGAGATATGATTAACTATTTCTGACAAGATATACGTATTACTTAATACTAGTTAAACCAGATTAGTTTAATGATCACGGCATTAAGATAATGGTTTTTGAAAGGTTTTCAGTTATGAAATACACATTCGTGAGATTATTGATACTTGACTGATAATGTTCATTGCTTATAAGCTGATAATCCAAAAGTTGTAGCTATTCTGATTAGGATAAAGTCAGGTGTTCCTTCAGATTAGAAAATACTTATATCCTAGCCCAAACCTCCCGCAGGAATGAGGGCGATGGTGGTAGCCCAAACCTCCCGCAGGAATGAGGGCGATGGTGGTAGCCCAAACCTCCCGCAGGAATGAGGGCGATGTTGGTAAAGAGGATAGGGAGAGGTTCAAACTCGGAACCATCGAGACACGGTCCAGAGCGCATACCACCAAATACGAATTGGAAATTTTCCCTCGTTGTTATTAGTTTTTGGCAGGGTTTCTGTCCAGGACTTTTGCAAGAGAGGATTTTAGCCTCTCAAGCCCTCACTCTAATGAAGTTTGATGATGATGATTAGTTTCGTTAATCATTTCATCAAAACTACATTTAAAAAAAGGGTCTCAGAAAATTTCTTACTTGAAATCGCAGGGAGTTTTATTACTTGACTCTCAATCCAGACATCTTTATTTTTAGTATACAATCTTGCAGACAGCTTATTCTGGTTTAATAATGCTGTTGCCGTGATATTGATTGCAAACGAAATGTTTCTCTCTTCATTACACCAGCAGTAACAGTCTTGATTGAGGTGGTCCATGCATGTGTTTAAATCCATTCCACACAAAGTTATAAAAGTCTGGACAATAATATTGATAATATTAATTGTTAAAAAATATGGGTATGCTTATTCTAATCAAAGTTTTACAGAACAAATATAAGACACTTTTAAAACAGCTGATCGGTAAAATGTTGGGATTACATTGCCGTATAAATTGATTGATTTAGTCATTATAAAAGGATATATAATATAAGTTTGGATTGATTTTCGCTTTTCAGTGCTAAATATTACAAATCACTTTAGTTTTAATAATAATGGAATTGTCTTCAATTTCTAAGATTAAGGACGAGTGCAAACCCAGTTGCGACCTGCATATTTTCTGCATCTCATGCAGATAAGCCGTTAATTACGATGTTGTTGTGTGTTGAGCCTCTTTCATTGTTAGGTTTTGGAGTCTCAAACTCCTCTTTGTTCTACTGTTTGTACTATTTAGGGCAAATATTTAAACCATTTCTACAAGATGTCATAGTTTGTTTTTTTTCACAGGAATATTATAAATACTTTGTCTGTTTACGCCAATACTGGGAGTTAGTGATGGGACTGTGGCTTGGGCCCGCAGTGGAGCCAGCTGTGATCTAATGTTGTGCCATTTGTTGTCTGGGGTGTTGAGGATGTAGTTACAAGGATGCTGAGTTAGACTTTGGTGCTGAATATTTTATTGAATATTATATTAAATATAAATAAATATAACTATATCTATATAGGGGCATATATATATATATATATATATATATATATATATATATATATTTTTTTTTTAAATAGTTAATATTATAGTAACTTTGTTAACAATTCGTCAGTTAGTCATTATTAGTAAGATTGTGTATATTGAGTGTCAGGGGCCCCTGCCAAACAAGCTAAGCCAAACCTGACACAGGTTAAGTCAATTACGTTTGAAAGTAATACTGAATGTAAGAAATGTATAAGGTGTTGTTTTTATGACAAACTACTTTTTTTTATATTTGTACATAATTATATATTCTTTTTTAATGTTTATAACTAGTCACGATTGCAGGAGATATCAACTGATCGATGAACTATGGTATCAAATTGCTGGTTGACAACTAAATGCTGCAAAACTAATAAAAGTTCAAATAACTTGAATAACTTCCTAGTGTGAAAAAAACTAACTATACTTGTATTTATAACAGAGAAAAATCAACTTGTGATAAATGAACTATTTGTATAGAGACCTCAGTAATAATATTTCTTCAACAAAATCTAACTCACTACAATAACACAACATTTCAGTATCACGTTCTTGAGTAACTAAGACCAAGTGACGCAAATGCCTTCTAGGTTGCATCATTCACAACAACCACTAACTTTATCACCGTCACCATATCAACACAGACACACGCGCGCGCACTCCATAATTCCCAATTAATAAGGGTAAGAGTAAAACAAATACAAGATAAACTTACTCTGTTTAGTCCAATGATAATCTCAACAAACCCTCTTTGAAAAACAGCACTCAACGTGATTCTACCATAGACTACTAATTTATCCTTACCAAGAATAAGACCACTTGCACATGATGTAATACTATCATACTGGTTGTATGGCATTACCTCAATGGAAGAATCTGATGAACAATCAATACAAAATGAAAAAAATAACAATAATAATCTAGTTTGCATCATGCAGTCGGCATCTCTTAATAATGTATTAAGTACTCCAGGTCATTATTGCGTCTGAGCTAATTTGAGCTTAAAGGAGCAATATCTGTCTTAGGGGTAGAGAGTATAGAGCCTTACTTGTTGACTGTGTGCCAGAAGAGCAGGGGTAGAGTGTATAGAGCCTTACTTGTTGACTGTGCCAGAAGAGCAGGGGTAGAGAGTATAGAGCCTTACTTGTTGACTGTGTGCCAGAAGAGCAGGGGTAGAGAGTATACAGCCTTAACTTGTTGACTGTGTGCCAGAAGAGTGTCACGTGTTTATTTGGCTAGAAGATCTTGATGCTATAAACTTGTGACATATGTGGGTTCGGAGGTGCCTTGATTATAGTTCAAACACTTTAATAATCAATGAAGTAACAAAGTGTTGATATGTTTCTTGAGTTTTAATTATTTAAAACTTGAACTTGAAACAATTAATGTATGTACAAAGATATATAAAACAGATACAGGATTCAGTGAAAACGTTCAATAAAATGAGTAAATATTTACTTTAAAACTTAGCGACTTCTAAACCTAGCTTTCTAGCTCTCTCCCTGTTTCAAGCTAACACTCCGCTTTTATATCTTTCTTTAGAATCAAGAACCGTGACATCTCAATACCCATCCTTGACTCGTTTACATTTAATTTTCCCCTTAATTGTTTCTGTAATTTAACCTACGCCAATTATGTCTCCCTGCTGTAGCCTTGAACTAAGTTTTAATCGGCGTCCTTCTGGCATTAAAGCGCGAGCGCGCTGACCCGATTTGAGATAGGTACAATGTTCCATTCTGTGAACAACGAGGTGTCACTAGGAACTGTTTTTGTAATTTAAGCTATGTTAATTTTGTTTCCCTGCTGTAGTCTTGAACTAAGTTTTAATCTGTGTTTTTCTGGCATTTAAGCGTGGGTACGCTGACCTGGTTTGAGATAGGTACAATGTCCTCATTTTGTAAACAATGAGGTGTCACTAGGGACGTGACATATACCCCCCTCTTCCTAAGCGGGATGCATGTTGAGGAAAACGGAACTGCAACCGCTCAATCTTACATATAATAATGTTACTAACGTACAAAGGTATTACAGATACTTCTTCCATGTATAAAAATAATATTCAATAATAGGCAGTATTCTAGTTTTAGAATTCTTCACAATAATAACTTATGTAAGCATGGCAAATACAGAAAAAGAAGATATATTATAGTAATAAAATGAATGTCATAAAACTTGAAATCTTCCATCCAATGGGAATATTAAAATACATATACATTTCATATATAATCATTTTTAGTCAATGTATGAATCAAATTTTAAATGAAAACAAAGTGTACAAGTTATGTTACTGGTAGTTGCAATCTAAGTACATCTTGATAGGGTGTCTGCTAAGACATTCATCTTCCCTGGGATAGTTTTGACTGTAAACTGGTAGTCTGTTAGCATTAAAACAGCCTTAACTTGTTGACTGTGTGCCAGAAGAGCAGGGGTAGAGAGTATACAGCCTTAACTTGTTGACTGTGTGCCAGAAGAGCAGGGGTAGAGAGTATAGAGCCTTACTTGTTGACTATCTTATCTTTCGTAAGCTTATTGCATTCTCCATAATTTACAAATTAATTTATTAATAACGACAAATTGATTAACTAATTGAATTTTTTTTTAAATTGTTTCATTTGTTGTCATCAACAATAAATATTTATGCAACGTTTCAACTTGATCGGCAGACAGAAGATGTCATTCGATTTTAGCTTTGCGATAAAAAACAAAACAAGCTAAATATATAGGTATAAATAAAAAGACTAGAGTAAAAAACTAAATCATTAAACGAATGGACAGAAAAACGGTTCCACTACAAAGTAGTAATGTAACTCTTACTTAACAGACATCTTGCAGCTGTATTGCCAAAGTGTGAGAAGAATCCACTGATGGGCTTTCTACGTGATATTGCATACAATTTAACTCTTTACTCCTAACTGACGATACCAACGTTGATTCCACCAGAATGTGGTAAATAATTACGGAGAAAAAGAGTTAACTTTGTGAAAAAATGTTTGCTGTTTGTGTGTAAATCTGACTAGTATAGAAGTATCTTTTTTTTTTAAACGCACTTTTGGAATATAAATAAATGCTATATTTAGAAATTATTCATTCTAGCTTATTATAATTTCATTCATAATGTTTGCATATTTATATTTTAAGATAGCTAATGTGTTCCCGGTTAAATGACTGAAAAATAATAAAAAAAAACATTTCCTTTATTCTTATTTTTTAATATCAAAAGTATTTCTAAACAATATTTTGTCGGGTCACCCAAAAAAACACTACTATATATATATACTATATATATAAATAGATAGATAGATAGATAGATACAGATATATATATATATATATATATATATATATATATATATATATATATATATATATATATATATATATATATATATATATATATATATATATATAGATATAGATATAGATATAGATATAGATATAGATATAGATATAGATATAGATAGATATAGATATAGATATATATATAGATATATATAGATATATATATATAGATATAGATAGATAGATAGATAGATAGATAGATAGATAGATAGATAGATAGATAGATAGATAGATAGATAAAAAGATAGATAAAAAGATAGATAGATAGATATACAGACATATAACATAATAATGAAGAATGAGTCGCTTACCAGGCAATGAAATCTTTACCGTAATTTTAAAAGACACTAAATAAATAAGAATACCGAGGTTTCTCTTCGACAACATGCTGGCGATAGGTGCTAATTGTTCAACTTTTTTGTTTTTTTATTTCAAACTTTTTTTAATTATTTTTTTTTATCTACTTCAAACTTTGCAACAATTTTCATTGAAGAATATAATAAAACGAGTACTAATAAAATACAATAGTTTAAAATGTGTTGATAAATAGGAAGTTTTAATTTTTAAAATATATATATATATTTATTGTCCTTCTTAATAACTAGTACTAAAAGTTTATGAAAAATAAACTAAATATTTCATAAATGACTGTATACATTACCAGCTTCTTAAGTGTGTTGTTAAAGGATATCAATAAAGAAGTTTCACTATGACTAATGTTCATTGCAATACTTGAAATCTTGAACAGACATCTAGAGACACTTATATTTTCAATAGGAATTAGTCACACGGTAGTGTTTTCAAGTTTAGTAACTCGCAACTTTATGTAGGCACAACTCATTGTCAAGCCCATTAAATATGTAGTGGTTATCACAAGCCGGGGTGGTGGTTATGACAAGTACAACCCATTTAAAGTCGGCGTTGTGCTGTCACAAGTAGGGGTTGCGGTTGTCACAAGTCAGGGTTTTGGTTGTCACATGTCATGGTTTTGGTTTTCACAAATCAGGGGTTGTAGATCTTCGTGATATTTGAGCTATACTGGCATTCCTTTATCAGTAAACTGGGCCATGTGTCATGTGTTGTGGACCAAAGGGGGTCTCCATATTCTCTTTTAGAGAACGATGTAAACATGTTACCAGCATGATATTACGTGAGAGAAACCAAAGTAGAGAGTATAGAGCCTTAGCTTGTTGACTGTGTGCCAGAAGAGCAGGGGTAGAGAGTATAGAGCCTTAGCTTGTTGACTGTGTGCCAGAAGAGCAGGGGTAGAGAGTATAGAGCCTTAGCTTGTTGACTGTGTGCAAGAGCAGGTGTAGAGAGTATAGAGCCTTACTTGTTGACTGTGTGCCAGAAGAGCAGGGGTAGAGAGTATAGAGCCTTACTTGTTGACTGTGTGCCAGAAGAGCAAGGGGTAGAGAGTATAGAGCCTTAACTTGTTGACTGTGTGCCAGAAGAGCAGGGGTAGAGAATATAGAGCCTTACTTGTTGACTGTGTGCCAGAAGAGCAGGGGTAGAGAGTATTGAGCCTTACTTGTTGACTGTGTGCCAGAAGAGCAGGGGTAGAGAGTATAGAGCCTTACTTGTTGACTGTGTGCCAGAAGAGCAGGGGTAGAGAGTATAGAGCCTTACTTGTTGACTGAGTGCCAGAAGAGCAGGGGTAGAGAGTATACAGCCTTAACTTGTTGACTGTGTGCCAGAACAGCAGGACAGCTCTCTCATTTATTGACAGAGTATTTGTTTAGCCTTTACAACTTCTCTTATTTTATTGCGAATTCATGTTTGGAACTTGTTTGGCATCTACCTGAGTGGACACGGGTTTCGAAAACGGTTTAATGATTTTCCTAGAAGTTTGACAGTTTATGTATATCTATGGGGAAAAAATACTACTTAATTGGCCAATAATTAAAAACTTTGGTTTGATCGTAATAATTGTGTTTAAATATAATCATCTTAAAATTAAATTTGGTTTTTAAATACGATATTCAATAAAGACGTTTAATAAATTCCAAAGGGTTAGAAAAAACTACGCAAAGCATAGTATAGTTCACTAGCTGTACTGCTAGAGTCTGTGAGAATATACATTTGTATATGACACTATACTTTTTTTTTCAATACATAATATCAAAACTATTTCTTTAACTATGTATATAAAAACTATATTACTAACTAGGTCCAGTATACTAGTCTAGACTACTGTTTTTCATGTTTCATAGTCTGTATCAATATCACAAACTAAAAGATAAGATAAGAAAAGAGATAAGATAATGTTTATTGGTCCAATAAAATGGAAATTCAGTTTGATTACAATTGACAACTTCAGCGTAACTACTGTACAATAACTATATAGATGAAAATACGAACAACATTCACACACGAAACACATACATACTCACAACCAGCGCTTTATAAATTTGACTTCTATGTACTTCTCGATGACGACAAATGACCTTTAACACTCTGACCGAAAGTGGGATAAAGGAGATTTTAAGTCTTTCTGTTTTAGTCCAAATGGAAAGAAGACGACTTCGTTCAGATCTTATGTAACAGTGGTTTAATGAGTGCATGTTATCTTTAAGTATCGTGAGTGTTTTGGAAAGGCATCTTTCATGAAAAAGTTCTTCAGGAAACGGTTGCTATGTTCGAGTGATATACGATGCTTTTATAATTAGTCTAGTCTAAGTCTTTGTGCCAGTGAAATATTACCAAACCAGCAGGTGATGGCAAAGTTAATTAGGCTACTGATAATTGCTGTATAAAAAAGTTTAATTATTGATTTGTCGATGTTGAATTTCATTAACTTTCTAAGATAGAAAAATTTCGAATAGATTTTTATATGAGCGTTACCAGGAGTCTTTAAGGCGGGGGATAAAAGAAACTTTAACATGCATGACTAGATGGGTACATGAAGTGCGTAAGACATAATTATCTTATCTTATCTTATCTTATATAATACAGACGTTACTTCAAAAAAGAAGATGATTACGTCCTACGCGTCATGCCTTTAGTCATGCATATTAACCAATGACTTAAATTCTGCCAAGTCACTGGTTTTCCTGGCTAGCTCAGGCAACCCATTCCATGCTCTAATAGCACTAGGGAAGAAGGAGTATTTGTACAAATTAGTCCTAGCATATGGGACGAGGAATGTGCCTTAATCTTTGTGTCTTTGAGAGTATTTTATTAAATTTTGTTTTTGTATTTGAAGATTATGGTTCAGTGTTTTATGTATAATTGCTACTTTACTTTTGAGTCTTCTGTCCTGAAGGCTTTCTAAATTTAGTGATTTTACTATAGGTGTTACTCTAGTCAAATGTGAATATTCATTTGTTATGAATCTCACTGCTCTATTTTGTGTCTGTTCCAGTTTCTTAATGTTTTCTTGAGTTGAGGGGTCCCAAATGGAGGATGCATATTCTATCATTGGCCTAACCAAGGTTAAATAACATTTTAGTTTTATGTTCTTATTTGATTTATAGAAATTTCTTTTAATAAATCCTAATGCTTTGTTTGATTTTTTTATAGTTTCATCAATATGTGGATTCCATGACAGTTTTTCATTTATTATAACACCTAGGTATTTTGCGTTTTTAGTCTGTGTTACTGGTTTGCCATGAATAAGATAAGTGGAATTAATTTGTTTTAGTTTTTTTTTTGTTACCTTCTTTTATCGTCTGTAATAATTAAGAATATATAGTGGTGGGCTATTTTTTTGTACTAGTTATTGTGAGTGAATAATCACTTTGTTAGAAACTTATCAACTTTTTAAACTTCTTTTGTATGTTACTAGTTATTTGTAAACGCTATCTTATATTTTCTTAAATGCAACATATTGACTACATGGTCGAGTTTTTTTTATTTTTTTTACAAATTGCAAAAATACATTAATCTCATACGATTCAATCCTATTGGTAAGCGACTGAGCCTGTGCTTTCAAACCATGATAAATTGTCTGCCACACAATCAAATAAATAGTATACTTCAATAAATTCTTTCTCTTCCAGCCAGTCTAATACTTAAGTAAAACTCAATAGAACCAGCAGCTAAACCTCTCGTGACACATTGATAAAAGTAATAGTTACTGAAATTCTTGTGATTGAGTTCAATATCACAGCTTGTTACGTCATAGTTATTCTAACATTTTAAGAAAAATCTAGTAATTTTATGTGGCTAATTATTTGACTAGTTATAAGTCAATCTTCTTTTCAGATAAGCTACCTGTTTCTTGTTTTCTTCTTCTTCTTCTTTGTTCTTATTTGTTATGTTGGAGTTTTCAGATGACTAGACCAATACATAGATGAACTGCGCAGTGGTTTCCAATTCAGGGAGCTCTCCATATAGTTTTCTTACTTTTGGGCTGTTTTGGGGCCTGTGTCTTGTACGAACCTCTTGGTAAAGAGAGCAGTTTTGAAAGACACGGTCAGCATTATCATAACAAAAAGGCAGGCGACACAAAGGCAGACCCCGAATGAGATAGATGATGTGGAAGCAGATCTGCATCAGCTTGGGGATAGGGCATGGAGACGAAAGGCACATAAGAGATCTGAATGGAAGGATGTGTTGAAGCAGGCCAGAGCTCTACATGAGCTGTAGCGCCACTGGGATGGATTGATGGATGGATGGTCAGCATTATCTGGTTACACTGCACATGAGCAGATTTCACTGGTTAGAATTTGTAGACTTTTGGTCTTGGAGTGTTTTTACTTTCTTGTCCCTGCTCCTGGCCCCACAGGCAGAGATAGAAGAACCACCAGCTCGCTTGTTTGGGCTTCTTCGAGGCGGAGAGCCTGGCCCACTTACCTGACGGCGGGATTCCACAGGCATGACATGACGCCACATCTATTAGAATCGTCACTAAACTCCAATATAGATGAGGTTGCTTCTCAATGTGTTATGTGCCAGGAGACCCATTGACTCCGATGTAAGTCTGCTTTTCTTTTTGGGTAGGCTTCCTTAGCCTTTGATCATCCAAGATCATCTGGAAGGCAGCAGGTGTTTATTTTCGGAGTTTTCTCTCCTAGATGAACTGCTATCCCTAGCTAACGAGTTTCATCTACCCGGGTTTAGAGTTAGAGCGCCCTATACTCGCTTTTTGCAATCATTTCCTTGGATTTCTGAGATGTTTTTAGTAAATATTCTAACCACTGGAATACTTCACCTCATCCTCCAGGACTGCAAACCAGTTGATCCGCGGCTTTTTTTTTTGGTATCCACAGCTAACTCTTATATCTAACCGTCCTTCCCTTTCCGCCACCTGGGGACCCGCTGGTAGAAGGTGGTAGCCCCCCCCCCCCAAGTTTTTTTTTTGGGGTATTGATTCCTTGCCGAAACTAACAAAACTATCAAATCGTTACTGTATTCATTGTTGTGCCCGGAATAGAAATTAGGAATCAACTAAAAATGAGTTTCTAGTATACGTATATATTTTATACACACTAAACTTGACTAAACGATAAACAAGAAACTTAACGCCTTAATTTCTTATTGAGATCGACGTTAATGAGAATATATTCGAATAAATCTATAAAGGGACCAACAACAAGTCCTATAGATGACATTTCTAGTCACATACGAATTCTTATTCTTTTGGCGGAGTTGTTGCATGATTTCGTATTGGCCCCGCTACGAAGTCCTTCACAAATCACAATTATTATCTTGACAGTGTAGAAATGTGTTGATTGGAATCAAAAAGCACAAGGATCGAAAAAAAAGAACATAAAACCAATAAGATAATAAGCAACTATTGCAGGAATCCTGTGCAAACACATGTAGAGAGCACTAGAGATTCACACCGACGTTATGATGGCAGCTTTAGTGAAGGAACAGGCTCAACGCCATATGACGACAAACATATAATATATATATATATATATATATATATATATATATATATATATATATATATATATATATATATATATATATATAAGTCGAAATACAAAAAAGCCTTTGTAAAATATGAAACAATCTTGGCAGCATGTGTTTTACTGAACGTAACGATATTAAATTACCTACCAACAAGTGGACTTAATGTTCTCTTGTGTGTGTGTGGCCAGCTCTAAGATGCAGACTGTCAAACTAGGTTTCCAAGTTATCGAGAAAGTAGGATATGTGAGTAAAGTAAAGTTTCCTTTTCAGACCGTGTGTTCTATAGGGCAGATGATGTTAAGGTTATTTGTTTATTTGGCAAATTTTTAACGAGCAGGGTGTCATGTGGTCAGCACAACGACCAACCGCCTTTACTTTCCCTATCTAAAGACAGATACACGTTTGAGATAGCAGGACTTACGAACGACCTAAAAATAGCAAGATTCAAAATCCTAGTCTTCACCAAAATTCGAACCCAGGAACCCATGTTTGGAAGCTCCTAACAACTCAACCACCTCGCATCTTTCACCTTGTGCAATGGGCTGTCACAAAATTGAGGAGGAAGAGTTGTATTTGTTGATTTAAGTCCATGTGTCCGAGAAAATGGCGAGGGGTGAAAGTAAACTATTTGTTCGTTGAAGGAGGATCTTCAGATGTCTTGAATGTGATAGTCAAGTATATACAGTTGTTTATCTATATGATAACAGGAGTTTTTGAACATTAAGAGATTTCCCATTATACTTCATTCATTTAGTAATAGCGCTTCTCTGAGATTCTCAAAATCATATAATAAATTATTCATATTTCTAACTACTTTTTCGATACATTATTAAACTTTATACAATGATTTTGAGAATGTGTATAATTCATTTCCAAATAGTTTTCTTAATAGCATATTATTATATGACCTTCGTCAGATCATATCGGGAAAACCCTTAATCTATATAAATATTCAATTCAATTATGATGAAAGCTTTAATTTTACCTGCATTAAAGATCAATAGAATTAAATGTTTTAATTACAGCATATACAGTTCAACTTATAAAACTAGGATAGGAACAATGGATGCCTTGAAAGTCTTATTCAGTGTGTATATTCTATTTGGATTTACTATTGGTAAATAGGCCTATATGCATCGACATTTATTTATAAGCTTCAGTGTATTCATTATATATTTATTCTTATGCAATCCTATATTTCGTATTCTCTCTTAAACATGGAATAAACCAGAAATGAAATTGTATCATAATGATATAAATAATAATATGAAAAGTAATAATACAACTAATTATATTAGGAGTAATTAGATACATAAAAATATTAAGAATAATAAGATGTTTATATAAAGTTGGTATAAAGTAGGTCAGGCCTTGACCTTCGTTGTCAAGTCAAACACAGTACTTTTCTTAATCTTCGTGGTTGCCTGGTCAGCGGTATGCGCCTAGACTGTCATCGAATTACCCGGGTTTATACCCAGCCCACTGCCATCCCCCGTCGTCCTGTGAGAGGTTTGGACTAGGAAGGAGATTATCTTAAACTCTGAAGGGACATCCGAAGCAAGTAAAGTATGGAACAAAACAAGCCAACATTTTTGCACTCGTATCGGAGAGATCAATATTTTTATTTTTTTTTCACGATTTTTTTCTCAGTAAATCTTTACGTCCCTGTGTCTCATAATATTAGGTCACCAAGGTCTCAAGGAGACTAGCACCGGAGACAGACGAAGATGTAGAAAAAAGAACTTGATCGACCTCTGGCGAACAATGGTGTTGCCTACCTTTCATGTTGCTAATTAAGTAGATCATATATGGGTTTGCGTATCTAGACTTTCTACAGCAGGTTTTTCAATAATGAAATTCAAAGACAAAGTTTTGTAAGTGTTCAATTTATTATCAAAAGTGTTTTTACAAGCCAAGCGATCAGTGGGATAATGGCGCCTTCGGTGCCAATTCCATACTGGACTTTTTTCAAGGTACGTCTGTCAGATTATATTTTGTGTGCATGTGGGTGCATTCTTATTAAAATTTGACGTATTAAAAATAAATATATGATTTTAAATTTTTTTTTAATTTTTAGGAACCAGTGGCCACCATATTAAGTTCTTTCCTATACAAAAGTCAGATGAGAACACTTCTACCTGTAATGGTTTTGTTCAGAATGAAACTATATATATCCGAGGCGAGGCAAAAGTCAACGGGTATTCAGATACCACTATACAAATTATCATCCACAAGCATTTAAAATCTAATCAGGTATGTTGTTAACAACAAGTATTTTTACAATACCTCTATTCAACTCGCATCTTCGTGGAGACAAAACTTTCTGGGTGGAAACGTCTGGATAAGCAAAACCAGGACACGGATATTGAAATTGGCTCTAATGATTTGCTGTATATTGTTGAGATAAGATTTACAACCATGTCGGTCGCAATGGGAAAACTCTAGTTTGACCTTTCTAATTTTTCAAAGTAAAAAAACAAAAGGAAGAAATGTTAATTAGGCTTGAGAACACCAAAATATTTATATTTAATGTCATCGGGTATTTCTACTTGTAGTGTATTATTAATAAAGAGTTTAATAGAAACATTTTGCGCATCGGCTTCTAAGATCTAAAAGCCTATCATTAGAGGATTATAAAGTGTAGTATATTTATACATTCTCTTAACAATACATTTTTTTTGCACATAAAAGGTGGGGGTTGGGTCGGGCGAATAATGTTCCTTTTTTAAGAAATCTTACATTCATTAGTTATTAAGATCTAAATAATCGGTCAATAAGTATATCAATAGGTAATGCCTTTAAAAAATATTTTTCTTGTTAATTATCAATTCGGGTATGTTGCCATGAATAATTCCGTCAAATAATCTATGTTGTCACTAAGAAAAAGTAGAAGTATTTGTAGAAATATGTCCTAGCATATGGAACAAGAAATGTGCCTTTATCTTTGTGTCTTTCTGAGTATTTTAATAGCTTGGGTTTTTGAATTTGAAGATTATGGTTAAAAAAATCTATGTTTTCATTTCATTTTGCTTAATATAAACATATCCTTTTTATCTATAGTACTTATTTTGTGAGATTGAGTTAAAGTCCAACCATACGACCGAGGGCTGTTCTTACGATGTCACTGAACAAGACAATGTATTCACTATCGCCGTTACTGTGAAAGCTACAACAGATTTAAGTTTTGGAAAGATTAGCGGCAAGCTATTAAATAATAAAGAGATTAAAGATTCTTATGAAGTTGATCTGCCTGGTATTTACGGTAAACACTTACATATCTATCTATCTATCTATCTATCTCTATCTATCTATCTATCTATCTATCTATCTATCTATCTATCTATCTATCTATCCATCTATCTATCTATCTTATCTATCTATCTTATCTATCTATCTATATTAAAATTATATATTAAAATTAAAATCATTTTATTATATAAGTTAGTTGACCTGAATGAGTGAATCACCACGCTGAAAATGTCATGGAAAGATAACTCTTTATTTCTGCTAGTCGAACTAGAGTTACCCCGCTTATGTTTTGCATGTAATCTTTCTCTCTATACATTCTATATTTGACTACATTTATGTGTGCAATGTTTTTTTGCACACGTCAACATTTGGTATCATTAAAATAGTTGCATGTCTTTTTTTCTGTAGCTTTGTTTTGATTTTGTCCCTTCCTATTACTCTTGGTTTCCTAACCATGGCCACCGCTTCACATCTATTTCGTGGAGTCAACAGGTCTTTCAATGTAGTCGAAATTTCTGCATCAGGTAACTGTTTGTTTCTATCAGTCGCATATTTCTGGAAAAATGTCATCAACGAAACTGTTGCACTCGAACTTCGCAAGATGGATGTACGCTTTGTTTGCGAACATTGGGATAACTATGGCGGCGCCCTGTTCGTTGTTCTTACTTACGAAAGCACAGTCATACACTCTGCTCAATACGCTGCCTACCTGAATACTTTCAGCGTTTATGGTGGCGGGGCCGAAATTGTGGTAATGTCTCAAATACTTCTAGCAATCTGACATGTCTTACAGTAGAACGTCGTTTATCCGAACGTTTATTATCCGGAGCGTCAAATATCCGTACCAGTTTTTTTTTTTTTTTTATCAACCACATGTACTGTGATGCACATATACTGTATGAATACGAAAAATAAGTAATTATTTTCCACAATAAAGGTAAAATTGCGACATTTGTCACCTATTTTGCTCGTTCTTCACGCACGTGTCCCGCATGTGATCATTTTCAATATTCGTATAGTGTCCGGTTGCATATACTGCATGGATCGCTTCGGTTTTCGGTTATCCGAACAATCGCGTATCCGAACGGTGTCCGGTCCCAATTGAGTCGGATAAACGACGTTCTACTGTACTATCAAAAGTCATTCTTTAAGCTACAGTAAGCATAGGAGAAAGAATATTTACTAACTTGCGATTTGCGGATGACGCAGATGGCCTATAAATGACAGTAGAATAACTAGCAGACTAGGTAATGCATATAGACAAGATTTCCGCAGCATATGGTAAGCAAAAAAAATGACGAATAAAACCTTTATTATGACCATTAGCCAACGTCGCTTTAAATGGGGCATTAGCATTGGAGGTGAAAAGCTGACTAGTGTCAGTATTTTCATATACCTCAAAGCTATTGACTCAGATGAGGGAATGAAACCTGAACTACTGGCCTGAAGAGCACAGCCCACATAAGCACATGCAGAACTCAAAATAATATGCAAGAAAAATACATAGCCCTCGGCACGAAAATCAGACTGATGGTCAAAGCCACATTCTTACTTGCTTGCGACTTACCGACTGCAGAGCTTGAGAGAAATTAAATATGCTACAGAAGGATCATATATATCACATCACAAATGAAGAGATTAGAGACAGGTTTACTACATCGATTGGACCCGACGATGAACCAGGAAAAAATAAGAAAAGGCAGACGAGAACGCGATGGGAAGACAACATAAAAGAATGGACGAGTCAGAAATTTAAAAAGCGGTTCAATACAGTTTTTATTTCTGCCGGTCAGACACACACACACGCGTCTAACCCAGCGTCGCAAATTCAGTTATACAATAAAATTTTTTGTATATTGTTTGTTTTCAGAACAGGATTCAGTGAATGCGTCAGTTGTTATAAACCAACACAATGTAGAAAGCCAAAATTACCTGAACTTTTCCGACAATATCCTACAAATTTCCGCAACTTGCAAAAGTCTAGTAGGATCATGTCATCTACAGCTCAGGTTGAATGACACACCTACCTTGCTGGAAACAGATGATAAACTGCAATTTGAAGCTAGCTATCCCCAACCTAGATATGTGTCCATTATTCTGAAGGTCTACAACTGCAACAGAAACAAGGTTTTAAAAATATATACATACGATGTACTAATAGGTAACTATACGTACCATTACAATTAGCTACATTTCCTTTATTATAAAACTAAGACTAGGACTTAATTCACCACACCTCAGATGTCCCATAGTCCAGTGTTTCTCAAATTGGGTTTCACGGAACCTTAGTGTCCCATGAGACCCGAATAGGTGTTCCACAAACTCTTGAATAATTAACTTGTAGGTGTTCAAGAGAAAGAGGTCCAACAACACACCCCATTACGGTCCGACGCGAGGCGCTTGAAGAGGTGGAAAGCTTCACCTATCTCGGGAGTAGTGTAGGTAACCATGGAGAAATAGATGCAGATTGTCAGAACCCGCAATTTTGCAAAGCCCGTGCTGCCTTCCATCAGCCGAAGATCTAGGGAAATTAGCACCACCTGAGGTTCATTCTCTTCCGGGAACGCTGTTCTGCCTCAGCGTGGCACCCGGGTGGAAATGGTCACTCGATGGAGTAACTAGGCTAAATAAATGGCAAAAAAAAAAAAAAAAAAAGAACTCCCGCGGGAGTGTCCAAGGGTACGCGAGAGTGGATTCATTGCACGGACGGAGTTGAAAGAGAGCTCTGACGACCCTGTCGATAATCCATGCGCCGTTCCTCAAGGGACCGTTACCTTAATGGCGAGTTACCCCATGGTTAGCTTGGTATAACATAGAAAGATGTTGGAGACTCCCGGTAAACTCAGTCCTTTGGCCATGTCTAGCCCATGCGTCCGGAGGCCAGTTATGTCGGAAATAGCAATGCTTTATATAGGCATTGACTTGGGTCTCTTCCAGACAGAACTGTGGTTCACGCATGTTTTTTTTTTACTGTTTGAAGCTCAAACAGTTTTTTTTTTCAAACGTAGAGCTTGAAGAGCCTTCGGCTCAGCTCTTAGACGATCAAACGATTCATTCTCTTCACAACAATTATTAAGCCAATACTACTTTATGGAGCAGAGACCTGAATAGCCACGATCTACACCATGACCAAAAATCCAGGTATTCATCAATTTTCGCATGAGGAAGATTCTTATTGTTAATTTACTCATAAATACAAGTAGAAATAGATAAACGACAAGGCCGATTTAAAAAACACACACATGCCTTATTCAACCATATTAAATAACCAAGAGCAGCACACACTTCCTAATCCGCTAAGGGAACTAACCCCCACGAACCATTACATCATATATCAACTTCCTTCTTTCTCTAAAAACTAACATAATACATCTGATCACATATTCTATAAAATATAATCACATACCTTCCCTTTTTTTATTCATTATAATATATCATGTATACTCTAATACTTTTATACATGTATCACTAGCACATCACATCGAAGAAAGAAGTGCAATAGCTTTTGTCATCATTTTGGCTCCTATGTTGTAAGTATGTGCGAGAGAAAAAGTTTTAACTTCATGCACAAACAAGCAGACTATAAAAATCTTTTTAAAAAATATTTTATATAAGGGAATAGGCATAACGCGCACTACAAATACAACAGTTATTTCTTATAAGCCACAGCAAACAAAATAATTTATTATCAATAATTAATTTATTAATTTTTTTTTAATTGGTTCATATTTTGTTAGGTATAATAAATAATTGTTAAAAGTATTAACTTGCTTAGAGTATGATAGTGGGAGAAATAGCTATAACAGTCAATTAAAGGGACTAAACCCTAGAAACATAACCATATCTGTGAAAACTGATAGGTTAATTTCCCTAGTAGATATCAAACACAATAATGAGTTACCAATAATTAAATATATCCTACACTTTTCGTATAATATCCATATTCGTCACTCACTATATAACATATATATAATAATAATAATAATATTTTATATATAATATTTACAGGTTAATTACATATGTCACCTATGGTCTCACAGTTAAAAAAATATTTTTTGCAGCTATCCCTTGGCAATGATTGTTCTATTTAGGGTTTGTTTCCGCAGAAGCTCAGTAAGTATGGCTTACCTCTGTCAAATGGTTTTAATATACAGTTGTTTGATGAAGACTATGTCTTTTTAGATATGTTTTTGAGAGTCTTTAAAATGCACACATTGCTTGTGCTAAAATTAAATGCTGCCAGTCAAGGAGAGATAAATCTTCCGTGATCATTTGAACTATTGTTTTTTTATAACTGTCTGTACTCTGGTAAAACAGTTGAGATATTTCTTCTTTCCAGCCCTTTACATATGATTCTTGATTATGTAAAATAAAAACAACCTCAAAGCAATTGATTGTTACACATTACAATCATGGGGGCTAGTAAAAAAGACAATGATTTCTATGTTGTCTGACTTTCGTTAGTTTATTGTTATGTAGGGATCTTATGTTATTAATAAATATCCATTTCATTACTCATACGCAATTAGCAAATTGTTTAATTACCCAGAATAATATTAGCTCTACTTTAGTCTTTATGTCCTTTAAGTAAGAAGACATATATGGATTGATATTTTGCCGCTGGCACAGAATGTTGATGTTGAACAAAATGGGGAAGGGGAAGTGCATATGCCCGGGCATTGTCAGAATGTCTCTCTCTCTCTCTCTCTTTATATTTAATATACATATATATCTTATCTTATCTTATATAATACAGACGTTACTTCAAAAAAGAAGATGATTACGTCCTACGCGTCATGCATTTAGTCATGCATATTAACCAATGACTTAAATTCTGCCAAGTCAATGGTTTTTCTGGCTAGCTCAGGCAACCCATTCCATGCTCTAATAGCACTAGGGAAGAAGGAGTATTTGTACAAATTTGTCCTAGCATATGGGACGAGGAATGTGCCTTTATTTTTTGTGTCTTTCAGAGTATTTTGTTAAATTTTGTTTTTGTATTTGAAGATTATGGTTCAGTGTTTTATGTATAATTGCTACTTTACTTTTGAGTCTTCTGTCCTGAAGGCTTTCTAAATTTAGTGATTTTACTAATGGTGTTACCCTAGTCAAATGTGAATATTCGTTTGTTATGAATCTCACTGCTCTATTTTGTGTTTGTTCCAGTTTCTTAATGTTTTCTTGAGTTGAGGGGTCCCACACGGTGGATGCATATTCTATTATTGGCCTAACCAAGGTTAAATAACATTTTAGTTTTATGTTCTTATTTATATATATTGCTACGATCTTCTCAATCAGGCCTTCTGCTATCACTACTTAACAACACAACACAGCACATCTAACTCAAGAACTTGACAACAAGAGCTTCAAGTAACAAAGTGGCGATTTAATTTACAAATACATCGACAGCCAATTCAACAAAACTGGCTACATCAAATCAAATGCTTTCTTGTACTTAACAGAACTGCCTAACTAAACATTACTAGTCTCTCTAGCTCGTACAGCTACATTTTCGAAGACTCAAAGGAATCACAGTCCTTATGCCTTGCTGTCCTGGACTCAACTGTCTTTTGTTACACACTGTCGCTAGTCCGTGCTGGACCTCGATCACATGACCACAACATGGGTCATATTTGCGTGAACTAGTCTATCGACAGCCGTTTACCCGTTGATCTGTGCGATTGGCCTCAGTCGTGTGTATCTGTAGGCCGCACACACATTAACCCTTTCAGTCCGCCAATGGAGTTACAATATATATGTTGTAACGTCTGTCACTATTCACTATTCAAAAAGAGAATAATATTAAATCCATGTCTGAACGTCAGGTCTAAATCAAATTACAAGTCGAAATACAATGTTCCAAAGTCACTTCAAAATTATTTCTATACATGTGAAGTCTGCATGTCATATCTTAATGTCATGTCATCTTGAAATACATATTAATGCTATAAATAAACGCCATTTCTTAATTTCCTATTTTTTTCTCGTGCTTAAATGTTAGATTTGTTATCTCTAAATGTCGTATCGAAAAGCATTCTATAGATATCATGTCTGAATGGCATGTGTAAACCTCATGTATGATAATGAATCAAAATGTCACGTCCAACTCATGCTTTTAACATCACATAATTAGGATAAAAAATAAACTTTTTTTTTTTCGTTTTCCATATCTTTATAATAGAGACTAAACCATTCGCCATTGAATTTCCACAGGTTTGACTTTTGACATGGCAAAGCTGAAGACTGGAGGGTTTTATTTGATACCAACACGAATATTTGTGACTAATTGTTTAACCTTATAAATAATAAACTGTAAACCGGTATAGCAACTAACAATATTGAAACTTTAAGAACGTTTAGTTTGATATTTAACGTTTATTGTCTTAAATCAAATTATAATGTTTGTTACATACCTTTAAGTGTATATTGTGATCATTATGTACTTATAAAAATATATATAATATGATTCTTTTTTACTTGAAACTTGATAGAAAATGGGACATTGAATAATGTTTATGTTATGGTTATTAAGCTAAATCAAAGGCAAAAGCTTTGTAAAAACACTAAATGTAAGAATAGTATTGTGCTTATTACAATCGTTGTGACCTATATTACATTACATTCATTATATATTTCAAACTTCACTTCTTAGTTTTGGTGGCTAAGCTCTCAAACAATGATTATTTCAGAATGGTTGCCTTTTTTTTTTTTGTAGTATGCGTTCTGGAGTGTCATTTTGATGGTTTGGGTTCAATCTCTGCCCGCCACCATCTACCGCCGTGCTGAAATAACATTCAAAACATTTAAAACATTCCTCAGAAGGAAAATTGAAATATAAAAAATAAGATTGATTTTACACAGATATATCCATATTTATACAATTAATAGTCAAAATTATGATGCATGTAATCCATGCTGCGTCACAATGTGACTCAACCAAAGATGACGTCATAGTGTAACTAGTGAAATACCTTTTTTTTTTAAGTTAGTCATGACTAGCTATCAATATGTTCATTTTGTTCACTGATAAATGAAATATAGGCCTATTAATACAATGTTATAGTCGTGTATATATCAACATTCTCTTAACCAGGATTTTTTCTCGGGTGAAGGGAAATAGGGCATTATAAAAAAAAAGTACGTTTTTTGTATAAATAGAGCATTAATTAATTATTAAGAGTAAAAAAAAATCGCTCCCTAAAATGTTTTTTTTAAAGTATTTTGTTTAAGTTATGCTTGTCTTGAAATTGTATTAGATTAAACAAGAATTCATTATGCACATTCCATTATTTATAATTTGTTTTTTTGTATTTTTATACAATAAAATTTTTTTTAGATATTTTTTAAAATATGGCATTGTTTGTTGTATTTGTAGAAGACTATTAGTTTACATAAACAATTTGAACATTTTAGTGGGGCCACTTGTTAGGACACAAGACTCTTCAAAATAATAATACACTCTCAGGTTTTATCCTACCAATACTTTACTATTATAACAATGTATGTAAACATCAGCATTTCATCTCTCTTTCTGTCACTTTCTCCCGGCTTCCTCTTTCTTTACATCCCTTCCATTCATTACACCAATTCGCACCTTTATTCATGCACACCGTGCTGCGCTACGACCGTAACAGCCCCCTTGTTTGCCAAGTTCGATGTTTAAATTACATTGTGTTTTGACTCAGTTAACGTAATAGAGTCATCTAGATATTGTTTTAAAATGAGGAAGGTAAAATGTTTTTTTCTGGAAATGTTTGCAGAGCTTTTCAAATAAACATAAAACTCTGAAAATGTAACGAAAATATGTTACAACATTTTTTTTAAACTTGAATAATGTTCGCTTGTATCATTATTACAAATGTTATATCAACTCTATCTGTCTGGTATATTTCTCACACCTCAAGTTGAAAATTTGCACGATTAAAAAAAAACACTAATTTGTCAACTAATCAGTGTTAAATAAATATTTTTTTTTACATACCAATGTAGCAGCATTGAGAGGTACGGCAGTATTTGTTCCTCTTCCTGTATAAGCTTTATTATTGTTTTTCATGCGTTTTAAAACTGCAGTCACTCCAAAATGTACTGGCACATCAAGGCGTGATCTAAAAAACGATACTTTCAGACAGATATGCTTTAAACCTGACTGAAGACCTAATATTTCTGCTCCGTCACATTAATAATAGGAGTAACTTCATTTATACACTTTATAGAGTTGTTGCTTTTGTAAAAATGAAAACATTTATTCTAATACACAAACACACTAACATAGTGGAGGAATACTTCGTTAGTTGATGTAGTAACATTACAACCTCGCGAAATTCTCGGACCTCTCATTTCAATGTGTCTGGATGGGCATGAAAGCAAATAATGAATACCATCCACTCTCTAACTCGTTAGATGTCCATATTATAATTTCATATGAGAAGGACAAATTCCCTAGTGCTATTAGAGCATGAAATGGGCTGCCTAAGTCAGCCTGAAATCCAGTGACTTGGTAGAATTTAGGTCATTGCATCTTAAGATCTTTAATATAGAAATGCATTTTGCCCTGAAAGACAATTAGAACTGTCATCAGTGATATCACTTATCTTAATTGTAGACGTCAAAGATAAGTACCCATGAGACCAACCCACAGGCTCGGCACAAATTTTGTAATAATTTTTCTGTCCCTTGAAGTTAAATTTTATAGGGAGATCAATTTCTCAATAAATATTATCTTACATGTTCTCGTGGCTATTTTAGCTAGTCAAGTGTACACATTAACCAGGGTCGGATTTAACATAGTAAAGCATCACAGGGTCAAACCCTTGCAGAGGATATCCACATTTTAATCTCTCTCTCTCTCTCTCTCTCTCTCTATCTATCTCTATCTATCTATCTATCTATCTATCTCTATCTATCTATCTATCTATCTATCTATCTATATATATATATATATATATATATATATATATATATATATATATATATATATATATATATATATATATATATATATATGTATATATATATATATGTATGTATGTATGTATGTATGTATGTATGTATGTATGTGTGTGTGTGTGTGTGTGTGTGTGTGTGTATGTATGTGTGTGTGTGTACATATATAATTTGTAACAAAATGAACCTACTGATTCATTAAAATAAAAAAAAAAGTTTAATTAACTATAACGTATTTTCTTTTTCACAAATGTGACGTGTTTTAAATATTATTTATATTATTAAGTACATCTACATCGATTGGTCAGGGTCGCTACCTTTTCATTTCATAAGTAGGCCTACTGCTCAAATTCTAGTAAAACTTTATTTACAGATGTAACATCTTTAAGTCTTTAAATAAATGAATACACTTTGCAGTATTGAACAACCTGTCATTTAAGGAATATATTAATATCCTATACTCATAAGCGAGCAATTCTTGTATATATAATTTGTTGTATATAAATTTTATTTCGTAAACGACTCTAACGATTTTCTTTCAAATGTCAAGGTATGTTCATATTAGTGAGAAACAAATTCTAAACTCATTGGCCACATTGGGAAATCTCGAGGTCAACCATCATATGGGTTTGAAAATGCCTTATTATCGAAATATTAATTTTGGCTAGAATGTTTTATGAATGAAAATTTTCAATGACGTGAACGGGAAAAAAGCTGCTTACCGCAGTACACTAAAATATTTCTTTGCAAACAAGAACGAGTTTTAAAGAATCAATAGACCTTATTAAACATTTTCGCACCAACTTATTGGATATTGATTTATTATGGGATTGTTTACACTTTCAAGTTAGCGCCTAAGCTGGTCTTTTAAGCGTTTCGGTGTTACGTCGACCACTTTTTTAGCTCACCAAAAAAAGTCTGCCTTTGGCAGTGTTAGTCTGAGGTTCGTCTCCCATACAGGAGTAACTGTCGGACTTCTCTCTATACAAATTTGAGACCAAAAGAAAATCTGCTGCCGAGGACAGACGCAGACGCGAAAAGAAAATTTTAATCGAGCACCGCGGACAATGGTTATGCTTGCCCTGTTTGTGGCAAACTATGTAGGTCACAGCTGGGGCTTTGCAGCCACGGGAAATACTGCAATCCTCATTAATCTTTGGACTCGAAGACAAATCTTATAATTATTAATATTTTGCTGGTGAATTATTACCATGTGCTCATGTTTCTGTGTCTACTGTCCCGTACCAAAACTAAAGAAATGGTCATAACACAGCTTCTCTACGCCTTACTTGCTCACACTAAACATGATATCCATCTAGCGGTCAACGAGTTTGCGTACGATGCAGCCTCTTTTGATTTAACTATAAACCTCAGTAAAAAGCTTGGAGTTAGGACGTGGAGACGGAAGGAGAGATCTGAATGGAAGATGTGTTAAAGCAAGCTATAGCCCTCCACGGGCTGTATCACCACTGAGATGGATGGATGGCAAAAGCCGGTATAAACTTCTTATAGTCCGACGGTCAGGCTGGGCAGGGCACGTATCCCATATCGGGGACGAACATATTGTACGGCGTAACAGAGGTGCCCCACGGAAACGTTTCTTTAGAAAACTAATGCAAAGATTTAAGGCCAGTAAGAAAATATGCGCCATTTTACTTTGTTAAAAAGTACCTGTTTTACCCTATAAGGTAGACATTTGCCTCACTTGATGTTTCGTACTAAAGACATAATGAATATACTAATTGCATTATTAAATGTTTGAACGTGACCATCTGAGAAGTTACACTGCAAAGACTTTCTTCCAAGCCAATAATAGTATAATAATTGTATGCAAAAGATGCAATGTATAACTACACGACGTGAGCTGTGGTTTGTCTAGACTGTAAGAGGACTTAAGAGACTTTATATTTAATTACCATGTACAATTACATTTAGAACGAACAGAACACTAAAGCAACTCTTCAGATTTGTAGTCTTTACCCGATCGTTCATTTTCGTAATTACAAAAGTATTCCCCAAATGACTTCGGGTATATAACCTTCCTTAAGAAAGTATTTAACAGAGCGAGGCTCGGCCACCTGGTACTAACTATTATCAAAATATGAAAAGGTGAAATAGGTCAAGATTACGCCTACGACATTCCTTACGTCTGATATATATTTACGGGAAAATCCGTATTTACTATTTCCCCCCCCCCCCCCCCCCATAAAAAAAAGTAGGAAGTATGTCCACAATTTAATGCGTACTTTATGTGATTAAGAGAAATTTATATTATCACTAAATTATTATATTTTTTTTTTTGTAATTATGTTTCAAATATAGATTTCTGTAATTGTAATGCAGAATACATTTATATCACGATCTTAATATTTTTCCTTTTAGTAAAGTTACTTCCCTTTCTTTGTTTCCAATATAAATAGAACAGCGCCGGCCTGACCCACGTGTTACTTGATGATGCAATGACAACACGGCTTCAAACATGGAGTCCACGGAAGCTTTGATGTTTGTGTGCTGGCTGTTCGGATCGCTGCTTGGTAACCAATACATCATAGTTTAGTATTCATGTCAAGTTTACATTTACAGTGATGTAACTTAAACATATATCTTCTGTATCTAGTCTATGCATTAATCAACTTTATTAAGAGTGTATTAATTACGAAATGAATTAGAAATGGCTTTATATTTTAAAAGTGTATGAATTCAAACATTGAACATTCCAGGTACCAGATCTGACAATATTGAACTACAACAGCCAGAATGTCACTATTCTAGTGCTGGATTTACACAAAACAACACAATACATGTCAGAGGTGAGGCTAGAGTCCAGGACTATTCAAATGCCTCTATACAAATACTCATCAACACGCACGCAAGCTTAAACGCGTCGCAGGTAAGTAGCGTAGGTACTTCTATTCCGTTAGTTTTGTTAGTAATACTAGGAATAGTGTTACATCTTATGTATAGCCTCTATCGCTTTTGACAAACCTTTTAGGGCAAATGACGTCATGAATTTGTGAGTCATTTCTTTTGTTGCAAAGACTGTACCACGAATGAATGACGTCATTTTTGAGTTATGAGATACAAAGACCTAGTGCTATGCTATATTGATTTTTGGAATAGAAGGTTTATAGATAATGATTTTTTAGGGAATAGAAAGGGAGGATAGGCGAGAGATAATGAATGTAATGGGGGATATAAAATGACAGTTAAACATTCGCCTACTCCCGTCTTAAGCTGCTACACTGATCAAATGCGCGCGCCTTGTTGAAGTGTTAATTCCACACAGTGATTTCATGGGCTAGTCAAGCCTCGTGTGTGTATTGATTTTTTTCCTAGACCGTGCTGCGCGCTTGTGTTTATTAACTTAGTCCGCCTGCTTCGTGTTGACTTCTCCGCCATCAGCATCGTTCTGTTAAGTAACGCTAGACGTCTCATTTTTTTCTTACATAAAAACGATTTATCAATATTGGGAATAGGGAAAATATGTATTAAGATTTAAGATAAAATAGCAACGAATTTTCCAGTAATAATTGACATAAATAAAATGTAGTTATTTAATATCGAATTTAGTATTAGAGATATTATGTGTCTTTATTTGTGACATCTGGATGTGATCTTTGCAATCCTTGTAAGTTGTATCCGGTTAGTAAGAACACAGATCCGGTATAATGTGTTGCATTTGTTTACTTGTGTGTGAAAAGAGGCTTATTGCGTGTGTTCAACGATAGGTCAGAAGAAGTAATTTGTCCCACATAGTAGTCGATATGGTGTGGTGAGTAGGGAATGATATATATGTCGTGCACCATGATGGTTGTGGATTAGCATAAAAAACGTGGTCGTCCTTAGCACGCAAACAACAAACTGAATGACATGGGTTCAAGCCCTGGTGGTTGTGGGCAAGATTTATGATAAAATCTTAAGAAAGTAAATCCGAAATAAAAATTGTCGTTTTGCGGACCACATAAAATCCTCACAAACATTGACCCATAAAGCCGTGAATTCGACCTAAGGAAATAAACATGTCTCGTGAAGGTTTTGAAAATATCAGATATACTCTTAGTGCACTGACCTACACACATGATTATTGATTCATTTGAATTTGGTGTGTAGTTTATCAGGCAAGAGGGAGGGGATAAGGAGTTTCTACGTCAGTTGTTGAACACTCCCAGTCCCGAGTATATACACAAAAGACCCTACTGGATTATAAGCATATAGAACAGGGTCTTGAAAAAGATTTTTTTTTTCTTTAGAAAAAAATGACATCTAAAAAGTCCTTTACAAGCGTTTAGGTTCTGTATAATACAGTGTTCCTTGACGCCGGTAAACCGAAGAACCGTTTCAATAAAATGCAAAAGAATTTAAAGTGTTAGAAAAACGTAATTAGTTGAGGTAAAGTCTGTTTGCAATTTTGATAATCATTTGACTGTATGAAGTAACTATCAATACAATGTCCCCCCCCCCCCCCCACTTACACAACATTATAAAAAAATCGGCACTCATTTTACAGATGTGCAACAATAAATTAATGTAGATAATGTGCTCTCTCTGCCTGTCTGCCGTCTCTGTCTCTGGCTGTCTGCTGTCTCTCTCTCTGTCTGTCTCTGTCTCTCTCTCTGTCTGTCTCTATCTCTTTCTTTCTGTTTCTCTGTCTCTATTGATCTCTCTGTCAGTCTATATATCTCTATTGGTCTCTCTGTCAGCATATGTTTCTCTTTGTCTCCCTCTCTCTATTGGTCTCTCTGTCAGTTAATGTCTCTCTCTGTCTCTCTCTATTGGTCTCTCTGTTAACCTGTGCCTCTCTCTGTCTCTCTCTATTGATCTCTCTGTCAGTCTATGTTTCTCTTTGTCACCCTCTCTCTATTTGTCTCTCTGTCAGTCTATGTCTCTCTCTATTGGTCTCTCTGTCAGTCTATGTCGCTCTCTTCTCTCTATTGATCTCTCTGTCAGTCTATATCTCTCTTTGCCTCCCTCTCTCTATATATACACAGAGCAAATAGACGATATTATTTATTTGGAAAGTATTGGGGGGGGGGGGGATGGGGAGACCAGAGCTAACAGTACCAGGCGACACCAGCCCTTCTGACTCCACTGCCTGATATCACAATTGGGAATATTGAAATATTTTGTTACAGTGCAAGGCCCTTTTGATCGTTTTTATTATTTTAAATTATCATACAACTTTCCAGCCTTTCGATCCATGGTCAACAAGTGTCTCATGTGGCCAGCACAGCGACCAACCATGTACCCATCAGATTTGGCTGGACTCAGGGGCGTCCTGAATATTTGAATAACAGTCTCCACAGGGATTCGAACCCAAGCTACTCAGCCAGCATGTCCCCATCATTACTATTCATAATACTATTGTCGCTGGTTTTCACTCTTGAAATAACATATAACTGTGTTTCATTGCAGTACTGTGTCATGAAGTTGAACAACTCCAATGCTACAGCCACTGCAGGGGATTGCTCGTTCCACGTCAGTGAAGGAAACAATGTATTCACGTTTACTATCACATTGACAAGTAGCTCAGGTGTGTGTCTGGGTAAAATTGCTGCAAGATTGATTAACGATAAAAAGCTTACAAACTCAAATGAACTGGATCTATCAAGAGTATGCGGTAGGTACATTTATCTAGATAACATATTATAGAAAAAAAGGGTGCCAGAAGGCCAGGATATATATATATATTTTACCTGAGTTAGAGATATGAAATGTTTTAAAAAAGGTTTATGTACATACTTAATTGGAATGATCGTTTTACCTTTAATGAGTTTCTTTCAGAGATTGTGTAAATACAATCTTGATGTATTGAGTTCAGGGATGGTCCTAGCGATTGCGGGGTCCTATGCGAAACGAATTGCGCGGGGCCCAGTATGGGTACGGATAAGGATAATAAATGAAAATAAAGGTTTTTATAAGAAAAAACACTCGTCTTTGAATTTTATACATTCTTAAATAAGTACATGATAAGTTGCTTCAACAGAATTGTGGACATTGCAATTCAATCCATGCAGCCGAGATTTGGGTTTTGTGTCAGCTTCAAGAAGAAAGCTAAATTGCGCTCCGCTAGAAATTGTACAATCGCAACTAGTCTTTGAAAAACTTAACTCCAACGGTTAGTCTTAGAATAAAGCATCTTATGGTGAACTTTGTCAATGCCTGTTGATTATACTTAGTCTTGTTTCAGCTTCACAGCAACTAGTCAAGGCGTCTAAATGACCTTATTTAAATATGAAAGCTGACAAAGCTTTTTTTTTCGCGTAAGATTTGTATTTTCCACATTGAATGACCCCCCAAAATAACGATTTTGTCTATTTTTTTAGGAGATTTTAATACTTTCAGGAGATTTCCACGACTTTTTCGTACATTTTGCATCATTATGCAATTACAAATATAATTGGGCCTATGAAAGCGCGGGGCCCACTGCGGCCGCATAGGTTGCAGTGGCTTAAGACCGGCACTGATAAAAGTTATCATTCGTATCATACAGTGATCTATGTGAAACAAGGACATAGTCCTTGGCCTTGTGTAGTTGTGGTATTTATTGCCTGTAGAAATAGGTAGCTGAAAGAACCTTGTTACTAGTTTTTTACTGTTGTAAGAGGCCTACAGAGAAAGCCAATGGCTAAGGACAGTTTTCTAAACATTTTCCCTTAACGGAACACTTTGCATATCATGTATTTAGCGGAACATGTATTCAGCGGAAAATTATTTTTATTAGAGAGATAAATACACATGATTGTCTACTAGTTAATTATGTTAGTTGTCGCGGAACACCTATTCAGGACTCGCGGAACACTAGGGTTCCTCGGGACACAGTTTGGGAAACACTGGCTTAGAAAATAACGGAAGAGTTTGAAAGTCATCTTTACAATTTTTTTAGACATTTTTTTTTGGACATTTTTTTTAGACAACATTTTTTTTAGACAACAATTTTTTTAGACAATTTTTTTAGACAACAATTTTTCCCTTTCTTTCTTCGATATATAAATAGGGCGTAACCTGTGGGTAAAAGTTAGTTTGTAATATTAAGAAAATACTTATGTTTTTGTAGAAAACAATCAGATCACAGCAGACATGCTTATCAATGGACACAACGTCAGTCATGGAGGCTACCTAAAAGTCAACACTGACACTTTAAGTATTCGGGCAATATGTCAAAGTCCACTCTCCTCATGCAAAATACAGCTTTCCTTCAATGACAGAACACAGATACAAGAAGCAGAGAGTATCTTACAGTATGAAGTCACTTATCCCATGCCTAAGTCTATGTCTATAACTCTGGCAGTGTACGTCTGCAATAACAATCAACCTTTCCAGAAGTATACATATAATGTCGATGTTGGTAAGTTTTAAAATAATTTTCTTTCAATGAACATATGTTTTCTTACAAAACTAAACATTGAAATAATTTCTTGACAAAAAATCGAAAACTTCATGTAACAAACAATATACTATTTGGCTGATAGCCTTAATGTTACTATAGTAAAAGTACTTCTACTACTTACTGTACATTATACTGTATTTCTCTCTTCGTTCCAGACTTCACTAAAGACAAAGCTGGAAGTATCGTTGTTGTCCTTATTTGTTGTATACTAGGGCCTATCATGTAAGTAGTTTATACTAATAAGGTGTTTACAGTATCTACCCAACGTATTGAATCTAAAACATGAATTAGATAGCAATAACAATTAGTTTATTAGTGAAATTCTGTAACCTATTTTTCCCCTAGTGTCATCAAAGCATCTAACGGTTATCACAAACCAATGTAAAATGCGTAACTTGGCATATTTGAAGGCCACTTAAGATGATACACTCATCATCAATCTTCTGAAACGAAGACAAGCCTATTATTTGTAGTAGTCTTAAAGCGTCATTTGGTCACATGTTTACAGAAAGTCTGTACTGTGAATGCTTCAAAATAGTAAAGAATAATGTACACTGGTTTAAGTTTGTATTTAATAGTCATTATTATTAGTAAGGGCGTTTATTAGCTCTTAATACTCTAACGGCATGATAGGGTAACTGAGGTTTGCTACTTTGGCTGTGCTCAAATGTGTGATCTGGAGTAGGTTAGTATATCTTGTGGTTATAAATCATACTTTAATCATAATAATCTAAAATACGTATTAATTGGGTAGCATAGTTAAGACTCTCATGCTATATTTTTCTTTTATTTTTCAGTTATCCAATGTCTCTGGTAGTCATTTATTTAATACGTAATGCCCTATTTTAAGTAAGTACTTTCATTTCTGTTTCCAATATATTAATCTACATGTCTTGTGAATTAAAAATCTATTACATAAATACATAAACAAACGATTATTTATGCTATAGAGGCTTTTTACAACTCTAGACAAATCCAGTTTTTCGTTTTCTCCTTGTACAGAATACAGAAGTATCATATACATATTTAAAAGCATATAAAATATTGAGTGCAGTTATAAGTTATATGTAGGACAGAAGCAAACAAGGCATGAACGCTGCAAAAAGGCCTGGCCCACAACCTATTTGGGCTCTGAAGGGAAATTTTTTAAAAATATGCGTACTGATGACACGACTCTTAAAAGGATGACGTCGTCATTTTACTTGAATATCTGGTACCCCTATAGTGAAATGTCTTTTAGTATATGTAGGTTACTAATACATGCAGCATAGCTTGATTTGGTTTCCGTTACACGCAACTAAGAGGTGGGGGGGGGCATCATTACATTCTTGAACCCTGGCGATGTTTACCCTGGTCTACCACTGGTTATTAGCACTGCGAAATAAAATTTTCTAATCTCATTTATTAATTTAGGCGAGGTGGCTAATTAGTATAGTGCATGGCTTTCGAACTGAGACGTCACATGTTCGAATCCTGGTGAAGACTAGGATATATAATACGGGATCTTTAGAACGCCACTGTGTCAAGCTAGCTGAAATAGGTAACTGACAATAGTTTGGAAAAAGTAATTGCGGTTGGTGGATGCGCTGGCCACATGACACCCTCGTTAACCTTGTCCCACTTAAACAGATGACGTCTTTATCATCTGCCCCATATATATAAATCGCAATGTCAGAGAAGGGAACTTCACTTTTTTCTATATGTATTATCTAGCTGGCTACAGTAATCTTCCAATAAGGCATTCTCGACATAGTTTAATTGTCTGTGTCTTTGAAAATCTTTCCAAATCTTCTTTTTTTTTTCATGTTATTTTATTTAACATGTATTGATATATCCTTTGTACAGAATACGGAAGTACCAGTAGGGACGGCTCTAAGCATAGGCAAAGTACGTAGCCACCAAGGGCCTCCGATTGGTGTGGGCCTTGCACAAGACTAACAAAAATATTTTTTAGAGGAAAAATTGCGTAACATTGATAAAATCTCCAAATGGCAATATTAGCAGAACCTGTGGCTTTATACCTACTAGTCTAGCTCTTAGTCTCTATGTGATTCAATGATTATATAAGAATGTTAAGATCAGTTATTAGACTACATAAGTTTATATTAGAAGACCATTGTTCTTTCCTTTTGGCGAAATGCTGAAACGGTATATCTAGTTTGGTGCTATCGGCGCTCTCCGAATATAACTTACTTGTTGATTTAGATATAGATACAGATAGGCTTAAAATTTACTTCGTATTTTTCAGTCTTAATTTTTGCTTTTCTATTTCATTTGGGGCAGCGCTATTCATTTCATCTTCGGACTTCCGATTCATTTGGCCTAGGGCCTCAATATTTGCTTCGCCTAGGACCTCCAATTACCTAAGGCCGGCACTGGTACCAGTTACCATCTTAGCGCTATCATAATTTCACCATATCGATTTCTTTTATATTTACTCTTTCTGTATTATATTTATTAATTATTTTTCTCTTAAATGACGATGACCCCCATCAAACTAAATTAGTTTTGGAAATTGTAACAAGAGCATGCATTCTCCTATATTTCAGTACCAAATATAACATTTCCTGATTACAAACAAAAAGTTATAGAGTTTAATAACAGGATAGTGAAATACAAATGAATAAAAATGAATGATACTATTGAAACGAGGAAAATAATTGCAGACAGAGTTAAATAACATCAGTTGATCTATGCAAACAAAAAGAAGATCACTGTAATTAAGCTTTTAATATGAAAATCTTTATTTTCTGTGTTAACATCTATTCCTAATGTTTCAAATTTATTCAAATGTTAAATATCTTACTTAAATGCCCACGCGATTTTATTTATTTTTTTGAGTTCAAAAATATTTTATTTATTTCCCACAGGCTTATGGTGCATATCTTTCAGCTGGGAGATTTAACTATTTATTAATTGCATTGTATAACAGTAAGTATGATTGTAAGAGTGGATGAATTTGCTTTAAGTTTAAATTAACTTCCTTTAACTATATGTCCTTGTACAGAAGCTTAAAATTTACATGTGTTTGTTTTGTTTGTTTTTTTAATTTATTTTTCATTGACATTACATACCACAATGTGAGATGCCATTAAAGACGTATACAAACATGTCATGGATTGTATATTTTCCCAAAGAGACATACAGATTGTATGTTTAATATATATTGATATATGCATATCTAGTTACTAATTTCTATTTCAATCAATTGAGTATATTGCGATTTATTTGTAATTTCACATTTTTTTGCCCTAATTGTACATTTTTATACTATGTGTTATTCGTTTCTGTATTGTTATGAATCATTTTTTTTCCTGAAATTAGCATTTTGTTATCTTTTTTGAAGAAAAACGCTCAGTAGAAACATATGTAAGATCATTGGTAAAAAAATATATATTTGTGCAACCTATAAGGCAGATGATGTAAAGTTCATCTGTTTCTATTTAGCAAACTCTATTGGCCTCAGGGAAAGCTTAGGCGGCTGGTTATATGACAACTAAGTTTACGCTTGGTCAAAGAAAAAAATGACTTTCTGGTTTCACGACCCATGTGTTGTAAGTTTACGGAAGTTAGAAGAACTCTGTTGAATAATAAATCTTATAAATCATCACCTTCACATATCCTTTACAGTTAGGGCACCACAGAAGATCTGTCGACCGTTGTTCTCCATTTCTCTTTTGTCTTGGATAAAATCTCTTTCAGTGGCAAGCCCGTCCGTTCTTTTATATTGTCTCCACATCGCATTCTCTGTCTGCCTCTTCTTCTTTTTCCTGGTACTGTTCCCTGAAGGAAGGTTTTTGAGAGCCCTGAGGACCCTGTAGCTTAGCGGATAATCCAGTGGTCCGATAGCTGCATTAATCCTGTCTCTTATCTCCTTGCTTGCGGTGATGTCCTTGTAAGTGATGCCTAGGATAGTTCTGCAAAACTAGGGAGGGGGATCCTAGCAATGGAATTCATATGCTACAGATAGATTTGATTCTATGTCATAACTAGAGCCATCAATATGAATATGAAGCCTGCGAGCTTAGCTATATTATTATTAGTCTGTAATCAAATGATATCTAGCAGCTTTTGAAATAAACACAATTAATGGCTCTCTAGACGAAAATGTGTGGACGGACAGCTGCTAAGCATCATTCACACTTTACTTTAAGAAGTACGCCTTCAAAGAACTAGGCTAGTCTGGCTGAAAGCTCTTCATCTCAATAGTAATTTCAGGACATGCAGTGATGTGCCTAGAAGATAGACTTCCAGAAAAGAGAGATGCAGCCACAAGAAATTATGGAAAATGAGCATTACTTAATGGAGGCATCTCACATATGGCTACCTAGGCCTAAAGTCCAGCGGATAATACGCCCGGATTGGGAAGCATTCTATCCAACAGTAAGGCGTGGATCTGGTGCTTCCACAAAAACAGCGGCCATTGCTGTTTTGGGTCATACCATACTTTCAGCGTAGGCTTTCGGATCCGGCCCTCTATCAACCGCGGAATTTCTTTATAAGGCTATCAGTCCCAGACGCCTGCACTCTGAAATGACTAAAACAGATGACAAATGTAAACTTTAAAAGAAATAGAGGGCTGTCAAAGTAAAGTTTTTTTTGTTCTTCAAAGAAACAACTTAACGTTTAAATATATCACTTTTGTAAATATGATTGTGGACATTGGAAGTCTATGTATTTTCTCTTCAGGTTATGCTTTATGAGAAAAAAATGCATTTTTTCGTTTGTCCACTATTGGCTGGTTAGTCCAATAGCTCTCGGAACTTTAGCATTATGGCGAGAATGCAATAGAAAAAAATCGTGGTTCCTAAGAAGCTCCAATGCCGTAACGACACGAGCAAATTATATTAATTAGTTAGTTTCTGTGTTCCGACCAGAAGAAATATAGGAAATAATCTGACGAGCAGAACTTATACAAATGTATTAAACCAAAGATTGAAAACCATAACTTTTTACATTTTAGGCGAAGGCCTGCCGAACGAATGACACGACCCCAAAGTGTAACTTTAATAACATTCTGGGTCCATCATACTGCTGGGTTCTTTGACAAACTGCATTATACTGAGAGCACTTGGTAACAAAAATGAACGACATATATTTTGAAATATATTATCTTAAACACTGGGTTGTATGCCGAACCCAACAAAAATCGTCATATCAATTGATCTCCCGTTCAATTTGTATTGATATATTTATGTAATTTATACAAACTGGTGATGTATTTTTTGTGTATTTATATGATTGTGTGTAAAATGTGTTCTTTGCTTGACTTGCAAATAAATCTACTAATACTATTAGAAGAAATTATTTTGTCTTTTGAAGTGACGTCTGTAATTGATGAGATTTGATTTAACAAGAGGCAGCATAAAAGTTTTTTCTTGTAATAGAAATGGATTGTTTTCTTTTAAGCTTGCTTCTAGCGTTTAAATATCATAATTAAAAATGTTCTAATGATTTAAACAAAACAGAAAATGAACTCAATGTTTTTTTTTATTTGTTTTATTTTATTTCTACACTTAGTCTAGTATGAAGCCTTACCCAAGTTAAATAAGAAATATACATCAAGATATGTTCTTAGCTCATAAAAGCAACTTCAAAATATACAATTAAAGGATATACTTAACAATATTTTTTGTTAAATTCTAATAAGCCGGAAATAATAACATTACATTAAACATAATGCTTCACTGAGTCAAACTCATAATAGAAAATTATTCAGATTAAATCGAAGGTAAGGGGCAGTAATTCATTTTTAACAAACATCACATATCACATCCTCAGATGTAGTTATAATGTATATAAATTAAATAATGCTTATTAATAAAACAGGTCAATTTAAAATGATAAAGAAATAATCGTTCAATTCATAATTGTAAAATAATTTTAAAAATAATCGTTCCATTTCATGTTTGCAGTGTCCAACCGTTAAACGTGTTACATAAAATTGTAGTGTACCAAAGTTTCACATTATATATTACAATGCTGTACACACTAACCAATGATATATAAAAATAA